>OZ030010.1:107114601-108314601 GCA_964023405.1 Apodemus agrarius
AGGACATAGGCTCTTGTTGCTATTGTTTCTGTCATTTAGACATAAGAAAACAATGGCTTTGTAACATCTGGACAGATGTTTTGAGTGTCGCCATAGCTGTTAAATATATATGGCAATCTAATTTTTGTCAACTTTTAATAAGTTTTAACAGAATCAGTATTACAGAGAAATTGGAAGGAGGGTGGAAATAAAGACATGTAGAGGCTTTTAAGAACTCTAAGGTAGTAAACATAGTTACAGCAGCACTTGTAAATTCACCAAACCAGGACTGCTACTTTTTCTCCATCAATTCCCAGAAGCACTGTCCATCATGGATTGAATTGTTCAGCATCTAGCAGTTCAGTAAGCTAGGCATTTAGTTATTAAGCAATTATGCTGTCAATGCCATTGAGGAACTTTAAATATCTATTCAAATTCAGTTTTAATTGTAACAGGCACATTTAGTTAGTGACTATAAAATTGGACAGCACAGAACTTAAAAGGACAGAAGATGTGTTATTTCAAGAATTAATTATTCAAGTAATGCTTCACTTTGTAATAAAATATTTGATGGAGCCTTGAGTAATTACAATCATTTTACATTACACATATTTTATTACATTTAGATAACAAAGGTACGGTCATATACTGAAAAAGGCAGGAGGCCAGAGTGTAAGTATACAGGTCCTATTTTAAGATATTGCACAAAATAACTTTGTAATCTTGAACAAGTGTTTAACCTCTCCTATATTGATTTCCTTCCTTTTTCTAACTAAACAGATATATTTCAAAGACTTGATTTTCTATTTGTCTTGATTAATTGCATATAAATTGATAATTTTTAACAAATTTCTAATATACAGTATCTTTTTATCAAACTGAAAAAAAGTTACATACAAAACACAAATTTCTGGTTTGTATCTTGACATGCAGAACAAAACTTTTACAAATCAAGTTCCAAGTCACTGTGCTATGTAGGGGCTTATTGCCCCTACTGAGCATTATATGCACTCATTTATGTATTATGTAATGAAAATTTATTCCCTTTTTTTAATTTTTATTTTCTATATTCTATGTTTACATGCCAAAGGCTTTCCCCTTTCCCAGTTACCCCCCAGCATATGTCCCATAATTCCTATTCCCCACTCATTCCCCACCCCCCACGATTTCTCTGTTCTGGGTCTACAATACTGGATCCAATCTTTACAGGCCCAGGGTCCTCTCCTTTCTTCTTCTTGGGAGTCATTTGACTTGCTAATTGTGCCTTGAGTATTTAGGGCTTCTGGGCTCATTAATATCCACTTATCAATGATTGCATTTCATGTGTATTCTTTTGTGATTCGGTTAGCTCACTGAGGATGATAGTTTCCAGATCTAACCATTTACCTACAAATTGCATGAGTTCATTATTTTTAATTTCTGAGTAGTACTCCATTGTATAAATATACCACATTTTCTGTATCCATTCCTCTTTTGAGGGATATCTGGGCTCCTTCCAATTTCTGGCTATTATAAACAAGGCTGCTATAAACATAGTGGAGCATGTGTCTTTATTGTATGCAGAGGAATCCTCTGGGTATATGCCCAGGAGTGGTATGCCAGGGTCCTCTGGAAGTGGCATGCCCAATTTTTTGAGGAACCCTCACACTGATTTCCAGAGTGGTTTTACCATTTTGCAATCCCACCAACAGTGGAGGAGTGTTCTTCTTTCTCCACATCCTCACCAGCACTTGTTGTCTCTCGAGTTTTTAATCTTAGCCATTCTGACTGGAGTGAGGTGGAATCTCAGGGTTGTTTTGATTTGCATTTCCCTGATGACTAATGATGTTGAACATCTCTTAAGGTGTTTCTCGGCCATCCGAATTTCTTCTGGTGAAAATTCTTTGTTTAGCTCTGTACCCCATTTTTTGATAGGGTTATTTGGTTCTTTGGGATCGAACTTCTTGAGCTCTTTGTATATATTGGATAATAGCCCCCTGTTGGATATAGGGTTGGTGAAGATCGTTTCCCACGTTGTTGGTTGCTGTTTAGTCCTTCTGACAGTGTCCTTTGCCTTACAGAAACTGTAATTTTATGAGGTCCCATTTGTCAATTCTTGATCTTAGAGCATAAGCTATTGGTGTTCTGTTCAGGAACTTTCCCGCTGTGCCCATGTCCTCCAGGGTCTTCCCAAGTTTATTTTCTAATAGTTTCAGTATGTCTGGTTTTATGTGGAGGTCCTTGATCCACTTGGAGTTTATCTTAGTACAAGGAGATAAGAGTGGGTCAATTCGCATTCTTCTGCATGTTGACCTCCAGTTGAACCAGCACCATTTGTTGAAAAGGCTATCTTTTCCACTGGATGGTTGTGGCTCCTTTATCAAAGATCAAGTGACCATAAGTCTGTGGGTTCATTTCTGGGTCTTCAATCCTATTCCATTGATCAACCTGCCTGTTGGTGTACCAATACCATGCAGTTTTTAACACAATTGTTCTGTAGTACAGCTTGAGGTCAGGGATATTGATTCCCCCAGAAGTCCTTTTATTGTTGAGAATAGTTTTGGCTATCCTGGGTTTTTTGTTGCTCCAGATGAATTTGAGAATTGCTCTTTCTAGATCTATGAAGAATTGATTTGGAATTTTGATGGGGATCACATTGAATCTGTAGATTGCTTTTGGCAAGATGGCCATTTTTACTATATTGATCCTGCCAATCCAGGAGCAAGAAATATTATTCCATCTTCTGAGGTCTTCTTTGATTTCTTTCTTCAAGGACTTGAAGTTCCTGTTGTACAGATCTTTTGCTTGTTTGGTTAGAGTTACGCCAAGGTACTTTATGTTGTTTGTGGCTATTGTGAAGGGTGTTATTTCCCTAACGTCTTTCTCAGCCTTCTTGTCCTTTGAGTACAAGAAGGCTACTGATTTGCTTGAGTTAATTTTATAACCAGCTACTTTGCTGAAGTTGTTTATCAGCTGTAGAAGTTCTCTGGTGGAGTTTTTTGGGTCGCTTAAGTAAACTATCATATCATCTGCAAATAATGATAGTTTGACTTCTTCCTTTCCAATTTGTATCCCTTTGACTTCCTTATGTTGTCTAATTGCTCTCACTAGAACTTCAAGTACTATATTGAAAAGATATGGAGAGAGAGGGCAGCCTTGTCTAGTCCCTGATTTTTGTGGGATTGCTTCAAGTTTCTCTCCATTTATTTTGATGTTGGCTACTGGTTTGCTGTAGATTGCTTTTACTATATTTAGGTATGGGCCTTGAATTCCTGCTCTTTCCAAGACTTTTAGCATGAAAGGATGCTGAATTTTGTCGAATGCTTTTTCAGCATCTAATGAGATGACCATGTGTTTTTTTTTCTTTTAGTTTGTTTACATAGTGGATTACATTGATGGATTTCCTTATATTGAACCATCCCTGCATCCCTGGAATGAAGCCTACTTGATCATCTTGAATGATCGTTTTGATATGCTCTTGGATTCGGTTGGAAAGAATTTATTTAGAATTTTTGCATCAATATTCATTAGAGAAATTGGCCTGTATTTCTCTTTCTTTGTTGGATCTTTTTGTGGTTTAGGTATCAGCGTAATTGTGGTTTCGAAGAACGAGTTGGGCAGTGTCCCTTCTGTCTCTATTTTGTGGAATAGTTTCAAGAGTATTGGTGTTAAGCCTTCTTTGAAGGTCTGGTAGAATTCTTCACTAAAACCATCTGGTCCCGCACTTTTTTTGTTTGGGAGGCTTTCTATAACCCCTTCTATTTATTTAGGGGTTATGGGACTGTTTAGCTGATCTACTTGATGCTGATTTAATTTTGGTATTTGGTATCTGTCTAGGAAATTGTCCATTTCCTCCAGATTCTCCAGTTGTTTTGAGTATAGACCTTTGTAGTAGGATCTGATGATCTTTTGAATTTCCTCCGTTTCTGTTGTTATATCCCCCTTTTCATTTTTAATTTTGTTAATTTGGATACTATCTCTGTACCCTTTGGTTAGTCTAGCTAAGGGTTTATCTATTTTGTTGATTTTCTCGAAGAACCAGCTCTTGGTTTTGTTGATTCTTTGTATGGTTCTCTTTCTTTCTACTTGATTGATTTCAGCCCTTAGTTTGATGATTTCCTCTCTTCTACTCCCCCTGGGTGAGTTAGCTTCTTTTTGTTCCAGGGCCTTCAGGTGTGCTGTTAAGTTGCTAGTGTATGCTCTCTCCAGTTTCTTTTTGGAGGCACTCAGGGCTATGAGTTTTCCTCTTAGCACTGCTTTCATTGTGTCCCAGAGATTTGGGTAGGTTGTACCTTCATTTTCATTGAAGTCTAAAAAGTCTTTGATTTCATTCTTTATTTCTTCCTTGACCAAGGTGTCATTGAGTAGAGTATTGTTCAATTTCCATGTGTATTTGGGCTTTCTGTTGTTCTTCTTGCTATTGAAGACCACTTTTACTCCATAGTGATCCGATAGGAGACATGGGATTAGTTCGATCTTCTTGTATTTGTTGAGGTCTGTCTTGTGACCAATTATATGATCAATTTTTGAGAAGGTACTGTGCAGTGCCAAGAAAAAGGTATACTCTTTTGCTTTAGGATGGAATGTTCTATATATATCTGTTAAATCCAATTGGTCCAAAGCTTCAATTAGTTTCACTGTGTCCCTGTTTAGTTTCTGCTTTCCTGATCGGTCCATTGAGGAGAGTGGAGTGTTGAAGTCACCTACAATCATTGTGTTAGGTGCGATGTGTGCTTTAAGCTTTAGTAAAGTTTCTTTTATGAATGAGGGTGCCCTTATGTTTGCCGCATAGATGTTCAGTATTGAGAATTCTTCTTGGTGGATTTTCCCTTTGACAAGCAGGAAGTGACCTTCTGTGTCTCTTTTGATGACTTTAGGTTGAAAGTCAATTTTGTCTGATATTAGAATGGCTACTCCGGCTTGTTTCCTGGGACCATTTGCTTGTAAAACTGTCTTCCAGCCTTTTACTCTAAGGTGGTGTTTGTCTTTGACACTGAGATGTGTTTCCTGTATGCAGCAAAATGTAAGGTCCTGTTTCCGTATCCAGTCTGTTAGTCTGTGTCTTTTGATTGGGGAATTGAGTCCATTGATGTTAAGAGATATTAAGGAATAGTAATTATTACTTCCTGACATTTTGGACATTATTATTATTATTTTTGTATTTGAGTGGTTCTCTTCTTTTGGGTTGGATGAGATGGGGTTTCTATCTTGTTTCTTCTGGGGTGTTGTTTCCACCTTGTGTTGGTATTTTTCCCCTATTATCCTTTGTAGGGCTGGGTTTGTAGATAAGTATCTTGCAAATTTGGTTTTGTCGTGGAATATCTTGGTTTCCCCATCTATGGCAATTGAGAGTTTTGCTGGGTATAGTAGTTTTAACTGAAGTTTGTGTTCTCTTAGGGTCTGCATGAGGTCTGCCCAGGATCTTCTAGCTTTCATGGTCTCAGGTGAGAAGTCTGGTGTAATTCTGATAGGTCTTCCTTTATATGTTACTTGTCCTTTTTCTCTTACTGCCTTTAATATTCTTTCTTTGTTTAGTACATTTGGGGTTTTGATTATTATGTGACAGGAAGTATTTCTGTTCTGGTCCAGTCTATTTGGGGTTCTATAGGCTTCTTGTATATTCATGGGCATCTCTCTCTTTAGGTTGGGGAAGTTTTCTTCCATAATTTTGTAGAACATATTTGCTGTCCCTTTAAGTTGTGGATCTTCACTCTCATCTATCCCTATAATCCTTAGGTTTGGTCTTCTCATTGTGTCCTGGATTTCTTGGATGTTTTGGGTTACAAGCTTTTTACATTTTGCATTATCTTTGATTGTTGAGTCCATGGTTCCTATGGTATCTTTAGCATCTGAGATTCTGTCTTCTATCTCTTGTATTCTATTGTTGATATTTGCATCTATGACTCCTGATTTCTTCCCAAGGTTTTCTATCTCCAACGTTGTCTCCCTTTGTGATTGCTTAGTTGTTTCTACTTCTGTTTTTAGATTTTGTATGGTTTTGCTCAGATCTTTCAGTTGCTTGTTTGTGTTTTCCTGTAATTCTTTAAGGGATTTTTGTGTTTCCTCTTTTATGACTTCTACTGGTTAACCCATGTTCTCTTGTATTTCTTTAAGTGATTTTCGTTTCTCCCCCTTATTGGGATTCATTTTTTGCTCTATATTCTCCTGGACTTCTTTAAGTGATTTTTGTGTTTGCCTTGTATGGGCTTCTAGGTTTTGATCTATTTTCTCCTCTATTACTTTAAGAAATTTATCTAAGTGATCCTCAATCTGCATCTTTACCAGTGATTTTAGATCTGAGTCTTGTTTTTCTGGTGTGTTGAGATATCCGAGATTTAATTGTGTTTGCCTTGTAATGGCTTCTAGCTTTTGATCTATTTTCTCATGTATTACTTTAAGAGATTTATCTAAGTGTTCCTCTATCAGCATCCTGACCAGTGATTTTAGATCTGAGTCTTGTTTTTCTGGTGTTTCGGGGTATCCAAGATTTATTACTGTCGGGGAACTGGTTCGGATGCCACCATACTGCCTTGATTTCTGTTAGTAACAATCTTACATTTGCCTTTTGCCATCTGGTTAACTCCGGTGTTAGTTGGTCCTGTAGATACTAGCTGGTGCTTGACCCTCCTGTGGGGTCGTAAGGCTATTTCCCCATGACTGGGACACCTGAACCACTGCCCTGCAGGGCTCCTGCTCACAGATTGATGACAGGTGGCCTGAGTCCCCCGAGGTCTTAAACTCAGGATATCCCAGGTACTTGTTTCTGCCTGTTGGGTGGCTTCTCTGCACTGCTCCTGCTCAGGGTTTGCTGTCTGTTATCCTGTTTCCCCAGGCGTCTTAAAGTTGGGATATCTCAGTTATCTTGTTCTGCCTGCTGGTCCAAAACTGCTGGGAAGCTGGCTGGGTCTGGCTTCCCCGCCACCGGCTGGATGGGAAGCTGTAGGCAAGATGGCAGCTGCCTGCAGGGAGCTTGGGGTCCGCCCAGTGAGTGCAGAGTGCAGGCTTGGCAGCTGTGCCCCAAACCGCTACTCTGTGCGCAGCTCCCGTTCCAGGCCTGAGTCCCCGAAGGTCTTTAACTTGGGCTATCTCGGGTAACTGGTTCCGCTGGCTGGGTCTGAGCACCTGGCAAGCTGGCTGGGTCCGGCTTCCCCGCCACAGGCTGGATGGGAAGCTGCAGGCAAGATGGCAGCTCATTTATTCCCTTTTATACCTTTAAGTCTGTTCTGTCTAAACTCAAACACCCCATACAAAGCAATCAGTCTCTGTTTCAAACTTGCTGGAAATTGTTTACATCATTACTTCAACTGATCATTTTTAAATACTTTTTTAGAAGGTGGTCACAGCATAGAAACAACTACTACCTTTCCTGACAATAAATGAAACAAGAAAACATTATGATAACAAGTAGAGTAAGTCAGGATCAGAAAGACAAATAAGAAGTGCTTTGTTATATGCCAAACCTTGAATGAAACTCAGATTTCTTGGAGGAGCTGTGAGAAGAATAGTTTATAAAATTAGATGGGGAACTATGAGAGAGAATGAAGTGAGGGAGGAGAGATTTGCAAGCATGAGGGCTGGGGAGGTAGGAAGAGTAGCAACAAGCATTGGGAAGGATAGCAAGGTAGAAAACTTGGAGTGCAGCAAATAAGAACAAAGAACAGTGAAAACGCCACAATGAAACTCATTATTTTAGATGCTGAGTGAAAAGGAGAAATGAAAGCCTGCCCGACACCCCTACTTCTTCTTAATAGATAACTTGTGTCTTGTCTCTGCATTATCTCAATTATGCTCCTTTGACTTCTTTTATAGAACATCTTTTGTTCGATCCTGCAGTCTAACAGCAAGCACAGAATAGATGTTATTATCATAAGGACTTTGCTTTAATATGTGTTATCCTAGACTAAGTCACAAAGTGTGGCATGGATTATATTCTATCCACAGTTGGATAAAAATTACACAAAATAACATTTGAATAGCAGCCTACAGTTTATGAAGTAATTTGTTTATTTGATCATTTCACTGATTCCTTGCAACAGCCCTTGAAGTAAATGCTATTTCCATATTAAAAATAATGAGATTTTATAGCAGAGTGGTTAAATTTTCTTAGCAATGTCAAAAATTACAATCAGTAATTTTGACAGATAAATAAAAATTCAAGTTTGTTTCATTTACTGAAATATGAAAACTCTAAAGATTAAATCACATGGCATCATGTATTATTTACCTTTAAGCTAAATGCAGGAAAAGGCATCTTTATAACAAACTGGTAGACTTAAGAACTGCACGTTTCTGTTTTTGTTTTGTTTTTTCCCTTCTCTGAGAATTCAGTCCAGGATCTCTACTTATTTCTTTTTCCTTTCACTGTGATAAAAGCAATTTAATAGGGGAGGGACTTATTTGGGCTCATAGTTCCAGGTACAGTCCACCATGGTAGAGAAATCAGGCAGGAGGAACATAATGTAGCTGGACACATTGCATAACACATAAGTGAATATTTGCATCTTAGTGTTAAACTGGATGTTTCTATTTTATAGTCTAGAAGCTCAGCCATGGATAATACAGTCCATTCACAGAACATGGGTTTTCCTCCTTGGTAAACTTAAGAGAAAACTCCACAGGCATTTCCAGAGATCTATCTCTCAGGTAACTCTAGATTCTGACAAGTTAGCAGTTGACAGTAACCAGCCTACTACCAGCACCACAGTTTAACTATATAAAACAGTTCAACCTTTTCTACCAGGTTTTCATTTTCATCAAGTGAATATAGTCCTTTTCTTTGTTTTGCTTGTCAAAAAGTTTGATTAAATAACACTTTCCCACATAAAGAAAATTCATCAAGCATATATGTAATGATGATATGTATATGTAGTTACAGACATACTTAGTGAAAGAAATAATGTGCTGTTCACCAAGGAAGAAATAGAAGGCTAGGTGGAAGGGAGAGTAGGATATGAAGCAGCATTATGACATCAACAGGAACAAGGACAGATGTTTGTGTGTATTTTTGTGCACACACACAAATAAATTATAATTAGAGTATAGAGATTTCAAAAGAAAATAATGAGTCGATGTGATACCATTAGTAAAACCTGACAATTCAAGCTAATACATTTCCCCTTTGCTTATAATGTCATAATGTTTTGATAGATTCCTATGAACACTGATACTTCTTAAAATTAAATTATATGTCTTTTATTAGTATTTGAGATAGGGTAACTTTACTTTTACATGATTAAAGGCACACGTGATCTGCATTTCTTATATTACTCAACTGTATCTTAGAATACAGTATAATCTATGTGATTTAAGACAAAAATTATCTCCTATGTGTCAAATGTTACCGAATATACACCACAGTCTTAAAGGCAAATAATAAACATTCTCTTTTAAATTTAAAGGACAGCTGACATTTTTAAAAAGGTCCTTTTCTTCCTTTGTAATACTAATCTTAATAAAAGTAAGAAAGTTATTTCTTTGAAATTAAGTTAATATTTAATTAAATGCATATTATAAATTTATAATATTATTTCCTCTGGCTAGTCAGAAAGCCTAGAAGCACAAAATAAGAAATATAAAAATAACTATTTTCTTTTTCCTTAAAGATGATTTATCTTAAAGAGGTGCAAAAAATATTATTTGATGTACCACATGGGATAAAATTCTCTCCGTGTTGCTCTGTCTTTGTCTGTCTGTCTGTCTGTCTCTCTCTTTCTTGCTGCCCATAACCTGTACTAGTATTTGCTATGATTAAAAAACATGTTCCTCTATTTTGCTTTAGAGCTAGAAACTTCAAGAAGTTTTATATATTTTAAAGACAAAAATAGAGTTCTAATATGAGAAATTATTAAAAAATAAAAAAGTATATTTAGTCTGCTCTAAAGATTCCACAATAATTTTTAATAGGAACACATACAAAGTGTGATATTCTAGACATAGAAATACTGCTGTGGTTCTAATTATTTGCATATACTTTATAAGGGATTTTATTTGCATTGCTTAGCAATTCCTATAGCAAACTCTAAAGAATGTAGTTATTATTTATCTTCATTATCAACTGAGAAAATAGAATATACCACCTACTCTAGAAAACTCAAGTCTGAATCAGAAAATGTCCAGATTATAGATTACATTAAAATATTAATGATTAAATATCTGTGTGCAAATTGCTATTATGCTTGTTTTATAAAATACATGGAATTTTTCCTATTTCATTAGGTAAATGAATAATGAAATTAAGCATATTCACAACTGAAAACATTATACTTATTATACATTAGAACCATGCACACTATTTTATACTCTTACATTAAGATAGTGACATAATCTGATTTTGACATATGATTAATTTTGAATGCATCTATGTAAAATTTTACCTAGCTTATTCCTTAGAAAAATAAGGAATAAGAATAATCTAAAAGGAAAAATCAAAAGCATAATAAGATAACCAAAATCAGTAAAAAAATATGATCACATTACTAATAGGTGTAAAAGAGTAAAATCCTTAAGATATGACAAGCAGATTAGAGACCTTTCTATGTCAATACATCTGTTTCCAAAATGATAAAAAGAATATATGGATGCAGTTTAAAGTATATGGCAAAAGATGAACAAAACTTGAGATAAAGAAAATTAAAGAAGAAATCAGAATGCTACATATCTATTCTTTACTGAACAGGCATAATTTGTAATCTAGGAACACACACAAAAACACACAGACAGACACACAGTGACACACACACATACATACCATCTATGGCATATGGACATTTTTCTGAGGGTCTATAACAAGTGAACAAGTATTTCTTCAAGGAAATCTACTTTTCACTGAACAACTACAGCAGTTATCAGTGAACACAACACACACACACACACACTCACACACACACAAGTACATATAATATCAAGCCTTCTAAGGCAGTATTTCTCAACGTTCCTATTGCTGAGACACTTTAATATAGTTCCTCAGGTTGTGGCGATCCACAACTTTAATTTTTTTGTTGCTATTTGGTAATTGTTATTTTGCTACTGTTGTGAATCATAATGTGAATATCTGATACACAGGATATCTGATATGTAACATTCAAAGGCATTGTGACCCACAGGTTGAGAACCACTGATTTCAAACATACAGAATTTTTCTGAGGGTCTAAAGTAATAAACACCATTTGTTCAAGAAAATCTACCAATACTTGCTAGAAATATTAAATGTACTTTCCCTTAAATTCTTTCACCTTATTTCCATCTTAAGACAAGTTCAAATCTACATTTGTGTGTGATGTAGTTCCTGTATTACTCTATTATCAGAAACAGCCGGACCATCATATTTGTCATCCTTTAGGTTTAATTCTTAGACATCATCCTTATACATCGAAACCTTCCTTTCTCTATTTATTTCTCAGGAACAAACCAGAAATTGCTGGGACACGTTTCCTACCTGTCTAGCTTGGTAGAAGAACAAATCCTGACAGTAAGTTCATTAATTCAAGAAGATCAGAGGCTATGATCTCTAGCCAGCAATAAAGTACCAGAAATTTTTGAGCAGTGCAAGACAATGCTAATAGAAAAGGCTAAAGATCTCCCTGAAATGAAACACCATTGAATAGAACATGGAAATCCAGAACTTACTCAATATTTGTATAGCACTTTAACCAAAATAACTTTACTTTGTTCTAGGAAACAAAGTATAAATCAGCTACTTCAGCAGATAAACAGAGTTTATAGCATCAAAAGAATCTCCAAAACTACTCTTGCTTAAATTTAATTGGACCTGGATATTTAACAATTTGTAACTAAGGAAATTGTACAAAAGCAGAGAGAAATACTATGGGAATTTATTGCAGCTAACAGTTCTGTTTCTAAGTGTACAAAGCAAATGCAATATCATTAAAGAGACTAATCTAAGACCACTGTCATCCCAACATGATTGGGCATATCCTAAAAAACGTTTACTCACTGAGGAGTGAAAACAAAGATATCACAGGAATAGAAAACAAACTTCATTAAGATGGCCCATCCAATTAATAAAAAAATAAGAAGTATAACAAAGAATGTAGAATACAATGAAGAAATAGACAGAACATAAGAGAAATGTGGGAAAATTGTAGACAGAACAATACATAGAGAGCTGCTGTGTCAGAATGATTATGCATGGAAGAAGGACAAATCGTCATTTTCCATGAAAAATTCATGGAAATTCTGGCTTTTGGCTATTTGAATATTTCAGAGAGGGGAGAAACTGAAATAATCAAATAATCAATAGCCATTTTTCATAAATTTTACACAAAACAATTTATTGATTTTTTATTTTCTTTTTTATTGGATATATTCCAAATTTACATTTCATATCCCTTTTTCTGGTTCCCTGCCCCCCAAAGGTCCCACATGCCATTTCCCTCCCAATGTTCCCCCATCCACTCTTTCCCACTTCCCTGTTCTGGTATTCCCCTACACTAATGCTTTGAGCATTTTCAGAACCAGGGTCCACTCCTCCCTTCTTGTCAGACATCATTTGATATGTGGATTGTGTCTTTGGTGTCCCACGTTAATAGGCTAATATCCACTTATCAGTGACTGCATACCATGGGTATTCTTTTGAGACTGGGTTACCTCACTTAGTATGATGTTCTCCAGCTCCATCCATTTCTCTAAGAATTTCATGAATTCATTGTTTCTAATGGCTGAATAGTACTTCATTGTGTATATATACCATATTTTTTATATCCATTCTACCACTGAGGGACATCTGGGTTCTTTCCAGCTTCTGGCTATTATAAATAAGGCTGCTATGAACATAGTTGAGAATGTATCCTTACTGCATGCTGGAGAATCTTCTGGATATATGCCCAGGAGTAGTATGGCTGGGTCTTCCAGAAGTATCATGTCCAGTAGGGTTGCTGAAGATATTTTCCCAATTTGTTGGTTGCCGATTTCTCCTTTTGACAGTGTCTTTTGCCTTGCAGAAACTTTGTAATTTTATAAGGTCCCATTTGTCTATTCTTGATCTTAGAGCATAAACTTTTGGTGTTCTGTTCAGGAACTTTCCCCCTGAGCCAATGTCTTCAAGGGTCTTCCCCAGTTTTTTTTTTATTACTTTTAGCATGCCTGGTTTAATGTGGAGGTCTTTGATCCACTAGGAGTTGAGTTTAGTACAAGGAGATAAGAGTGGATCAATTCTCATTCTTCTGCATGTTGACCTCCAGTTGAGACAGCACCATTTGTTGAAAAGGCTATCTTTTTTTCCACTGGATGTTTTCAGCTCCTTTGTCAAAGATCAATTGGCCATAGATATATGGGTTCAATTCTGGGTCTTCAATCCTTTTCCATTGATCCACCTCACTATCACTGTACCAACACCATGCAGTTTTTAACACTACTGCTCTGTAGTACTGCTTGAGGTCCAGAATACTGATTTCCCCAGAAGTTCTTTTACTGTTAATGATAGTTTTAGCTATACTGGGTATTTTATTATTCCAGATGAATTTGAGTATTGCTCTTTCTAACTCTATGAAAAACTGAGTTGGGATTTTGATGGGGATGGTGTTGAATCTGTATATTGCTTTTGGCAAGATTGCCATTTTAACTATATTAATCCTGCCAACCCAGGAGCATGGAAGATTTTTCCATTTTCTGAGGTCTTCTTCCATTTCCTTCTTCAGAGACCTGAAGTTTTTGTCATACAAATCGTTCACTTGTTTGGTTAGAGTCACACCAAGATACTTTATATTGTTTGTGGCTATTGTAAAGGGCGTCATTTCTCTACTTTCTTTCTCAGCCTGCTTATCCTTTGAGTACAAGAAGGCTACTGATTTGCTTGAGTTGACTTTATAACCAGCCACTTTGCTGAAGTTGTTTATCAGTTGTAGGAGTTCTCAGGTAGAGATTTTTGGGTCACTTAAATATGCTATAATATCATCTGTGAATAGTGATATTTTGACTTTTTCCTTTCCAATGTGTATCCCTTTGACTTCCTTATGTTGTTGAATTGCTCTAGCTAGTACCTCAAGTACTATATTGATTCTTGAAATTGAACAAATTTTAATAATCTAAAGAAAAAGAGATCTATGAGGGTGGAGAAATCTATCATAGGTGAAGAACCTCTGCTGCACTTGCAAAGGAATTAGAGTGGGTTTCCACAACACTGACCTGGTAGCCCATATCTATTCTTTTTTTTTTAATTTTCTATATTCTTTGTTTACATTCCAAAGGCTTTCCCCTTCCCCAGTTCCCCACGCCCCATATGTCCCATAAATCCTCTGTTCTTATAGTTCCTGGGGATTGACACATTCTTCTGTCCTCCACATTCTATGGGCACACATATAGTGCATATACATGCAAAGAGGTAAAAACCCCAACTAAAATAAGCATTGTAAAGATTAAAAATAAAAGAAGCTTATACCAAGAAATATCGTGATGAAGATGTGAAAGATAAGAAACAAGTGGAAAGAATTCAATCATTACAAAATATGTGGCTTATTGTGTAAAAAGAGGATATACAACACAGTATCATTATTACATCATAATCCTTAAGGGACAAAAGAAAATAGGCTGACATATAAAAACTGCCAAAACAACAAAAATGGACCTGTTAACAAAGAATATTGTATTTAATAGAACTTTACAGATACAAAGAAATAAAGGTAACCAAGAAAAATAAATTGACTTTGTTGCTGTTAGACCTCACATATAAGAAATACTAAAGTTAAAGTCAAAGATCAAAGTTAAGATCTTAAAGTAAATCAAATACTTAGGTGGTTTGAATGAGATGCCCCCCATACATCTCAGGCATTTGAATAATTGGTTTGTAGTTGGTGAATGTTTGGTAAGAATTAGGAGGTGTGGCCTTGTAAGAGATGTGTTACTAGAGGCAAATTTAAGATTGAAAAAGGTGCCTGCCTTCCCCAGAGAACTATCTGCTTCCTCTTTCTACAAAAAGGAAATGAGTTCAGGGTGTGAGCTCTTGATTGCTGCTCCAGTGACATGCCTGCTAGCCTAGTGCTATGCTCCCTGCAGTGATGCTGATGGACTTTTATCCCTCTGGAACTGTAAGTCCCAAATAAACCCTTCTACTATAAATTGCCTTGGTCATGGTGTTGTATCACAAGAATGGAAATAACTAAGACAAATAATTTCCAAAATCAAGAAATTACTATTAAGGGTAATCATAGAAATAATTGTAGCTGAATATTTTTAGCCTTTCTTAATTGGAAACAATGAGAGATTTGACTATAAATATATTTTATTCATATAAAATATATTTCATTCATATAAAACTATAATACACTCACAAAATGTTAATACAACAAACCATAAATATGTATGTTCATTCTAATCATAGTTTCCTTAAGAGTTGTAAAATAAAAGAAAGTATAATGATAGCAAGATTTTCAATTTGTAAAGTATACAAATGCAATTACATTAAAAGAAAATATAGCTACATAACATTAAGGCTTCTCTGTCTTACTTAAACTAAGTCAGCACAAATCTGAATCAAAATATTTAATATTAGCATGCATATCATGAGATCCAGAGCAATCTCTAAGAAACTAACTCAAAATACAGCTCGATGATGTTAAAAAAAATAAAACTAAGAAAATACTAACTTGATACAAATGAAACCTGATACATAAAACAAGATAAAATTGAGCATATAAAAAATAAAATGATTGGGGGTGGAGATATGGCTCAGTGGTTAAAAACACTCTGCTCTTTCAGAGGTCCTGAGTTCAATTCCCAGGAAGCACATGGTGGCTTACAACCATCTGTAAGGGGATCTGACTCCCTCTTCTGGTGAGTCTGAAGACAGCCACACTATACTCACATATATAAAATAAATAATTCTTTAAAAAATTAAAAATAAATAAACAAAAGGATTGACATTTATTCAATTATATAAATGATATCAAATGTGAACACATAAAGACTGCAATCACTAGCTCTTTGGGGTCACCTTCTAGTCACACTCCTTGAGGAACTAATTGAAGGTTGATCCCATCTTGCCTGAAATAAACCTCTTGCTTTTGCATCATAAAAAAGAAAAGAAAAGAAAAGAAAAGAAAAGAAAAGAAAAGAAAAGAAAAGAAAAAGAAAAGAACAGAAGAGAAGAGAAGAGAAAAGAAAAGAAAAGAAAAGAAAAGAAAAGAAAAGAAAAGAAAAAAGAAAGAAAATACTTCATTCACAAAGCAGAGATTGTCAGATTGGGTATTAGGGAGCTATCACTATCTACTATCTACTATCTACAAAAATCATAATTTATTTTTAAGAAACAAATTGAGAATAAGAAAATGATAGCTCATTCAAATGCTAAC
Source organism: Apodemus agrarius (assembly GCA_964023405.1). NCBI lineage: Eukaryota > Metazoa > Chordata > Mammalia > Rodentia > Muridae > Apodemus > Apodemus agrarius. Next base: position 107,130,864 of record OZ030010.1, read on the forward strand.
TTTAAGAAATATATAGCTTAGGTTACTTACATAAATCAAAATAAATATAAGCCATACTATGTGTTCATAGTTGAATGTCCCCCATAGGCTCATATGGTTGAGGTTTTGTTCCACGGTTAGTGTAACTACTTGGAAAGGATAAGTAGATGTTGTTGGTTTTTGCACACAGTTTGTTGATCTGCAGCCCACAGGAGTCACCTGTATGGCCGCAGCAGAGAAGCTGGGGAGATGTGGGCCACAATGAGGGACCAAACCACACCAGACAGTTCCACGTGGCTTTATTTAAGATGGGTAAATCCAACCATTTGCCTACAAATTGCATGAAATCATTATTTTTAATTGCTGAGTAGTATTCCATTGTATAAATATACCACATTTTCTGTATCCATTCCTCTGTTGAGGGACATCTGGGTTCTTTCCAGCTTCTGGCTATTATAAATAAGGCTTCTATGAACACAGTGGAGCATATTATGAGCCCAGAAGCTCTGAATACTCAAGACACAATTAGCTAAGCAAAAGATTCCCAAGAAAAGGGAAGGAGAGGATCCTGGTCCAGAAAAGACTAAATCTGGTTTTGTAGGAGAGTACCAGAACAGAGAAATGGTGGGGAGGGGGGGTGATTGGGAAATGGGGGGGAAGAGGACTTATGGGACATATGGTGAGGGGGAAACTGGAAAGGGGAAAGCCTTTGGAATGTAAACAAAGAATATAGAAAATAATTTAAAAAAAGAAAAAAAAGTAACAAGATAAAAAAAAAAAGATGGGTAAAGGTGCAGCGGGTGGGATGGAGGCAGGAAAGGAAGGAAAGGGGGAGGAGGGAAGGAACGCTACCCATTGTATATGAGTGGTAATGTAAATTTCAGGTAAAAAGGTAGGCCCATTGAATTCTGGGTATATGGCGGCTGTTGCCTTGGTAACAGGCCTATACTTGCAGTGCTACCTGTTACCTATATGACTTCACCGGTCTAGGAACTAACAGATGTGGTCTTGTTGGAGAAGTTGTGTCACTGGAGGTGGGATCAGAGGTTTCAAAAAACTTATACCACACCTATTCCCTACCTCTTTGTGCACTCAACTTGCGGATCAAGGTATATGCTCTCAGCTACTGTTCCAGGACCATGTTTTTTCTCAGATGTCATAGACTCTAATCCTCTGAAATTGTAAGTCCCAGATTAAACTCTGTTTTATATGCTTCCTTGGTCATGGTGTATTATCACAGCAATAGAAGATAAAATGCTAAGACAAAACATTTTGTGAAAATGTGTTAATCAAAGGAATAAGGGAATATGCATACATTCCTTATCAAAGACTTAAAATACAAGCAGCAAAAATCAATATATATATATATATATATATATATATGTGTGTGTGTGTGTGTGTGTGTGTATATGTATATACATATATGTATATATATATATATATATATATAACATGGAGGAGCGGGATGCAGCAATTATAGTTAAAATCTTGAATATTTAATTCTTATAACAGATAAAAAATATTGACAAAAATAGACAAATTATATTCTATGTAAACTAGATCCAACCATCATCTCAGGAATGTTTCACCCAATACAATATGGTACTTAATTTTCTCAAGGACACACGAAATATTCTCCAGAATAAACAATAGAAAATAAACAGAAATGAGTAAAATGTTGATAGAAAAAGGGAAGAATGTGCACATCTTAAATTTTTAATATTTTTCTAGGTGGCCAATAATTTCCTGATAATAAAGAAAAAAGCTCACAGAGTAATATCTCCTACTTATAAATGTATGAAAGTCAACACAAATGTACAGATGCAGCAATATTTAGGAAGGATACATCTCTAGCCATACAAAGGAATGAAAGTAGAAACAATAAGAAAAGTAAAACTGAAAATTTAGCAGAATAATTAAACATCCAATCGATGAAAAATAATCATGGCAGATGCCCTCCGCCACAACAGCACCATCTTCAAGCAGGGCAGGAGAACAGCTATGCTCCCAGCAGCAAACTGAGGGTAGAGAGCAGAGGCCAGTTATGCGCCCAGCAGCAAGCCAGGAGGAGACTTGAGTACTGCCCAGCAGAGCTGAAGAGGAAATTTGGAGCCCTGTGGCAGAAGCCTTCTAGTTTCAGCCTCCAGATCCCAGACGCCCTTGGCCACAGTAGCTCCAAATGCCCAGCTCACAGGAGCTTCAAGCACCAACCAGTAACAACAAGTCCAACTAACTCCAGAGATAACCAGATGGCAAACTGCAAACTTAGGAACGTTACTAACAGAAATCAAGGCAATATGGCACCATCTGAACCCAATTCTCTATTTACAGCAAGTCCTGGACCCTAACACACCAGAAAAACAAGATTTGGATTTAAAAGCACTGGTCATGATGCTGCTAGAGGAACACAAAAAAGACATAAACAAATCTCTTAAAGAAATGCAGGGGAACATGAATAGGTTGAAAGCCTTTACAATGGAAACCAAAAATCACTTAAATCCAGGAGAATATGGGTCAACAGATAGAAGCGAATAAAGAGGAAACTTCACTTAAAGAAATGCAGGAGAAATTGAGAATATAGATAAAATGACAATCTTGACAAAAGCAATATTCAGATTCAATGCAATCCCCGTCAAAATCCCAACTCAGTTCTTCATAGAGTTAGAAAGAGCAATTCTCAAATTCTTCTGGAATAACAAAAAACCCAGGATAGCTGAAACTATTATCAACAGTAAAAGAATAGTAAAAGATCAGTATCCCAGACCTCAAGCAATACTACAGAGTGTTAAAAACTGCATGGTATTGGTATAGTGACAGGGAGGTGGATCAATGGAATAGGATTGAAGACACAGAATTGAAGCCACACATCTATGGCCAATTGATCTTCGACAAAGGAGCTGAAAATATCCAGTTGAAAAAAGATAGCCTTTTCAACAAATGGTGCTGGCTCAACTGGAGGTCAACATGCAGAAGAATGAGAATTGATCCACTCTTATCTCCTTGTACTAAGCTCAACTCCAAGTGGATCAAGGACCTCCACATAAAACCAGATACACTAAAACTAATAGAAAAGAAACTGGGGAAGACCCTTGAAGAAACTGGCTCAGGGGGAAAATTCCTGAACAGAACACCAATTGCTTATGCTCTAAGATGAAGAATAGACAAATGGGACCTCATAAAATTACAAAGTTTCTGTAAGGCAAAAGACACTGTCAAAAGGAAAAATCGGCAACCAACAAATTGGGAAAAGATCTTCACCAACCCCATATCCGACAGAGGGCTAATATCCAATGTATACAAAGAACTCAAGAGGTTAGACCCCAGAAAATCAAATAACCCTATCCAAAAATGGGGTACAGAGCTAAACAAAGACTTTTCACCTGAAGAAATTCGGATGGCTGAGAAACACCTTAAAAAATGTTCAACATCATTAGTCATTAGAGAAATGCAAACCACAACAACCTTGAGATTTCACCTCACACCTGTCAGAATGGCTAAGATTAAAAACTCAGGAGACATCAGATGTTGGCGAGGATGTGGAGAAAGAGCAACACTCCTACACTGCTGGTGGGACTGCAAGCTGGTATAACCACCTCAAATAAATAAATAAATAAATAAATAAATAAATAAACCTCAACCCTTGCTTTCTTATTCATCCTCTAGATCTAAATAACATTAAAAGTACCACCGTTTTTAAATATTCAATTTACATATTAAATGTAAATTTCAGTTCCTCAGAAAACTGGACATGATACTTCCGGAGGACCCAGCCATACCACTCCTTAGCATATACCCAGAAGATTCCCCAGCATGCAGTAAGGATACATGCTCCACTATGTTCATAGCAGCCTAATTTATAATAGCCAGAAGCTGGAAAGAACACAGATGTCCCTCAACGGATGAAAGGATACAAAAAAATGTGGTATATATAGACAATGGAGTACTATTCAGCCATTAGAAACAATGAATTCATGAAATTCTTAGAGAAATGGATGGAGCTGGAGAACATCATACTAAGTGAGGTAACCCAGTCTCAAAAGAATACCCATGATATGCACTCACTGATAAGTGGATATTAGTGTAGACTCTTGTGACACCAAAGACACAATCCACATATCAAATGATATCCGACAAGAAGGAAGGAGTAGACCCTGGTTCTGGAAAGGATCAAAACATCAGTATAGGAGAATACCAGAACAGGGAAGTGGGAAAGGGGTGGATGGTGGAACATTGGGAGGGAAAAGGGCATGTGGGAACTTTAGGGGATGGGGAACCAGAAAAAGGGAAATGAAATGTAAATATAGAATATATCCAATAAAAAAATTTAAAAAAAGATGAAAAATACTTAGTTTTTCTTGAACCTCAAATAAATAAATAAATAAATAAATAAATAAACCTCAACCCTTGCTTTCTTATTCATCCTCTAGATCTAAACAACATTAAAAGTACCACCATTTTTACAAATTCAATTTACATATTAAAATTTCAATTACTTTAAAATATTCAATCTTATTAAAAATTCAAAGTATTTTTACAATTGAAAATCTCTTAACTGTGGGCTCCACTAAAATACTTTCTTCCTTCAAGAAGGAAAGGTATCAGGGCACAGTCACAATCAAAAGCAAAATCAAACTCCATCCATCCAATGTTTGGGATCCACTTGTGATATTCTGGGCTCCTCTAAGGGTTTTTGTCACTTCTCCATCCCTGCTCTTTATAGCACACACCTTGTCTTCTAGGCTCCAGCCACCTGTACTCAGTGTTGCTGCTGTTCTAGGCATCTCATGGCAGTTGCATCTCCAAAACACTGCTGTCTTGTGCTGTAAGGAGGCTTCCCCAATAGCCTCTCTTAGGCTCTTTTCAAAGTGTCAGAACTCAACTCCTTTGCATGACTCCTTCAGTTTTGAGCCATAATTTGCAACACAGGCTGCACCTTCATCAAAGGCCTTCCGTGGCCTCTCACAGTGCCGAGCCTCAGCTGCTCTTCATGACCCCTTCATGCCTTCAAGACCAGTATTACCTGGGTCACTCTTACACATTATCAAGTCCAACCACAGCACAAAGTACAACCCTGGCTATCTCTTGAACACAGTCTCTGTGCTCTCAGAAAACACTTCCCAGATGATTTCACCTCTGTGATGTTGGTCTCTTAATCACCACTAATTTCTTAGCTCTGGCTAACCAGTATCAATAGTCCCAGTAATGCAAAGGTTTCACTTAAGTAGTTCTAGTAGCTTACTAATCACAGCTGATTCTTCAGCCCTAGGTAAACAAAACCACAATAACTTCACAATCTAATTCACAATAGCCCAGCTAAGAATCTTTAATCTTCCCTCTGAATTTTCACAAGCCTATCCTCCATCTTCTGCACTGTTCTCAACATTATCGTCCCAGTTCCTATAGAACATTCCACACAACTCTTAACATCCCAATGGTTCTTCTTGCTGAATGTTCCAAAGTCCATCCACAGTCTTCCCCAAAACATGGCCAACTTGTCACAGGAATATTCCACTCCTGGTATCAATTTCTCAAGGATATATTAACTCTGCTGCCCTGTATTATATTTAGAATGGACCTTGATCATTTGTCTCTTCCACAAAATATCACATTTGGTGCACTATATTGATGACATTATGCTGATTGGACCAAGTGAGCAGGAAGTAGCAACCACTTTGAACTAATTGATAACACTTATGTGTACCAGAGGATAAAAAAAATCCAACCAAAACTCAAGGACCATCTATATCAGTGAAATTTTTACGTGTCCAGTGGTGTGGGACATGCAAAGATATTCCTTCTATTGTACCTGGCCCCTCCCACTGCCAAGAAAGAAGCACAAACATTTAGTGGGTCTATTTGGATTCTGAAGATAGCACATTCCTCACTTGGGTATGTTACTCAGGCCCATTAACCAAGTGACTCAGAAGGCTGCTTGCTTTGTGGGGGACCTGGAACAGGAGAAGGCTCTCCAACAGGTCCAGGCTGCTGTGAATGCTACTCTACCACTTGGTCCATATGATCCAGCAGAAATGATGGTACTTGAGGAGTCAGTGGCAGATAGAGATGCTGTTTGGAGCCTCTGGCAGGCCCCTGTAGGTGAATCACAGAAGAGAGGTTTGGGATTTTGGAGCAAAGCTCTGCCACCATCTGCAGACAACTACTCTCCCTTTGACAAACAGCTCTTGGCCTGCTATTGGGTCTTAGTGGAAACTGAACGTTTGACAATAGGACACCAAGTTACTATGTGACCTGAACTGCCCATCATGAGCTGGGCATTATCAGACCCTCCAAGTCATAAAGTAGGATGTGTACAGCCACAGTCTATTATCAAATGGATATGGTATATATGTGATCTGAGCCAGAACAGGTCCTGAAGACACAAGCAAGTTACATGAAGAAGTTGCTCAGATGCCTATGGTTTCTATTCCTGTTAAAATGCCATCTGCTGCCAAGCATACACTGATAGCCTCATGGGGAGTTCCCTGTGATAGACTGACTGAAGAAGAGAAGACTAGGACCTGGTTTACTGATGGCTCTGCACGTTATGCAGGCACCACACAGAAATGGACAGCTGCAGCATTACAACCCCTTTCTGGGACAACCCTGAAAGATACAGGTGAAGGAAAATCTTCACAGTGAGCAGAACTTCGGGCAGTGCACATGGTATTACAGTTTGTTTTGGAAGAAGAAATGGACAGATGCACAATTGTTCACTGACTCACGGGCTATAGCTATAGCTCATGTATTGGCTAGATGGTCAGGGACTTGGAAAGATCACAATTGGAAAATTGGTGAGAAAGACATCTGGGGAAGAGGTATGTGGATAGATCTCACCAAATGGGTGAGAGATGAAAAGATATTTGTGTCCCGTGTAAATATTCACCAAAAGGTGACTTCTACTGAGGAGATCAATAATCAAGTGGACAGGAAGACACATTCTGTGGACAGTCAGCCTCTTTCCCCAGCCATCCTTGTCATTGCCCAATGGGCACAAGAACAAATTGGCCATGGTGGCTGATATGGAGGTTATGCTTGGGCTCAACAACATTGACTGTCACTCACCAAGGCTGTCCTGGCTACAGCTGCTACTGAATGCCAGGTCTGTCAATAGCAGAAAACCAACATTAAGCCCCAGATATGGCATCATTTCTTGAGGTGACCAGCCCACTATCTGGTGGCAGGTTGACTACATTGGACCACTCTCCCCATAGGAAGGACAACATGTGTTCTTACTGTAGTAGATAATTATTCTGCTTATGGATTTGTCTTTCCTGAACACAGTGCTTCTGCCAAAACCACCAACTATGGACTTACAGAATGCCTTATCCATCGTCATGGTATTCCACACAGTATTGCTTCTGACCAAGGAACTCATTTCACAGTCAGAGAAGTGCTACAGTGGGCCCATGATCATTGGATTCACTGGTCTTACCATGTTCCCCATCATCCTGAAGCAGCTAATCAGATAGAAAGATGGAATGGCCTTTTGAAGACACAGTTGCAGTGCCAATTAGGTGGCAACAGCATGGAGGGCTGGTTCAGAGTTCTTCAGGAGGCAGTATATACTTTGAATCAGCATCTGATATATGGTACGGTTTCTCCCATAGCCAGGATCCATGGGTGCAGGAATCAAGGGGTGGAAAGGGAAATAGTTTCACTCACTATCACTCCTAGTGACCCTCTAGGAAAATTTTTGCTTCCTGTTCCCACAACTCTAGGTTCTGCTGGCCTAGAAATTTTGGTTCCAGAGGGGGGAATGCTCCTACCAGGAGCCACAACAAAAACGTTCCATTAAACTAGCAGCTCACTTACCCTCTGGTCAATTTGGGCTTATAATGATTTCTTAAACCAACAGGCTAAGAAAGGAATAACAGTGTTAGGATGGGTGATAGATCCAGATTACTATGGGGAAATTGGATTGCCTCTCTGCAATGGAGGTAAGCAGGATTATGTCTGAAGTCCAGGAGAATTCTTAGAGCATCTCTTAGTACTACCATGTCCTATGATTAAATTCAATGGGAAACTACAACACCCTAATCCAAGCAGGATGACAAAGGATGCAGACCCATCAGAATGACGGTATGGGTCACTCATATGTTTGTGATTGTGCGAGGAATAGTTATATCATATTAGGCATATTCCTGACATTGTTATTGTTCATGTAGACATAGGATATTATTTGCGTCAAGTTGACAAGGGGTAGATGGATTATAGTGGCTATTCCTGGTTGTCAACCTGACTATATCTGGAATGAATTACAATCCAGCATTGGAAGGCTAACCTGTGATCCTGATCAGGAGATACAAATTTATGACCTGGATCTTGGCATAGAGATCTTGAGGCAGAGTAGCTACGAATCCCAGAAGATTAAGACAGGGAGATCTCTGAGTTCAAGGACATCTGGGAAAAAGCAGGTCCCAGATACAGGCATGGTGGCACACACCTTTAATCTGGGCCACACCTTCTGCTGGAGACCTACATAAGGACATTGGAAGAAGACTCACTCTCTCTTCTTCGCCTGCTTGCCTTGTGGGACTAAGCAACTGCTACATCCTTGGACTTCCATCCACAGCTGCTGCTGACCATTGTTGGGGAGTTAGACTGCAGACTGTAAGTCATCAACAAATTCCTTTACTATATAGAGACTACTGAAAAGTTCTGTGACTCCAGAGAACCCTGACTAATACAGAACTAATAATGCAATATATGCTTATAAATGATTATGAAGTGAAATAGAAAATATAATATGAATACATCTTGGACACTAGAAATCTCATGAAAAGGGGTCAAGAAAATATTTCAAAAATACATACTAAGCAGTGTATAAAAGCAAACTTGTAGCTTTATTGATTCATATTAAATAAAGATTAACAATGATAATATTTATTCGAGAGTCAGCACTAGTAAATTTCCGCCTCAAGTCAATTGAATAACAATGATTTGGGTTTCTAAATTATGCAGATAGGGCTATAAAATATCAAAGCAGGAATTGATTGAATATGAAAACAACACAAAATGTATTAGTCCATAGATAGGTCTTTGAAAACAACCACCAAAATTGCCAAACTTTAAAAAACTGATCCGTCAAATGACAAAAATGACTAAATTACTAAAGTTCGGATGAAAGGACATGGCATCATTACTCTTGACCCTAGAGAAATCAAATTTTAAAATGCAGTGAGCAATTTAATATGACAAATTAGCCAAGTTAGATTCAGTGAGCAAGTTCTTAGAAAGACACAAATTACTGAAGCTAAGTTTAGAAAATGGAATTCTGGCTATATCTGTAACTAGCATATATATCTAAAACTAGCAAAGATATTTAGTAATATTTCTAATTCTAAGAAAAATAATTTTCTACTAATACATCACACACATTTTCAAAAATGAGATATGTGAACACTTCTCAATTTTCCTATTGAATAATTCTCTGATATGAAATGTAATGACTAAGTGGCAAAGAAAACCTCACAGATAGTATGTTCTTTCAATACAAATGTGAATAATCTATAATAAGATCATTTCAATTATATTAAAGGCCACAGAGAAGAATGGCTCAGTCTAAAAGATGTTTGCCATCAAGCTTGAGATCTGGAGTGCAAGCCTGGCCAAAGAAGAGAATGGATACAAGTTGTCCTCTGACCTCCACTGGTACAGTGTGGAAACACTAACATGCACACACACACACACACACACACACACACACACATGCACATACATGCACAAATATATAAATACATGAGAGAAACATTAGCTGAATGGATCAATAGTACATAACAAAGAATTTAAGCTACCACAAAGTAGGGTTTATCCTAGAAATACAAAATTGTTTGAAAACACAAAAGCTCTATTACAATTCAAAACTATCTCACATTAACAAATTTAAATTTATAAGAATGGCGGTGATTTTTTAATTCTGATAAAGTTTATCCATGCAAAATAAACAGCTCACATCATAATGTCAAGAAACTGGATATTCCCCCTGTGTGATCACAAACATGCCAACATCATCTGTTATTCTGTAGGTTCTAATCTGGCCAGTAAGAAAAGAAACAAAAAGTATGAGGGTCATAGAAATCACAACCCCATTAGAAAGAAAGAATACTCAGTAGATAACATGGGTTTATATAGAAAGAATCACAGGGTGTTCACTGACATTTCGTTGGAACTACTTATAAATATGCCCTGTAAATTTTTAGGATAAATGAGCAGTTTATAATTTATTGCACAATGATCAATTGTATTTCAATAGCATAATAAAAAACCGAGAGTGAAAATTTAAAAAAAATGACCAACTAAGATGTATGACCTCACTAGCACTGAGTAAGTGGCTGGGTTGCTAGTACCTGAAATGATTTTCACCTGTCAATGGTCCTTGGCTAGGGGGACGGGAACATAGCTGAAGAACAGATTAAAAGACTGTAAGAAAAGAACATCAAAAATATGTTGTAAGATTGTTATTGCATCTCTTAGAATCAACAGGGAAGTTTCACCTCAAAAAAAAAAAAAAAACGGATGCCTAAATAAAACCTGAACAAGGACCACCGCAATGCTAGCATGAAGGGGGAATCTTTCAAGGCCCCAAACCTAGACAAATAACTACAAGTAACTAATGAATGCTGAGTCAGAACCTACCCAGGGACAAGCTTCTTAATTGGATATCCGATATCAAACAGGTAGCCCTGAAATTATATACATACAAGCAACACAAAACTGACTTAACAGTTAACTCATGTGTACATATGTGTAGAGGGAGGCAGGGGATGTTAAAAAATACCAAAGAAAAACAGGCCATGAATTTGAGAGGAACTAAGTGAGGAGGCAACATGGGGAGGGTTGAAAAGAAGAAAGGGAAGAGAGAAAAGGATGCAGTTGTATGTTAGTTCAGGAAAAATTGAAAAAGAAAAAAATTGATGAACATTAGCATGAGAAAAATATCGAGGGATAAGTTTAAACAAGAAACTAATATTTAGAACTACTAAGGCTCTTATATTTATAAAATTTGATGTTTGTTTAGATTTTCAATAATTACTATATTGTTACACACACACACACACACACACACACACACACACACACACATATATATATATATATATCATATCTCTGTAACTATATTGCTAATAGGCAAAGGATGTGTTTTATTTAGCATCTTTGCAATATTTGTGTAAGTCCTTCATCGATATTTAATTATTTTAAATTGAAAAACAAGAGATACTATATAGAAATTACAAATAGAGAGAATAACTAGTTCCATTGACAGAATTAGTGAAGTAAATAGGAACAACCACAGAGAAACTTGAATCTAGGCAATGTGGAAATTCAAGCTACAGTCTCAGGGTAATTTAGATGGTCTATACCAGTAATATGAGTAAGAAATATTTGCATACCCTGTGCTCCGTTAAAGCCTGTTTTATGTTACTGAATCGTGCAAATAATTGCTTTAAAGCTTCCTTCTATTTCTAGTTGGACCATATGCATGAGAAAATTTCACCCTAGGTATCTATGATAACGATGAAGCATTATGGCCAAAAACCTCCCAGCCCATAAAAAATGCTGTTTCCAGAAAACTTCTATAGTAGTGATTTTATTCTTACCTTGACCACCATTCTCTCAAATGAGAATCATATTCAGTTACATTTCCTAAAATGACAGTTCAAAAGTAATGCTTTATCTTAACTGACAAAGAATTAGTGACTTTTTTCAGTTAATGCAATCAATTCTAATGAGTAATTTTAGCTAATAAGTTAGATATTTGTATGATTCTGTGAATTATAGGAGCCATCGACAAACCAATCTGTCTAAAAGGCCAACACTGTTGAATCCCCACCTTCAAATTCTTCCTCATCCTGCAACAGTGCACCAAATTTACATTAATTACTAGTTCACCTTTTTCTGATTAATAGGACTAAAAAGATGTATGACGCCAGCAACACTGCTCATATAGTAAAAGCACCTGCCATTCTGTCATCTAGGTTGATTATGGGAGATTGAGCCATACAACTATACAGTAGAGAAAATGAAGGTTCTCTCTGTCTCTGTCTCTGTCTCTGTCTCTGTGTCTCTGTCTCTCTCTCTCTCTCTCTCTCTCTCTCTCTCTCTCTCTCTCTCTCTCTCACACACACACACACACACACACACACACACACACACACACAAAACAATCTATGTCATTCTTAATAGGATTTTAAAGATGAATCTTGGGACTGGATGTGCAGCTTGATGGTGCAGTACTAGCTTAACAAGTCCTACCCTGTGAGTTCAAATTTAAAAGTAGAAAAACCAAACCAAACCAAAAACACCTTAAACAGAAAAGACAAAATAATAAAACAAAAAATTGAAAAACACATGAATGTTTAATATGGATGCACTCACTATTATACCTTGTTTATGTTTTCTTACTTATATGTTGCTATTCCCTATGTGGCTTATGTTGGTAATCTCCCTGATTTAACCCACAAAATTTAGAGATTATAGGCAAAATTATCACACTCAGCTCGTGGTCTTTTTTCTTTATATTTCCTATGGTAAAAGAGAGTGTCATTCATTCAAGTAAATGTTTCATCAGCACCTTACATAACTTCACTATATGCAACTTTCCCACAGATCAGTCAGCTAATACACATCTATAATGCAATTAAACACATTCATCTCGCCCCATGTATCAAGTAGTATCCAGCACACACACGTGCACACACACACAGGACTTGTATACTTTTATTTCGTGTGCATTGGTGTTTTACCTGCATGTATGTGTGCCTGTGTGAAGGTGTCAGATTTTCTGTAACTGGAGTAACAGTTGGGAGATTAACATGGGTGCTGTGAACTGAAGCCAGATCTTGTGAAGAGCAGTCAGTATCTTATCCCTGAACCATCTCACTGGCCCAAAATACTTATATGTTAGAACCAATCCACCTTCTACTAAGCTGAAGCTATATTTCACTTCAGTAATGTTAACTGTCATAGGATGAGTTTTCTTCCAGATACACTAGAAAACAAAATATAAGTGGCAGGCTTTCACATGTGAAGGATGCTCATATATATATGAGATATTTATTTTCACATAAACTCTGGTGGGTTACAAAAATGAACATGATATTGAAAATTAATTTATTATATGATAATAAATGTTCTATTATTCTACATGGTATTCTTAATATCTAACCTTAGATAATGGAAGAAAAAACCCTTTTTTTCTTGTTCCAATATTGAAATGTGAGCTACCATGTGGTTGCTGGGAATTGAACTCAGGACCTCTGGAAGAGCAGTCAGTGCTCTTAACCATTGAGCCATCTCTCCAGCCACTAATTTAATATTCATGCATGCATATAATGTGCTTGGATCAAATCTCCAATTCTTCCCATAGCTCCCACCACTTCTCTCACCTCAATGCCCAGGAATCTTTTTTCTTTATTTCACTGAGTCCAATTAGTACTGTCTGTGCTTGAAATAAATAATTGAATCTTTCCTCCCTCAGCATCCATCAATTGCCAATAGCTTCTCGGCTAATAGTGGAATCCATGACCTCCTCCATGACCCATGCTGGAATTTTGGCTGGCTTAATCCTGTATATATGATTGAAAGAATATAAATAAGGTATTTGTATATTTCATGATAAGATTCATCTTTCAGTTCTTTTTTTTTTTTTTTTTTTGTTACCCATTTGGATTTCTTTTCTTTTCCTTTTTTTTTTTAAGTGTAAAACTAACATTTCTTTTTTTTTAATTTTTTTATTGGATATATTCTATATTTACAATTCATTTCCCTTTTTCTGGTTCCCCATCCCCCAAAGGTCCCACATGCCCTTTTCCCTCCCCCTGTTCCCCTATCCACCCCTTCCCACTTCACTGTTCTGGTATTCCCCTACACTGATGTTTTGATCCTTCAGTTCTATAGCATTTTTTTCTATAGATTAGGACAGTCACTTGTTTAATTTACATATCATTTATCCTTCAACACTTTTACACAGATTTTTTGATAGCCAAGCAAGAAATGACAACATTCTTTTTCTGATTATTAAATGTGTGCATGTCTGTGTGTGAGTGTGTGTGTGCACATACATGCACATGCATGTTATAAACACTCATTACAGAATACATTACACTAGTCAATATTAATCATTTCTAATTATTTTCTTTCTCCTAGTCATTACTCCAAATATTTCATTAAATATAATATAGATTAATAAGTATTCATTAAGAATTAACTGTGTAGGTGTATACGTGGATGGTATAAGACTAAAATGTAGTGTACTTAACTGGTGGGACAAACAGTAGCAAAATATCTATTAAATTAAATGTCAATAGAGGGATGGCAGTAAAAATCCAAGGAGGCTCAAAGGAGCAAGAGAACTTCTTGAGGTTGGCTTAAAGAAATCACAGGAATCTGATATTAAATGCGCTGAATGCATCCAAACACAATATATTGTGTTCATTATCCAAAACACAAATATAGAAATTTCATTTAAATATATGATGTATAAATATATGGGAGAAATGTATATTTTGTATATATGAATTATATATTTATGAATTATATATAATTATATATATGAAATATATGTTTATATATGACATTTTATTTCTTTTTTATAATTTGTTTGTTTTTTTCGAGACAGGGTTTCTCTGTGTAGCCCTGGCTGTCCTGGAACTCACTCTGTAGACCAGGCTGGCCTCAAACTCATAAATCCGCCTGCTTCTGCCTCCCAAGTTTTGGGATTAAAGGCATGTACCACCACCGCCTGGCGACATTTTATTTCTTTACATCTCAAATGTTATCCCCCCTTCAGGAAACCCCTATTCCTTCCCCCTCCCTCTGCTTCTATGAGGGTGCTCCCCCACCCACCTATTCACTCCTGCCTCCCCACCCTGGCATTCCACTACATTGGGGCATCATTGAGCCTTCACAGGACCAAGGGCCTCTCCTCCCATTGATACCCAACAAAGCCATCCTCTGCTAAATATGCAGCAGGAGCCATGTGTGCCCCTTGGTTCATGGCTTAGTCCCAGGGAACTCTGGGGGGGGGTCTATTTGTTCCTCCTATGGAGTTAAAAACCCCTTCAACTCATTCAGCCTTTTTCTAACTCCTCCATTGAGGACCCCATGATCAGTCCAATGGTTGCCTGGGAGCATCTGCTTCTATATTTGTGAGACTCTGTAAGAGCCTCTCAGGAGACAGCTATATCAGGCTCCTGTCAGCAAGTACTTCTTATCATCAGCAATAGTGTCTGGGTTTGGTGTCTATATATAGGATGGATCTCCAGGTGGGGCAGTCTCTGAATGGTCTTTCCCTCAGTCTCTGCTCCACACTTTGTCTCTATATCTTCTGTGGGTGTTTTGTTCCCCCTTCTACGAAGGACCAGAGTATCCATACTTCTCCTTGTTCTTCCTCCTTCTTGTCTCAGTATTTCTTCCCATGAGTATTTTGTATCCCCTTCTAGGAAGGACCGAAGCACCCACACTTTTGGTCTTCCTTCTTTTTGAGCTTCATGTAGTCTGTGAATTGTATCTTGGGTATTCCAAGCTTCTGGGCTAATATCCACTTATCAGTGAGTTCATACCATGTGTGTTCTTTTGTGACTGGGTTAACTCCTTTAGGATGAAACTGGGGAAAAACAAGAAGTACAGACTAAAGGCAGCACTTGGGGAAGAAACTTCTGAAGGAGTGTCAGCTGACTGGTCAACGTTCACCTTGAAGTACATTCAGAAGCAGTATTGAATTTCAACATGTAATAACAAGTGAGTGCCTGTATGATGATTCTGGCAGAAGTGTTGCAGGCCGATCAGGGAAAATTTACATCTAAAATATGTTTCTACTGTACCAAAGACAATTTTCTGTCTTTAAGCCCTACTCATCATGGTGGAGGTTACTGATCTCCCAAGATATAGATGTTGCTCAGGAGTAGCTTTGCCTGTTGGTTGACTTTGAGTTCAACTGGGATGATAGACAGCAAGGAATGGTAGGGAGGAAGGTATTTGTGCATTCTCATCACAATCTCCATCTGTCACCAAGATCCCTCCTTACATGAGTCATTTTAATAGTTCTTGAAGTTACTGTGCATAAAAGATGATGTGCATCCACTAGATGAGTCACTCAATTGTGAAAACATTCCCTTACTTTAAGTGCTAATTGATGAGAATTCAGACAAGACTCAAACATTCACAAATCTGATACCATTCTAAGAAATCCATCTAAATCAGGACTTCTTATCAGTTTTATAATCACATTCATGTCAGCTCTTGATCATGAATACCTACTGCCTATGAGTTATTGTCGATTCATTCTTCAGGCTGTTTTCTCTGCAAAACCACCTGGAACTTTTGATACATGCTTAGAATCTGAGCAAGTGGAGGATTGTTCTTTTCCATGCTGCTTTAGGGTCACCCCTAAGGCAGTATTTAATGTGACAATAATACATGTCTGACTTTGATAGAATACTATCCAAGACTTTCTATACATTGAAAGTGAGTTGTTGTCCTGAGCAAAATAATTATGGTACTATCCTTGTGAATGCACAGGGACATATTCCAGGAAAAGTAGCTGTCAGGAAGAATATGTGCAAAGTATTCTTACAAATTATATGTAACTCGGGGGCTAATTAAAACTTAATCTAATTCATTCCATTTAATAGAGTACTGAAATTCATTCTTAACTCAAGGAACTTTGCTATCCTTTAATGATGGAAGACTCTAAGTGCCTAGTTATGGGCTTCTTTGTTACTTTTAGATTGTGATGATAATGTACTATAATCAAGACAACTCACCAAAGAAAGCGTTTCATTGGTTATGGTTTCTGATGGTTAAATTACATGATATTAAAGCAACGTCATGTCACTGGAGCTATAGCTTAGGTAACATCTTGATTCATAAGTAGGAAACAGAGAAGAGAGAGTGGAGACTGGAAATGGCATGAGCAGTTTGAAACCTCAAACTATCCCACAGTTGCACACCTCCTTCAGTAAGGGCCACACATTCTTACCCTTACCAAAGAGTTTTACTAACAGCAAAGTAAATATAGAGACATATGGGCCTATGGAAACCATTCTCATTCAAATCACTGTAGAGAGTTACATTATGATGCTCTTATAACCAAGCACTTCATCTTTAACAGGGCATGGGTGTCAGAATGGAAGTTTTGAGATCTTTCAAGTTCCTCTTAAACCATTTTAGCAAATAATAATCTATTATCAATCATTACTAACAGCTTCCTATTATTTGTATAGCAATATCTATGAAATTTTTGTAGTTTAATCTCCTAAACAGACTATTTGATCTGGGTCTTAGTAATTAAAACAACTGCCAAATGTGTATCTGGAGGAATGCATTTGATTTTGTTTTATGATCTATCTTAAGTGACTGTCTGTTTTCATAAATTAAGCATAGATTATAAAGAAAAGACAGTCTGAATAGAAGCAATAGCTGTCTATGACTTGCAGGAAGTAGTTTATCTCACATAGCAGTCTGAGAATAAATTTAATTCACCACAATGACTGTCTGTAGTTATTACCCAGAGCTTGGAAAGTAATATGTTTATTTTTCTATATGGATGTGTAAATTTTCTATGACACTTTGGATTTGTTTTATTCCCCATGAAAGACTGCAAAAGACTCCCTGATATAAGATAATAAGATGTATATTGGCCCAAGTGGTACATGGAAGCAGCCAAAGACTTGAAAATCCTATAAGACACAGGGCTAGGTTCTCCTGATGATTTTTTCAGTATTTCATATGAATACAATATTCAATTATTTTAAAGAAAATATTATCATCATTAAAGTGAGTCTCAGACACAGTATTTCCCAAATTTTATTTTAATGTGTGGATGTAGAAGAGGAGAAAATAAAATTTTTGATTTGTAACACCACTATGAAAAATGATCTCAAAGAAAAGTTTGCAAAACTCTCTTCTATGTACCTTTTGCTTTTATGTGTGAAATGAATTTTTGATACACAGATGGATTGAAAATAGTTTAGCAACGATCATTCTGATCCTTAAAATATAAGACATTATTTTGCCAGCCCTTAATTTTGTCTTAAGTTATCAACCACCTTGAAAAACATGCCGCCATATAAAATTTCAGTGGACATGAAGCTGTTTTAAGGGGAGAAAAACTCCCACTGGCTCAGTGGACATTTGCTTGCAGATAGAAAATTGAGTGAGAAAAAATAATCTCCTTCACTAATCAACTTTGCATCAAGGAGACTAGGTGATACAGAAGAAAAAATGTGTATTCATTGGCTGTGTGTACAAATGAAAGTGTCACACTTATCTTTTAGTAATGTAAACTTACTCTACTAGCAACAGTATCAACAGACCCAACATAAACTGCAGAAAATTGCCTGCCTAGAGTCATATATCCCAAGCCTGATTCTGAACTTATTTTTGTCCTTCCCCTGTGAAGGTTAGCTGCAGGTGCATGTACAGCTGCTCCTCAACAGAATACATGGACACAGTGATGTAACAAGAAGTTTGATTTATGAACCGAATCAAATAACTTAATTGTTCCATAAAAGAATTAGTGTGCTATGAATTAATTTTTATTTAATTAGCAATTCAATAAAGAATGCTTTGTGTGCATCTGATATAACTATACTGGTTCATATTGCCTCCTAGCTGGTATATAGTTGAGGGTCTTGTGACATTCTTTGATTTCTGTCATTAATTCAATGGCTTTATTAGTCATACCTTTTATACTGAGAGTCGCTTCTTGAATCATAATATATGGTAATCCAATGAACCTATAGAAAGTCTTTTTTTTTTCATTTTCTATATTCTTTGTTTACATTCCAAATGATTTTCCCGGTACCCCCCCCCCTAAGTCCCATAAGCCCTCTTCCCCCCGCCAGTTCCCCAATTAACTCCCGCCCACTTCTCTGTCCAGGCAATCCCCTACAATGCTGCATCAAGCCTTTCCAGCACCCGGGCCCTCTCCTTCTTTCTTCTTGGGAATGATTTGATATGTGGGTTGTGTTTTGGGTATTCTGAGCTTCTGGGCTAATATCCACTTATCAGTGATTGCATTCCATGTGTGTTCTTTTGTGAATGAGTTACCTCACTTAGTATGATATGTTCCTTAATAAGATAGGACATAGCATGAATCAAGGATACCATAAAAGCAAGAAAATGAACTTGTGTATGTGTCTTTAGGTTCATGGGGCGGAGGAGGGGGAGGTGGGTGGATCTATGTGTATGTAGCCAAGTATGTTTTCAGTGTTCATGTGGAGGCCAGTAGAGAACATCTAGCATATTCCTCTTTTTCTCTGTGCCTTTTTTTTGTTGTTCTTGAGCCAAGGTTTCTCACTGAAATCGAATCTCATCCTGTCAGGTAGGCCAGCATACCCGAAAATTTCCAGAATCTACTTGTTACTACCCAACTCCCATAATGCTAAAGTTATAGGCATGTACAGGATGCTGGGAATTTGATCTTGTAATGTCTTGCTTTCTCTGCAAGTACTTCTACTCACTGAGTCATCTCATACATCCCAAACTCTAAGATTCCTTTATACAATGTCACTTAAACGCATGATAAATAATAAATTGGATGTCAATAACAGCATATCATTAGTTTTTCTCCTTTAGTTTCCTAAATCAGTTTTCAAATCATTATCCTATACAAGTCTTTAAATTGTCATTGTTTCCTTCCATCTTGGGCACTGTCACATATTGGCAGAAGAAATATGAAATATAATTGGCTAGTACATATGCTTGACTTTTCAAATCTACTCCATTCTATACAGTGTTATTAGAGAAAATTTTCCAATGTCACAACCTGATTTACGTTCTGTTCCTTATTCTAATATGTCAGGATTCAGGCTCTAGAAAAACATATATTCTAATTATGTCCTTGAAGTTTGCTCAAGCTGCCCCAGATTATACAATTCATATTTCACTGTCACCCTATCATACTTCCCTAGAATCCTTTCCCATTTCTTTTTACATATTTGAAACAAAGACTAACATTTCTGCATGCCTATGTAAGGTCTTCATTCTCATCTCTAAATGGTCTTTCCCATTGCCTATGCTATACATATGACAACATTCTGCATTAGAACTTATCACTCTGCTTTAACTTACAGATAGAAACTGAACTGGAAATTGATAGTAATTCCCATGGTTATCTGTTTAGATGATGTTTAACTGAATATTATCTGATCTAAAATTATTCTGCAAAAGCTTCAGTGGGAGAAGATACACCTAGCCCTGCAAAGACTTGATTTGGCAATGTGGGGAGGCACTCCCCACTCAGAAGAGAAGGGGAGTGATGGGAGGAGGGGCTGTGGGAGGGGGTCCAGGAAGAAAGGAGCAGTGACAAAATCTAAAATAAGTAAATAAATAGAAAGAAAGAAAGAAAGGAAGGAAGGAAGGAAGGAAGGAAGGAAGGAAGAAAGAAGGAAAGAAAGAGACAGATAGACAGACAGACAGAGAGACAGACAGACAGACAGACAGACAGACAGACAGATAGATAGATAGATAGATAGATAGATAGATAGATAGACTCTTAAAAATTTCTTCCTTCAAAAAGAAAAAAAGCAGCTGGGGAATTCATGTGGAATTCAGCTTGAAAGCAGGTGTAAGTGAATGCAACAGGAGTCAAGGCTGCCAGTGTTCGAGTCCATCAGACAGTCCGGCCTGGTGTTAGCAGTTGCAGGAGTTATGGTGAACTCTGCTTTATATAATCTTGGACCAATTCTGGAGAGTGCAGAACATTGTGTTAGGGGAAGAGACTCACTTTCTCAGCCCTTGGGTACAGAAACCAGTTATCTTTGACTGTCACTCTTGACCACGGAATGTACATGTCATCACCGGAAGCAAAGACTTGCCGAATGTCCACATCACACTGTGCATCCTCTTCCGGCGTGTGCCCAGCCAGCTTCCTCATATCTGTACCAGCATCAGTGAGGACTGTGACGGGCGGTGCTGCCATCTCTCACCACAGAGGTCCTCAAGTGGGTGGTGGCTCACTTCGATGCTGGAGAGCTGATGACCCAGGGAGAGCTGGTCTCCAGGCGAGTGAGTCTCCAGGGGAGTGAGTGATGACTGCACAGAGCGAGCAGCAACAGTTGGACTCATCCTGGATGAAGGGTCCCTTACACATCTGACCCTCTGGAAGGAGTTCGCAGAGGCAGTAGAAGCCAAACAAGAGGCTCTGCAGGAAGCGGAGGGAGCCAGATTGAGGTGGAAAAGGTTGAGCAGCAGAAGAAAAGGCTGAGCAGCAGCCATCATCTCTGCTGGGGGTGACTCCAAGGCAGCTGAGCTGATCCCTAACTCGCTGGCCACAGCAGGTGATAGCCTGATTGAGCTGGGAAAGCTGGAGGCTGCTGAGGACATTGCATACCAGCTCTCCATCCGGCCAGCGGGGCAGTCCTGCTCCTCCTGCTTCCTCATTGAGGCCAAACAGGCCACGGCCTCCATCATTGTGAATGATGCCTTCCCTCCTGCCCCGCCCCAGAAATCACCGTGAAATTCAATGACTGGTTTAAGGTGAAGGACATAAAAGTAAAATCACTTCAAGAAGAAGAGGAGGAGGAGGAGGAAGAAGAGGAGAAGGAGGAAGAAGAATATATCAGCTTAATTTACACTGAACTTATGTTGAATACTGTTAAAAGGAATTATTAGTATCTTGGGTAAGCAGTGACTACTACTCAAAAATTATTAGTTCTTACCAAATTAAAAAAATACTACTTTGAAATATTTATGTTACATTGTTCCATTTCAAACATTATCTGTACCATTTAACTTTTAAAATTATACCTAATTAATTATTGTGCATAGCATTCTTTGTCTAGGGAAAGGAGATTCTGTAAAAATGAGTACTTCCTTATTTGAGAATGACCACTACCATAAATTTCAACATGTGTTCAGTGAAGAGTGGACAATTGAGAGAAAGGGTAAAAAGACTGAGTTACTGAAGATCAAAATGCACAGTTTCAATATCTGAATCTAGAAATGTTTTCCTTGGCCTAAATGTGGCCTACTTCTACTTACAAGGAAGATATCCACAAACATATAGAACAGCATGGAAATCAAGGTCACATTGACCATCTCAAAGGTATGTACTAGAAATTATTTTGGCCTTGAAAATATTAAGTAAAGCTTGTAAATGATTTAGGGGGAAGATTAACAAAATGAAAATCCAGTTTAATAAAAAGCTGAAATGTAATTGCCAAAACTGTCTTTTATGCTAAGCTGTAATTTATACTAAACATATTCAACTAATAAGGCTGATTTTTTAATAAAAGAGATTAATATAGAAACGTTGACAGAAAGTTGAAATGTCACAAGAAAGCACTACCATTGTTTAATGAGGTCTTCAAACCTAGTGACACAAGGAGTAACAATTAAAATTACACATTCTTAAAATCATCTGTCACTCCCACAGGTTAAAAATTTTCTGCATGTAGTAGAAAAGACCTGTGATAAATAGATTTGTCATATGCCAATTAAAGTGAAAGAAAAGGGCCTCCAATGATGTGCTGGAAGAGACTACCATGTTTTGATATTTTAGCATTACAAAAGTTCACATTTCCCTCCAGAGCTGCCAGAAAAAAAAAATAATGAAAAGTGCTATGTGAAAAGGCACGCTCTTTAAATTCTGCTTCCCACTGATGTGTTAATGAAGTTTTAAAATTCATAGCATAATATGAAAGGGAAGAGGCAACTTACAAATAAGGCAAGCCATTTTTCATAATGTACTTCAATGAAAAGTAGACATTGCTCTTGGAATATTTGCATTACTGAGATTTTTAACAAGATATTGTCAATTAACAGAAAAGCTGCCCCCTCTACTACATTCCTTTTTTTTTTTTTTCAAGGCAACGTTCTTTCTTTCTTTTTTTTTTTGGATCAAAAAATATTTTTTATTGGATATATTCCATATTTACATTTCATTTCCCATTTTTTGGTTCCCCACCCCCTTAAGGTCCCACATGCCCCTTTCCCTCCCGCTGCTCCCTCATCCACCCCTTCCCACTTTCTTATAATTTAAATGCATACCCTGTGTCTAAGGAAAGCTGAAAAGAATCAATGTGAGCAGGCCTTTATTTGCTGAAAAAAACATATTAAGTATCCCCTTAGGTTGAGTGTTAGGTGAGAAACTAAAAGTGCAGAGTTTTTCTTTTCTCTTACTTATTCTTCCAAAGTAATAAAGGACAATTGGCTCAGCAGGTAAAGGCACCTGCCACCCAAACTGAGTTAAATACCTGGCAACCACATTCTGGAAGGAGAGAACCAATTTGCAAAAGTTGTTTTTTGGCCTGCTCAAACACATGTACTGATGTGTGATAAAGCACACAGGTGCACATGTGTACACACACAAGCACAAGCATGTGCACATGTGCACACAAATACACAAACAAATTCATGAATGAATAGATGTGTGTATGTAATATTCCAAATGCAAGGAAAAGCATGTGGTATTGGGAGGTGCTCTAAGCAGTTAAGACTAGCATAAAGAGAAATAGATTTCTAAACTTTTTCCAGAAAACTTTAAATACTATGGAAAGTACCGATATCCAAAATGTATTTCTTGTGATGGATGCAAACACACTCATCACATTATTTAGACTTAATTATTCAATTAGCAACTTGTTTCTACTTAAGAACTAAACTGCCTTATGACATTTTCTTCAACCTAGGAGGCTGCTACTTTTCACTCTATTCTTAATTAAGAAAGCAAGGTCCCCTTCTGGTAATGCTCCTTTATATGGCTGCTATTTGCTTGCTATTATTGGACATTTAAATTCTTCTTTACTTATCATAAGCTTCTTTCCTTATTTATTCCTTCACAGGTTGTTGATGCCATAATAGGAAAGTTTTTTACAAAGCGCTGACTCAGCAGGAAAACTTCAGAACCTGATTGAAAATAATGTCATGCACTAGTGAAGGGGGAGGGGAATTCATCAAAAAGGAGTTTTAAGGCAAGCTTTGAAAGGAGATTAAAACAGTCAGAACTTGCAACAGTGGAAATTAATTAGTTTCAGATTTAAGGCAAACTTCAGTAGGAAAGTGTGAAAGAAATTTAAATAGAAACAGAGTGAAACTGACCTACATTTCCACATATAAACCAAGTTTTACTCAGCTATTCCCCCTGAAATATTCACATGATCACCAAAAGTTAAGGCAGAATTTGGTCTTGCTCATATATATATATATATATATATATATATATATATATATATATAATATGATCATTTTCCAACAGTCTCTTCCCAATAGACTGATTTAGCCATATGGTATGTATCTTGAAAGTGAGTATTTCCAAAGTAGGGCAGTCAATATTATCAGGTACAGTGAAGCCACACATACTGTCGTCTAGAGAAAAGAAACAGAAAATATTTTATATCCATTGTCAAATAATGACTGCCATATAGGAAAAGGAATGTGCTTCCCAAGGTTCAAGAAGACAAATCTTGAAGAATTGTCACCTCAGAGTGAAGAAACAGGAAAATCAAGTGTAAACCCAAGAAAAGGCTGGTTTCTGGGGTAATTAGTATTAGAACACTGGCCACTGTGGTCTAGGTTGAATTAAAAGACATCAGAGATATCATGATTTAATAACGAAGAGATATGATTACAGTTTTAAAAAAGGAAAGCTCACAGAATTATGTGTAGGACAGCTATACACAGTTCCATTTAATATCATATGGAGTTTGTCTACAATCAGTTTTCATGGTCAATTTGAAAAAAAACATATTCTTTCTTGAGAGACCTGAAGTTCTTGTCATATAGACCCTCCAGTACAGAGGGTCAGGAATTTGAACAGAGGTGTGTAGGAGTGGTTGGAGAACTGGGGGTAGCCACTAGAAAGTCCCAGATGCCAGGAACCCAAGAGGTTCCCAGGACCCAACAGGGAGGACATTAGCCAAAATACCTAACAATGGGGAGGGAGAGACTGTAGAGACCATATCCAGAGTTTAGGCATGGCCCCCAGTTGAGGGATGGGGCCACCCACCTATCTCAAAAATATTAATCCAGAATTGCTCCTGTCAAAGGACAATGCAGGGACAAAGAGTGGAGCAGAGACTGAAGGAAAAGCCACCCAGAGACTGCCCCACCTAGGGATCCATCCTATTTGCAGACACCAAACCCAGACACTATTGCTGATGCCAAGAAGTGCTTGCTGACAGGAGCCTGGTAGAGCTGTCCCCTGAGAGGCTCTGCCAGAGCCTGACCAATACAGGTGCAGATGATCACAGCCAAACATTGGACTGAGCACAGGTTTCCCAATAGAGAAGTTAGAGAAAGGGCTGAAGGCGCTGAAGGGGTTTGCAACCCATAGGAAGAACAACAATATCAACCAACCAGACTCCCCACAGCTCCCAGGGACTAAAGCAGCAACAACAGAGTACACATAGAGGGACCCGTGGCTCCAGCTGCATATGTAGCAGAGGATGAACTTATCTGGCATAAGTGAGAGGGGAGGTCCTTGGTCCTGTAAAGGCTTGAAGCCCCAGAGTAGCGAAATGCTAGGGCAATGAGTTAGCAGTGGGTGGGTGGGGGAGCACCCTCATAGAAGGAGGGAGTTGGGAGGGGATAAGGTGTTTGTAGCGGGGAAACTGAGAAGGGTGATAACATTTGAAATGCCAATAAACATTTGAAATAACCAATAAAAATTTGTAATATAAAAATGTATTATTGTGTGAAAAGAAAAATTCCAGAGAGGTGGGAAGTAGCACCAGAAATCCATTAATTTAGGCAAGCTTTCAGAAGCAGAGATTATTATTTTAAAGTCTTAATGAGTGACATAAATGTGAACCTTCCAGAAGAAGGCAAATTGGATACTTTTCAGCCATTTCATATGTTAGCACAGTATCAGATACCCAGCCTCCAAAACACGCTATGCACATGTTCTAAGACAGAGTGCATATATCGGGGATAATTGCTGCTTCTGATCATATAGATGCAAAGAAGGCCCAGTGTTGTATCCCTCATTCTGGTTAAAGTGACTTCCAGGGGACTTAAAAGACTAGCATTCCTTTTCCTTCCCTTCTTTGTTCTTACTCCTTTTGGGGGAATCAAATAATAAAGAACTGCTTGTACTGCAAAAGATGAGAGAGTCACCAGAGTAAGTAAACTCACAAGGAACTTAAGAATATCCTGTGCTCATAGCTCAGCATTGACACAGAAAGCCTATAATAATTTTAAAGCAAAAAGATGCAAACACTAAGGAAGAGGAGAATCTGCTTTTACACAATTATTCCACTATTACATCCAATGATATACTTTATGTTATTGTGATATACAAAACACAATACAAACAAGATAACAAAAAGGTGTAACAGATTCCAATTCCTTACACAACCCAGGACAACCTCCTCAGGGGTAGCATCATTCACAGTGGGTTAGGCCTTCCACTATCAATTAGCAATCAAGAAAATAGCTCAAAGACTGTTCTGATAAAGTCAATTCCTCAACTAAGGTTGTAGACTATCAGGTGTGTCACCTTGACAACCAAGCATTTTGATTATCTTTGAAGGAATGCATAAGGACCAGGGTTGATGACTGAGGGCATGTAAAACAGCAAAAGTCAAAGTTTCTTTCTTCGGTGTCCTTTTCTTTGGGCTTCCATCAGAAAGTGATCTCCAAATTTTGGGTGAACTGTCCTGCTTCAAAACAATCTAATTAAAACAAAATTGAATTGCAGCAATACCCAGAGACTTGCATTTTAGTTGGTTGTCATACAGCCATGTAGACAGCCAAGACTTCCGGACACAGCCTAGAAAGTTTTTTTTTTTTTTTTTAACTGAGGTAGTATGGCACTTTTGTATAAAAAGAATGTGAACCAGTTGCTACTAGATCTTCCCTATAAATACTAGGGAATCAATAGGTACTAGAAAGTACCTTAAAGCTACAACAAAGATCTCAATACAGCTAAACCCTTGGGACAGAATTGCTTTAACAATGGTTTACATCATTACCTCTTAACTTTGAATTAAGTTGAGAAATTATACACTTTAAAAATTAAACTAAAACCCAAAAGTACTACCCTTTCATTGGTAATTGAATTTTTAACTATGATTCAAGACACGAAAGCATTTAAGTCTTTGGTTTATGGTTTGGTGCACATAATATATCAGTAATAATTTTTAGTTTCATTATGTGAAGGAGGGGAAGCAATGAAGCATAGTTTTGTGCTTTACTGAAATTACATTGGTATGAATTAAAAGTGGACTGCTATCAATTTAGAATGTTAAATACAATCCCAATGGTATGGACAAGCAAAATTATCAACAAAATACATGCAAGAGAAAATGAAGAAGAGATTGAAACATTTCTCTTAAAACAAACAAAAGAGAGTAGTAATCTGGGCACTTGGATACTACATAGCTAATAGACATAGGGAAGACAAAGATTACTGATAAGAATAGATTGATTTTATAACTGGTCCTTTTTCTGTTTGGTCCTTATGCCTGATTTAGTAAAATCACATATATTACAGATTTCATTTTAGGTCATCTTTTATGAATTTACAGGTAACTTACATAATTATTTTGTGCCTGTGTCTTTAAATTTGATTCTTTTCTCAGACATTCTCTAGCCCATGCTGGCCTTGAATGTGCTATGTAGACAATGATAACTTTGCACTTTTGAGCCTCCTTCTTTTTCTGTGGAGTGTTGGAATTATAAATATGTGCCACTATACCAAGTTATATTTCAGAGAAGGAGAAACTTTCTATGCAGCCAAGACAGGACTGGTGTGATGACTATTCTTGAACGACAGCTTGTCTATATCAAGAATGAACTTCAATCCAGAAATGTAAGGGCACACCTTTGATCTAGATCTTGAGGTGGGAACACACAGCTTAATCTGAGCCACACCTTATGCTGGAGGCCTATATTTAGACATCGAAGAAGGAAGTTTTTGCTCTTTGCCTGCTTGAACTTATTCTTACTGGCCCTGTGAGACTGAGGAACTACTAGATTCTTGGACTTTCTGTTCACAGCCAGCCACAACTGACTAGATGGACTGCACCGTGTAAGTCATTCCAATAAATCTGAGAGAGAGAGAGAAAGAGAGAGAGAGAGAGAGAGAGAGAGAGAGAGAGAGAGAGAGTTTGTTTGATTGATTGATTGATTGATTGATTGATTGATTGATTGATTGATTCTATAAGTTCTGTTACTCTAGAGAACCATGACGAATACACCTGGTATTCAGTATATATTCCAGACCAGCCTCAAGCTCATGACACTCTTGTCTTAAACACAAGAGTATTGGGATTGTATGGATACTCCATCACATCTGGCTTTTAGAATTTTTAATTCTCATGGGAACTGGAGATGAAGAGCTGTAGTCCCAGCTACTCCTGAAATTATAAAAGGAAAATCAAAAGTTCAAGGCATGTATGGGCTACATAAAAAGTTGGTTTGAAGACAGTCTGAGCAACCTAGTGGTACCCTGTCTCAAAATAAACCTTAAAAAGAAAAAGGCTGTGGATGTATGTAAATTTTTGTCTATCATGCATGAAGTCCTGGGATCTATTCCTAATAACAAAAATAAAATAAAATAAATTGATTTTTGTCTTGAAACATTAACATATGTACTTAATTTATAATTTTAACAACTTTGTCCAGGAAATTCAATCTTGGTTTATAGAAGATAAATTTAAGACACTAAGACTTGTCCAAAATCAAAACAAATCAATCTTGATTTCTAGGATTAATCTAGAAGCATTGCTGTAGTTGGGTTAATTTATTCTTCAAATAAATCTTGGGACAAACATAAAAATAATAATTATTATTATCCTGTATTTACAGCTAATATCCACTTATCAGTGAGTACATACCATGCATGTCCTTTTGGGTCTGGATTACCTTCTTCAGGGTAATATTTTCTAGTTCCAACCATTTGCCTCCAAAATTCATGATGTCCTTGTTTTTAATATCTGAGTAGTATTTAATTGTATAAATGTACCATATTTTCTTCATCTGTTCTTTGGTTTCCAGTTTCTGCTATTACAAATAAAGGTTCTACGAACATAGTTGAGCAAGTGTCCCTGTGGGATGGTGGAGCAACTTTTGGGTATACGCCCAGAAAAACACAGTATTTTTCTGAGAAACAGGCAAATTGACTACCAGAGTGGGTGTACAAGTTTGCACTCCTAGCAGCCATGAGGAAGTGTTCCCCTTGCTCCACATCCTTGGCAGCATGTGCTGTCCCTGAGTTTTTTTTGATCTTAGCCATTCTGATTAGTGTAAGGTGGAATCTCAGGGTTGTTTTGATTTGCATTTCCCTTATAACTAAGGATGTTCAGTATTTCTTCAAGTGTGTCTTTGCTATTAGAGATTCCACTGTAGAGAAGTTCCTGATTTCACCTATGGATAATTTAACATGATAGAAATGAAGGGGAATGATGATTAACTCTGATACTATTTGTCCTCTAATGCTAGCTTTGACTAATTCAGTTTGAATTAAAACACTTCTTTTCAGAATCTTTTCTTCTAAGAATATGCAGATAATTCATTATTATTAACTAAAGTTGGGCACTTCCAACTTCTTGCCTACTTAAAATTCAATTGTGATCTACAGCACATAAATCTTGGGGATGTTCCATTTGAAAGAAAATAATTTTGTTTATTTTCCTTTTAAGTGATTTTTTTCACAATGTGATAATTATGCCAAACTGTAGTAAACATTTTTTCTCACAAAGATGTCCTATAAACCAAAAGGCCACATAAAATATGAGTACATATATTCATACACCACAGATGCCTTTAAATTGTGTGCAAAGATTATTTCTATATGAATATTGATTCCTTGTTTTTTGTGTGAGGAACAGAGAGGAGTCAAAGCGAAACCAACCAAGCAAATGAACTATCCCATGAAAGAAGTACTTGACTACTGCAAGCATTTCTACACCTCCACATAAAACTGCATTTCTAGGACTCACTGAATAACCTCTATTATGTATATAGGTTTAAACATCTGTGAATCCCAATCCTGAAGAAAGATGTGGGCATATGAATAAGATTCTATGATATCTTTCATTGCTGGACCTAATCAAGTTACAAATCATTTTCTTTAATTTTGGACTTATTATCCACAAAGTATGATACTGGCATCCTCTTTGTAGGGTTAAATGTTACATAGATGTTAAAATGGTTACCAAATATCTGGCATGCAATGATAAATTGGTATGATTTTACTATGGCTTTTTTCAGTCTTACATACCACATCATATCCTAATTAGTTTAACTTTCATTATTGTTTAGTAGTTCTCTACTGCCCCATTATTACTATATATGTATGGAGTACCCCTTTACCAACCATACACAAATATCTAACTAAACACAATGTTTAAAAAAATCCACATTTATCTGCCAAACTTTTTCCCTATAGAAAATAGTCGTATTGCTAAAGACACAACTTGAGTCAGAAAATGTGGCAGAATCAAGACTGTGCTGATCTAGAAGCTTTATCCCTACTAGATATTTTCCATAACATCAGAAGGTACCATGTACAATCTCAGAGGAGAAAAATGACCACTATTCTCATCTAGCTATGAACCCTGTAAGCTATAGTAATTAATGGCCTGCCCAACAAGGTATGCTCACGGATACAGTAGTAGCACAAATTGTACTGGAGTAAACAACTTCTTTTTTATTGGAGTTAAGGCCTGCTTCATGAGCTGTAACATAAGCCTGACACTGTCAATGAGGTCAAGAACTTGTGACTAGAGAGATCCTGAACTCTAGGCAAGGCCTATTATTCTTGTTCAGCTAAATGACAATAAAAATGA
Organism: Apodemus agrarius; assembly: GCA_964023405.1. Classification (NCBI taxonomy): domain Eukaryota; kingdom Metazoa; phylum Chordata; class Mammalia; order Rodentia; family Muridae; genus Apodemus; species Apodemus agrarius. Next base: position 107,161,577 of record OZ030010.1, read on the forward strand.
CTCCTAACTACTTACTGCTGTACCCATTTTAATATATCGTTCAACTCATAATAAAAGCTTCTTCTTGAAGTAAATGACAATTAACATAGACACATATATATAATATATAATATATGTATAATGACTAAGAGACTTTGGATTATTCAGACATAAATGGAATATCTGTACAACACACCTCCCCTAAGACTTGGGGCTCTATGCTGAAGAGGGAATGAAAAGATTGTAAGTGGCAGAAGTGGTAGATGTTTCTCAAACAAAGGACAACAGATGGACAGATGGGTCCACAGCAATTGTGGAAGCATAACCTGCTCAAGTTCAAGACAGTTGAAACACCAGCATACAGGAGAAAAGATGGGCATGAAATTGTAACCCCAGCTACTGAGAAGCTGTTGACATTTGATTCCTGCTGGGAGAGGAAAAGTCAGTTCTCTTTAATGGTGTGAGTCCTGGTATATTAACCACACTCTCGGACAGTCCTTAATACCATGTGTAATCAGCCAAGACATCTGGACTCAGTTCAAAGTGGGGAGAAAAGGAGAGGGAAAAGGAGAGGCAGAGAGAGAGAGAGAGAGAGAGAGAGAGAGAGAGAGAGAGAGAGAGAGAGAATTATGTAGAAATTTAGAGTTATGTAGGTATGGGAAACAGACATGAGGGAAGAAGAATATGATAAAATTACATTGCATCGGATTCTCAAAGAATTAATAAAATCATTATTTAAAATCATATTTCCTACAAGTTATATATTTTACAATGATATTTTTTAAACTTGATTTCAATTTCATTTTTACAACCATATTAAAAGATAATTGTCTTAGTTAGGGTTTAACTGCTGTGAACAGACACCATGACCAATGCAAGTTTTATAACTTGCATTGGGGCTGGCTTACATGCTCAGTCCATTGTCATCAAGGCAGAAACATGGCAGCCTCCAGGCAGATATGGTGCAGGAGGAGCTGAGAATTCTACATCTTCATCTGAAGGCTGCTAGTGGAAGACTGACTTCCAGGCAACTCAGATGAGGGTCTTAAGCCCACACCCACAGTGACACACCTACTCCAGAAAGGCCACACCTCCTAATAGGGTCACTTCCTGGGCCAATCATATACAAACGATCACATTCCACTCCCTGGCCCCCATAGGCTTGTTCAAAAATGAGTCTATGGGGGCCATACTTAAACATAGCATAATGTGAAATACATTTAGTCCAACTTCAAAAGTCCCTGTAGTCTATAGCAGTCTCAACAAGTCCAAAGTTCAAGGTCTCTTGAGATTCATCCAATCACTTAACTGTAATCCCAAAGCACGAGAGGAAACCAGCTTGGCAAAGTCCAAATTCTGCATCTCCATGTCTGATGGCAAAGCAGTCTTCAGATATCCAACTCCTTTTTCATATTTGTTGACTGCAACAAGGTTTTATCTCATGGGCTGGTTCCACTCCCTGTTTGCAGCTATCCTTGGCAGGCATCCTGTGGCTCTGGCATCTTTAACATCTTGGAGTCCCCAAGTCAATTTCAGCTTCACAGCTTCTTGTTCCAGTGTCTAAGATCCACACATGATCCTCTGTGCATCTCCAAAGAGCTGGTGTCACTTCTGCTCTGCCTTCTGTAGCACTCAAAGTTCAGGTTGATCCACTCACTGCCACTGCTGTTCTTGGTGGTCATCCCATGGTACTGGCATCTCCAATATGCTAGGGTCTTCCACTGCAACTATGCTTCACCAAAGCCTCTCATAGGCTCTCTTCATGGTACCAAGCCTCAACTCCTTTGCATGACCCCTTCAGTCCTGGGCTGTCAATTACAACTGAGGGTGTACTTTCACCAGTGGCCTTCCATGGCCTCTCACAGTGCCAAACCTCAGCTGTTCTTCATGATGCCTTCATGCCTTCAAAACCAGTACCACCTGGATGATTCTTACACATAACCAAATGCAGCTGGAGCATGAGGTACAACCATGGCTATCTCTGGAACACAGCTTCTTTGTTCTCTCAGAAAACACTTCCCAGAAGATTTTACCTCAGTGATGCTGGTCTTTTCTTAATCACCACTAATTTCTTAGCTCCAGCTAACCAGCATTAATTGTCCCAGTAGTCTCCTTCTCCTCTTAAATATAAAGCCAGAGACACAAGGCCAAAGATGCTGAGATCTGCTGTTTGCAGGAGCTGGAACATTGGCTCCCTTATTCTATTACATTATCACTAGCTTCCTTTATCCCGGCTCCTTCACTGCCTAAGTTGGCTGTCCTGAATCTTGATCCATAGACTGACTTTGAACTCAAGAGATCTGCATGCCTGTCTCCTAAGCACAGGGATTAAAGGTGTGGTCCATCAAGCCTGGATTTAAATTTTTCTTCACCTAGAATTTGCTCTGTTCTAGGCTGGTCTTGAACTCAGAGATCTGATTATCTTTGCCTCCTGGGATTAAAGGCTTGTACTACCAAGCCTGGACCTAAATTTAGCTGGGTAGAATCTTGCTCCAAGGTCACTACTCCCTTAATTCAATTTAAATCCTTGAATTCAGCTCCATTTCACTTCCTGGAGTCCCTTTAATACTCAAACTATATATTTTGTACTTTTCCTTTCTCAGCTTGCTATGTTTGTTCAAAATTCTCTTCATCAGACTTAACCAGAAAATAGTCTTTGTTGGGCTTTTTGAAACTTCCTTTGTAGATGCAATTAATATAAATCTCTTTACCTTAGCCCTAGGCAGTCTCTTCAGACAGTGGCAAAAAGCAGCCCTGTTCTTCACCAAAACATTACAAAAACAGTCTCTCAGCCACATATTAAAGTTCTTCTCCATTGAAACCTCTTGGGCCATCAGGCCTACACAGTTCAAATGACCCTCAGCACCACTGTCTTCCATATTCCTACTAGTCTGGCCCATTAAGTCCCACTTAAAGAATTCTGTGGCTTTCCAAATCCAAAGTCCCAAAATCCACATTCTTCCAAACAAAAGCATGGTCAGGCCTATCACAGCAATATCCCAGTCCCTGGTACCAACTTCTGTGTTAGTTAGGGTTTCACTGCTGTGAACAGACACCATGACCCATGCAAGTTTTATAAAAGACAGCATTTAACTGGAGTTGGCTTACAGGCTCAGAGGTTCAGTCCATTGTCATCAAGGCAGAAACATGGCAGCATCCAGGCAGGCATGGTGCAGGAGGAACTGAGTGTTCTTCATATTTATCTGAAGATTGATAGTAGAAGACTGACTTCCAGGCAACTAGGGTGAGGGTCTTAAGCTCACACCCACAGTGACACACCCATTCCATCAAGGCCACATCTCTTAATAGGGTCACTTCCTGGGCCAATTATATACAAACCATCACAATGATTGACAAATAAAACTATGTATTCAGGTAATATATGTGAATTCATTACATGTAAATTCATTCACATATAATGTAAAATGAGTAATAATACAGTTTAACTAATGAACATAAATTGCATTTATAAATTTTGACTACAAAATTGAATAAGTGTGATTATTGTCCAACTGTGTAAGCATATTTCAAATTTTTGAATTACACAATTTCAATATGTAAATTAGATGATTAGAACGTTATAGCTCAAAAATGAATTATTTCAAAACTTAAAACACTAGTTTGAGATATAATCATGCAAACACAGAATAACTTCAACAAAGTTTGTGAGCACTTTTGGAGACATTTCTATGAAGGCTTTTTTTCTTATGTAAAACATAGTGTAATTATAAGCAACAACTGAGGTGTCATCTTGATGTCTAAATATATGAACCAAAAGGGTTAACTGCTTCATTTTACCAATCATCATTTGTACAACAGGGGAGTGCAGAGATAGAGACACAGATAGAGTCAGGAACAGGGACAGTCAAAGACAGAGACCAAGTCAGAGACAAAGAGAAAAACAGAAAAAGCAGGAGAAATGAGAGGAAATGATGGATTTTGGTAAATCAACTTTTCTTAAATAAGAGTGAATTAGTATATTATATTTAGAAACATATATGAATGCAATAAAAATAAGTAAAAAACTAGAGGTCCTGAATTTGAAGGGGGATGGAGAAGAGTATATGGGAAGGTTTCAAAGGAAGAAAGGGAAGGGAGAAATATTGTAATCAGACAACAATCTCAAAAAAATCAAGTAAATAAATAAATAAATAAACAAGTAAATACAAGTAAATTAGCATTGCACCAAGTTGTCACTAAAGCACTTCTCACTAATATTCTTTTTTATATTTTAAATCTGAAACTAGAAAAATCTATAAATTGCATAAATCACCTCCAAAGACAATGCAAAAGTAGACCCTGGAAAATTTAAGGAAGCCAGCCATGCACAGAGTGAAATTGTAAGTGGAAGTGAATCCATTTCAGATGTAAATCATCATTTCCACTGTCCAATTTCAATCTCAAGTTTGATGAATCTATGAACAGTCCCACACTATCTAACCTGAAAAGAAAGCAAAAGAACTGCATGATCCTGCTCCTTCCAGGAAGCCTGCTCTGTGTGCCTATGGAGATACACACACACACACACACACACACACACACACACACACCTTCATCTGTTAATACTTCTACAGTGATATATTTGAGATTTCATAAACTTAAAATTCCACGGACTTTTCATCAAATTTAGTCATGTTTTGATTTGTGCCTTCATTATTAGAGTATATCTTGGAGGACAGTATCAGGAATACCAAGTCTTAAACTCTGTGGTAGAAAAAACTGTCGCAAATGTGCTTATGCTGTATGATTATTTTGTGACACATGTTTCATATCTGAGAAATGCATTACATTTTAAAGCCTTTAAGTATACTAAAGAAAACAAGGAACTTATAACAGATTTCAAATGTATCAAAGAATGACAATTAGTTAATGCCATCCTCTCTGACTTCCTTGGCCTCTCTGAAAAGGAAATATTAATAGGTTAAGTTGGCATACAAGTTGATTTCATGGTTCCCCAGATGCTTTCTTCCCCCAAATAATGTCTGTAATAATAATAATAATAATAATAATAATAATAATAATAATAGTTATTATTATTATTATTATTATTATTATTATTGGTTTTTCTAGACAGGGTTTCTCTATATAGCTCTGGCTGTCCTGGAACTCACTTTGTAGACCAGGCTGGTCTCGAACTCAGAAATCCTCCTGCCTCTGCCTCCCAAGTGCTGGGAGTAAAGGCGTGTGCCACCACTGTCGGACTCTCATAATTAAATTTCAGAAAGTTAATTGTGTGTTTTATGTCTCACACAACAGAACACAAAGAAGGCATTGCTTGTTGTTATTTGTCTAGTGCCTTATTGTGTAGTATTTTAGGGGCAGAGTAACCTATAAGTCTATAGCTACATTATTCTGGCTGATCATTGTGCATGCCATTAGGGCTAGTATATATGAATTCTGGCTACATAAGGAGGTCCTGTCACAAGCAAGCAAGACAGACAGAAAGAAAGAAAGTTAGGAAGAGAGGAAGAAAAAAGAGAGAAGGAGAGGAAGAGAAAGAAAAAGAGAGAAGAACAAAAAGAGAAAAAATAAAGCATACAGTAAGTAGAAGTAAAATAAATTGATTTTTTTATGTTCTAGGAGTTCTATGTTAGGCAAGCACTCTACCAATTAGCTGTCCCCAAGACATCCTGAAACCACCAGCATGTCAAAGGTTTCTTGTCCAAATAAACAAAAACAAGTATAAAGCATAGCAAAGCCTAGGAAAGGCTATACTAAAAACAAATTCATAACAACAAATAGCATGTATTAAATGGATGATGCAATACTTATAAATCTATCAGTGTGAGATACTAGATTAAAAGAATGAAGGACAAAATTCACATGATTTATCAGAAAAATAATTTGACAAAATTCAACACCTTCTAATAAAAAAAATCTCTCACCCTACTAGGTATAAGAAGGATATAACTTAATAAATGAATCTATAAAAAAAACTCACATCTTACTTGGTAAAAACAATCTACAATTCTATTTTTGAGCTATTTCAAATTCCAGTTCCATGTTTTGCAAGAAACATAATGAAATCAAGAAAGTTGGATTCCACACTTACAATTATTATCAACTATCAACTCTCAGAGAGGAAAATGAATGACTAAATAATGATAATTAAATAAGTCATGAAATTAAGAACATGGGAGACTAAGGGGAAGAGTCAAATGGAGAAAAGTATAATGTAGAAGTGGCATAAATAGAATACTTATTTACCAAATTCTAAATAATAATAGTAATACTACAATTACTATTACCATTACCATTATCATTATCATTACCATTACCATTACCATTACTATTGTTTTGTTAAAGAAAAAAATGTGGTGACAGCATGTTGGCTTAGTGTGTAAGGTGCTTCCTACCTGGCCTGGAAACTTGAGTTCAATACCAGGACCTACATAGTAGAAGGCGAAACATGATTCCTGGAAGCTGTCCTCTGACTTTCAGACACATGTTGTGGTGTGCACCTCCCAAATAAATGAATGACTGAATAAATAAATAAATAAATAAATAAATAAATAAATACACATGTCAAGAATTTTCAGTGTAGAGATCACTGAATCATGGTCTGAAATACAGAAATGACATTTCCAGAGAAAATGCCTTTTAAATTAATATAGTGCTTTCCTTTCATGTTTAACCTCTTTACCATTCTAAATTCAACCAACAAACCAACATTTCCAAATCAAAATTATTGGCCAGTTTGTATATCACTAAATCAATTACCATGGTTTTGCTCCTATTATAAATGTGCATTAATTAAATTGTGTTTAGATTATTTTACACATTCCAAATCACATATATATCAATGTAATTTTGAAACTCTCAAATTCAAAAATAATGGAGCTGCAGTAAAGTCATTTACAAAAGTCAGCTTTCTTTTCTGGTCAACAAAAATGAAGAAACTAGAAACAGAAGAATAATCCATCAAACAACACAATAAAAGCAAAAGACAAGTACATTGCTATTTTTATACTAAGGCAGGGGGAGACTTAAAGCATTTTCCTAAAATCTATATAAACTGCTACTATCCAGTTTATCTAAGAAAATTCGTTGAGGAAAATGTGCTTTTGCCAGTATAGGTTTTTTTGACACCTCTATCAAAATTTAAGTGCACAAAGTTGTGTGAATAAATTCTGTCTTCCATTCTGTTTCATATCTGCACAAATCTTTGCACTGGTATCCTGCTGCTTTTATTACTTAGCCTCCGTAAAATAATTTGAGATAAGATATTTGTGATGTGGCAGTGGCCCTGCAGCATCTGCAGGGAACAGCATGTGAGTGCTTTGCTGATGGAACTCTACTGTGGCAAGGCCCATGGAAACCCCTTCTTACCTGGCAAGGACCTGTGGTGAATTTGGTTGCCTCTATGCTAATTACCTAGATCTCCTGTGTTACATGGTCTCCTTGCTTTCACTATATTCTTTATACTCATAGAAATATTTAGTTTCACTTTGTCAGTCATAGACAAAGACATATTACACACACTGAAAGCCATGTGAATGACTCTATGTTTTTCTCAGTACTCTTTCAAGGAGTAAAATCCCCCTTTACCCTTTTTACCTCTATCAATCCTCCAAATGTGCCCATTAATTCTGGGTATTAATTTTGGGATATATAATCATGTCCCTAGAGGAACAGCTAGAATCACACTTAGTAAGCCTGTGGCAGTTGTACAGAGTGGCATGTCGTACTTGCACAACTGTTCTGAGGAAGCTATGTCTTCACCCGTGTCTTCCAAGAAGGCTAGAATCCCATATGTAGATTTGGTGGCTACAATAATATTAAAAGGCTGTCCAAGAAGTAAGGAGGTTTTTTTGGTCAATTTGTTTCAGGAAGAAGTATACCTTATACTGCTGAACAAATAACTATATTGCTTTCTGAATCTGACAATTGGCAGTTTCACAAGTATTTATAAACATCATTTGCCTCTATACCCAATCTTGTGGACATTCTTTTATTTTCCCCTCCATTTGCTGTACTTCTCCTTTACTCCCTCCTACAGCTTTGGTATTTAAAGATGGTCCCTCTAATGGCACAGCATGACATTAGCATTAATCATAATCCATGTACTTTTTTCCACAGAGGAGACTTCAGCTTGAAGTGTATAGCTTAGAGTAATTTGTGCAGTCTTTGATTGCCTCTCAGACCAGACTTTTAACCTACATACACATTCCTCTTACAATGCACTGTTGTTTCCTCATATTGAAACTGCTTCACTTCCTAGTACAGCGACTTCTGTATTTTTACTCTTACTGCAGCTTCAAGTTGCAGTTTATTCATTGGTCTCTGTCATTTTTCAATGGTCATATACGTGCTCATTTCAGCTCCCTAGTCCTTTGCATGAGGGAGATGCCTTGGCAGATTTATCTACTCAGCCCCCACTTTTATCAGTGCAAGAGGCTTATAAGTTATAAGTATCATGTTCTGCACCGTCAAAATGCTTCTGCTTTTCCCCTTCGTGAAGCTTCATATTTTCCAAGAAACAGCATACACTCTTATTAGAGACTGTTCCTCTTGCCCTATTTCCTTGTACCCTCTACCTATTGGGGTAAAACCCCTGGTCCTCAGTCCAAATTACCATTTACAAATGGACATTACTCACTTTCCTTTTTTTAAATTTATTTAACATTCCAGCGAAAGGTATCCTTCTGTTTTTCTCCAGACGCATGTTTGTATTCCCAATGGTCTTGTGAGACATCATGGTGAGCTACAATTTCTCCCAGAAAATCCTGAGATGCAAAGCTCTCACCACTGGGCTCTAGCTATGACAACCAAAACCTTGCCCACCAGCTCCAGAGGAGGAGGAGTTGATGATGGAAAAGCCTGACATTTGATTGCTCTGATCCACTTCTCTCATTTTGCCTCCAGAGAGCTTCTCATGTTCACAACACCCAGAACTCAGCTCTGCCTACACGGGGTCAAACAAAAGCCCCTCACCTCATGAGTGGAGAATTGACTACTTGATCAAGGATCTTCTGTGGCCCCACATTTCCTGTTTATGATTATGATTACTTTGCTCACTGTTCAGGTGTTGGACCTGTGCTAAACTTGTCATCTATGCCTATTACCTAGTTCGCCTGTGCTACAAGCTCTGCTTGCTTTCACTATACTGTTAATACACATAGCAATATTTATAGTTTCACTTTTTTTATCACAGGCAATGCTGAGATTGCACAGACTGAAAGCCCTCTGGATGATTCTGTTTTTCTCAGTATTCTTTCAAGTGGTAAAATCTTCCTCTCTTCTTTTTTGCCTCTATCGATCCTCCAGATGTGACCATCAATCTTAGGTATTTTGGGACATGTAATAATGTCCCTAAAGATACAGCTAAAGTCACATTGTACAGAATGTTAGATCCTGCTTGCATAACTGTTCTGAGGATTCTATATCTGATCAACATAGACTTAAAAACCAGGAAGCCTTGTCAAATCAGTAGTGACTTAAAATGGGGAAGCTGTCCTCAGTTTCTGTTGTTATATCTCCTTTTACATTTCTAATTTTATAAAATTCAGCATCCTTTCATGCTAAAAGTCTTGGAAATAACAGTAATTTATGACCCATACCTAAACATAGTAAAAGCAATATACAGCAAACCAGTAGCCAACATCAAAATAAATGGAGAGAAACTTGAAGCAATCCCACTAAAATCAGGGACTAGACAAGGCTGCCCTCTCTCTCCATATCTTTTCAACATAGTACTTGAAGTTCTAGCTAGAGCAATTAGACAACATAAGGAAGTCAGAGGGATATAAATTGGAAAGGAAGAAGTCAAATTATCACTATTTGCAGATGATATGACAGTATACTTAAGTGATCAAAAAAACTCCACGAGAGAACTCCTACAGCTGATAAAAAAAAAACTTCAGCAAAGTGACTGGTTATAAAAACCAACTCAAGCAAATCAGTAGCTTTACTATACTCAAAGGATAACCAGGCTGAGAAAGAAATTAGGGAAATTATACCCTTCACAATAGCCACAAACAATATAAAGTATCTTGGGGAGACTCTAACCAAACAAGTGAAAGATGTATATGACAAGAACTTCAGGTCTCTGAAGAAGGAAATTGAACAAGACCTAAGAAAATGGAAAAATCTTCCATGCTCGTGGATTGGCAGGATTAAAATAGTTAAAATGGCCATCTTGTCAAAAGCAATATACAGATTCAATGCAATCCCCATCAAAATCCCAACTCAGTTCTCCATAGAGTTAGAAAGAGCAATTCTCAAATTCATCTGGAATAACACAAAAAAACCAGGATAGCTAAAACTATCATCAACAGTAAAAGAACTTCTGGGGGAATCAGTGTCCCTGACCACAAACAGTACTACAGAGCAATAGGGTTAAAAACTGCATGGTATTGGTACAGCGACAGGAAGGCAGATCAATGAAATAGGATTGAAGACCAGAAATGAACCCACACACCTATGGTCACTTGATCTTCCACAAAGGAGCTGAAAACATCCAGTGGAAAAAAAGATAGCCTTTTCAACAAATGGTGCTGGTTCAACTGGAGGTCAGCATGCTGAAGAATGAGAATTGATCCACTCTTATCTCCCTGTACTAAGCTCAACTCTAAGTGGATCAAGGACCTCCACATAAAACCAGACACACTGAAACTAAGAAAAGAAACTGGAGTAGACCCTTGAGGACATGGGCACAGGGGGGAACGTTCCTGAACAGAACACCAATAGCTTATGCTCTAAGATCAAGAATAGACAAATGGGACCTCAGAAAATTACAAAGTTTCTGTAAGGCAAAGGACACTGTCAAAAGGACAAAATGGCAACCAACAAATTGGGAAAAGATCTTCACCAACCCTACATCTGACAGAGGGCTAATATCCAATATATACAAAGAACTCAAGAAGCTAGATCCCAGAAAACCAAATATCCCTATTAAAAAGTGAGGTACAGAGCTAAACAAAGAAGTTTCACCTGAAGAACTTCGAATGGCTGAGAAGCACCTTAAGAAATGTTCAACATCATTAGTCATTAGGGAAATGCAAATCAAAACAATCCTGAGATTTCACCTCACACCAGTCAGAATGGCTGAGGACATAAACATAATCAATGGCCTGAAAACATCTTAACAAGGAAAATTTTCAATATTGAAAAAAAGAAACTGAAGAAAGCAGTAAAGACTAGAAAGCTTGCAGTGATGGATTGAAAGCATTGACATTGTGAAAATGTCTCTATTACTGAAAGGAATCTTGTAGTGACAATTTTAGAATTTTGGTTTATTAAAAAAAAAGATATTACAAGAATATGCTTTCTGTTTCATCCCAGGTAGACACTGGGCTGCTTCAGATTGTCCACAGCAGGTGACTTCACTTTGCCTCCTGCTTGTAGGTATCAGCTATAGAGAGTTTCTACAGTACTGTGACTTTTGAAACTCTGAGAACTTTTCAGAGCATATGTAAATGCTAGTACCCCAGGTGGTGGTGTGGCTGTTTGTTGGCTTTTGTTTGCTACTGGTTGTTGCTGGTTACTGTTAGTCACAGTTTGTTAAGTAATAACACACAAAGAAAAAACAAGAAGAAAAAAATAGATATCCTAATGGTGAAGATCAAATTTGCTCAATAGAACTCCTAATGATAGGAAGTAGTCTAATGATAAGATGGCCACTTTTCTGACTCATGACTTAATTGAGGAATTTCCTTTTCTGTCTATCCCTTTTTCTCTCTTATCTAGGGCTAGAGGTTGGAAGGAGGGAAGAAATATGGTGTAGAAGAGTGGAAGAAAGAAGAACCGACAAGAAAACAGATAGGTAGACAATTTACATATTCCTTACCATATACTGGTCTCATATTTCACATCACGCATTGAATTAAATAAAAATAAAGATTTTAATGCAAGATCTGAAATTGATAAAGAAAACAAGAGGCAAAACATTTTACAATTTGTGCATAGACCAGGAATTTCTGAAAATGATTTCAATAACAGGGAATAATCTAAATATCTAAAAATGGGATATATATATATATATATATATATATATATATATATTCAAGAAGTACAACTCTTAAAAACAAAAGGAATGAATCATCCAATTAATAAAGGGTAAAGGTATTAATGAACTAAATAGGATTTTTAAAAGAAATAGAAAATGACTAATAAATAATTTAAAATATTTTCAACTTCTTTGGTGATCAGAAAAATCTTAATTCAAACTGACTTGATTATCATTAAGAAAACAAAAACAAACAGGGGCACATGAGATGACTCCAATGAGATGACTCCACAGTTTAGAACACTGCTTGTTCTTTTCAGAGTTTGGTTCCAGTCATCCATATTGGGCAGCTTATAAGTAATTTAGCTTGAGCTGCAGGGGATATGATATACTCATGCAGAAAGAAAACAAAATATGTTGTCAGGGATGTGAGGAAAGAGAAACCTTTACATACTGCTGATGAATGTGCAGCCACTAGGGGGAATCAACATGGAGTTTCCTCAAAAATTAAAAGGCAGTTATTTTTGAGGAGTCCAAGTCAGCATCAACAAAACTACTCATATATGCCAGATTATTTCTATGCTTCTCATAATAACTAAGATATGGATACAGTCAAGATGCCAATCAGCAGATAAATGGATACTGAAAATACAAAATGGAACTTTATTTAGCCATAAACAATGAACATTCACAGGAAACTGGATAAAACCAGAACTTATGTTAATCAAAATAAACTAGACAACTAAAGACAAATTACCTATCTACTTATCTATCATCTATCTACCAATCTGTTTATCTTCTATCATCTATCTATTATTCATCTATCATCTATCATCTATCTATCATCTATCATCTATCTATCATCTATCTATCTATCTATCTATCTATCATCTATCATCTATCATCTATCTATCATCTATCTATCTATCTATCATCTATCATCTATCTATCTATCTATCTATCTATCTATCTATCCATCTATCTATCTATCTGCCATAAAGTTGAAACATTGTTATGAAAGGGAAGCTGTCTAAAGGAGTGGGAGAAAGAAACTAGAGAAACTGTATGTATGCCACAAAAGCTGAAGTAGCTATTTGAGCGAAATTAGGGAGAAGATTGGCAAGGAGAAGAAGGGCAGGAGAGAAGAGAAAATATAAGAAAAAACAGGAAATTTGAATAAATTGTGGACTGCAGAAACTACAAATAAAATAAAACAAAAATATTGATTAAGGATAGTCTAAAAAAATAAAGGGTAAAGAAAATAAAGTTTGAGTTTGGGCCATTTTAGTTCAAGATTAGAGTGTTGGGGCTGGAGAGATGTCTCAGTGGTGATAGAGTGCTCTTCCAGAGGACCTGAGTTCAATATCCAGCAACCAAATGGTGGCTCACAACCATCTGTAATGGGATCTGATGCCCTCTTCTGGTGTGTCTGAAGACAGCTACAGTGTACTCACATGAAAGGAAGAAAGAAAGAAAGAAAGAAAGAAAGAAAGAAAGAAAGAAAGAAAGAAACAAACAAACATACAAACAAAGAGAGAGGGGGGAGGGAGGGAGGGAGGGAGGGAGGGAGGGAGGGAGGGAGGAAGGAAGGAAGGAAGGAAGGAAAGAAGGAAAGAAAGAAAGAAAGAAAGAAAGAAAGAAAGAAAGAAAGAAAGAAAGTAAGTAAGTATTTGGGCTAGAGCAAGCAGGGCTGAGGTGAGAAGGATAAAAAAGATTATAGTGTTACTAGATAGTAATAGGCGAATAGTCTTGCTTTTGCTTTCAGTTAAGCTTTACTTGTGGAGATGAAGGATTTCTATGTGTGTTGGTCTAAGTGTATTCATGTATTTTTATATTAAAATGCAAAGACAGTATACTTTTCTATAATTTGCTTTCAGAACATCACAATTACTTGACTTGTTTTGCCTTTAAATACTGAGGAGATGGATAGATCCTTTCACATTTATTCGTGAGGGAAAATCAGTTTAATGTAATGTTAAATCTGTCTGGTGTCACAACCTCATTAAAATATCTGCAAACTGAGCACTTTTAATAGGATAGCAGGGTACATGGAAAAATATTCCTTAGGTTATTCTATTTCTAATATCTTGCAGAAGCCAGTAAACTAATACAATTTTTTGCTGAAGTGTAATGCAGATCTAAATTCTATGAAAATATATCATGATGAGAAGAAACAGAAATAAACCTTATAAAAAGATTAAAATTTACGTCAAAAAAGCAAGTGATTGGTGCTTGCATATCAGCTCAGTAATTCCTATTCGTTAGAATTCTGAAGGTGTGTGTGGGAGCAAATGATGAGGTTGTTTTGGTGTGTAAGGTAGTGGTCATAGCATGGTTTTAATAACTGTTTGATTGGTTTGCTGTATCTAGAATCTTTCAATAGACCGATTTTTAAGAGTTGAGAGATGTGAAGAGCTTTGAGAATGCCTCACTTCTGTAAAGATATTCTGACATAAGTTTTGGATTAGCAGAACTCAGTTACTTATTTATCAGAAAGCATATCAACAAAGAAAAACAATGAACTATGTGAGTTTGGTAGTGACATTGATTGTTGCTTAAAATGTCATGCTCCAAATTGTTATTAGATAATATTTTACAATGAAATGTGGCTTCCTTATTTACATTCTAATGTAATGATCACATAAACGTGGAAGGCAACTTTTCCAGAAGTACTAAAATTCTCAAAAGAGGCTATTAGGAGGAGAAAAGCAAGAATATAGTGATAAGTTCAATACACTTTTATATTCATTATCCCATTTGTAAGGCAACTATTAATAATATTCAAAGCTGATTTAAATATTCAAGCTGCCCTTTTTTCTCTTTAAATTACAAATTCTAGTTTAACGAGCTCTTTAACACCTTTGATGTTTTAGTTTCCCACGTGGATTAGAGTTACAAAATGTGTCTACTTAATGTGTACCTGTATTCACTGCAGCCTCTGGGAAATCAAGAAACAACAGCTCTCTAAACTAAGCTTAACATCATTTTGAACTAGTGGCTTGACTTACTGTAACAGCTTTATGTAATAATAAAATTATTTACAAATTTGTTGAAGTTATGTTTGAATCTAAGTTTAAAGTCTATCTTGTAAAAAAAAAATCTTGTAACACTAAATGAATAAAGAATATTAAGTTCTCTATTAATTTTACTCTTTCTGTAGTATGATGTACTGTGTATGGTTTTTGCATGGTTGTAAGAAAGTGGATTTGTAGAGGCCAAAGAAAGACCATGTGGTCTTCTTTTTGCATTCTCCATCATTCTTTTGAGACAGGATCATTTATTAAATCTGGACATAGACTGATGGCCAAAAATTCCCTAAGTTCCTTCTGTCTCTGCCAGTAACAGATCTGAAGTTACAGACATACATGGCAACACATTTGCCTTTTTATGTAGTTTGCTAATATCCAAATTAGAGTCCAAATACCTGTGGAGTAATGTTCTTCCCTACTGAGCCATCTTCCCAGTCCCAAAGAATAATAACTGTGGAGATTTATTTTAATAAGAGAATGGAGGCAAGTAAACAAAAGTAATTTACTCATCTATACAAACACAGCATGGTGAGTTTAGAAAGCCAACCCTACTTTTAAAACTTGACCTCACCATGTTTTGTATCATGCCAATTTATCACATTTTGGTGAATTGTAGCACTTCTGACAGAAAACAATAGAACTTGGTTCAAATCCCCTGCCAATTTGTAAAGCCACACAAAATGATTAGCTGGGAAGCAAATTCTGCCCAGCACATTTCTGGTTGTGCTTTAGTTCATTCTCTATTTCAATTCATACCACAGGAACACATCTTTGTGCAAATTTCAAATCTTAGACAAAGATACTGAAAAGTATTAAACTCATTGACAAACATTACACAGTTTCACCAAAAATTTACTTGGTTTTGGCTTTTGAAGTTTCTGAACCTTCCTAATGCTATAATGTTTTAGTACAGTTCTTCATGTTGTGGTGACCCCCAAACAGAAAATTCTCTTCATTTTTGACTTCATAGCCTTATTTTGCTACTGTTATGATAATAATGTAAATATTTGTGTTTTCTGATGGCCTTAGGTGACTCCTATGAAGGAGTCATTTGGCCTCAAGGACTCACAACCCATAGTTTGAGAATCACTGGTTTAAAGCTAATATTCATTTTGTATGTATCAATTTTTACATAGTTATATTCCATTATGCCTTTTAATAATAAACTATACTTTAGATTTGATTATTTTATAGAGCATTCTGGATGTGTAAAAAACGATGGTATCTCAACATAACAGCCTTTTTTCCAGGACTGGAGAGATGGCTTAGAGGTTAAGAACAATGTCTCCTCTTCCAGAGGTCCCGAGTTTAATTCCCAGCTATTGTATGGTGGCTCATAACCATCTAAATTGAGATCTGGTCCTCTCTTCTGGGCTGTGGGCATACATTCAGGCAGAGTGCCATATACATAATAAGTAAATAAAATTGTTTTTAAAATTAGTCTTTTTTCTATGATAGCAAGCTTCCAAGAACTCATTTTCCATGGAAGTCAGTATCTAGTGAGTGTGTCATGCTCAATAACAGTGCTCCAGGAACTAGATAAAAGAGGCTTTTCCTTTTTCTTTACTGATGCCAACATGCATTCTATGGCCAACATACAATGCTGAATTTTTTATCTTTATTTTAGTAAAAACATTTTATTTGTAATTCTTTAAAACTAGACTGAGATATCATTTATGGATATTCCAAAATTTAGGATCCAAGAAGCATAAAATTTTATTCATTGGCTATGTGTTTTTTTCCTTATTGTAACACAATCCCTAAGAGATTAACTGTATTAGGGTGGGATATGTTGATATTAAACAAATTACTACATCCTGAAAAAGTTCATTCAACCTTCCGTCAATTCTGATTGGGGAAAACACTCTAATTGAGCCAAAATGTGGACACTTCCAGTTTTATGCTCTTGAATGATAGTTATGGATTGAGTATTCTTTTATACACTAAGGGTATGCTATAAATAAAATGAATAGTAACCTTACAAAACAAGTAAGTTCCTGGCTGGTAAGAAAATCCTCCAAATATCTGGTCAACTGGCTATAGAGTATCATAACACCCAGAGGATGTAAGAAGACTATAATGAGTTAGTACTCATATAACTTATCTGAGGACTTCACTGGCTTTAACCTTCTACTGGATGAACTCTGACCTTCTGATGTCCTTCACAATATCACTGGAAACACTACACAAAACTCAGTTGTACCTTGATGATTAACATAAAAAGTGCAAAAGTAAGGATTAAATCAAGCTTCTGAGCATCCATATCACAAGAACAGATTGATCTTCACACCAAATTCTATTTTTAAAAACATGTTTCCAGATTCTGGAACCTACTAGCCATCTTGTAGAGATCAAAGCCATGTACCATTTCACATTTATCCCTACTAAGTTTCATCCTGGTCAGTTCAAACCAACATAACCTTCTGGTGTCATTGGCCAGTTTAGCAAAGTAGTTTGAGTTTTGGTTTTTGGTTTTGGTTTTGGTTTTGGTTTTGGTTTTGGTTTTGGTTTTGGTTTGTTTTTGTATTCAAGTTATTGTGAAGTTCAAGTTTTAGCAGTTGTACCATTCAATGCTAACTTCTGATGCCACTAATTAGCAGTTACCACTGTTGTTTGTATCATTCACACCAAGTACTAGGATATACTTGGAGAAAAGTAGAAGAATAAAAGTATAAGGTTACATGCTAGTTTTTAAGATTGGGAGAGGAAGGGGCAGGAGAGAGAGGAGGAGAAAAGGAAAAGGCAGGAATGGAAAAAAGGAGGGAGGGAAAGGGAGGGGAGGGAGGGGAAGAAGAGGAGGGAGGGGAGGGAGGAAGTGTGGGAAAGAGACAGGAAGGAAGGAAACAAGGGAAGACTACTTTATTTGAAATAATGTAATGATCTTAGTGATAGATTAAAAACTGGAATTCATTACTCTAATATCTAATATCTAATATCTTCAACCTTTGGTTGCATGATAAAATACCCAATTAATATAGGAGCAGAGATTAGATAGCAAGCTAGTCTGAAAAATCAAAACAGGATATACTGCCAGCACAACTGGTAGTCAGCAGAGAGTCATGAGAGAGAAAGCACTAACACCTTGGATTTTCAATCTTAGATTAATTTAAATAAAGATGCTAATTGCTATCTTTCTCATTTTAAGGGATTATGATTAAGTTCATGCTCATAACATAAAATGCATACAACATAACATGGATGTGCTCTAAGAAAATGCATATTTCCCTAGGAAATTACATCAAAATTGTTTCTAGCATTTTGTCCTTAAAGTTTCGAGATTTTAACCTTCAAACTTGCAAGCATAATTTGTTGTTTGAAATATATATATAAAACATTGAGGCAGGGGGATCAGAAGTCCAAGAGCATCCTTTGTTGTAAAACAATATTGAAGCCCTGTCTCTAGAATGAAATAAAATAAATAAAATAAAATAAAATAAAATAAAATACAGTACTAATAGAAGCTCTACTAGGTATTTGATTACTAGAAGAATATTAGATAAGGTTAAATTCATTCAATATGATTTCCTGCATAAACGGAGTTCAGATTTTTAATCAGGACACTTGTTTTTGTCTGAAAAACGGAGAAAAATATGTAATTGGGAATTCATACTTCACTCAAAAGGCTCTTAGATTTTCATTTCCATTTAGTGAATGTGTCACAGATCCATAGTTGAGTGTTGGTTTTGTTTTAAACTGTGGATCTGTCCAAATGGCATGAACAGAGACTGCCCCCTGCCTTCCTACATAGTAATAGAATTCTGCCATCTTTTTCATTAAAAAAAAAAAAAAAAGACTCGTTACCAAATTTCTAAAGACTTCATGTATAATAAGCTGTCTGTATATGGTGTATTTTTATTTTATCACTCAGTGGTTACTAATGAGGAAACATAAGTGCTGTAATAATACTATAAAAGATTGTCTTTAGACATTTCATAATACTCAATAAAGGATACTATGGGTCTGACGCTGGACTTTTTTTCCCTTACGTAAAAAATACATAAAATGTCAAAAATACTATTTGATACAATTACAGAATTTTTAAAAGCCTCTAGCTCTCAAAATTTCAAAGCATAAAATACATGTAGAAGAGTTATCAAAACGCCTTGCGTCTCTAACCTCTGGTAGACAAGGAGGGGGGGTGAACTGTTTCAGTAAATTTGATTTTCAAACTTTAGATCTGTGTAACTATCTTCCTTGGAGTATTTTGCTAGAATTGGGCTATTCATTTTTTAAATCTGTTTTAGGGTCTTTCAGGATGCGTTTGTAACCTAGGGCTATCTGGTCAGGAAGTGAAATAATAATGACTAGTAATCTGTTCGTGGCTGGAATTTATAAGAAAGTTCTCAAAATCTCATATGATGAAGGACTTTTTCTTGCTTAATAACAAATTTCTTAGCATTCTTCCTGAATTTCTAAATCAATAGTTTTGGAAAGAAATGCATAGCGGAGGGGAGAAATCCCCCTGGGAAAAAAACCCAGCGGTGAGAATATTTGGGACTCTTCCCCTTCCCAGGATCAGGAAGCATTTGCATCACACTGGAAGAACTGATCTAAATGTCTCCTCTTTCCCTCAAAGACAACTTCCCTAGACTTGAAGAAGTGTTGAGAATACAATGAAAACACAGGCTAATCTCTCTGCACACCTTAAGTGCTAGAAAAACCTCTAAAAATGAGCACTCCTGAAAAAACTTGTATAGAATTTACTTCTCCAAATTCTTGTGTTTCCCTGTGATGAATTTAATCTCCCTGGCCAGTGTTTTCCAAATCCCCAAAGTTCTACAGATCACCAACTCTCAGCCTGCCTAGAGAACTCAGACTGGCGGGGGGCGGGGGGGGGACATGCCACAAACACCAAGAGAACTACACTTACAGCCCTTAATGGCCGAAACCAGCTCTTTAAACCCGGCTGCATCCTGCTTTAGCTCAGCATCACTGGCTCCCTGCTGAGGCTAGAGCGCCGCTCCAAGGCAAGCTTGCCTGCGGCTACTCAAAATCCTAAACCTGAGAGCACTCCAGTTCGCTGCACTTATTGAGAACTTTCTGCCCAAGCCAGGGTGGGCTTCACTTCTCTCTTGGCAAAACTTTTGTTATTTCCCAGGATAGAAAGAGTAGCCTAAAGAGCGAAATGTGGAATAAAAAGAATAGCTATCATCCTCGTCACCTTCGTCCTCATCATTGCCATTTGCTCTGGTCATTTTCTCTAAGCCGGTTTCCTCAGGAACTAGCAAGAGACCGGGTTTTGGGTGAAGGTATCTTTCCCCCATCCCTCAGTGAGATATTCCATAGCGAATACGTCATAGGGATTGATATGTGCAATTTGGAAGTAATACGAACGTCTCAGCCTCTGACAAAGTCAACAGAAGTCGCGATGGAAAAGAAAGTATGAAAGTATTCCATATTCGCAAGCAGAAAAAAAGTGGGGAAGTTTTAAAAGATGAGTGCTTAATTATTTAAAGAGAAGACATACGTTTTTCGCTTTGGTATTTATAAAATACTTTTCGCTAACAAAGCGATCCTACAGATGCAAACGTGGTGCAGTCTGCGGACTTGGCAGCGCTGTCGCCGCCACCTGTGTAGCAAGCATCATACAGGAGCATTCAACAGATGCTTCAAGCAAACTGCGATGGGGCTTTTCCGTGCGCGGGGGAGGAAGGTGGTCGTGGTGGTGGAGAGTATGTTCATTGCCGAATTAAATTTCAAAGCCTTGCAGAGTATTTGAATTCATTAAAGACAGGGAGACTCCCGATCCTTGGGTGGCCTTCTTACAATACAGTTAGTGCTCCTATTACAAACCTAAGAGAAATATTTGGCACCTGGGCACCCAGAATAAAGAAGAGACCTACTTCTTCTTATTTCTCCCAACTCCATCTCCACCCCTAACCCCGGGGTCAACAGTCCCACAGTTGCAGGAAGATGCCTTCCTTTCTGCAGGTTTTGGATTTGCACCTTCAAGCCCCTACACTGTCCCTTTGCTACCTCTTCTGTCCTCAGGACCCAAGTAGCTGTACTAGTCTCATACTCTGCTACCTACCAGCAGTGGGGAAATAGTCTTTTACCTCTCCAAGCAGCTGCCCCTGTTGTAGATACACATCACACACACACACACACACACACACACACACACACATCTAGTCGCTCTCCCTGAACAGAAATCTGGTCTATCTTTCTCTGCGGGGGTATCTCCATCCTAGACTTGTTTTTCATGTTATGCAGTGTCTTGGCCAGGTGGCCTGGATCAATCTCTGTGCTGTATCCTGGACACAGCAGGCACCTGCCTACTGGTACTTGAGAGTTAATGGTAACGAGTTCTGCTTGCCTGGTTGCGACTAAGTATACAGGCAGTTGTTGAAAGGGAGTTTTTATTTCTTCCCTGACCTTACTTTTGTGTTTATGCCTTGATATCCTTTGAAGAGGCTGGACAACTAACTGTGCCTCCTTATTTCTGTTGGAGATATTTTCAGCTCCCTGAGAAAACCAAATGGTTTATTTCTATGCTTTTAGCAGAGTGTGTAGGGGTGACATCAAGATGGAATTGAAAATTCCTTTCTTAGGTCTTGAAAGGCAAGGGGTTTCCTTCCTCTTTTGAATTTAAGAGTAGGGGCAAGGGTAAGGAAGCTGGCCATCAAACTGAGTCGTGGCCTTTAATGGTTGATCCTGTTAGAGTCAGTTGTTCCTGATGAAGGGAAGAATGACAGTCAGAATGGAGACTCTCTAAAGGAGCTTTATGAATCACTGAAACTTATAAGATTTTGAAAGTCTGTTCCTGGAACTAAAGCTCCCCCAACCAACCCCTGTGTCTCTGTCTCTATCTTCATGTATCTGTCTCTCTACTTGTCTGTCTCTCCTCTGTGTCTCTGTTTTTTCTATGTGTCTGCCTTTCTGTGTGCATCTTTCTCCGTCTGTCTTGTGCTCTCTGTCTCTGTCTCTCTCTGTCTCTCTCTGCAGTATGTGTTTAAAGTTTAAATCTTTAAGGGTCGATTCTTGAGAATTTCCCCATTCCCTGTCTGGTGCCATGGATGACCTCAGTTTCCCCGAGTCCCTATGCCTTATGAATCAAATTAATCACTTCCCCACCTACGCCACAGGGTCTCAGGGTCCCCTGCCAGCAGATTCCAGACGCACTAAGATTCTGGTCCAAACAGGCCCGGAGCAGTGTAACCCTGAGCACTGATTGGCTCTTCTTGGCTCCTCGTGACTCCTCCCCTCATCCCTGGTTTTGCCTAAGAGCCTGGTGCAGCCTCACCAGCTCTGGGTAGGCGCTCTGGTGCTCACCAAGGAAGCTTCCTTGGGTGCACCGATCTTAATGATTGAGCCCTTGGAGCAGCAAGATTGTTAATCTTGGTTGCTCCTTTGGCCTGTCTATCCCTTACCTTCCTATTACATATGAACTTTTCATCGTTCTGCACATCGATTGTCGTCGGCGTCGTGGAGATCGTCGTGGTGCTCCGGTGGTGGTCTTCGTCCGCTTAGAATAGTGTAGTTAGTTAGGGGCCTTCAAAGAAGAAAGAAGAAGCGATTGGCGCGGAGATGCTGGAGGTGTCAGTTACTATGCTAGAGTAGGGTAGTAAAACAATTTCAGCCAAACCTTTCCGGGGGGCGCAGGTTGCTCACAGGAGGTCGACTTGCTGGCGCTGTCCTTCGCGCCGAGCTCCCTCCATCCTTCATCCGTCTTCTGAGACGCGAGGTTGCGGCGCGCAGCGCTGAGCAGCGCACTGACTGCCGCGGGCTCCGCTGGGCGATTGCAGCCGAGTCCGTTTCTCGTCTAGCTGCCGCCGCAGCGACCTGCCTGGTCTTCCTCCCGGACGCTAGCGGTAAGTTGGAGCCCCCGGGGCGGCATTGCTAGCTGAGACCTAAATGATTTGGGCGGAGGATCGGGTAGGGGAGCATGGACAGGTCCCCGATGGTTGCAGCTTGGAGGACAGCACTGGTTCGGGAGGGTGGTGGGGAGCGACTCAGAGCGCGACTCAGAGCGCTCAAATCGCGGGGTGGTGGGGGTCTCTGAAGGAGACAAGAACGCAGGTTTCTCAAATGCAACCCGAGTCTGGAGGAGGTTGGAGGACAGGACTGGAGATGTAGGCGCTAGAGGGAGGCAAGGATGTAGAGACCCTCGCGCTCGGGGAAAGCTGTGCGAGTAAGACTGGGGTGGGGTCTCTAGAAGTAAGGGGAGGGGGGAGGAGGAGAGGGAGGGATGGGAAGGAGGAGGAGTAAAACTGAACGCAGGGGTCTCTGGTCGAGGGGTTGGGCTGAGGAGGGTGCAATCCAGCAGGGGGATGCAAACTGTTCACCTTATTAAGAAATCGGACTCAGACCAAGTGGGAGGGGGCTCAGAGCTTGAAGTAATGGGAGTGAGGCTGGGGGGATTGCAAATGATCTCTATTATGTTCTCCTTGAAACCGACCCTCATTTTCGGCGGGTCTCAGGGAACACACGTAACTCTAAGAGATAACACACTGCGGATCTGTGTCTTGGTCTAACAGCTGCTGGCTGAATTTGAACAGCGTTGCTGATGGTCACGTAAGTTTAAGAGGAGTATAAGGGTATCCAGGGAGCCTTTTTTTATTAGCTTACCGAAGTCATTTGGTGACAGTTTAATATTTTGAAAAGGACTGTGGAAAAGTCTCCAAGGCTACCTCTTATCCTGTCTCTTTGCTCGGCTTAACCTGACAAGCAGTGTTTACAGCATACCACGGAATTGCTAAACATGAACAGGTTGCTGGTTCCTGGTGCGACATAAAGTTCGTCATTGCAAAACATGTCTGCGTGTCTGTTTCTTTTCTGCGTCGAGCCCTTTGCATCTCGCTTCCTGTTAGATGGTAGTAGGTGACTAAGACTACTTCGCACTTGTCTTGAGACCCCTTATTTTAATTGACAGGCACCCCTCCAACAAACACAGCAGGTGCCATTCAGCAGTTTAAGGGTATTTCATTTAGTTCAGAATCATTGCCAGTGCTTGACAGGTTCTTCATTAATATTTACCTGTTTAAGTCCCATCCAAGGAAGCCTTACCTGAATCCTTTAATGCATATACCCCTTACCATATACCTTGTAGGTAGGCTAAGCAAAAAAAAAAAATGTCCATTAGGGGAGAATGGGATTGAACTACAATATTGCAGAGATGGGGGGGCAGAGAAAACGTTGCGCAGTGAGTAATCTCTGCGATCCCAGTTTGTTGCAGATGATTATGACCTCACACATAAGAGAAAAAATAGTGAGATCAAGACAGACAATAAATGTTTTCTTTAATTAGTTTATATTTTAAAAAGTTTATATTTATGATATGCATTCATAAATACAGATGTTAATACATATATGCATATATATGTATATAAAATCATACACTCTGACAAACAAAACATTAATTCAGTATACATAAATTGTCACCTGGGGTTGTGTACGCATGCAAGGACAATAAGAAAGAGGAATTAAAGTGCCCCACAGAAAATTATTTCTTCACTTCTTTTTCAGCATGTCTCTTTGTCTCTGTCTCTCACACGCACACACTCACACAGACACACATACACACACATACAGAGACACAGACAGGCACACTCACACAGACACACAGACACACACACTCACACAGACACACACACACACACTCACACAGACACACACACACTCATACAGACACACACAGACACACAGACACACACACACACATACACAGACACACACACACACACACACACACACACACACACACTGGCCTTTAAGAGGAATATATTTTGGGGCACTTTTCTATTGTGGAATCGCTTATAACTCCCAACATCACGTTATAGCAGGGAGATTACAGGATATTTATTTATGTTTTTCATTCACTAAACGTGTTTTTCTGGTCCTTTGGGAATGTGAAAAAAAGATTTGCAATGTGCACATAATTTCTCTCCCAATAGCACCTATCATCTACAGAAGCAAGCCCAACTCAAGTCCTGAATATCAGAAGGTGAATAAGGCTTGCACTTGCAATGTCAAGGTAGGATTTGGGGTGTTTAACCAATATGGATAGGATTTTTTCTATCTGCAAAATGGAGGGAGGGCTGTTAACCCTTCCTCTGCTGCCAACTGGGTATTTTTCCTGCCACATAGAGTTGTTATAGATAACAGTGATGACCTTTTCAGATAATAACAGGACAAGCTTTGGTGCAGTATGAATTCACAGGAAAAAGAAGAGTAAGAACTGTTATTGTTGAGAACCTCCTGGATGTGAGGCAGGGTTCAAAAGTATTAGATATACATATTATGTCATAATATCTTCATAGCATCGATATGAATATAATAGTTTACCAAATGTTATTGGCACTAACCAATTCCCCCCTCTGTTTCCAAAAAAACTGTCATAGAGCAAGGCAAGGAAACACAAAGTATTTCTTTGTGCTTACAAGGGTACCTGAAAAGAATATACCTATTTCTCCAGCAACTGAAATTAAAAAAACAAAAACAAAAAAAACAAAAAACAGAAAAAAAAAAAAACCAGAAAGTCCTGGGCTGCAATAGAGCACTTGCCTAGCATGTGCAAAGCACTAGATTTTGCAGTCTACGGCATTGAAAAAAATTCCCCCTAATTTTAAGCTTGATACCTGTGACAGTGTGCCACAGATCCACTAAGGATTTAAGAAATATTAGCACCGGCACCCAAAGTGGCTTGCAGAAGACAGTAGATTTTTCTCTCCAAAAAATAAGCCTTAAAATTCTGATTTTTTTCAGTGTTCTCAATATTGCTTGGAATTAACTATTAAGAGGTATTTCTTGATTTGGGAAATAAATACTCAAACTTCAATAATAGTCTGAAACCTAAATGAAACCTCAGCATCTTTCTGCTTAGTTTTATTTTCTCCAAATAAGAGCTGTGTATGCTTCCAAATAAAGGAAGCACAAAAGGAGACAGAATTTAGGGTGGGGATTATCAGCAACCAACATCAAGTATCTTCATCTGCTCTTAAATTTGTCCAAAGCTTAAGACTGAAGGTTGCCGCTTGCTGAGCCCTGCTGCAAAACAATAATTAAGTTCCAGGATCTAATGACTCCTTAGTCTCCAGACTATTTGGTTAGTATCATTAAAGTGTGTCTTGCAACTTCACTTATATAACAGTGAAATCCTTCAAGAAACAAGGATATACAATACTTGTATTGAGAGTATTTTAGCAGAGCATATTTGAAAACTTACTGTCTCATGGAATTAAAGGCTTAATTAGCTCATTAGGTAACTATGAGCCAACTATGAATGCTTTACATATTGGGGTTAATAAGATATTATTATAAGAAAATAACAATAATATAATAGTCATATGATCAATTAACCTTACTTGAGCATTTTGAAACATTGTAATGTATTTTGACCTTTTAATGATGTTAAAAAGATTATTTATCAATTGTCATGATTATAAAACACCTATGCTATTTTTCTCTCTGTTGTAACTGATAAATTTCGAAAGAAAATCACCAACCATCAGCATAATGAATATTCCACATTTCAATCCCTCATTGCCTTTGATCAAACATTTTAAGATTTATTTAAATACTAAATTCATAGACGCAGAACATCTTAGTAATCTCCACTTTATACACTCAGCATTGGAACCAACAACAAATTTAAGATATTCCATTACTTAAGCAGCTACTAGCAGATATTTTAATTCACAACTGGAATAATATAAACAAGATTTCAAATAAGATGCACAAGAGCTGGAATATCGAGTTTGTGTCATGCTACGCAGAATCTATCCCTATTTTTCTGCTGGGTCCTCCTTCCAGATGTGCTTAAGACTGTGCCATGTACAGTCCTAATGATACTTGCAAGTTACATCACATGTATACATCTAGCTATTGTTTAATATCATTATTAAGGATACTCTGATCCATAGATGGTCAGTTGCATGGTCTAATTTTGAGAAGAACTAAAAAAATCTTTTGACCCCAGAGTGCCTTCATGGCCCTTTGTATCACTTCTGAAATCCTACATTCAGAAACATTCTTCTGTACTTTTATTTGTGTCCTCTTTTAACCACAGATATTTACTTCAGGACTCAATAATATTCTTACCTATTTAATGTAGCATAGCTGTATCCATAGAAATCAGAAAGCTTTGAGAACTGCATTACCTCACACAGCAGCCCCATGCTGATATTTTACATTCCATACAAAAGTGTATCCTTATGAGTTCATAAATATACATCTCCTAACATCAAGTTTCTTTTGGAACATTTTTGAGTATTTTCTGGGGAAGAAGAAAGGGTACATTTCTGATCCAAATAGTGAAAAAGGGAGTAAAGGAGAATGAATTGCAGTCTCTTAAATGAGTGTGGTAGGTAGTTAAGCAAGCCTTAGAGGAAAGAATGTGAGTAATGCATTTAGCCTTTTACAGAAGATGGAGCAGTTAGACTGGTGCAGCACGGTGGGTGGGCATTGCAAGGTGAATTATTCAGTAATGACAGGTTCTGGGGTGCATGTAGTATGAAATCTGAAACAGCTACACACTAGAAAGTCATGTCAACTAATGTCCAGGTCAGAAAAAAATTATCAGACTAAATGGCTATGGTTTCCATGTCATTTCACTTTCATGAAAACATTTCTTCTTTAATGATATTAGTAGTACATCTTTGACAAAATGGCTTGTGTCCACATCTTTTAAAATTAGTTCAGAAATCGAGATTCAATCAATGGTTTTTACATACAGCTTCCTACAATCAATGCATGACGATCAAGTAATCAAAGTTATTTTCTCTTAAGAAAATAATAAAAGATGATAATAATAGCTATTATTCATTGAAAATTGCTGCATAATGTATAATACAAATATAGAAGAGGTTTGCCTGTGTTTTCTCATTTAAGCCTCACAACTATCCTAGGGAAGATTTTAGGCACAGTCTGTATATGGGCTAACAAGCAGGTGAAATAATCTGCTAAACAATAAACAAACTTAGGTCTGAAAGCAGGCATATCACATTCTAGTGGTGATATTATTACAAAGTACACTCTGTTGTTTCTGTTTAGGCATTGTTTATAATATAAGCACTAGGCATTGAACAGGTGGATTTCTTAACCCTTAACTGTTGTCAAAACAATAAAATAGGCATGTAACATTGGATTTAGCATCAATCTTTAAAAAACAGATTAAAGAATTTAGAAAAAGTGGTGCTGGCAGACTGCATGGTAAGCATCTGAGTGAAAGATAGGTGTGACTCACAAAGTGTTAACATCAACATTCAGCAGCACGGTGATTTTAAATTTGAAGTCTACACAGCAAGACTGTGTCTCAAAAATAACAAGAGTCAGTCTCAAAAAGGAGGGAACCCCACAAAGTTCATAATTACAAAACTATAACCCAAAAAACTGAAACAAGATCAGAGAAATAGTATATATAGAGAAGATATGCACACAGGGGCTGGGGCTACTACAGCTCTTACGTTCTGTTATATAAGGTTTGTACTCTGTGTCTCTCAAAGAAAGACCAATCATTTTTGGTCATTATTTTAAAAAGCTGGGTACTTGAGATTCAGATAGGAAAACTGAAGTTAAGGGAGTTCAATACTAGTAACAAAATACTGCTAGAAATATTGGAAAAACGTTAGAAATTATTGGAAAAGTGTGGTATCTTGCTCGTCCTATCAAACATTCCTTAGGCCTATGTGGTCTTCCAGGTCTAGTTCATTCCCTCTGCCTCCTGCAGTAAACTTTTGCCAACTGGAAATTAGATATAATGAAACCCTTGCTTAAAATCTCTAACCAATTAGCAAATTTTGATTGATTATATTGCCATTCATAGGAACTTAATGTTTTGTACCTTTAAGAAAAGAAACATCTAACCCAACTACCTCCCTGAAGATAGTTTAGGACAATTAAAGATTTACAAATTTTAATTAGGTTAGGTAAAATTTAGTACTAAAATACACAGTATTATATTCCATATAACATTGAAATATGCACTGTGTGTGTGTGTGTGTGTGTGTGTGTGTGTGTGTGTGTGTGTGTTTGAAGCGGAGGAAAAATTTGATCATTTAGTTGACTACTTGCTAGAAGGTAAACATGTACTTAATTATTAGGATCAGTTTCACATTCTAGCTCTACTCCATAACTTTTAATATTATTTAAAATTTAGCCACATAACTCAATGATCTACACTCTTTTTGTGATGTGGGTTGATAGGTGAGTCTAATTGTTTTCTTATCTAATTATAGGCTGTCAAAGGCTCCAATTCCTAAATTGCTTATAATGTTATAATTATGGATGTGTTAGGTTTTGTAATTTTACATATTTAAAGTTAACTTTATGATTTTAACCAGCTGGGACATAATTCAATTGTTTTTAAATTAGTCATTGACTTCTGAAAGTTGAGTAGGCCCATATGATTTAAAAGAGATTCAGAGAAAATTTGATGCTTTTATTCTTGTGTGAAATAAATACAAAAGATCTGGTACTTTTTTAGCAATACTTTAAACCTACAATTTAAGGGAGCAAAAATGAATAGTTTTATTGATAGTCTTGTTCCCTTATCCTTTCATCACATATCTATTTAAAATAATTGCAAATGGCAAAGAAATAGCAATATATAATATAATTATATGCAGTAATATGATTATTCATTGATACCATGATTCTTGCCCTTCCAAATATTATTTAAATTGTAAATAGAGTAGATTCATTAGGTGGGAAAATCATTTTCCTCTTTTTATTGGGTAACAGTATATATCCATTTTTTAAAATGCACGTGTTATTGAACCTCAGCCAATTTTCTAAATTTTACTTAATTAAATCTATAAAATGTATTGCCCATAGTATATATATTCCAAATTAGTCAACTATAAGATGAAATAAGAAACCAATAAGGAAGCAAGGTATGGCGGCGCACGCCTGTAATCCCAGCACCTGGGAGGCAGAGGCGGGCAGATTTCTGAGTTCGAGGCCAGCCTGGTCTACAGAGTGAGTTCCAGGACACCCAGAATTACACAGAGAAACCCTGTCTTGAAAAAACAAAAACAAAACAAAACAAAACAAAAAAACAAAAAACAAAAGAAAAAGGAAAAAAAAACAAACCAATAAGGATTATGGAATTTCATTGAGTATTATTTTAAGGACTTAGTGTATTTCCAATACTGTTTTAGATGTTTGATAAAAGCTAATGTGAATTTTATATTAAACTTCTTAAAAGAAACTAGTATTCAGAAAAGGCTAGTCTGTGAAATTGTATAGTTTTTCAAGCTATACTTTAGGTATCATTTATTTCCCTTTCTTTTGTCTCCCACTCAGAATATATGAGAAGAACATGAGACTGACTCTTTCCCCTCAAATGTACCACTATTTTTCATTTCCATAGGGATTATAGACTTTCATTGCTAGTTCTTTACCACTGAAGAAAAATATCTCCAATTTGCATTTAAGCTCAACACATGCATACTCCACTTTAATCACAATAGATAAAGAATGCAGAGTATTTACTGGGTTAACAGCAATAACCTGACAAAGTAGTTTTGAAATGCCAAGAGTAAATAGAGTCTCAGGTAAGTTATAAAAGTAATGAGTAAAGGTATTACTTCAAGAAATGGCAGCAGACTAATTCTCATTATTAGTTTAGACAGAAATGTACAGTTTTTCCACGAAGAGTGAAGAATAAAGGTATTTTTCTGACAATAAAGCCATGCCTGACTTTTGTATGCCTGAAATCTGAGTACTCACAAGGCAGGAGAGTAGTGAGTTAAAGGCTACCTTGTGTTACAAGTCAAGTTATTATGAAGTGTCTATAAATACCTTATCCTCCAACAAATAAACACAAATAAAATAAGAAATAGTGATTAAAATGCAAATGTTTTTAAATTTTAAATTTTTCTATATACATTATAGAAAAAGTCACTGATCACATAAATAGTATCAAATATTCCATTTTAATTTTAAAGGAAATAGACATTGTACTCATTACCTGGCATTTAGTATATTGTGATTTAGTTTATTTTTGTTTGTTACTTTTAATACTTTAATTTTCAAGGATATTAAAGATCTTAGAAGCATTGCCTTGGATATTACATTGAGTACAATCTATTTTATTGATATGTATTCACAGAAAAGGATTATACTTTATTCATGTTTATATGGATAGATCACTATATCTTTATTTACTACAAGATTATTTGCTAAATAGTTAATATATAAAATAAAGGCAGTGTGGAAAATTTTTAACCTGAAAAGTTAGAGTGATATGAAGTTTATAGTCTTTTATTAGCTTTTATTATTCTTTGCTGTTCACAGAGTAAATTCTAGGCAGCTTGGTGGTAGAGCATTTATCTAGCCTGCATGAAGACCCTTGTTTCAGTCCTCTGCAGTGGAAGTAAAAAAAAAAAAAAGAAAAAGAAAAAGAAAGGTTGAACTGGGTGGTTATTAATAGCTCTTCAAATACTACAAACTAAGAAGCACTTCAAAGATTATCTAGTTCTGAAAATTGACTTCAAATAATAATGCAGAGATAGGGGATTTTTCTGTCTCAGAAAACAATAGCTACAATTCTTCAACCACACAAAAATTGTTACACAAGCAAAACCCAGTCCTCACTTGTCATTTTCCCATTCAGTGCCCTACATCTGAAATGATTCATCTTTTAAGGGTAAGTGGAAATGCCTTTTGTTTTTCTTTTATTTCTTGAAGTGAAAAGAGATCCTTACTAGTTGGAACAAAACTAACATAATAATGACTAGTGATCTAAATTCAATGGTAGTATAGCTCCAAACCTTACAAAAGGGAGTTTTGTGATGCCCAAACCCACAAACTTACACTTTACTGTTAACAGAGTTTATCACTTACCAACTTCCTTAAGCTATAAAGATGTTACTTAAGGAATAATTGTTATGGATTACTTCTTTCATTAAATTTTTTGTGAGTGTATTTCTTTTTGTGATATATTCTTTATTTACATTATAAATGCTATCCCCTTTTCTAGTTCCACAACCCCTCCTGGAGAGCCCCTATTCCATCCTCCCTTTCATAGAATTTTTAACCAAATACCCATGGCTAGGTGTGATTACCTCTGCCTGTAGTCCAAGAACTTGAGAAGGGGAGGCAAAAGCATCAGAAGTTTAAAGTCACCTTTGACTACATAGGATGTTCAATAACTTAGGCTTCATGATACAGTGTCTTAATACACACACACACACACAGACACACACACACAGACACACAGACACACACACACACACACACACACACACACTAGCTATGTTTTGTTTATATAGAATGATAACATCTTATGAAGAGAAACTGAATGTTTAAAAAACCTTTTTAAATTTTGCATCTGCATTATAAACCCACAGAAGTCATAAAGGTAAAAGTTAAATGAACTGCAATCTTAACACAAAATTACCTTTACAACAACAGATTTGTAGAACAATTCAGGGATTTATATTTCTACTCTGTGAATACAGGCAATTCATTGTTATGCATAGTAAAATAGAAAGTTAGATATATTTTCGATTTCAGCATTTTGCTATATATTACCTAACAGGTTCATTTATGATATTTGTCCTAATATTTATTTCATATTGTATTTATATTATCATATACACAGGCACACACACACAGGCACACACACTCACAATTTTGTATTTTGTGTCAAGGTTTCATTTTGAAGGCCTACCTATCATAATGTAGATCAAACTGACCTCATATTTGTGTTTTCCTATCATTGAATACAGCATTTTAGTATTGCCTATGTATATCACCATAACCAGCCCATTTCCTGAATATTTTCTATTTAATGTACTTTTAAAATCAATCTACTATAGGGTTATATGCCAGCCAAAGAACTATACTTATATTTTAGTATAGGCACGTTACCTACCTTTTATCTAACTTATTTTCTTAACAAAAGCAATATAAAGCTATAGTGTTTAAAAATAATCACAGAAATACTTATTAGAGGTAGGTCTAATTTTTACATAGTAATGGCTTTTATATCTAGTTTTGGTATACCTATATACCATATGTTATATGTTCTCTCGTTTGATTTTCAATGTAACTACAAAGTAATTAGAAGCCATATTGTAGCAACAATTATGCAAATGAGAATTTAAAAGTAAATAAGTTTAAATATTGTGTTCATGATCACACACACTTAATTGTGTCATCAGATAGAAACAATACACTCCCTCCCTTCTATGTTATGGATAGTTACACAGAAATTTTTGTTCTAATAAATAAATGACACAGTTAAGAAACAGAAGGGTTGGTGTGTTCTTGGTAGCACAGAGCTTGCCTATTTTAACACGTGGAAGGCTCTGAGTTTCATCTTCTGAATCATTAAAACAGAAGTTACATAGAGGGGTGTGTGTGTGTGTGTGTGTGTGTGTGTGTGAGAGAGAGAGAGAGAGAGAGAGAGAGAGAGAGAGAGAGAGAGAGAGAGAAAGAGAAAGAGACAGAGAGACAGAGACAGAGAGACAGAGAGATAGACAGAGACAGAAGGCAGAACTTACTCTGAAATGATTAAATGATAAATCTTTATGTTTCTGCACAAGAGTACACAGTCATTTAAATGTGGTCAAAGGTTATATAAACAGAACAGATTGATGAACAATATGTCTTTGATGAAATATCTAATAAAATCCAAATCACTCTTAGTAGAATAAATTGGGATGCCAGCTGCTCCAGTGTAGTTTAGCCAAGCAAGGTTTCTTGAAAGTCAATCAAGCTTGGTTTGATTTCCTCCTCTAATTTCCCCCCAAATGCCTCAATTTATTTTACCTTTTTCCAACTATTAGTCCTACCTTTTTCATTTTTACTGTGATATTTAGAGCCCTTGTAACAGAAGGTGCTTTAATTATTTTACAATGTAATTTTTGACACCATTATATAATGATATGACAATATACATAATGCTATCTCATAGAGGTTAACTTTCCTTTCTTTCTAGAGAAAATTATTAAAAATAATCATTAGATTATTTTATTCCAGAATCATTTTTCAGTGTAGAATTGAATTCATTAACATTAGTGTTGCAAACTTCTAGGCTAAGATTAAACTTCATGACTAAAAGCTGTCTGGTTCATTAAACATGTTCTTAGATTTAATGAAACATATAGGTGGTTAGTGTATAAAGGCTTCAAAGGACAAAGATGACTATGGGAACTACAGGCCATTATTCCATCCCATGTGAACTTTCCTGACCCATACATTGGAAGTTTTCTTTACTGGGGAATATTCTATTTTTTTTTCTATTTCTGTAATCAGAGTGCCTTTGAATCGTTCATTAACCTTAGACACTGGGAAGAAGAGAAGGAAAGGTCATTTGTAGTTTTTTCATGACTCCTATCAAAGCTCCCTTTAGATTCCTAATTGTTTTCCTATGAAAACATTATCCTGAATATCTTTCATCATTTTTTAGTGAATTTGAAGTTGCACTATTTGTGATTGTATAAAATAATTTCCATGTAATCCTTCAGTTTTCTCTACTCTGGTAGATCATATATTGTGGCGCTCAGGTCTCTTGATCTGTTTTAGGAAACATGTAGATCTGTATCAGCATCAATAGAGACATATCTTTTGAAGCCTGATTGTACCTCAGATCATAAAGCATAACAGAGAATATACCACCTGTTCATAGAGTCATAGAACTGTCAAACCACGATTTGATGTCCATTTCCTCTGTGCTAAAATTCCTACCATAAATAATATTGGTAAGCAACAAAAATTAAGAGAATACATAAAGAAGTACTAAATAGATGCTGTATATACAATTAGAAAAGAGTACCAATTGCAGAAACTTTATTAGACAAAATGATAGCTGACTTGGAGTATGAGGCTCACTAGGGCTTGGATTGACACAGAGGACAGGGCAATATTTTAAAAATCTACACTATTCATTTTTCACGACTTTAGAAAAAGTTCAGTATGAACCAGCTAATAACTGCAACAGTGCTTTGCCTCAGACATATTTAAAACAGTAATCCACATGTATCATCGGATGTTCCTTGGATAGATGAAAATCAGATTTTATGTCTCTGGAGACAGATTATACCTGCATTCAAAAAGAGTGATTAATGCCATGCTGGTTTCATTAATTTCAAAACTTTGCAACCTTCTGGCTATTGATGGAAAGGAACTGAAATCTAATGTTCAAAGCTTTACGGGAATATTTAACAATCGTATTTATCTTGTGATAATCAAAAGAATTTTTATATCAACTCCCAGTTTTCTGCTTTACTTTGATTCAGTGGTTGTTAAGGTTTTAGTATCTGCAAGACATCTGACAAAGCACTTTACATATTTCCAGAAACAATACCAAGTTCTAATATTGAGGGGTTAGAGTTCAGTTCATCACTGCAAGTCCAATACACAAACGCTATATGAAGATATGGCAAGAAAAGATTGCTATGCAATTTAGAGAAAACTTACGGAGTAGATTAAAAAACGGATACTGCATGAGTTGAAATTACTAATATTGTTCCAAAGTGTGAAAAAAGAATACAAATTTGAATCATTTCTCAGATTCCATTTTTAATACTACATATAAACATGTAATGATTAGTCTACTTTTTGATAACTAAGAGAGATGCCCACATAGAGAAGACATTTGTAGAAAGTAACAAGAAGACAAAGGAGCATTACTTCATCAGCGTGAACTTATTGATGCTCAATATTTTATATGGTAAAATAGGAATTGAGAACAGTTAAGTGGTTCAAGTGGAAAGATAAGGTTGTTAATAGGTAGAAATCACGAAACTTATTTTTTAGCAAATCCTTACATATTTAAATTATTTGACTTCTGTAAAATCTAAGTAAATAAGCTGTGAGTTTGACTCTGATATAATCAGTTATTTGATGCTAATAAGTCGCTAATACCAAAAACTATTTTGCTAGTCTAATTTTAGTAATAATAACAAAGCATTTCATATTTTTCAAGGTATAGATGATGCTCTGAAAGAAATCACTCATTAAATAATGACATTAAAGTAGTCTCATATTTCTTGGTGACCTCATGTTGCATGTATATTTTTGAAAATAAAAACATGAAATATAATCTTATTTGTGTGAGCAAGGGAGAGGGAGAGATATCGGGGCATTCTAAGCATTCAGTGAGCTCAGAGGACATTCTATATGCAATTTTCTCTTTTTAGTTCTATGTAAGCTTCAGGGATTGGGCTCAGGTTTCCTGCCCTGCATTGCAAGCATGTTACCTACTAAGACATTTTTCTGTCCTGTTATTGATTTTGTCTTAAAGATGCCTAACAAGGTTAAAAGAATGCTCTTAATTAATTTTTAGTAATATGGATAGTTCTTATTTATTAATGATGAAACCATAGAGAGAATTGTAGGTTCTTAACTCTGAATGCAGATTCTTTTCCCCCTTGGTCCACTGCCTCTTGAAGGCATTTTGGCTTATAAAATTGTGACTACATCATACTGTCCTTGAGAATCACAGCATGCTTAATAAATTCATTATCAACTGAAAATGCATTTGCATTTTAGGCTTCAAAAATTAGCAATGTAGTACAAGACTATGGCTTCTATTAATACTGCCATAAACATAGGAGATACACTTCTGTTTGTGTAATACATGTATGCATATTCACAACAAGTGAAAAGCAGAATCAATTTTGAGGTTTATATTAGATGACTGACCAGTAGATTGGCAACATACACTTATTTCGGTTAGCTTTGATGTCTTAATTTGAGCAACTGAGGTCTGAAATAGCTCAAGGCTGGTGCTTACTTTATAAATCACATCTTTTTAAAATGTACAGATGCAAGCATGAGTCACTAGCTCCATCTTTAATCCATTATGTCATATTCATAAGAAAACAAACCAGTGACCTTCCTGTCCTTTTAAAGGCAATGACTGAGCTCCAGCAAAAAGATACTTTT
Organism: Apodemus agrarius; assembly: GCA_964023405.1. Taxonomy (NCBI): domain Eukaryota; kingdom Metazoa; phylum Chordata; class Mammalia; order Rodentia; family Muridae; genus Apodemus; species Apodemus agrarius. The sequence continues at coordinate 107,198,369 of OZ030010.1, forward strand.
ATAAAAAGAAGTTGGTTTTCTTCTATGTTTAATTTTCCATTCATTTGTATGTGTACTTTTTATCATGGATGGGCTTGAAACTATTTTGAAACATTCAGTCATATATTTTCATATCGATACAGGTGAAATCAAGTCTCCTTTGGGGGTTTTTTAGTCTCATTAATAAAAAATTCGAGAATTAACTCAGATGAAAGCATAAAGGAAAATGTTATTAGAATTTAAAAGAAAAATCTCAAGCTGTGAAACTACAGCAGTTGCCACAGGAAGAAAATAGAGATGCAAAGGGGAAAAAAAAAAGACCCTGCCCTTTAGGCTGGCATGCACATCAGATACATGGCAAACAGCTACATGGCAGGAAGGCAGGTTTAGACAAAATGCAAGGAAGCCCAAAATGTTGAGGGAAAAATCCCAAAACAGGCAGAAAAACTAGAAAGTAAGAATGGAGAGACGCTAATCAGTAACCAAGTCATGACTCAAACCCAGCTTTGTCTGTCTACAAAGACTGGGCACACATCTTCCATTGCACTTTGAGTAAAAAACAGCCTTCCAGTTAAAAAATGTGCCAAATCCATGCACAAAAGGTACTATGAATACAACATCTACTCAAACCTAACATTGTTCTCCATCCAGGACTGAACTGGAACACAAGTTAGGCGATAGACATCATATGAAAGCTTCTCCAAATGTGTGGGTCCTCAACGATCTCAGTTCACTTTTCGAAGTGGAGGAAGAACTATTTATTAAGAGCACAAGGATGCAAAATCTGTGCAAGACGTTATATATTGGACAGAGGTCTCTCACCTAAAGTTTTATTCTTGGAATCCAAGGTGACAACAGTGTTAGGACAATGACTTATGTCTGTGACTTCTGCCAAAGTAAAGGACACACAAAGTGACAATAGAAATAACATTTTTATTCTGTCTTTCTTTATCTTGTGTGCCCAAGGGAGGAGTCAATGTTTATCTGTTGTTTTGTTTTGTTTTAAACAAATGTAGCTTTAAGTAAAAGTACCTGTTTTGTGCCGGGATGGGGGATGGTGTTGGCTTAGAGGGTGGAGCACTTGTTATACAAGTGTGAGGACCAAAGTTCAAAACCCAGCATGTATTTAAAAGGATAAGTCTGATGGCATGAGTTTGATCTCAGATCTCTTTGCAGAAGGAGAGAAGCAACTCTTGAAAGTTGTCTGACTTCTACATGTGCACTGTGGCATATACCTGCCAACACACACACATCGCACACACAAAGATGAGGATGACAGCAACAATTACATGTTGATGCTAATAATGATGGTGATGTTGACACTGACCTTTGGACCATTGTTGCAATATCACTGACAGCCCACTATACTGACATCTGTTCGTCTTGACAATGAAAGATGGTGTACGTTTAAAAAGGCAGTGTGAAATCAAGATAGGAAAGACTGCAATTTTAAATACTGCCTGGAGACTTGAAGTGAAAGTTACAAAAATATTAAAGTAATAACACAATTAAAGTAAAGTAACGCAGATGGCTTTAAGTACCATTTTGTTTAGGTAACACTCAGTGAAAGGAGAACAAAATTATTTTGAAAAGTGTGGAAGAAATAGAGAAGTCAGAGCCTCTTTATGCTAGAATTTATATCAACTCTACAACTGAAAGAAACCACAGTGTGAGAGTTCAGAACAGGTTTTTGAGAAAGCTTACATATGTTTTTTGTTTTTTTGTTTGTTTGTTTGTTTTTACCTTAGAGGAGATGCCTGCCACATAGATGTAAGCAAAACTATCTTTAAAATGAGCACATTAATAATCAATTATTTACCATACTTCTTTAAAGATTCCTTGAAAACCCAAATAAGCAGGGAATGGAACCTTCTAATCCCCTTGTGATGTTGTTACTTTAACCCTGAATAGAGGACATCCCTTTCTTTTTAAATGAATATGATAATCTGTGAATATTCAGCAAAGTTCTGTCAGGTCAGTTCTTTTGTGATGCTAGTATCCACTGGTTCAGGCCTCAATTTTGTCATTTTAATGATAATTGAGCCTAAGATAGGCATGTTTTCTGTAAGTACTTGAAAACACTGTTTTAATTTTGAAAACCTATGATTTCAACTGGAACTTCTGTTTAGACTTCTCTGCCTTCTTAGGACTTTTAAAAGGCAATTTTGAACTGAAACTACACTTTCGTGATAGTTTTATTAGTGTAGGCTAGGAACAAAAGAGCAACAATTTGTATAACATTTAATAAAAATGTCTTAGATAACCATTGAATTGTCCTTCATGTCACTTCATAAATTAATTATAGGTCATATTAAATGCAATAATATCATACTTAGAAAACTTTAAAACTGAGTGCTTTATGGCATGCATATGTATTAATATATGGAACAGAGCTGTGCTTGAGGCCATCTTGCTATGTTGAATCACTGCTGCACAAAAAGAGAATCAAATTTATTGTGAAAACTTAAAATTGTAATAGTTCAAAAAGGTAGGAAAAGATCAAAGACTTGAACTGATAACATATGTGTTGTGAAGATAAAAAGAGAAATGAGTATTAAAAAATGTCCTATGGGCTTGTGGGGGAAGGGGGTGGCTCATTGGGCCCATGCTGAGGCATCCTAGAATTGAGTTTATTTAGGGAGAAGGAGAGAGTAGAGAAGCAGAGGCAGGCCATGACCACATGGAGAGAGGGTGGAAGGGAAGGGGGGAAAGGGGGACCAAGGGCAAGAGGGAAGAGAGAGAGAGAGAGAGAGAGAGAGAGAGAGAGAGAGAGAGAGAGAGAGAGAGAGAGAGAGAGAGAGAGAGAGATGGGGCTAAGCATCCAGTGGTCCAGGCCTACCTGGCTGTTGCCAGGTAACTGTGGAGAGGGGCATACCTGGCTGTTGCCACATGACTGTGGGGGTGGATTCCAGGAAGAATACCAACAATATGTATCATAAAATGTTTCTAAAATTCACAACTAACTGATGGGAAAAAGATACCTTCATAGATGAAAATATTGCCACAAATAAGGCTCTGAGCCATGATCTGGAGAGCATAGTGGAATGTCCCTCTAATTGGAGACAGATACGTGAAAATTGCCATAAATTTGAGGATAGTATGGGTTACATGATTCTATTCTAACCACAATAGAAAGAAAATCTGTTAGAAAAGAGTTACTTTTATAGTGAAGGAAGGTCTCCTTTTTTTAAAATCAAAATTAACATTTAAAAAATCTACTTGAAAACATAAGACATATCAGAAAAATAATTTTACGTGTCAAGTTTCAGAGAAATCTGCCAGGTTCATTTTTTTTTGTCCATGAAGGAACAAAAATGCTTCATTATAAGATTATCTCAATCTCCTTCTGTGAAGGAAAACCTGAATCAAATCCTAACAGTTACTTCAGAGCACACAGTTCTGACTGCAGTAGTCATAAATGACCACTAGGGGCCGCAATCACATTTGCTGCACTTCTGAGATCACAAAATACTAAATTTCCTCTAAGGTTACTGGATAATTAGGTAAAACTAATTTAACCTGGAGTCGCAACCGGTAAGAGTAGATTACTGCAGTGTAGTCAGATGACATGCTTCATTGCAATGCAACCTATAATTTGAATCATGTAAATCAATCACAGCATTGCCAAATACTTCTTCTCTCAACATAGACTCTTACCAGAAATTGAAAATGGCTAGTTATTTTGGATCTCTGCCTCTTGAAATGTCTTAAAGAGAGCAAGCTTTATGCATCTTTCCACTACGGAAACTGATTTATTTATTATAAGCACTTTAACGCTGAACATCACAATGTTGAACATTTATTCTTCAGTCATTGCAATTAACTATTTAAAGTGGCAAAAAGGTGCTCTGCAGATTTATGAATATTAAGCGTGTTTTAAAAATTAATTTAGATAATAGACAAACACATTTAAACCAAGTTATTTCTCTCTTATTTGACTTCATAACTACCTTAGTTTATTGTCATAAGGAATCTAAAATATAGTAGGTTCTTGGTATAATGCATTCTAACTTGAATAATATGAAATAAAAAATCACATCAAATTATTCAAATTGTGATTTTAAAATTTAACATACATATTTTATGATATTCATATCAATTTATATTGATAGGTGTATGAATAAAATTATTTTATTAATCTAAGTTACAAAATAATGTTTTCTATGTATTTTTTATAATTCCAATTGTATTTACTCCATTTTACTCAGCAAAAATATTCACTTTGTATTTTAAGAAGATACCTGTATTTGAAACATACTGGACATGCTTGTAGTGGTTGGAGTTATTTTTATTTAAGATAACAAAGTAGCATTATTGTAAGTTTGTTTGTCCTACTATAAAATGTTTTTAAATGTTGTTTTAACTTGTTTTTGCATTATAAAATAGTTACAGGAATGATATTGTTATGACAAGTGACATTAAAATGATAATTGTCAGTGCTATTTTTCTTCCAAAAGACTAAGGACCTGTAGATTGAATGTCTTCTAGTCTCTAATTAGAGCTCTGGAAATTGTCTTATGATAACGGTTCAACTTAACATCTGGTATAGAATTTTGCTGATTCATTTAGAACACTGAATTGATATGTGGTTTCTTCTTTAGCAGAAGGACATAGGTGGTAGACCCACTGAACTGACACTTTATTTTTTAATATGTGTGGAGCTAAGATTTTCATACAGAGTTTGGGGCTAGCATACCTATTACTATTCAGCCAGGCTTTATCTAAGAAGACAGCACAGGCACCTTGACTAAAGCCTTACTTACATAATTCTTAATGTCTTTTTTTTTTTCGTGTTTACTTTTAGGGTTGTCAGCTAATACCTGCAAGCATAGGCCAACGAACACGTTCTTTCCAATTTAATTGTAAGTATACACATAAGCATGCCCTGGGACTCTCATTTTGGAGATCAATGTTTAACTGTTATATACATAGGTGATTACAAATTGTTTGAAACCTTAGGGCTGTATACACACACACACACACACACACACACACACATATACACACACACACACACACACACACACACACACACACACCATTAATGGCTTACCACATCTGAAACAATTAATTTGTTGAAAAAACTTTTAATGTAACCTAAAACATTCAAATTATGTTTTATCAAATTATGTGTGTTGCAGATACCCTCACTGAGTTTCAAAACGTTATCTCAACTTTGTCATAGTGAATATAAAATAAAATTACATACTGGAAAATTTTGGCCAATAAAGAAAATCCATGATCACTTGATTTCCCCTTATAGGGACAAACTCATAGCTGTGCTTTGAAATTAGGAGAACAGGCTAGCATTTCCTGATAGTAATTTTAAAAAGCAAATCTCATTAAATATTCTTCATAGATGAGGCTGGGGTATATCTCAGTGGTAGAATAATTGATTTATTGGCAAAGGGAAGAGTCTGTGCTCCATTCCCAGTAAAATAAAATAATGATTATTTTTGTTATTATTATTAATTATCATCATCAGCTTCTCAGACCAAGTTTAAGGAAGGCAAGAACCTTTATTATCACTCACAAATTCTGAAAACCAGTAAAGACAAACTTGCAGAAAGGACAAAAGGTAGAGAATGGTAGCAGGTTGAGGTGGCATGTGCCTTTAATCGAAGCACTCGGGAGGCAGTAGCAAGTCAATTTCTGAGGTCCAGGCCAATCTGGTCTACATATTGAGTTCCAGCAAGGCCAGGTTTACACAGAGAAACCTTGTGTTGGAAAAAAGTAGGAAAGAGAGAGAAGGGGGAAGGAGATGGAGAGGGAGAGAAGGAGCAAGAGGGAGAGAGAAGGAGAATTGTTAGTTAAATATCTGAGTCTTCTCACAGTCCTATTTACATATTTAATGTCACAAAATGAAGTTACAATAGTAGTTTTGGAGGAACAATTGATGATTGTGGAATCTAATTCATTATTGTAGGAGTATTTGATAGGGGTATTTTAGTAGAGTGTTAATACTAAAATATGGAGTATAAAAATAAAATGAAAAATGAAAGCCAATCCAAATTTAAAAGATATTAAGAAAGAAATCAAGTTGGGAATTGGAATGTCTGCTACACACATAACTGATGATAAAAAATAATTGAAATAAAAAAGAAATCGATGACTTTTTTTTCAAACAAAGCAGAATAACAATTGGCAACATTAAAATGCACCCAATAGTCAGAAAATCAACATCAAATTGTCCGGCTAGGTTATTAAGCATATTTTCATTTAATGTGTAGGCAAACATAACACTTCCTGTTAATTATATTAAAAAGTTTCTATTACTAGTTTTTCATGTGGAACAAAAATAAATCCTTAGGGGAAACTCAAAGGTATAAAGTATAAAATTGTGAAGTACTCCAGTAGGAGGAATCTCACTGTAAGTTTATGAACGTTGAAATGTACCACAAATGTTTTCATTGTGTTGGTGAAATAGGTTAACATGGATGTCCAGGTAAGTTTATATGGTATTCACACAAGGTCATCTCATATTGATCACCAGCTTTATAAGCTCTGTCCGATGATAAAAACCAAGGTCAGTCTTACCACATTGTGAAGTCAGCCAATTTTACTTTTGCTCTCACCTTTTAGTAGTACTCATCTGACCGTGGCAAAGCATCTTCCTCTACCTCTTTATGCCAAGTGTCTACCACCCTACAGCAAGTGTTTTCTATTTATCTCCCTGGCCTTTTGCTGACCATTGGTTTTTTAATCAGCTGTTAGAAAAAAATTTGATATGCAAATTTATTGTAAAGTAGTAATAACTGACAAGTTCTATCCCAGCTCTCCAAAAACTATAATCCTTCAAAGAGCTCAAAGGCAAAATTTAATTTAAAATTCACTTTATCATATAAAGTTTTGGCTTACTTCACTTCCTCAAGAGGCTCACCTTGCTAGAGCACATCAGGGACCTAAAAACTTCATTTCCACCCACCTACAAAAAATAGTTGAAGACTAGTTGTTTATTGCAATGATGTCGCTAATATTCTTAATATAATAATATTCACTGTGATATTGGTGAGTATCAAGAGTGCTATTGTAATTCCTATATACCTATACACCCACAAATGTTTTTTGTAAAATTAACATGCAGGGCAAACACACTAGTAACAGGGCTTTTAAGTTTCTGTACCTATTATAAAAATATATAAGAATCAATAATTTTTACAAAGTAAACCTAGGTTTACATGAGTTTTTCAACTTTCCTGAAAAGTTAGTAATAAATTCTCTATAGGTGTACATAATCAAACACAAAGATATGATGTATACACTTACACATACATATACATATATAATCCCTGAGGTAATGGTTTTGTTAATGGTACTCAACATCTCTTTTGAAAAATGGCCAATTGTCAGTTGGGCAGAGGTGCTCCTCCTGAACAGGATAAAGTTTGCAATACCAGTAAGTATTAAGGTAAACAATATTTGTTTAGTGTTTTTCTGTGTAACATGATAGCAGCAGTGAAAGTTCTGTACCTGAATAGATCATGCAGTGAAGAGCACCGACACATGTATACTTACCACTCTCTTTCATACTTGTATTTAAAATGAGAGAACTTTCATTTTTAACTATGTGGACTTATGGTGTTACAAATAAATTCAATATTTCTTATTGCAGAGATCCATTATTTTACTGTGCATTATGTTGAAATGTCTTTTTCAAAAATATTGAAAGATTTAAATTTCTTGTATTTTGTCATATTTATATATATTATATTTTACATATTTTATAATATTTTTTAATCTTCACTTTCCACTTGCATAAATTCAAAAAAATCTATCTGCAGAAAGGTGTGAAGGAATCAAAGGCTTCAGTGCTAATCAGTGGAGTATTGTTATATTTTATGTTGATAACACAGTTGTATCTCAATAAGAACATAGTGTACTACATGTAATATATACTTAATAATCAGTATCACGATAGTTATGAAAGTTATAAGATAAAATAACAATACTAAAATAGTACCTCTAGGATAGAAATACTCAAGTATAGTTTTTTTTTTTTTTTAAAATTTACATGTATAGTGTATTTTAAGCATGGCTAAGTTTTGAAGCTTCCTTTTTTATTTTTATTTTTTATTAAATACTTTCTTTATTTACATTTCAAATGGTATCCCCTTTCCTCATTTCCCCTCTGAAAACCCCCTATCCCATCCTCCCTCCCCCTGTTCTCCAATCCACCCACTCCCACTTCTCTGTCCTGGCATTCCCCTATATTGGGGCATCAATCCTTCTCAAGACCAAGGGCCTCTCCTCCCATGTCTGATGTCTGACAAGGCCATCCTCTGCTACATATGCAACTAGAGCCATGGGTTCTTCTCTTCTGGCATTGTATACAATATTTACTTTTATTGATAATCTAAATTGTAAGCCATCCTACTTCACACTAAGATAAACTCAAAAGATTGTCCAGATTGTGATTGCCTAGATACTTAAAATACTTATTGTTACCTAATAAATATGTGGAAATGTAATTATACATATGTAAATGTGTGTAATATAATTGACCTAACTAGAAATTTTAAAACTATTAACAATATGGATACATTTTTATTTGAAATAGCCTGTGGCAAAAGCTGGCAAGGTTAATATGACAGTTTAAAATGTATATATTCTTTTTGTATTCTTGACCACCCTGTTTTCTGCCCTGATAGGACCCCTAATGATAATGCTCCTGTTTCTTAGTTAGACTTATACAGTCAATAGATTAGTTGCCTTCATCAGGGACCAGGTGAGCGCGGTCCAGATTATGTACTTAGGCAGCAGTATAAGAGCCTTCTGAGACAAGAAGAGGCTGACCTTTAATTCTCCTAGTTCTAAGGTTAGAACTATTAACAAGACAGGAAGTGGGGAATGAAAGGATAAGGTTATAAGCTAGGAATCCCCTGTGCCTGGGCACGTGGGAGGCACCTGGATCTCCAACTCCAGTGGGGGAGGGTGGGCGTGACAGTGCGTGGAGGCCACGTAAGCGGAAATGACTTAACTAGTTCTTCCGGCCTCTGTGAGAGGCTGGTAGGCTGTCAGAGAGTGCAAGTTCGGATGGATTGAACTGATTGGCTTAGAAGCTTGTGGTAGGCGGGTTCTGTTATAAGTCTATAAAAGGCAAGGCAAGCCAGTCCTCGGCGGGCTTACTTCTTCACCTTACTGGGGAGACTGCAACCCCCCAGAGTTCTGGAAATTAAAACCCTCTTGGGGGGGGGGAAAGATTTACAAAAATGCTTCACCACCTGCAAAATAAGTGAAAGCTACAAAAATTTGAAAGGTAAGTAGCTAGTTTATAGTTACTTTAATGAGTGTAAAAACATTAGGGAACACATGCATATAAATAGATTTCTTGACCAAAGAATTCAACACACAAACATATCAATGCTAAATTTTTTTATTTTAAAATATTAGATCATAAAAACATGTTATTCAGTTTATAAAGCATAGAGGTTTTGTTTTGTTTTGTTTTGTTTCCAGAAATGCATACTAGACACTCTAGAAATGAGGCAAGTACCCCAAGGGTTCAAGGGCAACTCTTGCTACATAAACAGTTTGAAGTCAAACAGGAAACAGAACAGAACAAAGCATGGAGACAACCATAGTTTGGAGCTATGTAATTTTACATCATTTTCTTACTTTATTTCTGTCCAATTGAATTGACCTTTAGCATTTTGCAATAGACCTGATTTGTCTTAAATTTAATGTATCTACCCTGAGTCATACATTTTATGATCCTAGTCACCTTTCCTCTTTATTTTAAAACTGTTGAGATTTTGACAAAGTATTTCAATGCAGCATGATGCATAATAGCCTTTTGTTTCTGGCAGCATGCTGTGGCTGCAATCATCTGGAGGATCCTGATTCAATAGGTTTGGTGACATTAAACTCCATGTTTCTAACAATCTCCCAAATTTCCATAAACTAAACTCGAACCAAGGTCAGAAAGTAAGAATCGATAATTTTTCCTAATTCCTACTTTGGCTGTTGTGAACCATGTAGACTCTCACAGATACTTAGCTTTGCCTTTAAAGCTCAGAGATGGTGGACACAGACAGCTAACACTTAGAGCTAGGCCCAAATAACAACTTCCTGCAGACCACATTGAAATCTGAACACTTATACCCTTTCCACAGCACTCCATATTGACATTTTGATTATTTTTTCAACTGAGTACAAATTGAACCCTATTTTTGGCTTCTACATCAAAGCAGTGTATGGTTAATTTGCAGTCCACCCTACTGGAGCAAAAATTACTAACAAATAGTGGTGCCACAGTTTTGTGGGTAGTATGAGAAAGATGAGATCTGCAGAAATGTAACAGTTTACTTACAACTTGAAGGTATGAGGATTTTCTAGACATGTAGCTAGGAATGAAAAGAGAGAAAAAGACATAAAAAGAACATTGATATGTTTAGATAAATTAAAGTATCAACTGTATGTGAGAAAACTAAGCATTTAGGCTGAGAAAGCTCAATGTGGTGAGAATTCCTCCATATGAACATTAAAATAACTTAAAACTTGAATGAGTAGAGGTATCCTGTAAGCATGCTGAGTGAACAGTAGGGAATGCTATTAAATTCTGCATTTTGGAATTTCAGCAAAGGATTGGTCTGTCATGAGAGAGAAAGAGGACAGAAATTATTGAGGCACTACAATCGAAAGATCAGGTTTTAGAAGTGGCTGCAAACTCTTCAGAAATAAAAGCTTCTTGGAAGCATTTGTAGAAATTATCTAGGTTGGAAATTTCATTATTGATGTGTGAAAGAAACATTGAATGCAGAGGCAGAGCAAGCCTTTAAAGTCAGTTTTCCGATTGTTGGAAAGCACACAGTAGATTGAAAGACGGGTCTCTAGGAACAAAGAAGTGAGGACTTTAGAAGGTGATCTCTACAAATGTTCAAGGGACGGCCAGACATTGCTGATGAGCTAAGTGTAAGAGGAGCATGTGGGCTTGGTAGGTTTTTCTGCTTATTTCTTGATAGTAGTAGTGACCTAAGTGATGATATGCATTCATGAAAAAATACACAGAATTCATCTCAAGGGAAAAAGAAATAGTTTATTCTGAAGCCATATATCCATTACTGAGACCTGGGAATACATATTCAAATACTGTATTCCAGTAGATTAACAATCTCAATAAGTTCTTATAGTAGCAAAAACTGAGTCATTAATCAATCCCTTTTCATATATCCCAGGTAGGTGGGCTATAGCCAAGTGAAACATTCTTTCTCTAGTCTTCAGATGTTATTTGATGACTTTCTTCACTTGTGGATCAATAGAATTTAGGGTTCTGTTCCTATATTCCACGAGCTTTGCCCAATATTTATAACATGTTAACTAACACACAGAGGAGGGGAATTCAAAAAATGCTATTTACTGGAACAAGAGCGCCTAAGATAACTTCCTTCTGAAAATGCAACACTCTAAACCCTACACAGCTTCAACAGTCTCACCATCCAATAAACCCTTGTGCAATGTTCAAGATAGGTATAGCTTCATTGTTGGTACCAGGAAGATTTGGGGAAAATTTAGTTCATAGATACTTCATGAGAACCCCAGAGTTAGGAATATGAAAGACAGAATATCAAACAGAAAATGAACATGTTTCATAATTCTTTCTGGATCTCTCTCTGAATCCCATTTCCTACCTCATGCTACTTCCCTTACTTGCAGTCACTTTGGCCAAGTGATTCCAAGGTGTGTGTTACTGCTAAAGAGAATTGAAAAGTTCGACTATCTACTATACACACTTTTAAAATCTCATTTCAAAGCTATAACAAATGGCTAATTGTATTGCTGTTTAACATACAAAGATAGGAAAACCGGACCTATCCTAACAGCAGCTATAGGTTATAAATAAAATGTGAAGAATCTCTATTCTTCTTCATTGAAGAAATTCTAGTTTTTCTGCCAGTTAATATAAGAAATATTTTCCTTCAGTTTTGTTCATCAAGTCGAAGCAAATTGTCTAAAAATGTAGGTATGAAATGTGAGTTGCTAGTTCTCTTCTAATTTTGTTTTGAAACAGGAACTTACTCACTCTACCATGTGATCCAGGAAAGCCTTGAACATTGGATAGTCCTCAAACTTCAACCTCCTTATTGCTTAGGATTACAGGCATGAGCCACTATGCCCAACTTAATTGACTTTAATGATGAAAGGAAAGGTGTCATGGTAATATAAAATAAAGTTATCAAGAGTAGCAAATACAGACATAGGATATAACAGAGGTGCTTGCTTGATGTGTGTCTCTGTGTTTGTTAAGTGTGTATCTCACTTTAAGTACAGATGACAAAGTTTCTCATCAAGTGAATCATGACATTATGTAGAGATATATTATAAATTATTCCACTGTCAGGCATGATGTCAGATATGATTGTTGGTACCAGGAAGATATGCCAAGTACCTCCTGGTCTTGGTGGATACCTTCTTGGGGTGGGTGGAGGCATTTCCCACAACTAACAAAAGGGCTCAGTCTCTATTCTCTTCTTCTGAGAGATCATTCCCAGATTTGGTGCCCCAGCCTCCCTCCAGTCAGACAATGGTCCTGATACCAACAGTGATAAATGCTATTTCCTCTAAATTTCACAACACTGTAATGAAACTAGTTTTTATTATCTATGATTAATGCAGTATTCTACTAGACTTGCCTAATGAAATCAGTTCATGTAAACTCGGTAGCATTGATTATCAAATACATCGTGGTTACAGATGACTAACATTATATCCTTTCTATCATTATAACTATTATAATTTGCTCCATCCAAACTTCTAACCCTGCTCTGCAAGATGACAAAGTGTGTAAAAATGCTTACTGTGGGCACTGATGACCTGACTTCCATCCACAAGGTATCCCCGAACTCCTCACACATATTGTAGTATACACATAAACATGTTTTGTTTTTTTTTTAAGAATTCAGAAAGTTTATCAAGCCCAGTTACTTTAACCATCATGTGGAATTCTGGATAACATAAGTTTGTCAGAGAAATTCCATAAATGGAACTTCTTGATTTTTTTAACACATAGAAACCATTTATTAATTATTAAAAAACCCTTCGTATTATCTTGAAAATGCCTTTTACTTATAAATAAAGTCAAACCAGATTGCTGATGCTTCTGGCTACTTAGTGGGAAAGGAATATGGTGAAATGCAATACTTGCCTGATGCATTCTGAGCTGTTTTTTAGTTTGTTTATTTTTTGACTTTTTTTTTGTTTTGGTTTTGGTTTTGGTTTTTGGTTTTTCCAGAAAGGGTTTCTCTGTGTAGCTCTGGCTGTCCTGGAACTCACTCTGTTGATCAGGCTGGCCTCGAACTCAGAAATCCACCTGCCTCTGCCTCCCAAGTGCTGGGATTAAAGGCATGCGCCACCACTGCCCGGCTAGTTTGTTTATTGTTATTTTTTGTTTTTTGTTTAAATACCAGGACTCCTTTCTTTTCTCATGTCCCCTCTAAGATTTCAACAGATGGTTCTTAATATTTCTGGACTTAACAAAATAATAATATTCATAAAATATTATTGAGTCTACAAATTTAGTGGGGTCCCAGCTGAAAAACTGTCTTTTAACAGTTTATTCACAGTAAGAAAGTGCCCAGTAAATGTTTTAAATAAATGTTAGATGAAGGTTAATGACTTACTCATCTCCATTCTTTGGTATTTTTAAATCGTTACATTTCTGCAGATCTTTGCTTCCTTTAAGTTGGGCATACACTTATCTGCTAATTGATTTTAAGAAAACACATCATGTTCCCCTGGATATAAAAGCACAAATGATTGTCTTTATTCTACTATATTTTTGACAATTATATTAAAGTCTTATTTTGGTACTTGATGTGCTAACACTTGACTGGAGCATAACTTTCTCACACTGTCTCTTCTTCTCTTTAATTAATATTCCTTTTGATGATTCTGGCATTCCTCCTGCCTTTAAAGGAAAAGTCACATTTTTAGGTTATGAAAGATCTTTATGTTATTGTGTAACCATAATCAGTGATTCTAAAAGTAAAAATAATGACCATGCATTTCTAACAAGGAACCCTAATATTTCAGAGACATCTTCAAGTTTATCAAGCAAAGATAGGACTTAAAATATATATTTAACTTTTAATTAAAATATAATTACATCATTGCTCCTCCCTTTAAACACCCCTGCCAAGACCTCTTAAACCTCTTTTCCAATTGTTGTTACTTCTCTTTCTTTTTCTCTCTCATGCCTTATATATTCATTATATGAATATATATGGATATATAGAGAAGTATACAGATAGACATGTGTTGATAATATGTGAATGCATCATATTTACTCCCTATTTTGTTACTAGTATATATATATGACTTCAGGACTCACCAATTGATATTGGTTAAACAATCAGGCAACCAGTCCCTAGGGAAGACATGCTCTTCTTTCTTTAGCATTGCTTAGTTGACTGTAGGGGCAGAGCCCTGTTAGATTTGTTTGGGTGTAGGTGCCTGTGAGATTTTCCTCTTCTATATCTGCATGTCTATTGCTCTAGTATTTCTTTGGGTCTTGTTTTGGCAGCCATATTGTCAAGGAATCAGGGTTGCAGCAGAATACATTTTTAAGTGATTAAGACTCTTGTGAAATGTCTAGTTAAAAAGTTATTATTGAAAAAAAAGATCAAGGATGACTCTACGAGATCAACGAGAGATCAACAAATAGAGCTTTGTATGGCAAAAATGTGTAAAACGAAGATCTGAGTGTAAAATTGAAGACAGAATTTACCTGGTAGTGTGGAGAGACCAGAAAGAAGTGTATTTCAAAGCATATAATTTGAGATGTGTATCTATGTGGGAGCTCATGGAAGCCAATAAGTGATGAAGAGAACAGAACGGTTGTGACTTGTGAACTTGTGTTAAACAAATAAGAGGAATAAAGGTAAAGTGGGTAAAGTGAGAGAAGATATCAAAAAGAAGAAGTTGTTAATTAGGGGACATTGGCAATATGGATAGCCACTTCCCAAGAAAGAAACTCCTACAAGTACATAGAAATAGAGTACTAGATTTCTCTCTCTCTCTCTCTCTCTCTCTCTCTCTCTCTCTCTCTCTCTCTCTCTCTCTGTGTGTGTGTGTGTGTGTGTGTGTGTGTGTGTATGTGTGTGTGTGTGTGTGTGTGTGTGAGAGAGAGAGAGAGAGAGAGAGAGAGAGAGAGAGAGAGAGAGAGAGAGATTTTTTAATTAGGTCTATTCTTTATTTACACTTCAAATGTTGTACCTTTTCTGGTTCCCCCTCCCCCGAAAATCCTGTAAGCCATCTCCCTTTCCCCAAGCAACCCATCCCCGCTTCCCTGTCCTAGTAGTCCTCTACAATATGACATCAAGTCTTTCCAGGACCAAGGGCCTCTCCTCCCTTTGGTGTCTAACAAGATCATCCTCTGCTGCCAATGTGTCTGGAGCCATTGGTAACTCCAAGTGTACTCTTTGGTTGATGATTTTGTCCCTGGGAGCTCTGGGATTGCTTGGTGACTCATATTGTTGTTCTTCCTATGGCGCTGCAAACCCCTTCAGCTCCTCTGGTCCTTTCTCTATCTCCTCCATTGGGGACCCTGTGCTCAGTTCAATGGCTGGCTGAGAGTGTCCCCCTCTGTATTTGTCATGCACTAGCAGATCATTCCAGGGGATAGCAATATCCAGCTCCTGTGGGCATCTACAATAGTGTCTGGCTTTTGTAATTACATATGGAATGGATTCCCAGGTGGGGTAGTCTCTGGATGGTCTTTCCTTCAGACTCTGCTACACACTTTGCCTCTGTATCGCCTTCTGTGGGTATTTTGTTCCTCCCTCTCAGAAGGACTAGAGTATCCATACTTTGTTCTTCCTCCTTCTTGGGCATCATTTGATATGTGAATTGTGTCTTGGGTATTTCAAGCTTCTGGGCTAATATCCACTTATCAGTGAGTGCATACCATGAGTGTTCATTTGTGATTGGGTTACCTCACTCAGGATGATATTCTCCTCTCTACGGAATACAGATGTCTCTAGGTACAGGGCTCTATAATGTTTAAACCAGTAACAGACTGGCCTGGCCAGCAGGTGGCTGTCTTGCTAGGGTAGTTTTCAGGTATTGAGACTGTTGTGTTGGAAGTCTTTTTTCAATGACACAACTTTTTGAAACATACATTCTACCTATAGCCCTATTTTACTATGAGACAAACTTTGTCTTTCTGTGTATATGTGGCTTGGATCCAAGGCCTTGCACATAGTAGGCAATTGGTTAACTCTATCTCTGGCTGACTAAACTAGGTTTTTCCTTTCTTACTATCTACCTGTTCAGAGAATTGACTTATATATTATGTTTCCTAACTGAGCAAATGAAAGAAGTAATTAATCAGATTTGTATGTAGTTTCCATGTACCCTACATTATAATTGATGGCCTGTTCTCAGACAAATTTCTTTAATATTATTGCTATCATCTAACATTGAATTGTGGTCTTTAAAATATTCAATTTCTTTTCTAAAATACATTGATTTTGAGTCCCTATGGCAGTGTTATAGCTGTGAGTCAGGCTATACACTAAATTCCAGGAGAGGAAAGGGATAGCCGGATTCTCTAAAGCCTTCAAAGGTAGTAATCATGTGAATAGTAATCATTAGCAAATACACAGAAGTGCCCTTATCTATTAGCATGTAGCATAGCCCTATTTTACAGTCACCTTGTTCGTCTCATTAGGCATTAATTTCTAATGTGCCATTCAAGCCCTTTGCCCATGTCAATTTTCCTACTGGACCAAAGTTTTTTTTTTTTTTTTGTTTTTTGTTTTTTGTTTTTTTTTTTTGTCTTCTCCTGTTTTTTGTTTTGATTTGTTTTACTAGACAGAGTCTCACTGTGTAGACCAGACTGCCCTAGAACTCAGAGAGAGAGATCTGCCTACCTTTACTGGATAAAGACTACGTCATCACAGTAATTTCTATTTTTCTTTTAATTTGCCACTGTTCTATCATTTTGGACTGGAAACTATCCTTTTATGAGTCACGACATGTTAGCTTGTGCACTTTCATTCCTGAAGGATTTTACCATACTCTTACGTTAATACTTATTTTAAAATTGTTTTTGTTGTTCTTATCTTCTTAAATCTTTAGTGTCTAGGAAGAAAAAAGATAGCAATCTTCAGTTTGGGGTTAGAAAACAGCCTCATAAAATAGAGAATGTAAAGCAAAAAAAAAAGAGGAATGTTTTCTATTGATTATACTTATAAAAACATGAAAGTTTAAAAAAATCAAACAATTATAAGTATATGAGCCAAGTGGATCCTTTATAGATTGCTGGCAGAAATATAAATCTGTACAAATACTTGAGAAAATGTTGGCCTTATCTCCTAAAATTGGATATTCACAGTGCATAATTTTAAATAACAAATTAATTATAGCAAGAGAGCCATGGGTGGTGTGATGATAATAGTGATTCACACAGTAAGGGTTATAATTAATCCCATTTTGTACACTGAGGCCAGACTCTTAGATTTCAGAGGGCTGAGTAGGCAAGCCGGGAGCATTCAATATGGCAGAAGCACAGGGGATATTGGTAGGGGATATTGGTAGGATATTCGGTTTTTGTTATATTATTTTAGTCTTGTAATTGCTTCATAAAGGTTTACTAGTGAATACTTTCTCATTTAATGAAGTCAGACATATGGGAAGAAATAATGATTATTTGCTATAGGCAGCTCCAAGTGACAGGTTTTCATTTACAAACAAAAGAGGGAAAATAGAAGATGCACCAAATAGATTGTGTTCTGATTTTATACATGAGGGAGAATGTGAGGTCCATCCAGGTACAAGGAAAGTTTGTCATTAGTACAATCCAAGTACAATGATCCAACTATTTTTAATAGGAAATATTACATAGTTCTAAGTATTCACTCCATCTTTCAGTCAACACAAGCAATGCAGTACAAAGTAACATTATTTTGTAGGAGTAAAATTATAAGATGAGTGGAAATATGTAGAAATGTTAACAACAAATAATCCCCTGGTGCTGAAGAAGGCACAGCTGCTAAGAGTTCCTGCTGCTCTTCCAAGGGACCCAAGTCAGGTATCTGGTAACCTCCTATAACTTCAGCTCCAGAGGACACCCAGACATCTTTTAGCCAAGAACATGCACACACATGCAGAGATAAAAAATGTTAGGTACATCCCTGGATGCGGCACATCTCCCTAAGACTCTCATAGCAATCAAGTATGAAAATAGTACTAGTTTTATTCAACATATGAAGAAACAGTGGCCAGGAGACCTTGAATACATTTTCTAAGATCATACAATTGATGCACAGATTCCTGCTACTCTGGACTCAGACTCACCTAACTTTCAACTCACATTTCTTTCTTCAGAAGTAGAACCCAATTCATAAGTCACCCTGCCAAGCAAAACCAGTGTTGATTTCTGAGGTGATTCCAGTGTCTTATTTACCTCCTCCTCCTAGCTGCTTCCTCTGCACCGAGCATGTGGTTGTATCAATAGCTTTGCTGTCTGTAGCACTGGCAAGTGACCCATTGGACTTTTTCTTGACCAACTGGGCATCGAACAGTGCAAAAACAAAACCCTCCGAAAGCTGGGAGAGCCACACTGTGGGCTGCCCCCGCATGCAGGTGGGTACATTAATAATGGGTCCTGTGACCTTCCTGAAAATTGTGCGCCGGTAAAAAGCAGGTAGCCACATGAGCTCTACTCCTAAGAAAAGATAGCCACATCCATATCAGGTTTAATAGCTAGTATTCAGTGCTGTCTGTGCTAGGGAGACATTTTAATCATTTCTAGCTGTGCAGCTTTTAGCAATAAGTATCAATCCTTTTATTATTCAGAGTTGGTGTCTATAAAATATGTTTCATGTTGGAATGAACAAAATTTCTTAACAAAATGCCCATTAAGTGTTGCTGAGGAAGGAATACACATGATTTTCTTCCATTGCCATGATGACAATGAGACTACTGTTATCCCTAGAGATGATAGCTCCTTTATGTCCTGTTTGTTTCATGTTCTTACTACATTCCTGAAAAATTGTCCTTCCCCAGTTTCTTCACCCACTTTATATGAACAGTAGGCTTGGAGGTGGGATTTTACTTCACTATCCATTGCTGGCCTCTTTATAATTTTAAGATATGCTCAAATACTCAAATCTCCATTAATATCTCCCTCTACCACATAATAATGGCTGATTCTTTGAGAGCAACACATTTATCTTCACACACAGGTTAGAACTCACTGCTGTACATATAGTGCCTCTTTCATAAAATATAATCTCAAAGAATCATTATTTAGCCAAATGTTAATAAAACTTATCTGCAAAGTCAAACATTGGTATTGTCATCAGAACAGTATGGAGATAAGCAGTAGAGTATTGAATGTCGTAGTTTTGGTAGCATATAAAATTGAAGTGATTTAGAATCTAGTAAAGTTGACTTTGTGAAAAATGAATCCATGGTAAGTTCTGTAAGTAAAATAAGTACACTAAAGAGAGATCTCACATTTTTCTTTTAGTGATATGGATAATAGCTATGCCTTTCTAGAATGTAGTTTTAAAGCACAATCCTCTATCATAAAAGACAGGAACCATAGGGATCATGTCTATTTTTAGACAATTAGGTCATCACTGTTAAAAGATATATACAACTTGAAACTCATTATAATCTTATCTTTGTGAAACAATGAAGATAAAATACATCAGTGGGAAAAAACCCATACTTTTTATAAAATTTAAATCCTTAGTAATAGCCTAATTAAACTAATGATACACTTCCCAATAAATGACAACTATAACCTAGGATTGCTGCTTGTTTCAATATTTGAGAGTATATTTTCAAAATGCATTATTCTTTAGACTTTCATCTTTATTAGCATTTGAACAATGAAATTTTAGCCTTTTCAGGTTTGCAGGTGATATGAAGTAAGAAAGCACATTCTTCTATGGATGTCCCTCTTGAGTTTTCAGACTTGGTCCCTTAGGAAATAAAAGTGGATCCCTTCTGCCTTACGAGTATAAGAAGATAAAGTGCTCCCTTACTTGAAGGAATATGTGAAAACACACAGTTTTACTGTTTCCCTTTACTAGTTTAACTGTGGAATAAGTTTTAGTTGAATATACCACCCCCACACATATATTCCATTCATAACAAGATGTGACAAGCCAGATTTTTAAATAAATTTTAAATATTTAATTTCTTAATATAAAATTGTCTTGGAACTTGTCTCAGAGGTCCTTGTTGTGAAACTCTGCCAAGAAAATGTCTTTTTTCTCATCAAATTTCCTAAGGACAGCATGCTATTTTTCTTATAATTATTTTTTTGCCTCTTTTTCTTTCATGCTGGTCTACTTTAGAATCACTTGGAAATTTTTGGAAAAGAAGGCTAATCTAGATAATACCCAAATGTGATACTATTTTATAACAAAGACTAGGAACTTCATTGCTATAAGTATCTGCTTATATTTGAATGAAGTATATTCATAACGGTATGTGATATTCAAAAGGAAGCACAATTTTTGATCTATGTAGTGCTTCCATTTCTACACTTATCCTCTTGGGCTCTTGCTGTAAGTGTATTTCCTTATTCATACTTTATTGTTGTCAAGATATAAAATTACAATTTGGAGTAGATGGAAAAACTGCCTTGGTTCAAGTACTTAAAATTCATTCTGGTGGATGGTAACCTTTATCATCAAACCTCTCCTTGTAATGGATCAACAACTTGAATCATGGGCTGGTCCATCAGAGATATTTGAATCCTTATGACACATTGATATATTATTATTATATTGTGATATCATATGCTATCAAAGGAAAATGATCATTTCTTCTTGTTTTATACAAGGCTATGAGATTAACAAAGCTAGCCTTGGGTAACTGTATTTAAGCCATCTTTCTGCCTCAGTCATACCAGAACTGCAGGCACATGCAACTGAGCCTAAATGTTCATTTATTTTTAACATAAACTAATGCACCAATTTGCTTCATTAATGAGGCCAGAAGCCCTAATTACTGAAGGCACAATTAGCAAGTCAAGTGATTCCCAAGAAGAAGAAAGGAGAGGACCCTGGGCCTGAAAAGATTGGATCCAGTTTTGTAGACCCAGAACAGAGAAATCGTGGGGGGGGGATGATTGGGGAATAGTTGGGGGGGGAGGAATTATGGGACGTATGGGGGGGAGAACTGGGAAAGGGGAAAGCCTTTGGAGTGTAAACATAGAATATAGAAAATAAAATTTAAATAAAAAAAGATGGCAAAAGTTATTTTGTCTGTCTAGGTAGATGGATGGGATGGTGGAGCAATAAAAGATGTGAGATGGATGGCTATAGATGGGAGGATGATAGACAAATACATAGATAGAAATATGATAGAGTATGACAGATAATATTTTACTCATTACTTGTATTTGAATTTACCATACACTTGTTTCCCTTACTTATTCCTTCAAAAATTATTTCATAAGAAATGAAAAATCATAAAGTGAATCTTCATATTTCTTGAGAAGACAAATATGAATGTAGAGAGACACTCAATTGTATATTTTCGTCTGAGAAATTATAAGAACCAATGATACTTTAGTCTTTCTTGACTTTCTTCTTCCCATACCACCAACTCTGGTCCCCTTTCATTCTATCCTAGGTCTCTGGGCTTTGCAGCCTCTAGTTCCTGTGGGTTCATGCAGTGTCAGGCATGAGCTCCCCCTTAGTGGCACATTTTGTAGGCAGAACAAATTCTAAGCATAAGGTTTTGTGTCTGCATTGATGTCCCAGTGCCTCCACTGAAGCCTTGGCTGGTTACATGAGATGGCTCATTCAGGTTCCATTTCCACCATTCCTGGGAGTTTTAGTTGGGTCATCCTCATAAATTTCTGAGACTTTCAAGTGACTTTGATTCCAGTAGAAGATGATGGTAGCTGCTCTCCTTGTTCTCTTTCTCCTCCTTCTCCTCCTACTTTACATCTTCTCTTCCTTCTTCTCTTCTTTTTTATCCCAACTGAATAAAGTCAGTATTATATAAAACAAATGGGTATAATTTTTTAACTTTCTTTTTTATTATTTTTTTAAATTTTATTTTCTATATTCTTTGTTTACATTCCAAAGGCTTTCCCTTTTCCCAGTTCCCCCCTCATGAGAGGATGTGGAGAAAGGGTATAATTTTTTAAATGAGTGTAGCCTAATTTAAAAGATTATGATGCTGAGTACGTTCTCTTTCCTAATAAAATGTAAACACTTTATCTAGTTAGTTTCTGGGCTACTGATTCAGTTATGTTTTAGTTATATATGAGGTTTATTTATTTTTCTCTTTTTGAAACGAGGTCTTTCAGTTCAGCTCATAATGGCCTTGTATTTGCTCCAATTTTGCTTTTGCCTCCCCAGTACTAAAATTACAAGTGTGGGCCACTATGGCAAGTATTTTTTCATATTTACTTAGAAATAAGTGACTTGATAAATGACATAATCACTGATTTTTCTAATATACTTATTCATAATTTATAAACAGCCACAGTGAACCTATTCAGGTCCAAATAACTTAAATATAATAGAAAAATTACTCTCATGAACAGAAAGTTGCTCAATAATATTTCATTGCTAAGAACTTTAGTTTAACAAATATAGGTCAAATGTATTTGTAAATTCAATCCTTACGTGTTATATTTTCATTCACGTATTTGAGTACGGATTTTTCCAGTTTAATCAACATTTTTATTAATGTTCTGTAGAAATAGTGAATATATATAATTAATTTTAGTATTTCTTATTTTGCTTTTTCTTTCATAGCTCCATAACTGAACATCTATTATACCCCAATTTTATTATGGAAAGAAAAACAAATAGTTCATCTTGTTGCAAACATTGTGTAAATATTTTGATTCAGTCTTCTTTGATGTCTATTTATATGATAAAAGCATGTAGAAGAAATATTCTGAATGCCATTTATTGATTAATTGTAACTATTGTTAATTTCTAATGAAAAATTCACGAGGATTTGATATGTGAAGGAAAACAACATAATGAAAGCTGCAACTCATTTCTTAGGTACCTGTTGACATGTGCAGAAGGTTATACAGTCTTAGTGTCAACACGATTTGAATCGCGGAGGCAGGTGCTCACATGTCCTCCTCCATGCTTATGAATACATGGAGGAGGCCAGCGTGGCAACTCTCCCCATGATTGATTCCGTTGGAATGGAAGATTAACAAGCTGGTTGGACTCTTTCTTACAGCAGGAAGACCACTACACTTAAACTCCTCAAGGTAGAGCAAAGGAAAAATGTTTTGAAATATAAAGGTTTCTTTTTGCATATCATTTCTACCAAACAAAAACAAAATCCATCGTCCTTATACCATAATGTCAAAATGACAATTGTATGCTCCAAAGACAGGAAAATACAGCGATTAAGGAACTGGTACATTTTCTGTTGTGTATATAGCCTGTCAGTGTTTTGTATGAGAATATGTGAGAACATTAGCATATGACCATCAGGGTTTATAATCTTCCTAATCTTCAGTTAATAATGTATTAAGTTTAATCCAAGGAATAAGATTATTTTATGAAACACTATGACTGGAGATTGATATATGAAGAAATTATGAATTGTATGGTGACATGCTATGTAATATTATAATAATTTCCTGACAAATATAATTATAATTAACATATAAATTTACTATATCTTTATTCAACAACTATTTTATAGCAGCAAATACATGCAGGGATTTTTTTTACTTGTATTCTATTCATATTAGTAATCACCACAGATTCTAGCAGATTCTTATCTGAATCATAAATACTACAATTGGATTTTATCACTCTTAACATCTACAGCTCAATATATCTTACCCTCACTTTGAATGAAAATGTAAAATAAGGCAAATGGCTAGGCATGAGTATTGAATAGAAATCACAGGTGACTTCTTAAATGACATTGATGGGCATTATAAGCTGCTAGTTACACTAACATTTGCAACATCACAGGATACAGTTCAGTCACGTTTTAGTCTTATGAGATTGATATTACATACATTACATAGAAATATGCTGTAAAATATTTTCATCTTTTCTGTGTGAAAAATGAACCTTGGTAATATGCTTAATAGATACACTTTTGATAACAAATCATCCATGTTTTTAAAATTATATTGAACTTTCATGTATTTTGGATGTTTTATTTTATTTTTTTATTTTCTATATTCTTTGTTTACATTCCAAAGGCTTTCCCCTTTCCCAGTTCCCCCCTCACCATATGTCCCATAAGTCCTCTTCTTCCCGCCCATTCCCGAATCAACCCCCCCCCCATTTCTCAGTTCTGGTACTCTACTACAAAACTGGATCCAGTCTTTTCAGGACCAGAGTCCTCTCCTTCCTTCTTCTTGGGAATATTTTGATTTGCTAATTGTGCCTTGAGTATTTTAGGTTTGATAGACTGTATAAATGAATAAGAATTTCTTGAAGACTTTATACTTACAAAGATACATGCCTGTATTGAAGAAAAAAGCATATTCTTCATATTCATGGTGCTTTCAATTAGCAAGCAGGATGTTCTAACCACACTCTCAGGTGCAGGGTCTTTCTATTTACACAATTGAATTATAGCATCTTTTATTCTAGTGTGCTTTCTGTTTCTTCTTTATAGTATCTATCGTTTTTGCAGTACTGACAATAAAATCAAACTCAGGTCATCATGTGAATAGCTCAGTACCCACTGATTCAACTTTCCAGAGAAAACTTGAGTTTTTAATATTTTTATGACCTCATTTTGAAATTATGTCACGTGGTGGTGGTGTAAGTCTTTGAGGCCAGCACTTGGGAGGCAGAGGTGGGCAGATCATTGTAAGTTAAAGGCCAGTCTATAGAGTGAGTTTGAAGACAGCCAGGGCTTCACAGTGAAACCTGCCTCAAAAAATCAGGAGAGAGACATAGAGAGTGAGACAGAGACAGAGAGAGAGAGAGACAGAGAGAGACAGAGACAGAGAGATAGAGACAAAGAGATATATAGAGACAGAGACAGGAGGAGGGACAGGAGGAGAGGGAGAGGTAGAGGGAGAAGGAGAGATTATGAAATCACAGCATAAGTATATGATGATATAGGAATTTGGAGTAGATGTTATTTACAATGCTGCAGAAAGGACATGTAGCATCCTGCATACTAGGCAAGGGCTCCTCCACACACTTCAAAACTAACATCTGATTGATAAAATGTGTAAATCACACTCAGATTGATAAAAGATGCAAAAAAGTCAATGTGTGTTTTTACTTGTTTTTTGCATATTTCCTTCAGTTACTTAGCTTTTGTTCTATGTGTGGGGCGCTATAAGTAAACATTACTATTTTTCTAACTTTTAAGTTTTTTTTAGAAAGCTGTGTGTTATACTATAGGACTTTGGGGTATAGTAGGTTTTCTAGAAACTAGCTGTCCACAAACCAGCATTTGAAAAAAAAATTCTTTTCATGAATGGACTGGTCATGAATTTTAGGTTAATGACTTACAGATACAAGCAAACAACAAATTAAGCCCTAAATCATGACTTAATAGTTAAACTCCAAATGTGTCAGGGTTTTGGCATATATGAATATTTTATGGGGTGAACCTTTAAAATTGAAGTTTGTAAAACAGTATTTATTGCCAAAACTTATGTTTAAACTAAGGTACGCATTTTTTTTCTAAAATGGGAAAGAATGATTTATTTTCACCTCAAACCTGAGCTTATGATTACATCAGTTTACTATTGCTTCCTTTTGGTCCCATCTGAATAGCATTTCATAGCTTAAAGAGCACTTAGGCTGTAGCACTGCTTTTATTCTTGAAGAGAGCTCTAGAAACTACCTTACTAAATGCTGTCTTAGGGAGATGCTGGCAGCTGAATTGATTGCTTTGTAGTCTTTCCTTTAGTAATGTATAGTGTAAATTAATGGTCTATGCAAACTGGTTGCCTTATTACTTTGGCAGTCTTCACATATTATTCATAAATATCTTGGATTGATATGTGAGCTTAAGATAAATTGTATGACTTAACTTGGAAAGTCAGGGGGCAAAATCTGGCTAAAGGAGGCCTTTGAGCTCTCGTTTTCTGTCTACACAACCCAAAATAATAATTTCTTACAGGATAAAATGTTTCATGTTTTGCTAGGAAATTATCAAATTGTAAGTTAATTATAACACTGGACTGCTTGAATGGGCTGACAGTTATTAATTACATTTTCTCTGCTGGCTACATTTCAGGCCATTTCCTGTTAAAGATAATAAGTTGGTTTTAGTTTTGCAGAGAAAGATAGGGAGCAAATGAGCAAGTGAGAGAAAAAGAGAGACAGAGAGCAAGAGATAGAGACAGTTTGATAACGATATAGAAATGGAGATAGAAAGAGAGATAGAGGTAGGTAGGTAGGTAGATAGATAGATAGATAGATAGATAGATAGATAGATAGATAGATAGATAAGTAGATAGACTTAGACAGACAGAGAGAGGGAGAGTCTGAGAGTGAGAGACAGAGACAGATATACAAACAGATGGATAGAGACAGACTGACAGAAAAAGAGACAGAAAGAAATAAAAACAAGAAGATAAGGACACAGGAACACACAGAGAGAAACAAAAAGGAAGACAGAGTCATTTTTGGCCCAGGCTGCCTTTGAACTGAAGGTCAGACATATATGCCTTGAATCTCCAAGGGCTAAGATTACAAATTTACACCACCCCATGTAGTTTTAAGGAAAGTACATTTTGTCTTAAATTCATAAGCTAGCATTTTTAGAGGCTTAGTGTTTTTCATGATATATTCAAATATCCACTAAGTTAGGATAATTTGAAAGTCTGTATGCTTATCTTGCTTATCTAAGTAAATGGATTTAAAAATATGTAACTAATTGGAATTCAATACGAGTTTATGTTTATTTAGGCAAGAGATTTTTTTTTTGAGTAGTCAGATGTAACTAAATTTATTAAGAATATGGTGAGGGGGAAACTGGGAAAAGGGAAAGCCTTTGGAATGCAAACAAAGAATATAGAAAATTAAAAAAATATGGAAAAAAGAGTGCAGGAATGTATGTAATGAGCTTCATGAGCCTCTTAATTGATGATGACTATAAATATAGCATTCTTCATCATTTCTTTGTCCCTCATCCTTGAATCAGCATTTGGCAATTTGATGTTATTACTCTTCTGTAATGTTTATTAAGATAATATATCATGTGCTTGAGGAGTCTGAAAGTTTCACTGCTTAGTCTCTGAAAACAAATTACCCACATTACACAAATAGATCAAGTAGAAGGGAGATAAATATTTCCTCATACTTGGGTGGTAACACGTTAAGGAAAAGAAATGAAACCCTAAAATATTCTAATTGAGTGTAAGTTCTTAATGCTTTGTTACAGAATTGTGGCTGCTCTATGGGCATAGGATAAGTAACTGGAGGCTTGAACATGGGGAAGCTGGATAGGGAGAAAAATGAAGGATCTCAATAAGGAGAGAACAAACCACAAAAATCATTTAACTTGGAGTGATAGCAATACAGTATTTTCTTTGCAGTTGCCTTGGAGGGAATAAAACATGAAAGCAATCCAAAACATAAGACAAGCAGTGTCTAACCATTTTATGTATTGTTTTTTGAAGGGGTACAAGTGGAATTCAGTAGCAAGCTAATAGCAAGAATCTCTGTACTGTTGAGGTGGGAAAGGCATAAGTAAAAAGAGAAGGAACAATGAATTGTTAGATTGAATAATAATAATAACTATTATTATTATTATTATTATTATTATTATTATTATTATTATTATGTGACAATACCAGCGTATGACAAGAACAAATAATAGAAGAAATAAATGCCTCACATAAAGTGATGGTGGGAAGCAGGGAGTTTCAGAAATTAATAAATGCTGGCGGTGGTGGCGCACGCCTTTAATCCCAGCACTTGGGAGGCAGAGGCAGGTGGATTTCTGAGTTCGAGGCCAGCCTGGTCTACAGAGTGAGTTCCAGGACAGTCAGGGCTATACAGAGAAACCCTGTCTTAAAAAAAAATAAGTAAAAACAAAACACAAAAGAAATTAATAAATGTGCAAAAAACACAATGGAAAGGCTTGAAATGTACACAACAATTTCAATAGGATGGACAAGCAGAAGAAAGACTGAAAAAACAAACAATTATCATAAAAAGAATGACTAACAAATATTTGGGAGGAAAATATGTTTTCATTAGGAGCATCTATCTAAGAGCATAAGGAGAATTGTGTGTAGTATCCCATTCCTTTAATTTCTCTACCTGAGACAAAGAAGGAGGGTAGGCAATGAAACCCTCTGTCTGTCTGTCTGTCTGTCTGTCTGTCTGTCTGTCTGTTTATAAATCCCCCTCAAAACAAAGACCAGCACTACAGAAAGAAACTAAGAATGTAGAGAGTTTGCAGACAATTGAGATGTAGCTAGAATAAGGCAAATAATAGTAACACAGTTAATCATAAGTATATACATTGCATATAGGAGCCAGAGGGGTCAAGGACACAAGAAAATCCACAGAATCAAGGAACCAGTGCTCTTGGGGCTCACAGAGACTGAACCAACCACCAGGAAGCATGCATGGAAACCTAGGTCCTCTGCATATGCTTTATGGTGGCATATTGTGGGACTTCTAATAGTGGGATGAAGGACTGTTTCTAACTCTTTCGTTTGCAATTGGGACCATTTTCCTTGCACTGGACTGCCTCATCCAACCTTAATATGAAGTGATGTATCTAGTCTTTCTGCCACTTGATATACCATGTCTGCATGGAAGCCTGCACTTTTCTGAAAGTAATAGGAGGAGGAGAAGTGAATTTGGAAGAGGGAATGTGGGGAGAGGGACTGGGAAGAGAGGAGGGAAGACAAACTGCAGTTTGGATATAATATATGAAAGAAAGAAAAAAGAAATAGATGGAGATAGAGAAAGAGTGTGTGTGTGTGTAAGAGAGGGAAGGAGGGAGAGAGGGAGGGAGGAAATGAATGAATAAATGAATTTTAAAAACAAGTTTGCATAATGTCAATAGATTTTGAGCTAATTCAGGGCAAAAATCAGAGTGATTTTTAAAAGAACATTTCATTAAAAATGCTACATTATATATGATCTCTAAAAGATGTTTTTGAATAAGTAGATAGAGGCACTCAAGACAAATTTAAAGTGTTACTAAATGGTATATCTAGGTGGAGTGCTCGATGTTTTGGTTCTGATAACAATTGAGAAGAGGAAAATAAATTTAGATTTTGAATATTATGCATGGCATATTTGCTTATTTCTTTTATATAGACTATCATAAGATTTTTTAAATACTAATAAAACAAAGAGCTATCTGTAGTGGCACATGCCAATGTAATATGCAACTTGCCAAAGAAGCAGGAGATTGCAAGTTTAAGTCTACCCTGGGCCGTATATTTTAGACATGGGGATTTAGCTCAGTCACAGATACTTGCCTAGCTTATGTGAGGCACTTAATCTACTATGCAGTACTGAAAAACAAAAACAAAATGAACAACCAAAATCAAGTGAGAAAACAAACAATAAAATCACAAAAATTAGAAATCTATAGAATTAGCAAACATATTTACATTTTCAGATTAGTTATAATTTAATTTCAGACCTTAATATAATGGACTCTTCAAGTCTAATAGTGTATGAACTTGTTAGGTAAAGTTGACTAAGCTTTTAAAATTATTCAAAAAGCATATTTAATGTTTTGACATTCATTGACATGTGTTTAATTTAACCATATGTTTGCACATTTTATTTTTAGTACACACTGAAGATATATTAATGAGGTACAAATTATCATTAAAATTAGAGTGTAACATCTATCTTCTAAAAGTATAATGATTAAATTGTATGTATATTTTTCTTTTATTCACATAGTCATATCTTTTTGATATTTTGTTCTTTTGAGTTGTTATGATGCTTCAACCTTTCTGAATTTTGTTTTTCAACTTCAAGTATCCATGGACAGTTTGATTATTACTGGATAATTTACTCAGAGTTTGATAAGTTCTCACAATCTGGAATGTACTTGCAGAGGCATAAGAAGAAATAATTTAAATCTTGTCTGAAATTATGAAGTATACAAGTAATTGAGATCAGAGAGTGGTTAGCTCATTCTGAGCAAACTGGTAAGATTAGGACTGTGTTCAATGACTCCTGCCATGAAAAAGAAATCATTGCCATTCTATATAGATGAAATGTGTGTGCTAAAACAGAGACATACATTAGCAGTGTGCTCTGGCTTTTAGAGTTGCTACTGTAGGAGAGAGGAAATGTCTTACGCTCATCTTCCTTTTGTTCATGAAAGAGGCCCTGTTGCAAGACTTATTACTAAAAGAAGAGGGCCATTATAACACTCAGTAGTAGAGGGCTTGCAAGAGACTGATTTCCAGTCAGAAAAGTGAGCATTCTTCCTTTGCCATGTATTCCAATTCCAGGACACCACATATTTGGAATAGTTTGTCCCAAAGGTGACACTATAGGGAAATGCTTCATTTTCTATTACATAATATTTAAGCTATATTATTAGTATTTTTATCACGATTAAGGTGTGCTAATTTTCAGAGATATGAATGGCATATCCATTAAATTATGAACATTCTTACAAATAATGCTTCACAATTTTCCCTTTTCTAATATGGAGGAAACTATCACATATGAAGGTAGTTTAGTAAAGTGATAATTTATTGCTTAATATATGACAATTTCAACTCTTTCAATGTTAACAAACCTTGGCTCAAAGAATACTAATATAACAACTTAGAAGCAAAGCATTGTCATCTTCCATTTTCCCCCAATTGTTTCATTTAAATAGTATCCACAGTCAGTCTTGAGAATGATAGGGCTAAAATCACAATACTTTTCAAACCCAAATTCATTTTGCAGATCATTTAGCAGGTAAATATTAAGGCTCCTGGTGATGCTATGTTGAACATATTTATAGGATTCAGAAACAATGCTACCAAACCATGAGTGAAGACTTGTTTGTCCTAGCATACCATTCCATTCTTAAAATTCTTCAGTATTTAGGTCTCAAAGACATGGCCTCATGTATTTTCTTCTCCCAGGCTATAGTAGTTCACACCCACTTTGAAGTCATGTGCTCTTGATGGTCTCTTTGTAACCTTATTTATTTCAGATCTTCAGATATCTAGATGCTCCTCATTCTTCAAGTCCCAGGTTATATGTGACTGTCTCATTAATCTACCCTGATACACCAGCAATCCACACTATTCAAACTCTATCTCTTAGTTTAGTTGGTTCTGTTGAATTTTTTACAGCATTATTCTTCTGCAATTATCTTGTGCATTTGTTCACTTCCTTATTAACTCTCTCCCTGTCCTGCCAATTTATTCTAAATTTGATTGTAGCCAGGTTTTTAGCTGTTTCCTGACAACTGCATTCCAAGCAACTTGTTCATTAAACAATAATAGGTAATCAAAATAGTCCTCACATAGCTACTCCATAAAGTCCAATATTTAATTCAGGGTCACGGAACTGAGGAATAACTTAAAAGTTGTTAGAAACGTTTCAGGAAATAACAAACAGTACAAAAACATTAAAAAGCAAGACCTATGAGGACAATATGTTGATTCAGGTAAGACCAAGAAACAATCCTATTTGCTTACATTTTATACTTGACAGAGATCTTTGATGTACTAAACTCTTATCTTTTGAAAAACAAATTAGGAAATTAAGTTATTCTTGTCCCTGTTTTATAGGCATAAACTAAGGCCCAGAAAATAAACTAATTTTTACAAATTCACAGAAATATAATGTGCAATCCAGGTTTTACTTCTTCCTATGTCCAATATTTTTTCTCATGAAACCATCTATCTACAGGTTCACTAGCCAGAGTATGAAATTTAGTTTGGATGTAGTGAACAATGACCTTTCCTATGTGAGCTTATAAATTATGTTATCCCAGGAGGTTCTCAAATAACAACATCTATCTGGAGTAGCTATCTGTCTTCTTTATATGGTTTGGAAGAGAGTGCAGTGTAGTGGTAGAGGGTGACAGATTGCTAATCTATTGGTTCTCCAATTTCTAATATTCTATACTTATTTGGTTATGTTTTCTACTTTGCCAAATAATATTTCAAATATTCTAAACATTTTTAACTAAACAAGTGGATGATGTAATAACTATTGAACTATATATCACAAGCATACTAGTCTCTAGGATGTGCTCATTGCATGGGCTGTGTAGATTTTTATTTAATACACAGAACATGCAGTGAGAACTTGGTAGAGATTGGAAGACATCCAGAAGAATGAACCATGAATTCTTAAAAAATAACTTTGTACTTAGTATGGATTAATTAACTTTCCATTTTAAGCTTTTCACTAACCCTGTCTCCAAACCCCACAACCTAGATTTGAAAACACACCACTTGAATTTGCATATTGTTTCTACTTTTATTTGGTATTTGATATTCTTCTTTTAGATAGGTTCATTAAAATTTCACACAGAGTCAAAGTTAGTATTTTTAATAGAATTAAAAACAATCATTTAGGTGCTGGAGAGATGGCTCAGCAATTAGGAGCACTAGTAGCTCTGGCAGAGGACCAGGGTTCAATTCCCATCACCCAAACTTTGGCTTAAAATTGTTAACTCCACCATCAGTGAATCTGACACCCTCCAATGGCCTCCTTAGGCATTGCATGGATGTGCTGCATTTATATATGCAGGCAAAGCAATCACACACATCACAGTAAAATTAAAGACAATTTTCTCAAATATCCCATTGATAAAACAACCTAAAACTCTTGTTTTAAATATATTATGACCATGTGTCAAAAATACTTTCATGACACACTAGATGCAGATATTTTACAGTTAATGGGATATTGGTAAAAAATATGTTATCTTATGCTCACCTCATTCTTACATTTGAAACTAATTATTGAAAATATACTGAATAGATATATGTCATTCGTTTTAAATGTGAGAAGACTTTGGTAGAGTAGTAGAATGATTTAACTTGATTTGAAAGCATAGTAATCCTTGCACCTATATTCCTTATAATTAAAAAGTACTTGTTCTGTTTTGTCATCTCCTTGTTTATTAAGGAAGCAAAGCCAAACTAAATATGTATTAAAAAGTTTAATTGGAGAGCCAGAATAAAACACATTATAGGTCAGAGAAACACAATATCTCTATCTTTAGATACAACTAAAAACAAAATAGAGATA
The DNA here is from genome assembly GCA_964023405.1 of Apodemus agrarius. NCBI lineage: Eukaryota > Metazoa > Chordata > Mammalia > Rodentia > Muridae > Apodemus > Apodemus agrarius. The sequence goes on from OZ030010.1 coordinate 107,231,488, forward strand.
AAAGGAGGTTTATTGAGAAAATGATTTATTAAGTACTTATTAGAAATATTGAAACTTCTTCTGTAATGTCATATTGAAAATTATGGTCGAACTTTTAAAAGACAATATCAGAATATATACAACACGTTGTATTTCTTCATGCCTGGCATATAGCAGGTCCTCAATAAGTATTTGTTGAAAAAATAAATGAAGCAACAAATCTTATTTGAGCACCTGTTATGTGGAGGATAAAAAACTACAAACCAAACAGAGCTTGTGATCTGATACGGGAGAGAATGAATATAAGGTAAATGCGCAAATGACTATCATTTTTGAAACTGTAATAACACCAAATATGTCTTTTAAAAAATCACAGATGGGCAGTTCATTTCCCATCCTAAAAGAATTTATGGACTTGAACCTGGGACTTACACGAAGTATGGGAGCAAAAGCATTTCTCGTAGAAATTTAAGTGAATATAAAAGGAAATACTAAATCAGTAATCTTATGAGGATCAATAGAACTTCCTGGATCACCATAAGACAGTTTTATAATCATTGTTTCCTTTATGTCTTCTTCAATTTCAATTAGCATAGTATGAAATAATGTGAGTACCTGTAAAACTTTTTGCCCCTTAGTTCTTTTTTATTTATAAAACTTATCCAAAAAGTTTTCATCCATGTTTTATAGTAAAACTTATCCAGAATATTTTTTGATATATTTATTTTTTGATATATTAAGTACCCTGTCCATCATTTTACTACTTTTGACATTTAATTTCTACCCAGCTACCTAAAAGCAATTTGAATATGGAAATAACATTGTTTATAATTTTAAAATCCACTAGAGATGTAGAACAATAGATTGTGCATGTGAACAGGACCCCTTTCCTAAGAAGGTCAAGGAATAAAATGTTTTACTTTTGAATTGCTCCTATGACATCTTTTTAAGGAATAGCTGTTACTAGAAAATATTTTCTTCATCAAACTAGAGATATACATTAGGAAAAACAAACTGGTCAGTGTACTTTATGAATGATGTATAGATCACTTTGAATATTAGCCAGTATTGTTACCATTTTTCATGAAGGTTCCCTCAATCCCTTTTTCTATTTATTTGTTGATTTACAGATTAAGAGTTTTATTTTTCATTTGTTTGATTGGGATTTTTTTTGAAACAAGATATCCAATAGCCTAGTTTGTCCTTGAACTGATTATAAAGTAGAAGATGATCCAGAAATTCTGGTCCTCCTGATTAAATATATACACCACTACATCTGGCTCTACCACATTCTCATTTACGAGACAGAAACTAGGTATACCTGCCCTTCTCTTCATCTTCCTCCTTTAATTTTTCTCTCTCTCCTTTTCATTTTCTTTTTCAATCAATGTACGAAAATTATTCAGATGTTATTCAATGTTCTGTATTCAATTACATATACATACATGGGCTTGAATGGTAATCCATATAAATGTTTGATGAATGAATTAGTAATCATCTGCTTCAGAAATATGAACTTATTTAAATACACTGTGACTCTAAAAATAAACTAGGTGGCTGGGCGGTGGTAGCACATGCCTTTTATCCCAGCACTTGGGAGGTAGAAGCAGGCAAATTTTTTAGTTTGAGGCCAGCCTGGTCTACAGAGTGAATTCCAGGACAGCTGGAGCTACACAGAGAAACCCTGTCTCAAAAAAAAAAACAAACAAAAAACAAATAAACAAACAAAAATGAACTAGGTGTATCCACTGGGAATGGAATTCAGAACTCTGCATTTTGATTGGCTGCAGTTTTTTTTTTTTTGTAATGATTTTCATGCGTTGTAAGAAGTTTATTGATGAAGGGTGAGGACTACTCTTACCTGTGCACTTGAGGACAATTCCTTAGAATTTAACTAGGGACTATGCTGACTTGCTAAACTGATTGTTGTAGGTTATCCTCCAAGATTCATGACTTCACTGGCCTTAAGGAGTTGGCTAGGTTTCCAATACTGTCTATGTCAACCTCAGAGAGTGTGAAATGCAATTTATTGATGTCTCTGTGTATCTACCTGGTTTTGAGACATGTTTTGAGGGTCTCATATATCCTAAGCATGCTTGGGACTACTTATGTAGGCAAGATGATCTCGAACTCCTGATCTTTAGGCCCCCACCACTTCCTAAGGTGCATACAATCATCCCAGGTAATATGCAAATGGTGTAAATAGTATCTGAAATATGTGTTAAAATTTGCATCTTAGTTATAGAGTGTACTTAGTACTAATGGGAGCCACAGAATCTATTGCTGAGAAACAGGAGATATAAATAGAATGAAAAAAGAGATTCGTTCAAAAATATGTAATAAATCATGAGTACAAACTGATTACTAGAAGAGTTCCAGGGAGTTAGGAAATTAAACCTTAAATGCAATCAGGTAGGTGATGATAGTAAGATTTTTTTTGAAATAGTGACATATTTAGCTTAAGTGCAGAGAGCAACAATGAGTTCTGTGTATCCAGTTGCTTACGGAATAGCTGTTATACTGGTTCTTTAGCTTTCGATTAAGCTTTAGATCCACTAACTGGGTACAGTTAGGCATAGCAAATACTGTTACACTATACCACTGACTTTTCTATTCATAGTTAACTACATTGCTATAAGCTTTCCAACCTATATGAAGGTTTCACTTCTAAGATATATTAATTTTTTCCTGATAGACATATTAATTTTATGCTTGTCAGATATTTTTCTTCCTTCTCAAGTGTTCCTTTATAAAAATAATCTCACAGCTGCCTTGTGTTCCATCCCAGCAACCTTGAAGGGGATAGATTGGCATTGTGTTTCGTGGGCTGATGAAACTACATGGTGTAGAATTCCTTTCTACATCCTAAATTCCATTAGATTATTTAACAAGATCTTTTGGAAGATTCTGTACCTTCTCCACTTTTAATAGCATAGAACTCTACTCATTTGCATTGACCTGCTAATTAAAGTTGCAAAAATAACTTGCTGAATCACAGAACAATTATTTTGATTATTTCCATCCTGGCATTTCTTCATATTTTTATTATCATTTAAAATACACATTAATTTTTGTTTGTGTGGTAATTTCAGCCAACTTATCTTCATTTAGGTCACCCTGTGCAAGAAAACGAATTATCTCATTGTTCCATTCATTTGCTTGGCTTCTCCTACTGTACATAACTGTGAAATTCCACAGATATCTTCTGAGAGGTTCTATTATGTTTTTTCAATTTCTTTTGTCACACAATTACCTACCATCATTTCAAATTTATGTTATTGATTTTAAATAATTCCTTCATCTCAGTGCTTACCATCTAAACAGGGTACATAAAGGTGAAAGGAGAAATGCAAAGATTAGCATATGTTATTATGCCAAGTCTCTGTGATCTCTCTGATCTTACATAGCAGTCTTTCTAGAATATTGCTTCAACATGAAGGAATGTTTATCAGTTGAGTCCTCTACCCACTGTTTCATTGACTTTTAGAACTATGCTTATCACATGGAGTTTGCTATAAATGAATTAACATGTCCATTAGATTTCATTTAGGTAGTAAGGATGAAATTGGGGTCTTTGACTTGCTAGGCAAGTGCTCTGCCACCAAGCCTAAATTATGTTCACAAAGTCTATTTCCATAGAATCAGAATGTCTTTTTGCTTTATTGTTAACTCCTTAACTCCCTACAGTGTGAAATAAGAGAGGAACACACACACATTCATACACACACACACACACACACACACACACACGAGCACGCACCCCCCCACACACACACATGTTCTCACATATGAGAAAGAGAGGGAGGAAGGGAGGGACAGAAGGAGATAGGGCCTTTAAGCAAATGTTTATAAGTCAATCCTTTGCTCATATATTTTGTACTTCAAGTTTTGATCAATGTTTATTTCCTGACTTGCATCCTTTTCTATGGTTTCAGAAGATATTAAAATTAGGAGGAAATACACAAATGCATTCACAATTTTGAACCAATTGAAATGATCATGTACATAAAATTCATTTGCTCTTTCTTAAAATCAACTCTAAGATGAGTAATTTTTTGGAAATATTTTATTCATATACAACATCAGGATTTTAAAATACAATGAGTTGTACCTTTTTCTAAGACTATAAAAATATGGAGAAACTAGGTATTAAAGAGATGCATGACTTTGATTTTGTTGGTAATGATTGACACTATCTAGTCCATAATACAGCAGTGTAGTTTAGTGGTAGAGTACTTGCCTAGCATGCGAGTGTCTGGCTTTGAGCCCTGACACATTGAAGCTAGTTACTTGGAAAGCTAATACAAGTACTATAAAAAACTTTGACTTACATTCACGTTCTGCTATGCTTTGATCGCTTTCTATGGGTATGGTTTATTACAGTCATTGAACTCTTAATCTTTTATTTCTTTTTTGAGGTTGAAATGAACCCTGGGCTGTAACAAGCAAAGAAAAGCATAGGATGACAATCTGTGAAGCTTAATATACTTGAACCTGTAACCAACTAGTCAAGATTAAAAATTGTGGGCTAATCTGATCATTTACTTAAAAGATCAGTGGGTTTAGTGACAAAACACCACCAAGAGAAACATGATAGAGTATCTTTACCTATGGGTTTCATTCTCTGTGAGAGGAGTCCTGGTTTCTGCTTTTGGACTTCCTGGTACATTTTTGTTCTCCCTCTCCCTCCCCCTCCCCCTTTCCCTCTTCTTCTCCGTCCTCCCTCTCCCTCCCCCTCCCCCTTTTCCTCTTTTTCTCCGTCCTCCCTCTCCCTCTGCTTTCCCTCTCTGCATGCACGCACATTTGTGTATGTGTGTGTGTGTGTGTGTGTGTGTGTGTGTGTGTGTGTGCTTATCTGTCTGTCTCTGTTACTATACCAGGTCCTTTACCCACCCCCTCAGTCATTAAGCATACTTGTAATCTGACATAGAGCTGGAGTTGTGGAACTGGATGGCATAAAATACACATGCAATATTGAATTCCAGGAAACCCAGGAACTAAACTGAGTCAAATTTGTTTTATTTTTGTGAACGTAGATTACACATAGACCCATTCTCACACATGACTCACAAACTCAAGGTAGCTATAGAAGTCGGTGTCGTGATGATGAGTAAGAAATGTGCCCTTTAATCAAAGGCAATTTGCATATTATTAGCTTTTAAAAATCTCCAGATAACCACAAACCTGTTTAATGTCTACATTAATAATTTTAATATAATTTTATTAAAATTCACTTATGTACTTTCTTCTTATTTATGATGAAAATTATTTTCCTTTATGCATGACACAATTATCACATATATCTACCTGAATCTTAGAAGACTAAAGACATATTTTTTAAAAATCCTTAAAACACTTTATATGTACATTTCCAGAATTCAAATGTTCCATTGATTTCTAATGGTAAATAATGGAACTGTTCTGGTGACAATTCTCAGTGAGAAATCCTCTGACTTTTGTAAGCATGTTTCCTTTGTAAACGACACTGTCTTACATTACTAAATTAATAATAACTGTAGATGCCAAATCTGTGCTTCTGTGGTTTTAAATGAAATTCTCTCAATAGGAGTTCTTCATAAGAAATTTGAAGGTACTTTGGGAGCAAGTATTAAGAATACCTGAGTTTAGTGACGAATACAACAAGTGTTTTATATATATATATATATATATATATATATATATATATATATATACAGCTTTCTGAGATGCTATGAGGAAAACCGTCCTTTGAAGGACCAAAACACTGTAATTATCTTCATAAGTGTATTTAGGACTAGAATTAAATTGAAGATAGGAGGGGTGAGACCCTGGATAATGCCTAGATAATGAGAATAAAACTATGTTTTGTATTGTGTGCTCCATAAGTAAATTCTATTCTGCAGTTTTTTCTAGTTGTACAGACTCAATGCAGTATTATTTCGCTATGTTTTTGCAATATATGTATATAGTAATTGTCAGAAGGACAATATATAAGCAAAGAAATTGTACCAGAAAATATTTTCTTTGCCTGCATTTCAAAGAGTAAATTTAAAATGCTTCTGCTTGGGAAATTCTAAAACAAAACACAAGAGAGAGAAACAGACTGTACATTCATAGCTTCTTATAAAATTATTTAGATATTTCAAATAATACTGCAAATTTTGGATCAAAATATAACTTCTATTTCAATTAAAGTATATATTACATGCTGATTTTTTTGAGTTGTAGATATACATTTATTTTATTTGTGACCTAGAGAAATATGATTACTAAGAATTGTCTAGGAGGCACATGCATGTAGCATGTTAAGTTACATGAAATGAGTTATAGTTCTTTATGTTACATACATCTAAACATTTTTTTAATATTTTATTTTCTATTACATTGGTATTTTCTGAAGCAGTATTCATAATAGATAAATTATAAAACCAATTCAAATCCAAAAACAGACAAATAAAGAAAATTTTATAGAGATAAAAATTGGAATTTTTTTAGCGCTAAAGATGATTGAAATCATATCATTTAAAAAAACTAGTAGAACTGAAGATGATCATATAAATGAAACTAAGGTATTCTGGACAAATTCTCCATATCCTCTTTCATTTTTAGTTAACCACTATGTATATATGCATATATGTATATATGCATATATGCCTATATGTATATGTGCATACATACATGCATGTATGTGTATATGTGCATATATGTATATATGTATGTATGCATATGTGTATGTGTATATATGTATATATGTATAGTGTATATCTGCATATTTGTATTATATATGTATGTATACATATGTATATATATGCATATGCAGTATATATGTATATGTACACTATATATATACATGTAAAATTGTTTAGGTGAACAAAGAAAGAGTGAAAAGCTATGATATACTCAAACATAAAATATATACCTTTTTTTTATTGTATATATTCTATATTTACAATTCATTTCCCTTTTTCTGGTTCCCCACCCCCAAAGGTCCCACATGTCCTTTTCCCTCCCCCTGCTCCCGCATCCACCCCCTCCCACTTTACTGTTCTTGTACTCTCCCACAATAATGTTTTGGTCCATTCTAGCACCAGTGTCCACTCCTTTCTTCTTGTGAGACATCACTTGATATGTGATTTGTGTCTTTGGTGTTCCAAGCTTCTAGGCTAATATCCACTTATCAGTGACTGTATACCATGGGTATTCTTTTGAGACTGGGTCACCTCACTTAGTATGACATTCTCCAGCTCCATCCATTTCTCTAAGAATTTCATGAATTCATTGTTTCTAATGGCTGTATAGTACTCCATTGTGTATATATACCACATTTTTTGTATCCATTCCTCTGTTGAGGGACATCTGGGTTCTTTCCAGCTTCTGGCTATTATATATAAAGCTGCTATGAACATAGTGGAGCATGTATCCTTATTGCATGCTGGTGAATCTTCTGGGTATATTCCCAGGAGTGGTATGGCTGGGTCCTCCGGAAGTATCACGCCCAGTTTTCTGAGGAACCGCCATACTGATTTCCAGAGTGGTTGTACCAGCTTGCATTCCCACCAGCAGTGGAGGAGTGTTCCTCTTTCTCCACATCCTCACCAACACCTGATGTCTTCTGAGTTTTTAATCTTAGCCATTCTGACTGGTGTGAGGTGGAATCTCAGGGTTGTTTTGATTTGCATTTCTCTAATGACTAATGATGTTGAACATTTTTTAAGGTGTTTCTCAGCCATCCGAATTTCTTCAGGTGAAAAGACTCTGTTTAGCTCTGTACCCCATTTTTGGATAGGGTTATTTGGTTTTCTGGGGTCTAACCTCTTGAGTTCTTTGTATACATTGGAGATTAGCCCTCTGTCGGATGTGGGGTTGGTGAAGATTTTTTCCCAATTTGTTGGTTGCCGATTTATCCTTTTGACAGTGTCTTTTGCCTTACAGAAACTTTGTAGTTTTATGAGGTCCCATTTGTCTATTCTTGCTCTTAGAGCATAAGCAATTGGTGTTCTGTTCTGTGATATGTTAGCTTGTAGTCTTCATGGTAATGTAAGTTAATACTCAGATGTGCTAGATCTGTGGCATATGAAATATCTATATCTAGTTTGTTTGTTCGATTTTTTTAGAAATCTCCATAAATACTTTTATAAAGGTTGAACTGGAATACATTCCCAGATATCTTAGGAGCTGTAGATGTCTTCAATGGGCCTGTACAAGACTGGACTATGAACTACAAACATGCTGCTTTCTTGTTTACTTGAGTTAGGATGTCAGTTCTGAATCAGAGTGAATTACAGGGGGTCCCACCCTTTGCTTCTAAGCTACTGGTTACTGATAGATTCAGGGGAAAGGGGAGTGATGATCCACAGTTTTGTATCCTGGTTTAGTGAGAATCTTTTTGGTGATGGGCCTGGGTGATGTCTCAGTGGTTAAGAACACTTACAGCACATGATAGAACACCAATTAACTGAATATGTCAATGCATTAGTTAGTAAGCATATGACTCAACACTGAACACACACACACACACACACACACACACACACACACACAGGGAGTGTGTCAGGCTTTTCTTTTTGCCAATATGTATTTTGGCTTATTTGTGAGAAAACAGGTAAATGTAGAACAGATCTAAAGGATTTTAATCTAGGTTCTCTATCCTATTTTCCTCTATTTTATATAACTGTTTTTATGTTTTTGTGGTAGTAGCATGTTTCTGTTCCTAGGACTCAATTAGTAATCAAAATCAGATATGATATTAACACAGACTTTATTTTCCCCTTTGGAATTGCTTTGGTTAACCAAAGTAGTTTGTTAAACTCTCCTTGGTTTTATTATTCTTGTTAACCTGTTAACATTAAATGTGATTTTGTAAAAGCCTGAGGCTATCCTAATATTTTTATTGTTAAGTTTTTAAAAATTATTTGGTTTTTGTTTTTGAGATTGCAATGTTATCATTTTCCCCTTCCTTTCCTCCCTTTAAATTCTCCCACAGACCCTTTTGAAATTCATGACCTCCATTCTCTTTAATGATTGTGTCAAACACACACACACACACACACACACACACACACACACACAAACACAAATACACATGTATATTTAGCATACATCTAATTTGATTTAAATGGATAATCTCTTTGCTGTATGTCTGTGTTCTGTTTGTGTTTTATTGAGAACTTTTAAATCAATAATCATAAGGTATATTAGTCTAATATTTAATTTATTTGTTATATCTTTTCATGTTTTTGGCAGTCAGAGTCATACTGGCTTCATAAGAGATGGGAGTACTCTTTCTGTATTTGAGTTTCAGAATTGTTTAAGAAGAATTGGTTAAAAAAAATTTTTATTTTCTATATTCTATGTTTACATTCCAAAGGCTTTCCCCTTTCCCAGTTCCCACCCACCATAGTTCCCATAGTTCCTCTCCCCCCCCCCCAACTGTTCCCCAATCATTCCCCCTACCCCCTCGGTTTCTTTACTAAACTGGATGCTGATTTTTATTTAAAAATTTTAGTTCTTTTTCAAGATAAGGTGTCACTGTATATCAAATGCATGTTCCCAGCCAGAGCCTAAGATTAGAAGCATGAATCATATATTACTTAATTCAGATTGTTTTTTTTAAATAAGTGACTTTTTAAGTAAAATGGCCATGTCAATTTTTATGTGCAAATAATTTTCTTTCAATTGAAATACAGAAGTAAAATTTACAGAGCCTGTTATTTGGAAAAAAAAAAAAAAACACTTGCCATTAGTCAACTTGAGTTTGATCCTTGTATCCCACAATCCACAGTGGAAAGAGAGAACCAATACCCAAACATTTACTAAGATTCCATTCCCTACTAATTAGAATTTAGCTGATGTCATGAGGTGTGACTTTTAAATTGAGCATAAAAATAGTCAGTATAAATTAAGCCATTGAGCAAGTTACCATTATTGTCATCAATAACTCTCATTTCAGCTTTTTATTCAGTACTTAGCTAATAAAATCCTTTCTATCTTTGAATTTTTCTCTTGTGCAGAGAATGAGTAATAAAAGTTGACTTTGGTATACCAGTCATTTGATCTTTCCTGGCTCTCTTGCCCTAAAAATTATGAATCAGCAAAATCACTGAGCTACTCATTTCCCCATGCAACACTCATGTCATCCCTAAGTACTAAAATCCCATCAAATGGTACAGTTAAAATTTTTAGTTAGAATTTATTCCTGAATGGTATTAGAAGAGAAACTTCACAACTAATTTATGGCAAAAGGACAATGCATTTCTATTTATTAATCATATTCTTAAAATAATAATGAATTATAGGCAAGGAAAATCTTGTCTTAGAAACAGAAACCATTCACCAATTCTTTTTTTTCTTTTTCTTTTTTTAATTTTTTTTCTTTTTTTAATTTTTATTTTCTATATTCTATGTTTACATTCCAAAGGCTTTCCCCTTTCCCAGTTACTCCCCACCATATGTCCCATAATTCCTCTCCCCCTGCTATTCTTGACAGATATATAGCATCATTCTAAGAGTATCACTGTCTTTACACAAAGAATGTTTTATAGTTGTCTCTACTTAAATGACAAGAGTCAGAAAGCAGTTAAGATAACACAGCTTGGAAGTAGAAAGCTCTAAATTTTCTTGGCATTCATCTCCATAAAATTTTCTATCATTATTCAGGAAATAATTATTTCGAGTATGTGTTTTTAGTTGTTCTCATCTCCTAACCTAACTCAGGGTACTGTAAATATTAGGCAAAGTCTTTGGTGTTGAGCTCCATCCTTAAGTTATTTGGCTTCATTTTATTATGCAGTCACCTAAGATCATCCTCCTGCAGGGTTCTGATTACTTGAATATTGCCTGTCATATCCAACTGCACTTCCTTTCCTCCATGAGGACATTTTGCTCCTCCTCTAGACCATTTCACATCTATTTTCATATAGTCTGTATATATATATATATATATATATATATATATATATATATATATGGTTTACATACCTCAAAAGACTAGGACTTACACAGAAAAGAAAACAAATCAAATTTATCTTTCAGAGACTAACTTAACAAGATAAAATGTTGACACAATGATAAAAAAAAAAACCTCGCAAAAATGACTTCATTCTCTGACATAAACAGTTAAAAAGGAATTAAGAATCCTTCTGAGCCCAGCATTTTATTACTAATCTATTAAAGGATATTCAATATGTATGATACATATATTCATCCAAATTTAAAAATTATGTGTCATATTAAATTTGAATTAAACACATAAATTTGAGGCAGAGGGTTAATTGATACACCATGAACCAAACCTACAGACAGTGATAATGGTTTGGTCATGTGTTTACATTTTGTTAATTTACAAGAATAAAATATATTAAGAAGCAAAATATTCTTTCTCAAAAGTAGTCTGTTTATAATTAATTCATGACTTAACAGAAAAATAGAACTGAATAAAGAGTGGGTTTATTTAAAGTTGCTAGTATATTCTTAGTTTGATAAATATGCAGAGTAAAATACCGTGCAAATGACAGGCTGTCCTTGTCATTGGAGTTACATCCTTTATTTGCTTTGTGCAAGAGTTTGAATCAATAATTTTAATGTCATTATTTCTACTATGCAAAAATAGGTTTGGCTATTAGTACACTGTTGTCAAATCCACAGCATTATTGATCCTATCGTTTTCATCTATTCCCATTAGTAAAATGGGAAGCCAGACCAAAAAAAATGTCTTTTTACCAAAACCATGGATGATTCTTTACAAATGAATCTTATCAATCCCGGGTCATTTTACACAAACATCTAATAAAATAGCAAAAGAGAATACATATATTTATACTTACATGTCTTCTTTTCAGATCAAAGATGCTTGATTCCAAGTGAAATTAATTTAATATTAATCTTAACAAATATTATAGAAGCATTTTCCCATGTAAATTGTAAGCAATAATTTTAAATTAAGAAACCGCAGTTCTGAAGCATACTATTTATAGTGTTTCTCCACACATTTGTCTTTGACAAACTTATGTTGACTGCTTTTTGCTACACCATTCTGACTGACATTGCACCACGATATGATATTTATTGCCAATCATCAAGTTGATCTATGATGACTTTTAAAATATGGAACATACCTAAATGTATAAATAGCAACACAAAACCTTCAGAAAACCCCTTTCATCATCCGAATTATTACACTGTCATTGACATTATTGACATAAACCATATTTTTAAGAAATTGGAGGGTACAATAAGGGGCTAGACATTGTCATTATTCACAATTGGCAGTTTATTGGAAAGTAAAAATAAAATATTTCAGTAGCATTGTGATTTTGCCTTTAAAAATAAAGGTGGTTGTGTTCACTTTAAACATACTTGAGAAAGAATCTAATATAAACTTGTCATAGACCCTGCTCACAGGAAATAAATAATAACAGTTCTAAAATATTCATCTTATTTTTTGCAATGACAGAAATTTATATAAAGATTCATCAAATTTTTTAGGATTTTATTAGAAATAAAACACACTCAGTATAAGATAAATATGAGAGAAAAATCTTAAATCTGAAAGTGAGAAAACAGCTTTTGAAAGTCGTCTCTTTTTACTGTGGTTTCTAATTTTCTCTGAATATGGTTGGACTTAACCTGACATGTGCTTTTTGAAAGGTTATTTTATATCCTTTCCTTCCAAATTTGGTATCTTTAGCATTTACATTCTGCCTTTCATTTCCCTGGCATTTGTTAAAGTATAGTGAAATGACTCATCCTACAGTAATATGATGGCCGGAAATGGTTGCCTTAGCTCCAACCTGCCACACATAGAAAAGACTTCAGCTTCAACATTGTGTTTATTGAATTAAACGAAAGTCCAAAATTGTGTCATTGATGAAAACACATGAAACTTTGGTTCAATAATTGAGAGATATTTTTATGTTTTTAATGAACACCCTTGATAACCATATTTAATATTAAATAGGTAAATGTCAATTGTGACAAATCTCTTCTTCATAATCATAAGTGTGATGAACTATGGATCCCTAATGCATAGAAGTAAAGCCACATAAAAGTAGGTGATTAACCTACCCAAATACTTAGCATACAGTCTTCGTTTGAAACACACAGTATTCTCCTTAATGCCGTGATTATCTTCCACTATTATTTCAGCCTAAAGAGGAAACATATTCCATTTCAGATATCTGAGGCTAAAAATAAACTTTCAAAGGAAAAAGTAAAACATCATTTGAGCTGCAAAATGATTTCACTTTAATACACATTGAAAAATTTATGATGAGGAAAGGAAGAATTCCTTATGATCTATAGGAGTACAAATTTTGAAGTACAGCTGAAACTTTTGGTCTCAGATTTATTAGTCACTGAAATTAAGCATTGGGATGCAGGAAATCATGTGCCAAATAATGGGCTCAAATAACTTGTTATGTCCCTCTGAAACTTCATTTTGCATATTATTTTAAAGCAAATAAATATACTATCTAAAATACTTTTTAAATATTTACAAAAACATCACATAATGCTCTGGAATGTTTTTGCTTTTGAGCAAACAACTATTGAGATAACAGGAGACCTGGGGGGCTGAGTTGAAACTCAAAGGATAGAAAGAAAGGGAGATTTGGCTCTTAGAACAGTTCCTTCAGTTAAGTTGAATTCAAATTCAGACCAACTGCAAAGAACCATAAAGTGCTTGCTGCACCCAGGGAACTCAGTGCTCCAACCTGGAAGTGTGTTGTACATATGGGCGTTTTGTGTGGTTATTAGGTCAGTGTTTGTTGAAAGGGAAATGAAACAGATTTTTATTTTCACTGTCAATAATGGTTTCTTGAGCTTAAGGAGGATCTGGTTTTACATCTCATAGGAAATAAATTATGAGCCATATTAAAATCACTTGTAGTCAATGATAATGAAAGACAAGGAGAAATATGTGGAGAATCTATGAGGAAGTTTATGATGATCCAGATTGGCATATTCCAACCTATGGGTGATGATCCCTTTGAGGGATCAAGCAACCCTTTCATTGGAGTCAGATGTTACCATCAGAAACAACCACTAGTTACATTACAATTCATAATAATAGCAAAATTACATTTCTGCAGTAGCCATGAAACAGTTTTATGGCCAGGGCTCACCAAAACATGAGGAACTAAACGGTTGCAACATTAGGAAGTTTTAGAAACAATTCTCCAGATGGAAAAGAAGCATCTGACTCTGGAATATTTCCATAGTCTCACCCTTAAGTTCAAATCAGTTTAGAAAATTGACAATTCATACCAGTATAATGAATAAACACTTTTGTCTTCTTAGAAGGCAGGCATTAGTTAGCAACTAAAAAACATTTAGCTCTAAAAATATAATGTAACATTGACTTGTATTTTAACCAAAGTACAATGAATACTGTACAGAATTTAAAATGCCATTTTATTTCCCATCACCATCTTATCACCACCTTCTTTTTTTTTGACAGCATTGTTTCTTTTTTTTTTTAATTTTTATTTTCTATGTTCTATGTTTACATTCCAAAGGCTTTCCCCTTTCCCAGTTCCCCCCTCCCTTTGTCCCATAATTCCTCTCCCCCCCAACTATTCCCCAATCATTCCCCCTCCCCCCACGGTTTCTCTACAAAACTGGATCCAATCTTTCCAGGCCCAGGGTCCTCTCCTTTCTTCTTGGGAATCATTTGACTTGCTAATTGTGCCTTGAGTATTTAGGGCTTCTGGGCTCATTAATATGCACTTATCAGTGATTGCATTTCATGTGTATTCTTTTGTGATTGGGTTAACTCACCACCTTCTTAATGGCAAAACCTCATTTTTTTAAATATAAAACCACAAGACTAGACAAATATGAAAACTAAAGAGCTTAGAAGATAATCTCTCATCAGTAATAAGTCACATTGACCGTTGTGATGCCTGAGTAATCTTGACTGGTTACCAATGAATGAGAGAATAATAATTTGAAGCAGGCTAAAGGTTTTGCAATTGTTTTCTGCCTGTTTTATTTAACAAAACATATATTCAAGGTTAAGAAAAATGAATGCATTGTTGTGCCATTTCTAATGGCACCATGTTTTTTCTTCTGCGGTTTTCCAGATTACCAAAATGATCTTTTAATACCAGGGCTGAAAGTGTGACTGTTCTAAAGCAATCTTTGTTTCAATTTTTCTGTAGACTGATAAAAAATGAGGTCATTCAGTAATTTTCTTGCAACATTGCCATCTTACAATATAAAATTGCCTTATATTTGTAGGACTGGCTATTCTCCTTGTCTTATACATTGAATTATTTTGAACACCAGCATAAATCAAGGAATATAGATACTGTGAACAGCCATTGAACAGAAGGCTTCCCCCCCTTAATGTATAGTTGATGACAAATGGTAATTATTCACTGAGAAAAAAGCTTCAGTTGAGTGGGGGATCAGAGTCCAAAGACAGCATCATTTACAAAGAGTTATTTTCTGTCCTGAAATTAGATATTTTCAAAAAGGGAAAGAGTATGTAGCCAAGTGGAAGTCTTGCTCAGTTCTGGGGAGAGCATTGAGGCTAGGATGTTCTATGTAATATAATTTTTTCTTCTTATAAGTTAGAATGTAATAAATATCTCTTACTTTACACTATTAAAATCTCAAAACATACTTTTATTTCAGTTACCTTGATACTCTTGGTTATTGTTTTTAAGGGGGAAATATTTTTATAATAGAAAGCAAACAAATAATTATCATTTTGTGTGGTTATTTAAAAACACTCTAAGAATAAGTGTAAAGGTATTTTTGGCATATAAAATATCACAGCATTTTCAACAACATACCAAATTACAAAAACAGATCACACAGACCTGGAACTTCTTTGCATGTGATCCCTTCCCAGAGTAGTCATGTTGCTGGATTAAAATTCCTCCACAAAAGGGAGTTGTGATTGGGGGCAAATTACTGTTAGAGTAACATTGTAAATAACAGTCATTTTGGCAAATATTCATGGCAAATTATTTCTTCAAGCCATTTGGAATGCGTAAGGTTGTTTGATAATTTTTATTACATTTTTTATTAGTGATGAATATTTAACTCAATATTTCAATGTCCTTTGACATGGTTTAAAGGAATTATTTATTCATAAAAACACTACAGTACTTAAATTAATGATGAGATCAAGCTATTAGAAACCTGGAGCTGAATAATTTTGTTTTCTTTACTTTATAGCATATTCCAGAAATAGTTCTCCATAAGCCATCTATTCCTAGACCATTTCTTTCATATGTAAATAAATAGAAAGAGAAATGAAGAATGTAGTATGTTTGCCATTAATGAGCCTGTACACAGTTTGGAACTATTTTTCTTCAATTAGAAAGTTCTCTAGCTTTCAAGGGGTTTACAAAGGCAATGTCAGATAGTACATTATTAGAATGTTCTGCAGTTGACACTGGAGTTTCAGGGTGAGAATGTTCTTGGCAAATTATTTCATCAAGCCATTTGGAATGCGTAAGGTTGTTATTTTTGATGAGAAGAGTGACTTCTGAGAATGTTCTCTTTTATTATATAGCTCTTTAAAATATTTACAGTTTAAAATAATTTAAGCACCTTGGCAAGTAGGCAAAGATAGAAAGGAAGGAAAATTTGAACCATTTTACTTCATGTCAGTATACTTATTTACTTCATTAAATCAAATTTCATCATATTTAAAAAAAGATAAAAAAGTAGACTTTTGTCATCATGGAATTCAACCAGATAAATAAATTATATAGCAGTTGTGTTTTTATAATAAAATGTTTCAATAGCAACCAACTATACCAATAATAACATACAAGCTTCACATTGCTTCAATTTTGAAAGAATGGGAACATTTTTTATTATTTTAATACTTAATGTAATTTCTATAGCTTAAGTTTGTCGTAAGTTAAGGAAAATAATTACATGAAATACTACTCAGCTATCTAAAATACTGTATTTAAAGTCAGCGGCTGAAGCTGTTATTTTCTGCAGTTGATATCATTGACTTTATTAGATTCAAGTTTAGAAGAAACTTTGAAAATTTAAAAGACTACTTCTGTGTTTTATCCCAACTGTGTTTTCTACATAATAGTGTTCAAAACTCACTTTGAAAAAAACTATAGAAAGCAGATACTTAGTATATGTCATAAAATATAGAATATAAAATATATATGAAAAACAAATTTTAAGAATCTCATTTAGAAAACAATTTCTTCTAATGTTGGTACATAGATTCACTGATATTTCTACTTTAATAACGAATTGTGGACAGCATTCATTGTTTAGTAATTTGTCCACATTTCATATATTATATGTACTTTTTTCATTTGAGACTTCTAAGTTTTCTTTTGTGTCAGGGTCCCACTATATAGCCCACTCTTTCCTTGGACTCTAGATCCTCCTGCATCAGCCTCCAAAGTAGAGGAATTCCAGATGTATATCAACACACCTGGTTTGGATGTCTTATGGTGTCTTCTTGAAAGACCTCTGCCCTCGCATTTAATAATATATTTCTCATGTCACTTAATTTTCATTTTCTCTATAATTCAGTAACTAAATTGGATTGGTGCCTAACATATTTTCAAATTGTGGTGCAAACAATTAAGAGTAGGCTTGCCTAACTTATCACAAAACTGATAGGATCTACAAAAACTTGTAGTATAATTTCATTGTCATTTTTTTCTCCTGGAGCTGAGACTAGAATTCAGTGCAGAAGGCCTGCTGAGCAAGGGCTCAGCCATTAAACTCCATTCTCAGCTTCTCATAGTAATTTAGTTTTGGAAAAGTATACTACTTTTAGTCAACAAAGTAAGATTTTGATTTTAAGTTCATATATGAATAAAAATTGCAATGGGACTTTTCAGCCTTATGGTTTCTTAATGTACAAATTATTTATTAACTTGACAAAAATTTATTTTATAACTTGTTAGTTTAGTGCCTCAACCTTTTTCTATTTTGTAATATGTCCCTAAACTCTGCTAACATTCTCTGTAGACTGACTATAAATGTTAAGACAGCCATAAATGTAAAATACAGCCCTACAAATGCTGTTGTAAAAGTCACAATCTTTTGAGAAAAAAATGCTATATCCAAACTATAACCATTGTCTTCTGATACTCTTACTTCTCATGAATTTATAGAGGGCAAGGAAGTTTTTGAAGGGAGGAAAGAAAGGAGAAATTAATATTGTTTTAGTCAAAAATAAGAAATTAAAAATAGGTTTGTATTAATACTCTTACACATACATAAGTATAAATGTATGTTGAAACATCATTTTGTAATTTAAAAAATCAGCTCTAATAATTAGAAAAGTTGTTTTAGTCCATGAATTCAAGTGGCACATTCACTACATGCATTTAAAAATGATCTTATCATTTTGAATTGATGAAAGCTTTACTAAGATTATGAAAATTAATCAGTAAACTGGAGGAGAAATTAAATTTTAGCACTTTTTTTTCATTTATAGCCATGGAAATGTGAACTTTCTATCCACAAGTCAACTTATTAAATGGAAAGATATAGTAATGTGTGAGAAAAATAGATAAAACTGAAATTTTATCTATTTGTTTTATACTCATTTTAAGTCATCTTTTCTAACCAATTCTTGGCCATCCTAAAAAAATGAGATATTATTAGGAAGCCTTAAAAAAGTGTCTCAGTGAGCTGTTTCTTCTCAGGTCCCATTAACACTTGATGTATATCTCCATCATACTGTGTGTGCACTTGGCTGCCAATTTCCTTTTTTTCTCCTTTAGAAATTTCACTGAAACATGATTTCTTGGTCTCACCTTTCCACACTAAACCTTTACTACAAAGTAAACATTCATTAGAAATGGCACATAGTGTCAGATGTTTTAGCACATTCCTGTATTCTCAATACTTGAAAAGAGGGTGACAGGAGGATTTGGAGTCAGAGACCAGTCTCAGGTAAATAGCAAGCCAGCATACACTACTTGGTGACTTCCTGACACTAACAAATAAAATGAAAATAATACTGATAATTAAACAACTATTATTTTACACAATAGATATTTTAATTGATAAGGTTATAAAGCAGACAGAATGCTGGTCTTAAAATGTCTCTATTAATGTGTTGTGAGAGAAAGCATGAACTTCTTATTTCCACTATCACTAGAAGTTAGGGGTTGTCAGAAAGTGGATTATTTCTGAAAACACTGCATCTGAATGTAAGAATTCTTGATCTTTCAATTATATCTTTCTCTCTGAAGCCATGGACATTTTCCATTAAGTGACTGAAGACTGAAAAGTATCTTTGTTTTTCTATCATGATAATTCACAAACGAAGACAGCAGTATACTGAAGAGAAGGGCAATTATGCCCAGTCTTTGAGAATCAGGGCAAATGTAGGATTTTGTCTGAAGAATGTTGTGTTTACACAAGAATATTTGACTCCCTCCAAAGCAGAAGCAAATGGAGGTTATGTAAACTGGTTTACAATAAGGAATTGAAATGGGAAGATGTATATAGTTGCTTATTTTACAAGTAGCTTTGATAATCTAGACTAGTGAACTTAAAAACCAAAGTCAAACAGCTGGCTTATGTCCTGTTTTATTACCTCTAAGTTATTCCTTTGCGGATTTATCTTCTAGGGTAATCAGTTTGATTCAAATCTAACACAAACCATTCTGACATTACTTTTACCTGGTTTCTAGAATAACATGAACTGAGTTCCTTGAACTATAATTGTATTGACAAATGTATATATTCTAATAGAGAAGTAGGATTGTTTGACTTTACTTTGTTAAAATGGGTTTTTATCCCTCCATATTTTAACAGAGTCTCACACTGTAGTCCTGGCTGGGGGAGGTACTCATTAAATAATCCCCAACTAGCCTTGCATTCAAAACTCCTGAGTGCTTAAATTGCTAACACATCCTGGTACATACAGTATTGTTACCTTCAAATTGGCCTCTAACTCTGAAGCTCAAATAGTTAGTATGGAAGGAATGAATCAGAAATTTCTACTTAAATGAACCCTAAAAATCATTTACTCAACGTATTAGTGTGTATGCACGCGTGTGTGTGTGTGTGTGTGTGTGTGTGTGTGTGTGTGTGTGTCATGATGCACACTTGGATGTCAGAGGATAACTAGCTGGTATCAGTTCTCTTTTTCTACCATGTGTGTCCCAAGGATGAACTCAGGTCATCAAACTTGATGGCCAGTGGCATTACTCAGTGAACCATCTATCTATCTGGTGTCATTAAGGTTTTTGATTAGCAAATCAAACTCAGTGGTATTTACTATCGCAATTTGGTCAGCTAAAAGGTTTGATTGAAGAAAAAGTGGCCAGGCTTGACTGCTGAAGGGTGGTCAAATGCAAAGACAGAACCATGCCTTTTAATGGTTAAGACCTTGGGATTTGTAACCCATAAACCAACTTATTAGAGCAAAGACAATGCAAATTCAGGTCACAAATGAAGATTTGCAGTAGTTTTAATAATCTTGACATTAGTAAGTCTTTACATTAGAATGACAAAGTGGTCAGTTTAGTTTATGCAAGCAATTTGAAATGTGAAGTTGTGTCTATTACAGAGAACATTTCTTGTCATTTTTGAGATAATTTCTCATTAAAAAAACTCAATAATTATAAACAGTATCAATTTGACAACTCTGCAGACATGCTTAATTTAAAAATATATTCAAATAATAGAACAGCAATGCTGAGATTCCCTCCACAATCTCCCCCTAAGCATCTGTTGTGTCTATCACTATTTTGGAAAATCTGTTTCCCTGGGTGAAGAATTATTTTGGTCAACATATCTGAGCAGCATCTCCAGGAAGATGGTCTTTTCCTTCATGGTACTAAAGATGATCATGACAATTTTTTTTATTTTTAATTTTTTTATATTTTTAACTTTTTGGAGACGTGGATATGAACAGTAGGTAGTTCTTCCAATTGGCAACCCAGTCGTTTCCTCCTCTGAACATCTAGGCCAAAAATTGTAGTCAACACAGGGAAGTGGCTAGCACTGTAGCAGTTCAACTTTCATTCTTTCTCTTTCTCTCTGAAATACAACAAACAAAAAAATGAAACTACAACTATATGATTTTGATAGGCTTTCACCTGTTTGATTAACATCTCTCTATATTTATTTCTTCAGCATTACTTCTCTTATTTCATATTTACATCTAAAAGAATTTATATATACAAATGCAATACAATGTGAAATTTTGAATTTAAAACATTATAGGAAACAACTGTAAAGGATCCCTGCATGTCTTACTGATATATTAAAGACTAAATAGTAAACCCTTTGGGGGAACAATATAATTTGCAGCCTTATTATTTTATATATAGCAGCAAATTGACATTAGAAATTTAGTATTCAGTTGATAAAGGTTAAAAAATAAGTATGCAATGCTTGCTGAGGTGTACTCTAACAAAAAATATGAATAGTTTTACAAAGCACCAGTGAATAAATTGACAATCATCTAATAAGTTTAAAATGTTAAGAAAAATATAAACCTGCCACCTAAGCTAATAACAGTCATGACACAATACACCACATGCTATTATAGGGAAGTTAACTCTTTAAACTAATACCCACCAAATACTAGTATCATTTGGATAAATATTATAGAGTACTTTACAAAGTTAGTTTATTGAGTAAAATTAATTTTGGTCCATGATTCCAGAGCTATTTCACTCACGCTTGGCAGTAAGGCATGGAGGTGCTTATGATATTCAGGAGTAAGATGTTATGGGTTAAATACCCATAGGGTCAGGGTCTGGGAAAGGGTAAGGTTTAGGGTTAGGGTTACAGTTGCAGTTAGGATACAGACAAGGATGCACAGAAATTGAGCCATAATGAAAACTGAGTATAACCTCCAATGCCTGTCTCAGGTGTCCTACTTTCCTCAGTCAGGTTCTCAAAGATCTACAGGTTCCCAAAATAACAATATAAACTCGAAGCAAGCATTTAAGTATAAGCCTATGGGAGAAATTTATATTCAAATTGTAATGTCCTTGGATAAATAGCAAGATTTTTATTTGTCATCATAGTTTCAGTGATCAAAATAGTTGTTTTACTATGTATCATTATCATCATTCATAACCCTATGTCATGATCAATAATAATAATTTTAAACCAGAAGAAACTGAGGATAGAAGTGGTTAAATGCCTTCAAGAAATAAGTCATTTCAGAACAATAGCCAATTTCATTCAAAGAAATATTACAGTACTACTTTCTGTTTGACTCAGAAACGTTTTGGTAGTCTCAAAATGACAAACACATAAAAATCAGTGGCAAAAACATTTTTGAGCAAGAAATGAGTGTGTATTCATAAGCTTTATATAAAGACTGAGGTAAAAGAAGCTTCACACTCACTAATGCCAGTAATCAGCTCAGTGTCTGTCACACGTTTTAAACAATTTAATGCTTTGAAAATCATTTTCTCTTTTCTTTCTCTTAGTCCTGTATGTAATGTTAACATAATCTCAATATTTTATTCATTCAACAGATATTTACCAAGCTCCAACAGTTTGGCTTTGGTAGGAATAGAGTCAAATATCTAAATCTATAAATTGAGACACAGATTGGAGTATCTTGATCACTTTTGTCACATTTAAAACAAATTACTTATAAATATGTTGGAACAAAAAAATTAATAAAATTTGTTTTGACTGAAAGCTATTGCTTGTTGGAAAAAATAAGATCTATATATCTTATTGATAGAATTACTCCTAGCCTAAAATTAGTGATATTATAGGAGGAAAGTGATATGATAGAACAATATTGATGCTTTACTTTCCTGACTTAATAATTTATAGATCTGCAGGAGAAATATTACTTTTTACATTATTATCATTTTCATAAAGAAAGTACTCCTTTCTGGAGAAATAGTTATCAATTTTAACTTTGGAAGTATTTTTACACTTTGCATATATTTAGCTTGTCTATTGAAAAAAAAACAATCCACTCATCTCCAAAATAAGCTAATTTATAAGGTAGGCATTTTATTATTACCAAATTATCAAATTTAATTGATTACTTATCAAAAGAAAGATAATGTTAATAGTTATCATATAACCTAACTTTAAAAAGAACATTTTAGAAAATTCTATTTATATCTATTGACTCTAATCCAATTACTGCTATCAAGTAATTAATTATGTATTCAGCAGCAAAGAAAATTCTCATAATTATTATTTTCAAAACGGATAATCATACTAAATATTTGTTTTTAATTACATACCTTTAGCCTATCACATATTGATGAAGGTATTTAAGCACCCAATATGATGTATTATATATGCATCACAGAGCAAAATGTCTATTCCACACTTTGTTGAATAATTCTTTGTTGATAGGCAAAATCATGCCCACTTGAGATCCACTGACCTAGAAGGTAAATATTTTAGCTAGAGTGAAGCTATAATTGAGAATATAAAGAATAGTCACTAGAACTAGAGATATCCACAAGATGAATGCCAAAGGGAGGGCAGAAATTCTTATTTAGTATATGGATAATCAAATCTACTATTCACAAGATGATGTTCATGGGTTATTTAAATATTTCTATCCTGTGCTCATCTGATCCTTCATTATGTTGTCACTGCATAAAGAAAAGAAATCTGGTAAGTTTAGCAACTTTCCATTTATTCTATTTCCAAGATAGCTGCTTTGCTACTGACAGTCTTACACTAATCAAGTTGAAACTTCCAGAAGGAATCAGGGTGAAATGATCAAGTGTTTACTTACAATTGCATTAACTAAATAGATGTTTTAGTTATTCGGTGTGGACCTCAGCCATTCACCTAAGCATAAGATACTGAAATGCATGTGTGAAGTTGGCAAGAAGAGTGAAACGTGTTCTAATTGAAAAGAAAGAGAAAAGGGGACATAAAGTACATTGTTCTTTTGTACAATGACAAATGATTGGAATAGACACACTTTTCTACCTATGAAAAACTAGGTACAAGGTGATTTAAGCACTCTCATCAATATGTGATTGTAATCATGCCAAATTTTACTTTATTTTCTTTCTGAAAATTTTAACAATGGATATTGGGACTTTAGTTTGTTTTCAGCTTAGATTTCTGAGTTCCTATATCATTTTATCCAGGCCAATATAATGATGCTTACTCATGAACAAATAAAATGATTAATAAAATGGCTTAATTTCCTCCACTGGTGAACACTCGCAAAGAAAATACATGCTATTCTACAATGGTATTGTGCTTCTATTTATCAGAAATTTACATATGCTTAAATCCAGGGTTTTTTCCAAAAAATGGGGTACAGAGCTAGAATTTATTTTCTTCAGATTAGTGAACACTCAAAATAAATACCATCTGCTTGTACTTTGTAAAAACCTGGGTTATATATACTCTAAGCCCTGTACATTTTATTTCATTGCTAAATGTTTACAGGACAACTTTAGTTCTGAATTACCTAACAAAGTATACAGGCATATCATAGGGGGCCACCATTTTCCTTGCTTAAGTATATCATCTATTTTATTGCCTCATTAGTCTATCTAATCCAATCATTTGAAATTGACATTCATTCTTGTTTTCAATACTTTTAAGACATTTCCCCAAACCACTCTAGAAATAATAACCAACTGAAGGTGATTTATATGAAATATACAGCTTGAGATAATAGAGCCCACAAGGTGATTAATTTTAAATATAGCAGTTTGTGAACCTTTAAAAGAATTCATATGCTCAACAAGTTTGCTGTTCTTCCTCTGTCCATTTTGGTCAAATTCAAAATATATAGTGTTTATTAATGTTTTCAAAATTTTAACCATGAACAAAAAGCAATTTTTTGGAAAGTGCTTTCCACTGTGTTAAATTTTCTTTTTGTTAGACTCATGAGGTTTTGTGTAATTGGATTATCTTGGCACACAGAGACAAGAAAGAAACTTTCAGTTATACAAGTAGGTAATTAATATGTAATATATATTTTCAGATTTTTTTCATTTTCTCAATTGCAATGTGATCTTAAACTTTTACCAAAAAATCCTTTCTTTAATGTATAATGCCCTTCTGATGATCTGATTGATCCCCTGATGAGATCATTAGACATTTATTATTAATAGGATGTTCAATTTTCATCTCAGGGTCTAATTTACGTCTAAGATTTACACAAAGAATGCTTCACTTAATAATACAATGTGGTGCCGGGTGGTGGTGGTGCACACCTGTAATCCCAGCACTTGGGAGGCAGAGGCAGATGGATTTCTGAGTTCGAGGCCAGCCTGGTCTACAGAGTGAGTTCCAGGACAGCCAGGGCTATACAGAGAAACCCTGTCTCGAAAAAACCAAATCCAATAATAATAATAATAATAATAATAATAATGATAATAATAATAATAATAATAATATAGTGTGGACTCCCAACCCAAAGGAGTGTAAGAAAATCTGAGATAAACTAGGAAACTGTGTCTGCTTTGCAGTAAAATTTAATTACATGCACCATATTTTCTCCAACATCAGCATTAACTACTGGGAGATATTTTGCTATGTAAGCATACATATATGTGGATGAAATAGCATATAAAGTTTCTTTTATTTTTTTGTGTTTCTGTGAGTTTAATAATCTGTTATAACATCACTATATTCTCTTTACAATTGCAGCTTCCCAGAAAGTAATCCATATGTATATCATTATATACATTCTGATATCCTAGGGTATTCTGTTAACTACGGATTTAATATCATTCACTTAACAGAATGTTCTGTGTTGGAGGCTATAGTCTTAAAGAAAGAAATAGAGAAGACAATGAATAGGTGTTTTTTTGTTGTGGTTAATTTCATATTGTTTCCCTGTACAGTTAAGAAATAATTCTGCCTCTTTTAATATTGAACCTTTAAATTATTTGCAGTCATGATTATTGACAATCTTAGAAATGGGAAACAATCCCACATTGCTCTTGACACTTTGTTTTTGTATTTGTCTTTTTAACACAAACTCCACACAGTTGTCTATTCTCAATTGCATTGAATATGTTGAAATTAATCCTCTATGGCTGAGACTTGGCCAGCTGCTGCTTTTACTATTTCACTTCATGACTTCCTTGTCTGGTTCTTCTTAGCTCTCCCATGAGAGAAACTGTATGTTGAACCAACTAAATATTCTTATAGGATGATTATTGCTTTAGCCCCTAAAATTCTTTGCCTTCAATATATTCACCATCCTGTCTTCTGAGCTTAATTTGTAGAAGAAATACTTCATGTCATAGAATGACATGATCTCTGATATTAAGATTTCATGCTATATTTTATCTCCTTCTTAACAAAGAAAGTGTTGTATTTTCATAGCAATCTCCAGAAGCCTGTATATGTATATATACATATATGTATATGTATATATATGCCTCACACCAGTGAGCAATGAATGGGCTTCTTTGTTTATGAGCATTTCTGTCAATATGCTGACTACCAAATTATATGAAATCTTTGCTTTATGTTAATGATTTTGCCATGTTTAAAGGGTTTCATGAGCTTATTTTGTATCTTTGTCATTTTTAGGAAAGAGACATTCATATTTGTTATACTTGAGAAATCAAAGCTTTTGCTAGAAGGCACATAGTTTGTAGTTAAGATAAAATTATTTTGGAAATTTGAGTAAAAGTAAAATGATAACTTTTAATCAATGCTTATCACCTTGAATACCAATAGTGTATTGTCCTCTAATCATCCTTATAGATTGAAGACAGGCCTTTGAAAGATTGTTACAGAATACATAAACAGAATTATTTGTCCATGTGTTTGAATACTGTTCTACATTTCTAGTAGACTAATATGAAATGTTAGAACAATTTTAAATAATTTTTTAATCTATCTAATTTTTTCATTGTGACACAATGCCATTATTCATTTTATAATTATATTATTTATATTTATGCTAAAATATATGCACGCACGTAAATGTAGCTGGATTGTTTTCCCACATGCTTCAAACTATTTGAGATAACAGCAGGCCATCTAATCTTATTGGACTTATGCATATTAATAAGAGCATCTGCAATTTAAGATAAGAACTCCATAGCTCCTCAAATTCTTTCAGTATTCATATTTGGACATTAGCTTTTTCAATCCATATAAAAGATTAAAAATAAATAGTAAATAGCCTCTTCATAAAAGGATATTAACAAAAGAAATTGGTAAGTCAGATACTTTTTCAAATAATACACACATATTTTAGTTTAAAAATAAAGTAACACCACAACTTGCCTCTTTTTTCCGTTATTTTTTTATTTATACACTTTACATCCCAATATCCAACCCACCTTCCATCAAGTCCCCACCTTCCACAGCTGCTCCCTCACCTCTCCCTCCCCTTCTCCTCTTAGCCAATATTTCTCTATCATCATATCACTTCACACCCTCAAACTCTGTAACCACAGTTCTGTTCTCTGCTTTCATGAGTGATTTTTTCAGATTCAGCATATAACTAATGTAATGCAGCTCTTGTCTTCTTTGCCTGGTTTACTTTGTTGTACATAATGTACCGTGTCCACCCATGTTGCTGCAAATTAAATGCTCTATTAAATTCTGCATGAGCTCATGATCTTAGTACAAAAACAATCTACTCCTTTACTGACCTAAAGTCCCCTGGCCTTGTATTGAAAATTTCTTATAACTATAACTAACCCACTAACTACTATGAGGAATAAATTATTCCAGGTCTAACTGTAAATTCGTTTTCTTTCCAGTAAATTCTTCTGTAAACATTGTGGTTTCTAGAATTACTACAGATGTGTGTGTGTGTGTGTCTGTCTGTGTGTGCATCATATTTATAAAAATGTTTTTCACACTAATGACTTACATGAGAATGATAAATTCTGTATTACATAGACACTACTACTGAATCCTGACATTAGAGGGGTTACTTTGTAAAGATAGGACAATTTTCACCATTGTTTAACTTTATTATTTTGTTACTTCTTAGTTTATTATTGAAAAGCTGTTAAGGTGTAAAGATATTGTTATATTGTGTCTCTACATCTCAATCTTCTGGTCTTTTATAAGAGTTTGTGGCTACCAGTGTAGCTCAGTGATGGAGTGCTTCTGTTGGGTTCTAGATTCAATACCCTAGCACAACAACAACAACAATAACAACAAAAAGACACACAAGTGAACATAGAATTTGAGGACTTTATAATCATCCTCTAATGGAAATGTGTTACACAAATTAATTATTCAAGCACATAAACTTTCTGATATATTTAAAAATGACAGGGATTGTTGGATGAAAAGAAACTTAAGTAGAAATGAATCTTTAGTTTGATTAGAAACTTGAAAATAATACTTGAAAATAAAAACATAAATTACTGTGTGATGAGAACATAGGCCTTGTTCACAGAAAAGGTATTTGAATTTTGTCTTTATCTACTAATAATGTTAATTTTGGGTTTTGTTTTATTTATGATACCTTGGATTGAGATTCTTTAGGTGAGAACAGCATGAGGTAGTTGGGATGTTTATGTGTGTGTGTGTGTGTGTGTGTGTGTGTGTGTATGTGTGTAAAAATGTCAGCTTCCAGCCAGTTGAAGTGGCACATACATTTGGTCCCAAAACTCTGAAGGCAGAAACAGGTAGATCCCTTTGAGTTCAAGGCCACCTTCACTACAAAGTGAGTTTGGACAGCCAAAAGCTATGACACAGAGGACTCCTTTCTCAAAACAAAACAAAACAAAAAAACCAAAACAAAATAAAAACAGTCAGGCAAAAGAAAATCGTCAGCTTCCACAGCTTGGAGAAAAGTCAACTTCTTTCTCTCTCTGCCCCAGATGCTTTTGATAGATTGATGATTAAGAGTAGCTGTCTGTAGGGTGGAGCAGGATACAAATTAAGTTAATTAGAATTCAACTAACTTCAGCAGATGGCCACAGAAAAAGTTGTGGGTGTCAAGGCTGGTCTGGGGCAGGGTTGAAGCCCCCTTGAAGAACATTTAACTAAGGCTGACTGGGGGGGGGTTGCTACCACAGAAGCTAAGCTAAATATCAAGCCTAGCCAGTTTTTGCATTTGCACATTAAATTTAGATTTGGGATAGGGGAGTCCCAGGACCTCAACCTGGTTAAGTATTTTTGCTTTACCGCTGAGCTGTATTAGAAACCTAAATCTGTGTTCTTGAAGCAGATTCACATTATGGACGGATTCTCCAAAGACAACCTTATTCCTACTTGCAAGGAACTAAACTCAGGCTCTGGTCTTAGCACCAGCAAGATCTGTTTTTTTTTTTTTTTTAAATCTTGTCATTGGGATTTTTGAATATTTGCTATGCTGTAGTTTCAATGTTTGTCTTAATGTTAATGAAATAATTTGTACTGTGTAACACCAAAAACATGAATACAAAAAATAGGAACAACAACAACAACAAACAATTCTCTGCCTTCCCTAATGCTGAGAATCTGCTTCTCCTAAATCATCAGCTCTGTTGTAAATTCAAGTTCACCATGCTTGCTTTCTTCTACATTTGCAACCTTGTTGTAATAAATGTAATGAATTCCCTTTAAAATATTTCACTTCTACCCTCAATAGATCAGTGCATTGTTCAGTCATCAGCAGCTTTCTCTTGCAGTAGAGAATATAAAGACCCACAACTAGGCATCAGTGAGAGCAAGAGACCGTGGAACACTTACCCCTAAATGGGATTTCTACATCAAATCCCTACCCTCAAAATTCAGGGAACCCAATGGAAGAGGAGATGGAAACAGTATAAAAGTCAGAGAGAATGGAGAACACCTAGAAAACAAGGCCCTTTAAATCAACATAAACAAAGATTATATGCACTCATAGAGACTAAGGCAGCATGCACAAGGTCTGCATGGGGCTGCACTAGATCCTATCTATATATTATGGCTTTCATTTTTGTGTTTTTACAGGATTCCTGATTATATGGAGGGCTGTGTCTTTGATTCTTTTGCCTTCTCTTGGGATCTTTTCCTTCTGTTGGTTTTTATTGCCTTATTTCGATGTGATTTTTTTTGTTTTATCTCATAATTTATTTTGTTATGTCTTATTATAATCTCTTAGAAGCCTGTTCTTTTCTAAAGAGAGTGGATCTGGATTGGGATTTGATGGAAGGTGGAGAGCAACAGGGAGGAAAACCCATAACCAAGATTTAATTTGTAAGAACTGTGGTCTTGCCACACCTTATACTCCTGCAGCAATTTGATTTACTAATCAGTCTTTTGCACACAATGAATTAGAGATTAGGTGTGTCTCTGTTTTGGTTTTTACATTCCATTCAGGTGTTGAAATAAAACCTGTACTTATGTAATAGTGTTTACTTAGAGGATAGTCTAAGCTTACTGAACAAAAATTTTAGAAAATAAAATTGTAGATTTATTCCTTAAAATAATAAAATTTACCAAGAAAACAAAGCAGAAGGTAAACAGGCACTCAATATCATCCCATTCATCAAGTTCAAAGTCGTTTCATTTGCATTACTTTGCTCTCTACCAAACACTCAAAACAACCAAATGAGCAGGGACTGCAACATGCTGTGGTTCACTGTCTACTTTGTTAATGGTTACCTGAGGCCCAATGTTACAAAAAGTGCAATGTAAATGCTTGTTTATTAATGAATTTCTTTGAGGCTACAGTATAAGTATGAAGCTTTAAAAACACAATAATCTTAGTAGCTCTTTGAGTCATGGGCAGCATAAGTGAAACTTAGTTTTCCAGCATTCTCACAGAAACCCATGCTTTCTTTGTTATTCCTCATGCTGAAGATCTTTTTAACTGTTTTGGTGTTTCAACAACTATTACAGACTATTCTGAAATTTCCTGTCCATTATCTGGCAGCTTGAGGTTTAGTTTCTCAGAAGCTCCCCTTAAGTAGGTTACATTCATTATGCAGAGGATAATGTAGAGAACTTTCAATTTGTGTGTTAGCAGATAACTTCCCATCTATTTACTTTGGATTCTTTTTTTTCTTCCATAGTAAGCAAGTAGAGAGATTTTCAACATTTTCATTTTCTTTTGTGCTACCAATGTAACAACATACTGACTCGTCATGTTTCATAAAGTGACTTCTGCTTTATTAGTGTAAGTGTTATACAACTTTTACTCATGCTTATTAAAATCCAGTAACATGCTTTGTTTTATATATCTATTGGTTTATTTGTCTGTTTGTTTTACTAGGAAAGAATTTTTTAAGAAAGATTGTAGTCATGTGCGACATATAAATTCTTTCCCAAACATCTTTTTCTTCTCAACATATCTTTACAAATTTTGAGTTTCCATGTCACATTTCCATGTAGTAGAGTACTTAGAAAGATCAATTAAATAAACTTAAATGTAAATGATTTCTTCCTAAGGAGGAAATGGCTTTACCTATCCAAAAGGACAGGCCTCTATCTGCTCTGCCTTGCAGCTTTCCTATTCTTGTCAATAACTTCATTAAATATTTATCTACCTAGTATGTCTATGTGAATCAGCACGTATGTGTGCTACAGTGCATATGTGGAGTTCAGAGGAAGACTTGTAGGGTCTGACTCCTTCTTTTTACCATGTATAACTTCATTAAATATTTATCTACCTAGTATGTCTATGTGAATCAGCATGTATGTGTGCTACAGTGCATATGTGGAGTTCAGAGGAAGACTTGTAGGGTCTGACTCCTTCTTTTTACCATGTATATTTCTGGGTGGAACCGCAGGTCCTCAGGCTTGGCAGCTTGGCAACAAGTACCTAGACTGGCTGCCACCATGCCAAAAGTATTAATCAATAAATTATGAAAAGTTCTATATGACTTCATATTATAGCGTAAGTGTGGTAGGCAAAACTTTAAGAATGCCCTCCAATGGCTTTGCCAATCTCTCCCTGCCCATATTCTGCTGTTGTTCATCTCTATTTTTCACTAGTCATTTTGTCAAGGCTCTACTTTGATAAACAATGGGTGTTGGTCCTTTGCCATGTAACAAATGACCAAAAGCTTACTTGCTTACAACACTACCTCGAGATGCCAAATCTTTTAAATTCAGACCCCATTTTAGAGAACCTGACCAAATATCCAAGGCCCCCCCCCAACAAAACCTGAGCCTAGCTCCAGTCTCTAGGCTAATCCCCAACAAGACCAGTGTCTCTAGGTTACACCCTAACAAGACCAGTGTCTCCAGGTGATTCCCCCAATAAAGCTGCACCCCCAGGTTACGAGTCCATGCCTTGCCTAACAGCCACAAATGTAGAGTGGAACAGAAGTTAAATTTATGATATGACTCCTAGCACCAGCCACTTATGTTAAAGGCCACAGTAGCTTTCCAATGAGATGCTTGCACCTGTACTCCCTGCTTGCTGCTTACTATAAAGCCTTGCCCCATAGACATTCAGGGCTCCCCACCACGAAAACCACCCTGGGTGGTGCACAGGGGGAGAGAAGAGCTAGCTTGAATAGAATAAAAACCTGCTGTACTTTACATCAGATCAGCTTCTGTCTAGTTATGGGGATCACTAACATTTCCCTGGCACTACAGCCTACATCCTCATTTTTTCTACATCAGATGCTCCAAAAAAGCAAGAAAAACAAAACAAAAACAAAAAACTTCTTCTGAGCTCCTTGCTTAATATCTAGCAGTACTTAAGCAAAGATGGCAGACTGGCTAAACTCTAACCTGGCTCTGGAGAAATATCTGCTTCCATGCTAATTCAAAATATTAGCAAAACTCAGTTCCTTAGGATCACGGACTTGTGGTTCCTGTTTATTAGAGCCTATTACCCAAGGACTACCATTCTGACTGGCTGTCCACATTCCATTTATTAAGTTTCCTACAGAGTTTGGGTACGGTGACTCAAGGGCCCTTGCATTCCCTCCTGACCTGTCCCTGCAAAGAATATTTTTAATGCTTCATTTCTCTGTGATATGCCCTTTGATTACAGGATAGAAGATGGCCTGCATTTAAAGGACTAATAGTATCACCTAAATGGGGTCTTTTGCTGCAGAGGGGACCATAAAGAAGGCAAAGTTTCTATCTTTATGTTCCACTCACATTCAAGAGGGAAGAGATTATAGAAATATGATGTCATCGGAGGTCATTCTTTAAGTTCTGACTACCATGCTAATCTTCTTTATTACCAAATCTTACAGTATCTTTCAAAATGTATTGATTGATACCAGTGGCATTGTGATATATTATACCTCACAAAACATATGCGCGTGCGCGCGTACACACACACACACACACACACACACACACACACACACACGCTGGGGACAAAATGGGATTCTGAAAGAGTACTTTCATTCTTTTTGCAGTAAGTGACACTAGTTAAAATTGAATCCTACTTCACTAGGGGAAAAGGTTAGTATAAGCTACATAATTTATGGAAAAGAGTAATTTTAAAAATAGAAGGTCAGGAAACAGTTACTTTATGCTTACCTTTTTGGAAACTCATGTAAATTTTGATGTCTTGACAACCTTTTCTATCGAAATTAGGATGATATATATCCATATGAATTGTCTGTCTTTTATCAAAATGGTATGTCTAGGCTTTCCTTCTTCATTATTGTCTTTATTATGTGGCTGTGTGTGCTCTGCATCAGCATGGCCAGGTTCTTGCTGATGCTGCTGAGTTTTGAGACAGCATTTCACTATGTAATCTACACAGATGCTCAACTTGTAATTCAACTTTGGTCTACAGAGCTCTGGGATTACAAGCATAGCAGTATGTGTTTATGCCATAATTAGGTTTATTATAAAACAGGCTCGGGAAATCAATCTGAAATCACTAAAAGGTGCACCTTGCATTTGATCCTGTGTCAACAAAGCCCAAAAGTACAAATGACTATTTATCATAGTAGCCACGAGATGGCAGTACTAACGTGAGTTTTGCCTGAAATGAAAGGCAGCCACATATTGGAGAGTGAAGTACCAACGTTTTATCTCCAATATTTTTATACTTATGACTTTTCATAAATGAAGCACATCCTTAATATGGTATTGTTGAAAATGTCGCAAATGGTTGGATCTGGAAAATATCATCCTAAGTGAGGTAACCCAATCACAAAAGAACACACATGAAATGCAGTCACTGATAAGTGGATATTAGCCCAGAAGCTCTGAATACCCAAGACACAACTCACATATCAGATGATTCCCAAGAAGAAGGAAGGAGAGGGCCCTGGTCCTGGAAAGGCTCAGTGCAGCATTGTAGGGGATTACCAGGACAAAGAAGTGGGAGCGGGTTGATTGGAGAACAGGCAGAGGGAAGAGGGCTTATGGGACTTATAGGGAGGGGAGAACCAGGAAAGGGGAAATCATTTGGAATGTAAACAAAGAATATAGAAAATAAATAAAAGAAAATGTTGGTAGCCCCCACAATTCTTTTAGAAATATTCAGTGTGACTTTTTATTCTATTTTTATTTTCTATGTATTTATTTACTATTTATTCACTTTACATTCTGATTGCTGCCTTAATCCCAGTTCCGCTCATACAGTCCTTCCCTCCTTGTCCCTCCCTTTCTCCTCTGAGAGGGTGGAGGCCACCCTTGGATATCCCCCCACTCTGGCACATCAATTTTCTGCAGGACTAGAAGCATCTTCAGCCACTGGAACCAAACAAGATAGTCCAATTAGGGGAGCATATCCCACAGACAGGCAAACACTTCAGGGATAAACCATGCTCCAGTTTTAGGGGGAATACATATGAAGACTGAGCTGCACATCTGCTACATGTATGTTGGGGACCTAGGTCCAGCCCTGTGTTTGCTCTTTGGTTAGTGGTTCAGATTCTGAGAGCCCCAAGTGTCCAGGTTAGTTGACTGTTGGTCTTCCTGTGAAGTTCCTATCCACTTTGGGGTCAGCCATCCTTCCTCTTATTCTTCCATGAGTCCCCAAGCTCCACCCAGTGTTTGGCTGTGGATGTTTGTATCTGTCTGAGTCATCTGCTGGGTGGTGCCTCTCAGAGGACAGCCATGCTAGGCTCTTGTCTGCAAGCACAACACAGTATTATTAATAGTGTCAGAGATTGGTGCTTGCCCATGGGATGGGTCTCAATTTGGGCTGGTCATTGGGTATCATTCCCTCAGTCTCTGCTCCATCATCCATGCAAGAATGTCTTATGGGCAGAATAAAATTTTGGTCAAAAGTTTAATGGATAGTCTTGCCAGTGGGGTTCCGGCCTTGTCACAAAAGGTGGCCTCTTCAGGTTCCATATCCTCACTGCTATGAGTCTCAGCTAAGGTCAACACCATTGATTCTTGGGTGACACCCTCTCCCAGGTCTGTAGTATGTTTTCCACTTGCCCCTGCCCTGCACCTATTAGCTGGCACTCTCTCATGTTTTTCCCCACACCTGATCCCGAACCTTCCCATTCACATTCCCTGTCCCTTCTCCCACCCAGTTCCCTCCCTCCATCTGCCTCTTTTAACTATTTTATTCCCCCTTCTAATTGAGATAAAAAATCCTTGCTTGGGCCTTCCTTCTCATTTAGCTTCTTTGGGTCTGTGGAGTACAGTATGGGTATTTTATGGCCAATATATACTTATAAGTGAGTATATACCATGCATGTCATTTGGGTCTGAGTTACCTCACTCAGGATGATAGGTAACACAGGATTTTTAATCTTTAAACTATGACTTTTTACTATCTTCATCATTGAAATGCAACACTTAGGTTTGGGGGCTG
Organism: Apodemus agrarius; assembly: GCA_964023405.1. Taxonomy (NCBI): domain Eukaryota; kingdom Metazoa; phylum Chordata; class Mammalia; order Rodentia; family Muridae; genus Apodemus; species Apodemus agrarius. The sequence goes on from OZ030010.1 coordinate 107,267,027, forward strand.
CTAGACTTGGGTCTGAAACTGAATTTTCCCCTCTAACAACCTTAAGCCCTATGAAAAGTTTTCAAGAGTGATTCCTTCAGGTCAATTAACTTCTACAGAAACCATAATTGAAGTCAGGCACGTCTGAAAGTCCAGACAATCAAGAACTCAAGGCTCTCCTCAGCTGTTTAAGATTGTTCAAGGCCAGCCTGGACTACATGAGAACTTGCCTCAGAAACCAAACCAACCAACGAAACAGCCAACCAAACAAACAAACAAACTTGTAATTGAATAATCAATGAAAAACAAACCTTTTAATTGAATACAGGCTGCTCTTTCCCCTTTTACTACTGACTGATGTAATTATTTCCTAGCACTGGGCTTCCTTTTTATACTAATATAAAAAAATATCAATTTTGCCTATCATCATGGCGCCAGTGCTTAACACAGTGCTTGACATACCAAAGACCCTCAGCTCAAACTTATCCACTAATAGGGAAAGTGAGTAAACCATTTTTGGTATCCCAGTCAAGAAACCATTTCATCATATTGCAAAGTTTGATGGGCATAATGCAGCTTCCTTAATTCACAATTTTTTCTTATTTTCTATAATAGTTTACTAAAGTGGAGCCCTCAAGGTTATTATGTTGATAGGTCCTGAATCAGCATAAAGATTTCAAACAGACTGTGCATTTTTTGCATGTGCTTTTCCTGACTTATGAATTTAAAGATCAAACTGGCTCATGTGTTTGACTCTTTTATGCTCATTTCAAGATTTAAGTGCCCTACTCCAAATGTATAAAATTCAGCTTTGCATGAATACACCTCGGGTTTTGTCATCTTTATAACCAACTGGTGTAATAGACCATTCCATCATCTTTTGAAAATTAGAAAAGATAAAGGCTCAACAAACATAATTGCCATATAATTTTGGAAAATAATTTACTTTGGTGTGATTTTTTTTATTTTAATCTATTGGCTTTAAAGATATTTAAGCTTGTATGATTTGTCCCTTCCTGTGTTTGCTATTTTATTAAAAACTGCCAAATTAAAAATGAAAGACTTTTTGTTACTATTAAATAGAGTGAACAAATTTAGACTGGCACTGACTACCAGCCAACCATCTGGACTCCAAGTCATCAAGAAACCTCCAAGAACTATATATCCACATATATTTAACTCAAGACCTATTTTCAAGTATCTATTATTATCACTGGGAGATACAGAGTTCCTTTGCAGGTTTTTGGTCTTCATGATAAAATAATTTTTAAATGGGATTAAAAGGGAGGCCAAAGACTATTAAATGGAGTAACAGAATAAAAGAACATGGACACAAGCAGAGATCTTGGTAGAGAGAAAAGAAATGATGAGGTTGGCCAGAGCCTTTGGCCCTTGTTTTTACTTTGAACTGAAGAGGCACTGTGTTAAATCCCTCACAGAGCGACATGTATCTTTGGTGTGAAACAAGTTCTTCATCCTTTTTGACTAAACAAAGGAAATGTGTCACCTTAATATTACCTGACTTAGTTGCATCATCAGCTAGGACTTGCTCTAAGTGGCTTAGAATTCAAGGCATGAACCTCTGAAGGCTGTTTGCCCTAAAGGATCATTGCCCCAGTACAGGGGGAATGCCAGGACAGGGAAGCAGGAGTGGGTGGGTTAGTGAGCAGGGGGAGAGGGATAAGATAGGGGGTTTTCTGAGGGGAAATGAGGGAAGGGGATAACATTTGAAATGTAAATAAAGAAAATATTTAGTAAGAAAAAAGAATTCAGGGCATGTATCAAGTAGAAAAGAATAGTAACTAACTCTATCTGTGGCTGACAGTTTGCCTTCCATTTTGTTAACTTTGGCCCTCATTTGGTTTTAGAGATTTAGAGCCAGGTTAGAATCCTTGTATTTGGCTCTTTTTTAACCTTTCAGTTAATTTCAAGGAGCCTGTGGGTCTTCATCAATTACTGCTAGGCCAGCACTTAACAATGGGTCATTGGCAATCGGATATTTTTCCATTATAGTGTTTAAACTCTGTCTCTTAATTACTCCTATTTCTTTATATAACAAGACACGATTGACCACTGACTATGCCTTTGCATTGCACATCTAAGATGCTAAGCAAATAGATATTGACGGTGTTTTCACTCCCGTTCTTCCTACTTAGCACTAAATGTCTTCTTGAAAACATTAAAGAGAAAGGCAATTCTTACAGGAGTTTTACTTAAAAGATAACGACATACATTTAGATCAGAAATATCCTTTAACTGCATTGTTTGCAGGAGACAATAAGATCAAAATACCCAAACAGTACTAAAGGCCATCAGTTGACAAATATGTGCTTGCTTAACAAATTACTGTTTATTGGCTGACTGTTAACCTGATGGTATTGCTAAAAGTTGTGGATTTCAGCTCAGAGTGGTTTTGAGGAGGTTCATTAAGCAGATGTAAGTGACCAGAGTCTGTATCAATGCTGCACAAGGTATGGAAAAACTAGGGTTTTGCTTTTTTGTTCTTCTTGTTTTCACTATAAAAAATGTTTTCTTGATGTTGAAGAGTTGGCTGAGTTCAAATTCCAGCACCATGTCAAAAACCAAATGGCTTCTCATGTCTATAACACCACTATTTGTGCACCAACAAACAAATGTGCACATGTAACACACACACACACACACACACACACACACACACACACACACTATGCAGACACACCACATCACACATAACACATACTGAAACACACACCACTCCTATAAAAGGAATAATTTCTTCTTGTATGAGTTATTTATTTTCATGATGTAATTAATTCCTGACTTAAAAACTTTTTCTGCACAAGTTAGTGTGTGTAGGAATTCATCTCACTTAAATTGCAAGGAAATACTACTTATTTCAAATGCAGTTCAGTTCAAATGTAAGCAACTCAGACTTAATGATGTTAAATTTTCTTTTATTTTATAATATTTTCCTTTGAAATTTTAAACCTAGGTTTTTTAAAAGTAAAATATACTCAATGGCTGATATTAACACATTAATAACATTATTTATTTTTAAATTATATTTGTATTATTTAAAACAAGTTTTAAATTTGAAGATATCATGATCATGTTCTTCCCCTCCTCTAAGTTCTTTCAGATCCTCGCCCACTCCCGACCCACCTAATATTAAGTTCTTTTTCAAATACAAAACAAAACAAAACAAAACCTAATCAACAACAAAACATCCAAAACCTATAAAAGACAATAAAGTTGATACTCCAAATAGAAGGCATTGTGATCATAAAAAGAGCAAGTGGCATAAGAATATATTCTATGGGGGTGTGGGGGAGGGGGTGTCTCAGCAGGCCCATACCAAGGCATCCCTTTGCCCTGAAGTATAGCATAGAATAAAGTTTATTTCTATTGGGCATGGGGATAAGAATTAATAGGGTAATAGAGGCAGAGAGAGGCAGAGAGAAGGAGAGAGTATAGAAATAGAGGGCAGCCATGACAACATGGAGAGAGCTGGAAAGTGAATGGGGAGAGAGGGGGAGCAAGGGGGCAAGGGAGTAAGAGAGCAAGAGAGAGAAACGGGGGACAAGAAGCCCCTTTTATAGTGGGTCAGACCTACCTGGCTTTTGCCAGGTAACTGTGGCTGTTGCCAGGTAACTGTGGGGTGGAGCTTAGAATCCTAACAGAAGGTAACCATACTAACTGTAACCAAATAAAAATACACACTCAACCATGATGTCCACTGTGTGAGGTCCCAGCTTCTGGATGTGGGGCCTATCCTGGAATGCTTGGTGTTCTCAGTGCCACTCTTACAGAAAACTGATTTTCCCTCTTCAGGCAGGTATGACAGTTTGGTTGGTAACCTTTACCCCACTGGCAGTTTTCTCCTTTCTTTCTTTCTTTCTTTCTTTCTTTCTTTCTTTCTTTCTTTCTTTCTTTCTTTCTTTCTTTCTTCCTTCCTTCCTTCCTTCCTTCCTTCCTTCCTTCCTTCCTTTCTTTTTTTTTCTTTCTTTCTTTCTTTCTTTCTTTCTTTCTTTCTTTCTTCCTTCCTTCCTTCCATCCTTCCTTCCTTCCTCCTTCTTTCTTCCTTCCTTCCTCCCTCCCTCCCTCCTTCCTTCCTCCTTCTTCCTCCCCTTTTCCTTCCTTCCTCCTTCCTTCATCCTTCCTTCATCCTTCCTTCCTTCCCTCTTTCATTATTCTTTAAGGCTATAACAAAATAAATATAATAAGATAAAACAAAATCTACAACATTTCATGTTGGACATGAAAAACCAATAGGAAAAAAATAACAGCCCAATAGAAGTCACATGAATGAGAGACCCACTAATTCACTCACTCAGTAATTCCATAAAACCACCAAGCTAACAGCTATATTATATATGCAGAACACCTGATGCAGGCCCTGTGCTTGCTGCTTCAGTCTATGTGAGTTTATATAGACTTTTCTCCGTTGATGTAGAGGGACTTAGCTTTCTTGGTGTCCTCCATCCACTCTCATTCTTACCCTCTTTTTACCTCCGCGTCCAAAAGGAAAGGTTTTTTTTCTTTACTTAGTTGTATATCCCAAAGTATACAACAACACCACGTATTTGGTTGGTTTTAATCAACTGTAATAAACACATGCACTTTTATGCTGCTATACTCTTGTAAATGATTTAGCTTTTATTTTGTTAAAATAAAGTAAAACCAATTTTCAAAATATATAGAACATGATCAGTTCTCTTCAGTGAATATTTTAAATCATCTCAGTAATTGTATCATGTATTCCCAAGATGGTAATATATCCTCAGTAATCATAGTTATTGAGTTTTACGTATGAATATAGTATTTGCATTTACAAAACAGGGTCCTCTAGCTTAAACTAAAAGTAGTTATTTGTAATACAAGGAAATATGGCCTGTTAGAATTTTTTTACATGTAGTAGTAGGAATAATAACACTGACTGTAATTTGCTGCAGGTAGAAGAAAATGTACATGTTGATGCATATACTTAAATAGGTTTATTTTAATTCTTTAATTTTTAAAGTTAGAATAAAATATATCATTCCCCTTCACTCCCCCCAATCTTCCCATGTACACCTTCTTGTTCTCTTTTAAATCCATAGAGTCTTTTCTCATTAGTTGTTGCAACATACATGCATGAATGGAGATACAACCTATTGATATAACCTACCCAGTCTGTATATATGTACGTTACTTGTATGTAGGAACATCTATTTTGTTAAACACACAATCCATTATTTAACATTGTGTTCAATTTAAAACATAAAGTACTATTTAAATGCTATTTCTCTGATCACAAGAAACACAACCTTCCTGAAATAAAAGAATAGAATACTCTGGACAACCTACCACACATGATTTAAATGGATTCTAATATCACATGTGAGGCAAAGGTTTCTCACTCTAACCCAGTGATAATTTACGAGTATATTTTCTTTATAAATGTTCAAAGTGAATAGAGGTTTCAAATGGGTAATGAGTACTTCTAATAAAAGTTCTGTTTCAGCCTATTTAGTCACTAATACTGAAAAAGTATGCCCAGGCATGCATAATGGAACCAGTTGCCCATCAAGATATTTATGAACAGTGCCAAATTAGAGCTATGGTTTATACTAAATGACCTTCCATTATTGTACTTCCTGGAAAGCTTAGATGAAAGAGCTTAAGCAATGAGATACTGTTGTTAAGTGGAAAAGGTGTCACCCATTAAAGTCTAATATGTTGATATTAGACATGTCAATCATCTAAGGATAACTCTTCTCAAGGTATTATCATGACATCTATCCTTTTTTTGTAATGGCTATTCTATTTATTTACATTTCAAATGTTACCCCCTTCTCATTTTCCCATGTGCAAACCCCCTATCCCATGCCCCTTCAACCCTGCTTCCATGAGGGTGCTCCCCCACCCTTGCACCCACTCCTACCTCACTGCCCTGGCATTCCCCTATGTTGGGGTATCGAGCCTTCACAGGACCAAGGGCCTTTCCTCCCATTGATGCCCAACAAGGCATCATATCCATATCTGCTACATATCTAGCTGGAGCCATGGGTCCCTCCATGAGTACTCTTTGGTTGGTAGTTTAGTCCCTGAGAGCTCTGGGGGGTCTGGTTGGTTGATATTGTTGTTCCTCCTATGGGGTTGCAAACCCCTTCAGCTCCTTCACTCCTTCCCTTAACTTCTCCATTGAGGCCTCTGTGCACAGTCCAATGGATGGCTTCAAACATCTTCCTCTGCATCTGTCAGGCTCTGACAGAGCCTCTCAGGAGACAGCTTTATCAATCTCTTTCAAGCAAGCCCTTTTCTTTAAAAGTTATTCAAGAAAAATGGAGCCTGTAACATTTTATATCATTGACAAAAACAAATATTTTATTAAGAAAAATTCATCATTCTTGTTTTAGGAGAACAATAAAATAATATTTTTGCTTTGTTTCCTTCTGTTTGTAACAACAGAACCCTTGTTATGTTAAGGTATTAAGAGAATAAAAACCTAGATTAGGGATAAAATAGTGAAGTGAGAGTACATCTCATTTAAACATAAATTTTTTGGAAAAAATTTTCAAAAACACATGTAATAGTATGGATAAAAGTCAAATAATTTTCTATGTCTCTGTATCACAGACTGTGTTAGGATTCTGTAACAGTTTAATAATTTATTTCTCCCTTTTTTGTTAAGTTATTTCACACCATGATATCATACAATTCTAAAATTCTGTATATATTCTTATAAAGCTGCTGTGTAATTGTCATACATAGCAATTTTTTTATTTTCCAAAACTAAAATATTTTCATCATTTACCTCTTTACCTTTCTTCCCTCCAACCCATCCCATGTTCTTCTTCTCCTTTACTCCCTCTCAAATTCACGGCCTCTCTTTTGTTATGTTGTTCATATATTAAATACAACATACATACATACATACATACATACATACATACATACATAGACACAGCTAGATAAATTCATATACTGTTACTTGGATGTATGTGCTTTCAGGCCTGACCACTTAGTATCAAGTAAACAGGTAGTGGGGAAAAATGATTTGGCTAGCTCTCATCATTCCTTAGTATTCTTTCCTTCTTTGTCTAGGCCTAAGTCCCCATGAGACTTTCCTTTTCCATGTTAGCAAGTCTGTTCCATACCTAGCAAACTTTTATTTGATGTTCACATATTTATTTTCGATTATTTATTTATTTATTTATTTACACTCCAGATTTTATTCCCTCCTCCTGGTCCACCCTCCAACTGTTCCACATCTCATACCTCCTCCAGTCCCCCATCTCCATGAGCATGTCCCCACTCCCCACCCAACACCCAACCAGACCTCTAAACTCCCTGGGGCCTCCAGTCTCTTGAGGGTTAGGTGCATCTTCTCTGAATGAACACAGACCAGGGAGTCCTCTGCTGTATTTTTGTAGGGGGCCTCATATCAGCTGGTGTATCCTGGTTGGTGGTCCATTTCTAATTGTGATCAAAGAGCATAGCCATATTCAAATTGTTTTCTTTTGCTTTTAAAAATTATCACTAAACCTAACTGCAGAATGTGTTAATGTCTTAGCAATATTTAGTCTGTATTAGACTATGAATCTGTGTAATAGCAAACCACATCTCTGTTGCATTTGAGTGGGTAGAAAAATCATGATTGGCTTTATGTAGAATAATCTTTCAGTGAAATTTGAAAGCAGATGAGCTGGAAAGATGGCTCAGTGGTTAAAAGGACTAACCTTCCAGAGGCTTTAAGTTTGATTCCCAGCAACCACATGGTGGGTCACAATCATCTTTAAAGGGATCCGATGCCCTTTTCTGTTGTGTCTGAAGTCAGCTACAGTATACTTCACATACATAAAATAAATAAATATTTTTTTAAAAAAATTGAAAGCAGGTGCTTCTGTTATGAAGAATCTATTATTTCACAAGTGGGACCAATTTTCAAGATATTCAATTACAAGTTTTTTACATGGGTTTTAATGTTAGGCAAGTCAGGTCTTCCATTTGAAAAAAGATGATCAAACATATGTAATCATTTGATGACTTTGGGATATTATGATATGGTTTCACCTTATGAAAGTATGGAGCTTTGGAGAGTAGTTATTTTAAAAATGTTCATATAAAGTACATTTAGTTCGTTCGCCACCTCTAACACACAAACACAGGCATGGGCACACAGACTATTACTTATTGAAGTTATAAACAACAGGATTAAAGAACTGATATTGTTCTAAACTTCTTGGCATAGTGCATTTGTATACTGAGTTGTACAGAGAAGAATAATTTACAGAATTCTTAATGAAACAAGTAAGAAAAATTTTAAGGTGATTATATATTTATTATATGTTACTTGAAATGTTAACTTCAAACACAGAAAGGAAAGCTATAAAATAGGCATATCTATTTTTCTAAATGTTGACAATATATATTGCAAAGATTATGGACCCAATGCAAGAAATAAGAATATTTTAAAAATTGTCCAACAAATCAACAAAATAGTAGAAATGTCCATAAAGCAGTAAACAGATTAGGTGCTTCTCAACAGTGGTTCTTAACCTTCCTAATGCTGTGACTCTTTAATACAGTTCCTCAAGTTGTTTTGTCCCCAACAATAAAATTATTTTGTTGCTACTTCATAATGGTAATTTTTAAATAATGTAAGCATCTGTGTTTCCTGGTAGTCTTAGCCAACCCCGTCGAAAAAGTTGCTGGACACCCCCTCCAAAAAAAAAAATTCATGACCTACAGGTTGAGAACCACTACTCTAACTGAACTTTAATAAAATGGAAGGTGAGTTTTAGAATATCACACAACCAGGTAGTGCACTTTCTTAAAATGCACTCTTTTTTTGTAATTATTCTAGGCACAGGATATTTGAAGTTAGAAAATTCTGAAGAGAAAGCTTTGTCTTATTTTTTTTAAATGACTGTATGTGGTCTCTTAAATCTTCAGTGTAAGAAAGAAGAAAAAATAGATGCTAAAGACTGCATGCACCTTCAGTTGTATAATATATGGAGTGCTTTATGAAAATATCTCCCAGATCATGCTCACACTCCTTTAAAATCAAGAGGCACATTTAGGTATATGTCATGTTTCATGTTGAGCTGGAAATGGCAGAATCTATCTGTAATTTTCTATTTTAACTTCATAATAAAATGGGGGAAGTACTGAGACCCAAATAAATCTAATTATTTATTCTAAGCTACACTTCAACTAAGTAATAGAGTCAAGTCTGAAACCACAGCACCTAGTGCCCAGTAAATAACAAAACATGATATTTTTAAAATGAAAATTATGCAAATTTGATTTGCCCATTGAGTTTTATGTACTTGTCATACATTTTTAATGTTCATCATGAGCCTGTTTTGTGTAGCTATTGTTGTTTGTTGGTGGTTTAAACATAGTTTCCAGTAATATATAGTGGCAGAGATTGCTTTTTCTTGATGTGAAATTGCCAAACTTGAAAGACTAATCAATCTTTCAACTCCAAAGTAGTGGATTTTTTTCATTTCTTTCCCCCTTTATCTAGGAGTATCTAAAGCTGGCAAACTGAAGAAGTGTTGGAGAGATGAGGGGTTAAGAGTTCATTCGGCTGTCCAGATGTACCCAAGTACCCTGTTATTTGGCAATACATACATCTGGGCAACCGATTGAACTTTTCGCTTCTCTTAACTCAACTGGAGCATCTACAACATTCAAGGCCTGCTTGACAGCCCAGATTGTATAATTTCCTAATCAAATGAGAATGAGGGTGCGAGAGCTGCCTGTCAGTGAGGGGACTTCATTGTAAACCTAAGGGGGGAAATGCATTTTTGTATACAGCTATGCTGGACTGTATGTACTTTGACAAAACTAAATGGAATGAATTGTTTCAAGTGTGTAAAACAAACAAGCAAAAAGTATTTTGACCAGTGATACTTGTCAGTTGCCTATATTGCCAGTGTAAAAATAACTGTATTTGAAATAAATAATAGCTAAAATAGCCTCAATCTATGAATACATAGAGCTATAAATCTGTCTGATCTATTTCCTCCTGTTACTTCTTATCTTTATGCAATTCCATCTCATTCATGACAATAATACACTCCTGGCATGTTTATCCTTTGTTTGTTATGTTAGAATGTAAGCCCTGTGTGAGCAGGGCCTTTTTTTGCCTTGTTTTCCACACTGTGTACAGCATCTGGCAAAGAGCCTAGCACATAATAGGGAATTAATAAATGTTTGAACACACAGAAATTTTATTGTACAGTTTTCAGTCTTGCAAGTCAGTTGGAGTTGGTCTCCAACACATACATTAACATATGGTTTCCCTGTTAGTACTGCTCTTTACAAGCTATTTTGTTTATTTTGCTATAAGGATTCTTAGGCTGAGATAATTTAGGCAGAATTCTCCAACCACCTATGGAGAAATAGCTTCAAATTGCTGGGCATGTTGCCCACTAAGACAGATTCCCTCAATGTTTGTTATTACAACTGTGGAATGATTTGCATCAGCAACTGTAATTCTACTAATTTAGGAACTAAAATTTTGGAGTATTTTAGGCAAGTGGAATAGGTTTTGCTATGGAAAACTTACTACTTTAAATGCTGTTGATTTGAGGAGTTCACTGTATTCTTTGTTTGTTTGGGTTTTTTTTTTGTATTTTTGTTAGATTTAACAATAACTGTTTTCATGTGGTCCTGAGGATGTGGCTTCCACATGAGGACTATACCATCCCAGCACCACAAAACAAAAGACAAATCTTCCATAACTTATATCAAGCATAAGAATTTTGAATACACAAATAAAGAGATAATATTTCATTTGCAGTCAAAGTACAAGTTGGAAAGTTCTATTTGCCTCAATATACTTTAGTGTTTTCTGAACAGAAAAGTGGGGAAGTGTATAAATATTGGGAACAACTGTTTTCAAGTTAAATAATCATATTGGTGTTATGAGATCTAACAACATGTCTAGAAAAGGCCTCAAATATCATCCTCTGAATGTTGCCACCTTTTTTAAAAAGAGAAATTACAAAATCTTCAAGCATATAAGACTACAGTGTCAGAAGTGTCCTTTCTCCCTTTTGTCACAGTCTAGGGAAGTGTCTAGTTTTAGATTTGCAGCACTGTATTCCATGGCAAGTCTAGCAAAAATGCAGTAACTGTCTTAAGTATGAGGTATAGATCCCTCTTGTGATGTATTGTGAAAGTTTTCATTTCCACTGATGTCAATTAGCCTGGGGTGCTTTTGCCTGGTGTAAAATAACATTTCCTAAAAGAGCTGATTGCTGTACAGGGGAGGGTTTTGAAATTACCTCTAATGAAAGTTGTTCTAAAGAATATCAACTGTCAAACTTGTCAAAGTGACTTAAATATAGACCTGCCTGAAGACAAGGAACTAGATTATTTGATCCCTTATAATTTTTTAGTCACAGAAGTTCTGTGAATTCAAGCTTGTAGAGTAAGTTAAGAGCTTAAAATTCAAAATGGCGTGTTTGCTTTCATTTAAATTCATAGAATGCATTTCTAAAGGAACTTCCCATATTGAAGCTACTATGTTTACAGGTAGTAAAGGATTTCAATTGATAGTAGTCTCTGAAATTTTTTTTCTGTCAAATCATAAAGAATTATACTATGTGACTATTCATAGAAAACATGAATTTCTGAATGAAGTTTGCTTTATTACAAAATTGTTATAGAACATTTAGATTTGAAAGGAACATTCATGCAATATACCTTAGTGCTAAGAATATATATACATACATATACATACACATACACACACACACACATATATATACATACATATATATATATATATATATACACACACACACACACACACACACACACATACACACATCATATACATATATTTGTATTGTTAGAACTCCGCACAGGATTCTTTTCCTCATAGGAACCATCTGAACATTTGTGACTAATTCATATTTGATCTAGCCATCTGCTTAAAGTTGAGTGCATATAATAGAGAGAAGATTTCATTGACATCTTATTCAATTTTTGCCAGTTTCATATATGTATACAGTATATTATGATAATATTCACATGTATTACCTTCTTCTATCCCCTCCTACCCCTGCAGCTCATCTTCTCTCCAGCTAGTCTTTCCCCTAACTTTTGGATCTTATTTGAGGGACTGGTCCTTGGCAGGTAGCTACAACTACTCTGTCTCCCTGATTCCATAGGCCTTCAGGCCCCAGTGGTCTAATGGGTAAGGGCCAGTCCTTCTGATTACATTGACCATATCACATGAGAAGAGCATTTCACAGCACTCTCACTGGCCTAGTCTCTCTGGTTTTTATACCCCCCTTTTAGGATGTTCCAGAGAGAAAACTTTTAAAATTATGAGTTTTTCATTTTGAGCGTTGAAAAAATGATAAAATCAAGCTTCACATGCAATGTTACGGTCTGTGGTTGGTGGTCCAAGTCCCCGGAAGATCTCTCTGGTTGACACTGTTGTTACCTCCATGTGACTGCAAAACCCCTCAGCTCCTTTAGTCCCTTCTCAAATTCCATTTCTTTTTCAAATATAATGTATATATAATTCCAAGCCCATTGTCTTCCATTAAGATTTTATTTTTTCAAAATCTCCCTCACCCTTTCCCCTAAATCAACTACTTTATACATAGCATTTGACTAATTAACTGAAATGGAAAGAGGATACACATACACACACGCACACCCATACATGCTCTCACACAAAGTGTTTTAACTTTGTGTTTCATTATTTTTCAAGATGATTATTTATAATTGTTTTACTTATTTTAGTGAATGATATGGATTTTTAACGGTTTGGAATTTATTTCTGAATACTTAATTGTAATCTTACTTTGGTTCAAGTATTTCCAAGTGTTTGCATAAGTTTTATAAACTAAGCTAATGACAGATGTAACCTATTAACATACAAGCATAGTTTTAATGAGCAACTATCAAATATAATGTTCACCATTTCTGTGTTTGGATTTATGTTTAAGGAGCTTGTTAATTAATATCGGCTATAAAATCATGCTACTGAAAACCACACGGAAATAAGTATTTGTCCTCAATTTTGCCTGAGCAAAATCTGTTATTGATACTTAAAGATCTTTCAATGCTTTAGAGACAACATAAAAATATGATAAATGCTGCCGGAGGAAATAAGAAATTGATATGAGTAGTTACTGATAGTGAATTTATTTGTGATTTAATTTTCTTCTATTATTATTATTACTATTATTATTATTATTATTAATTCATACTTGAGAAAATAATTAATTCTGGTTTTCTCATTACCTCACTCACTTTGCTTCATTACCCACAGTTTCTATGGGAGTCCAATAGATTCTGCTTAATGTGTAGCCAGTTCATTTATCATCTAAAAATGGAGTTTATAAAAATCTACAAAACATAAAACTTCCCAAGTTTAAATGTTTGACTCACATGTAGAGTATGAGAAGTGTAAATCAGGAAGTATTTTGCTTGTTTCCCTTGTTAGTTATTTGAGGCTTGAGAAATTTTGCATTCTTTCTCTCCTTTGTGATTCTACAAACACTTATTCTTTCCAATATACATGACACTCATTGTTGCAAAATATTATATTTTATAATAAAGCAGAATTTGTGTCATATAATTCACATAACTTATTCCTCCTATATTGTGTTCCTAAACATCTACAAACACTTAAGACAATTTACCATTCGGTTTAGTCAATGTTAAAATGTAAATTTTTAATGGTTGCTTTAGTTCTGGGCTTGAGGAAGGACATTTGCCCTTTGGTATTGGAGAAAAATAAGACAAAAGTAAAACAAATTAAAAAAAACAAGTTTTACCTGCATGAGAAAACATAACTTTGGTTGAAAGTAATTTTAGTTAATAAATTGGGAATCTCTGTGCATAATAGTGTTTATATAGACTATTTTCTTAGAAAAACTGGACCCTAAGAAAGTGAATTCCTGTTCGATGTTTTTATCTGTAATTCTAAGGGAAATAATGTGGCGTTGGTTAATTTCTAAGAAAACGTAGTGTTTCCTGAAACAATAGTTCAATCATACCAGTGCTGAGAATGTGCATAAAGTATTTCATGAGATCAGGACCATAGGTAGCTATTGCAAGTGCAATTGATAATACTCAAGTAAAATCCAGTTGGAACACACTGCATTTTACATTATTATTGACTTTTAACTATACTAATTTGTGGATACATGAAAAAATAAATGTTAAAGTACTTTCAATTTTTTTCATTACTAAAAAATTCCTTTGGTACTTTAGAGAGATTACAAAAGGGAAACGCTTAATGATACTGATATTTATTTAGCAATTTTTCATCACCTATTTCTATACCTCAAAAAGGAGGAGTGTTTATGTGTTGTCTGGTGGCAGATAAAATGGCCTAGCAGTCTGCAGAGACCATTCTCTCACAAAATATTTCGAGTCTCTAAGTCACTAGGAAGTCAGATAGCATATATTTACAAGAGTAAGCAGATGTTTTTGGTAGAATTGAAAGGTAGATGTTGAAGAACTAAAGGCAGATGATATTAATTTATTAATTAGTACTTTAGTACTGTGATAGAGGAAGTGTATTTGCGATTAATTGATAATTTGAATGACTAGGAAAATAAAATTCAGTAAAATGAGATGAGAATGAGGAATTACATTTTGTTCTGGTGAAACTTTAATTCCACATTTCTGAAAGAACCTAAGACCACCAAAGAAAGATTATCAAGACTAATATTTATTATATATTCCTTGAAAATACATATAAGCTACATAAAATGGATCTTGCAATATTATGTTTTGTTCTCAAGCATTTAATGCCTCCTCTTTTATGCACAGTTCCACACACACACACACACACACACACACACACACACACATACTTCTTTTGCTTCTTCTGATTGCCAAATTGGTATTTGCACACTGAAAAATATAACAAACGTTAATCTTGAAATCACTTTATAAGTTAAAAAGAATAGATTTATTAGCTATTAGCTATTAGCAGAGCAAAAAAGTTTTGTCAAACCCAAACTCAGAAACACAGAAGAGGAAGAATAGTGAGCATAGTGATATTTATTTGAGTTCTCTGTTCTTAGTTACAAATCCCTATGAAGAAAACCATAAACATTACTTTGTTAGTCACTAGGACTCACACCGCTTCCTCTGTGCCGGTGTAAAAATGGATCTTTGTAGGCTATGCTCAGCAAAGATGCATTCATTTTTCTGGACAATTTAATTCTCAACCAGCATTTAAAAATATAGTAATACGTGATTAGTCATCCAATACATAATTCATGATATCTCAAACAATCCTTTCAAAGACAACGTATAGAAAGAAAAAACATATGACCTAATTTTTTTTTTATCTGCTGGAAGATGTAGTGTCATCTCTCAATCCACAAAAGAAGCTAAGCGTGTCATTTCAATCATTTGATACAACTTACCTTTTATTGTTAAGTTTCAATACTACCTCATCTGCTTTGGCTGTAACATTTCATTAATTACTACTAATTATTACATAGAGGGACTGCTGTGCTTAGAATGTATGATAAACTTGCCTAGTGTATTTCTATGGTTACAAACCACTTACTGCTGCCATCTGGTGGATATTATTTGTTAATGCAAGAGTATAAATAGAATTGTATATTAACGTGGATTTCATTTTGAAGGGAAACAAAACTTAGAAATTTATAAAATTTGTTTAATTCTTAAAATTTGTTATAGTTTTTATTTTACTATAAGATGAAACAGTCTAATTTTAGAGATGTAAATTAGTTTTAAATTTTGTTTCCCCAATGACTTGCAAATCTCAAGGATCTATTCGTAACATATCTGCAAAATATTGATTTGAAACGCTGTTTACCCTAACAAAAGAATATGCAGTAAAGGCACACAGCAGTAGACCATAATTAAGAAATTTTACAAAAAATAATAGCTTTGTGACTATAAGTAAGTGAAAAAATGTTCTTAGCCATTCTTCCTTACTTTCATGTTTTTCCTTGCTATTTAAATGAAGTATTGACTATCTTAACACTGAATATGTTCGTTTGAGTTCATTTAATTGTTTAATATGCAAGCTATTTGTTATTTAACTAATGTTCTTTTTTCTTTTCTTTTTTTTCTCTCCACAGGGAATGAAACAATTCTGTTAACTTCCCAATTTTCAGTTTAAAACTCTGGTTGCTTAAAACTGAAGCAATCATGGTGAACCTGGGCAACGCGGTGCACTCGCTCCTGTAAGAATTCTATTACTTACTTTAATAAAAACAAGTTACTTTTATGACTGCTTAATCGATAATATCAAAATGCTTGCATAAAACCAGTCTACTTTATGACCTGTATCAAAAATATGAATATTTTGTATTTAAAGATAATAAATTGGGAATAATAATAATAAGGCATCTAATTAAATTTTAAAACTCATCTACTCAAATGATATGGGGATAATAGCCTCAATTCCACTTATTATAGTTTTTATGTTTGCTTCTATCATAGGTAAGGCTTAAAGAGTTTTTTTCCCCTTTCTTTCTTGTATGAACTGAATAATTACAAAAATCAAATGTCTGCTTATTGTGATGCTGTAAAGCTATAGTACTGACACCAAGGTGACTGGGACAGAAAGGTTACAAGGATGAGATCAGTTTAGGATAGATACAGGCTGAACTGGAGATAAAGTGAGAAGGGGGAAGAGAGGACGATGTTCTTGTAAGCAACTGATTTTGTGGGGAATAGTAGAGCATGCTAGAGATCTGAAGGCAGGTATTGAGAATGTAACTGATAGGGTACAACACTGTGGTCCTGAAATTAAACAATAGAATGCAATATAAGGACTAGTAAAGAATCGAATACAAGAGCAAAGCCACTGTATGTCTTAACCCAAATCTGCTATATAAGGAGTGTATAAACCCTGAACAGTATAAAGAAAAGTCCCAAATCCCTTTGTCCCTATGTAAAATCTGAAAATAATAAACAGATAGAGAGAAGTAAAAATAAGAATTAGACAGCAGATAGATAGATAGATAGATAGATAGATAGATAGATAGATGATAGAAGTAGATATATAGATCTCATCCAGAATAGCCAGTCACAAATGATGCTTTCAAACAGATAATTTTTAAAAATTATTTCATTTATTTACACTTCAGGCATGACCCCCCCATGACCCACCTCCCACAGTTCCTCATCTCATTCTTCCTCTCCACTGATTCTGAGACTGCAATCCCTCCTCCAGAACGTCCCCTTCCCTTGGGCCTCAAATCTCTCAAGGATTAGGAGCATCGTCTTCTGCTGAGTCCAGACCAGTCAGACCTCTGCTCTACATGTGTCAGTGTCCTTGGACATACTCATGTATGCTACCTGGTTGGTGGCTCAGTCTCTGAGAGATCCCTGGGGTGTTGGTTAGTTGAGACTGCTGGTCTTCCCATGGGGTAGTTTTCCCCTTCAGCTTCTTCAATCCTTCCCCTCATTCAATCACAGAGGTCCCCAACTTCAGTCCTAAAGTTGGATGTACATATCTGCTTCTGTCTCAATCAGCTGCTGGTAGGAGCTCTCCATGCCAGGGTCCTATCTCTAAGCATAGCATAGTAGTGTCAGGCCTGGTGCCTCCCCATCCCATGGCATGGAACCCAAGTTGGGCCAGTTACTAGACCTCCTTTCCCTCAGTCTCTTCTCTATTTTTGTCCCTATAGTTCTTTAAGACAGGAACAATTCTGGGCCATGAATTTTGACTGTGAGTTAGTAGCCCTGTCCCTCCACTTGAGGCCCTGCCTATCTACTGGAGGTGGACTCTGAGTTCCTACTCCCCAATGTTGGGAATTTTGGCCAAGGTCATCCCCATTGAGTCCTGAGAGACTCTTGCCTCTTGGGTCTCTGGTACTTTCACGAGAGCCCCCATTCCCCTTGAGGCCATGTAATTCCATTCTTTCTCTTGGCCCTCTGGGCTTCTCTCCTTTCCCCATACCTGATCCTGTTCCCCTTTTCCCCTACCCTTTCTCACTCAGGTCCCTCCTTCCACTGCCCTCCCATAATTATTTTCTTCCTCCTTCTAGGAAGGAGGAAACTTGGCACATAATAGTTGTCTTATTTTTATCATGGAAGGTAACATGTGTTGGTTTTGTTGGATACACCTTAGGAGCTCACATCTTGAGCAAATATTTGTGTCTGAAATGTAAATCAATCTCATCACTATGAGGGAAATTAATTTGAAACGAACAGATGTGAAATACCAATATCTTCTTTGTCCTTGATTGCTACCTAATCTGAAATTCTTACTGGTAGACTCTAAGAACCAGTGTAAAAATATGTATTTAAAATGATTTAAGAAATTTATTTCCTAACTCTGCCCATGGGAATTAATCATTTATACACGTTACTCTTAAGCCTAGAGTTAAGTCCTAGAAAACCGAGGACGAATTAGACAGTAGGGGGCATTAAAGTTTCAGACACAAAGCAAGAAGTGGACAACCATTAGAAAGTCACTTTGCAAGCATGAGAACTTGGAAATATTTCTCAAAAGGAATGAATGTGTGTTGTCACAGTGGCTTTCAAAAACAATTCATAAAACTGTTTTGATAAAGTCTCATACTTTCTTTTAAATTTAGCACAACACAATTCAACTTCTAAGTATCTTGTCTGGCCATTGGGTCCTTTAAGGAACTTTCCCATTATTTCTGTCACAGCTGGCTTAAAGAATAGCTGAAAGAAATTAATATTTTAAAACTATAAAGAATAAAGCATTCAGTCAGTGTCTGAAAGACAAAGGCCATATATTTTCTCTTGTTTGTAGGGCCTTGACACATAATCATGTATGACAAACAACATGAAAATAAAGGCAAAACTGTCTCAGGAACAAAGATGTCTAAGGAGAGTGAGGGAATCTATTGAGGTATGGGAGGAAGACATACTCAAAGTACCTTCTGTACTTATGTAAAAATGGTCTTCTATAATCCAACATAATAAAATAAAATAAAAAATCTAAAAGAGAATAATAAACTATCACACCAAGTCAAATAATACTCTGTTTGGGACAACAGTAATATTTAGTATTTTAATATAGTCTGAAACTAGACCTTATGATGACCCCTGGTCCTGTCATTTACTTGGCTACATTAGCTTGGAAAAATGTCAAAACCCTTTTTTAAACTCCATTCTTTTTTTCAGCTGCATAATGAGAGTAAATCTTTACTGATCTCCTGTGGGATATATATATATATATATATATATATATATATATATACATACACACACACACACACATATATATGTAAATAAGTGTCTACCTTACAGCAGTCACTCAATAAAAGAAAGGAAATGTTGTCATGGTCACACTGGTGGAGGGGGCTACAAGCTATTGTATAGTATAAGTGATATAGTGTGTGTAAATGGAGCCTGATTTTCCTTTCTCTTTTCTTTTTAATTTTCAGTGTGCACCTAATCGGCCTATTGGTTTGGCAGTTCGATATTTCCATAAGTCCAGTAGCAGCTATAGTAACTGACACTTTTAATTCCTCCGATGGTGGACGCTTGTTTCAATTCCCGGACGGGGTACAAAACTGGCCAGCACTTTCAATCGTCGTGATTATAATCATGACAATAGGGGGCAACATTCTCGTTATCATGGCAGTAAGCATGGAGAAGAAACTGCACAATGCAACCAATTATTTCTTAATGTCCCTAGCCATTGCTGATATGCTGGTGGGACTACTTGTCATGCCCCTGTCTCTGCTTGCAATTCTTTATGGTGAGTACAATTCTATTTATTTCTCAGTTTTGTAATAATCCTCAGGGTGTAATTCATACAGTTAATAATTACCTACAGAACTTGAAAAGCAAAGATAAACAAAATGTGAGCAAGGAAAAATGAGTGCATATATTGAGATTTATGAAATAAAACTTTAGCAGAGTTTTCAAAAGTTAAAACACCTATTTTATAATATATTGAAATTATCCATAAACACTTTATTTGCAAGTGTCATTTATAAATAATAAATAACCATACAAAATGGGATAGTGACAAAATGGCACCCTGACCTGTATTTGGGCTAACACACTTACTGTCAGTGCCAACTTTAATGCACAAAAGGGAAAAAAATAAAATTTTCTTCTTTAGCAATTTTATTTTAAGAAATGTTTCTGAGAGAAAGATATTGGACTCAGGGCCTCATTTACTCTAGGCAAGTGCTCAATCACTGCTATACCTCCAGCGCATGTAATCTTTTATGTTGACAAACTAAATAGTTGGTACAGATTATGCACTTAATAGGTGTTGCTCTTCCTTTTCATGCAGTCTCTAAGTCATGGTTTTATAAAGAGGCAAGGTATAAAAATTAATTTCTGAGCACATAAATGCAAGTTCATAGCACAACCATAAAACTCAGCTTCCATGATTTTCAAGTTTTAATTTCTTCTTTGATTTTCTGCCATCTCTTTGCTTTGGTCATTTTAATCTACGTTTTTGTTTTGGTTAGTACTTATGATTTTAGAAAATTCAAAATCACGTTAAAGCTCTGGTCAAGAATACTACATAGTCTTCCAGAGGACCCGAGTTCGATGTCCAGCACCTACATGGAATTTCACAAATATTTCTGCCTGTGATCACAGGAGATCTGATGCTCTCTTCTGACTGCTGCAGGCAGTAGAGCATGCATGTGGTGCAGACATACATATAGGCTAAATACTTATACATACATGAAATTAAGGAAAAACATCAAATGTTTAAAAATATTAATAATAAATATAAATTAATGAATAAAAGCTCATGTGCATGTCCAGCCTCAGACTCCCAAGTAGCTGTCACCACGGGTATATACTTTGTCTTTCAATAAGTACAATAACTACAAAACTTGAAAATCAAGTTCACATTTAATTGTTAATATGTGGAAGTCCCAGTTTAACTTTAATTGTTAACATACTCATCTTCCTGTAGAGTAAAAGAGAGATGTCCAAGGACTTCTCCAAATGCATAATGGAATTAGGAGAATGAAAATATTACTAAAATAGTATCTAGTCTAAAATTCTTAAAAAGAACAATGTGTCTTGAACATAATCTCTCATGACATTTGAAATAGCCACTCCAAAGGCTTAAGTGGCAGTACCTAAATTTATCAGCTTTAAATGCCTTATAGATACAGCACTCTTAGGTACTACAGTCTTCCTATTCCACTGAGTTTTAGTGACATGTTTACCTCAAAGCACCTGTAACTCACTGGTTATTTGGCCTTTTACTTTTCCAGTATTAGTGAAGACAAGGTCACAGAAACTTAGTGAAACAGCAACTTCAAAGGTACAGTTTCAACTGTGAGCTCCCCAATACATGCCCTTTGGGGGATAGACCAAAGGCAGGCTATAAAAGAAGTTATAAAAAGTGTAACAAAAAATAGAAAAAGAACATTATTAGGAAGCCCAAAATTGATCTAAAAACACCATTAGAAAGTAGACTGAAATGTTTCCAAGATGAGCTTCAGGTCACAGAATGAAAAGTCTGCACAAATCTCAAGAAAAAGTAAACTCCTGGAGGTAGAATGGAGTGAAAAGGAAAAACAAGCTAGGCAGAATTGACATTTGAAGAAAAGGGAGGGGGACAGTGAAATGGTGAAGAGATTAAAGCATATTTTACAGGACAGGAATGTCAAATGTAAGCACCATCGACTCTCCTCATACTGCCCTCCATTCTTCACATAAAGCCCTTGAAAGAAACCACACTGCTACATCTGTGAAGATGGTCTTGAGCTTAAAACCGTAGAAATCAGCAACAAGATGCAAATTCCCCTCAATTGTATTATTACTAAATCACAATTGAAGACATTTGCTGCAAACTTCAAGATAGTTCAGACCAAGAAAGACAAATAACACTTCTTTCCTATTATATGAAGAGTCTAGAGTTACTGATACAACAAACAAACAATATGAAAACATAATGATACTTATTTGAAAAGAGGAAAAAATTTATTTTTTTTCTTCAAGAATAAATTTTTCTTCAAGAAAATTTGGAGAACCACAAAGAAAGCCCAAAAAAATAAAACAAAGAAAGGTAAAGAAAAAACTCAGAGAGATAATTTGAGATAAAGAGATAAAGAGAGTAGTAATTGATTGGATAAAGAGAACGAAGAAATAGATTCAGTTCAGAAATAAAAACCTGCTTTTTAAAAAGGAAAATTTTAGCCAGGAGTGGTGGCGCACGCCTGTAATCCCAGCACTTGGGAGGCAGAGGCAGGTGGATTTCTGAGTTCGAGGCCAGCCTGGTCTACAGAGTGAGTTCCAGGATAGCCAGGGCTATACAGAGAAACCCTGTCTTGAAAAACAAAAACAAATTTTAAAAGAAGGAAAATTTTAGCCAATTTAAACAAGAAAAAAAAAAGAAAGACTATATATAAAGACAGTATAGCAATGGAGAAATAACCAAAAAATAAAAATAATTATTTTCAGATTGTAATTGTTTTATAGCATCACTTTCACATAACTTTGTGGACTGGACTGTAAAAAAGATTAAATATAATAAGAAAAAAGAAAACTAATTATTTCACGGGAGAATAAAAATTTACCTATTTAAATATGAAACAAGAAATATAAACATGAGAACAAGAAAGGCAATTTTAGCAGAGGAAATAAACTGATAACAAGTGAACACCACTATAGTTTAACTGTGCAAACCTAACTATCAGATATTTGAAAGATCAGGTAATAATAGGATTCCAAGCATTTCTTCAGAGCATTGAAAAGAGGGATTGTGAATAAAATGAAAAGAATATATCTGAAATCAATATAATCACACTAAAGTAATACTTAAAAAATGAACTTGAATAATTTAAAAACACTTTTATTCATTATATCATCAATTTAAGGATAAAGAAAATTGTAAATAAGTGAACTTTCAATTTTATATTTGATTTTATCATTGATATGTGGCTATATTCTATGTATTCTAAATTTTGAAGTATATCCCTTACAGTAGGGTTTTCTTAAAGCTAGATTTCTTATTTTTTGCAAATCATTTATGTATTCACTTTTCTTTTTAATATCTTTTTAATTTAATCTTTTTTACAGTCCAAGTTTTACCCCCCTCCTAGTCCACTCGCTGACTATCCCTCATCCCATGCCTCCTCCCTCACATCTCCAAAAGGATGTCCCATCCCACCCCTCATCTCACCAGACCTCCCCAATCCCTGGGGCCCTCCAGTCTCTTGAGGACTAGGTGCATCTTCCTTCACTAAGGTTACACTTGGCAGTTCTCTACTGTATGTGTGTTGGGGGCCTCATGTCAGCTGGGGTATGCTGCTTGTTTGGTGGCTCAGTGTTTGAGAGATCCCAGGGGTCCAGGTTAGTTGAGACTGCTCATCCTTCTACATGGATGCCCTCCTCCTCAGAGTCTTCCAGCTTTTCCCTAATGCAACCACAGGGGTCAGCTGCTTCTGTCCATTGGTTGGGTGCAAATATCTGCATCTGACTCTTTCAGTTGCTTATTGGGTCTTATGGAGTGCAGTCATGCTAGGTCCCTTTTTGTGAGAGCTCCATAGCTTCTGTAACAGTGTAAGGCCTTGGGACCTCCCCTTGAGCAGGATTCCACGTTGGGCCTGTCACTGAAACCTTCTCTTCCTCGGGCTCTTCTCCATTTTTGTCCCTGCAGTTCTTTCAGACAGGAAAAATTGTGGTCAGAGTTTTTGTCTGTGGCATGGCACCCTGTCCCTCACTTGATTCCCTATCTTTCTGTTTGAGGTAGGCTCTACAAGTTCCCTCTCCCCACTGTCTTTCAACTAAGGTCCCTCCTTTTGAATCTTGAGTCTCTCACCTCCCAGGTCTCAAGTACAGTCTAGAGAGTTCCCCCTACCTACTACCTCCCTAGGTTACCTGTTTCCATACCTTCAGCCAGCTCTCAGGACTTCAGTCCTGTTTCCCCCACTTGATCATGTTCCCCTCTTCCCCTGCATGTTCCCTTTCCTATCCAGCTTTCTCCCTCCCCCTCTCCTGTGATTGTTCCCTCCCCAATCTGTTCTTTCCTCCCTGTCCTACCTACCCTTACAAATTCCTCCCTGGATTACTTCCTTCCCCTCTCCTCAGAGAACAGGAAGTCCTCCTTGGACACCACACCACCTTGGGACATTCAGTTGCAGTAAGACTAAGCATATCCTTTCTCATTGAGACCCAATCACTCAGTCCAGTTAAAGGAAGGGGATCCAATGGCAAAGACAGACCAGGCTCCAACGGTTGGGGATCAAGCTGCACATATGCTAGAAATGTATAGGGGGCTGGGCCCAGCCCTTGCACACTTTTTAGGTTGGTAGTAGTATTTGTGAGCCTCCATGGGTCCTGGTTAGTAGGCTTAAGTTTCTTAATTTGTATATGAATAAAGGAAATAATGAAATGAATGTTATTTAATTAATATTCAGGAGGAGAGAGAAAGAGTGTAGAGCAAGAGGAGATGAAGGACAAGAGGACAAGGCCCTCTCAATTAACATGATCAACACAAATATGAACTCACAGAAACTGAGAGCATGCAGTGCCCCATCATGGGGCTATTCCAGATGGGATGCTAGAGCTAAAAGAAGTGGATGCATGCCCCCATCTTTAACCTATATGTTATCTTCAATTGATGACCACTTACAAATAAAAATACCATTTTTTTCCAAGGGAGTCTTACAAGGGGAACAAATTACTCTTAATGGTAGGCTGCATGTCCAGCAGTAGAAAGTAAACTCAGTGGTACCTTTGGAGGTTCATTATCTCGTAACATTTCATCAGAGCTCTTCTTTTTTAAATTGTTTTAACTTTTATTTGACTATTTTTATTTTAGTTATAGTGTTTCCTTCTCTTTTTTGCCCCACAGATCTTTCATGTATATATTATGGTTTGCAGTTTAGTATTTGTATAGGATTCCTGGGCTGTGAACTAGTCTTTGCTCCTTGGCCCTATCCTTGGGCTTTTCTCCTCTTGTTTGTTTTGTCTAATTCTATTATGTTAGTTTTCATATTTTATTATTAGATCAGATTAGATCATTATTTTATATTATATTCTTATCCCATAGAAGCCTCTTAACTTTTAATGAGAGAAAAAAGGGTTTGCTCCAAGTAGAAGGGGAGGCTGAGAGACCAGGGAAGAGTAAAGAATGGGAAAACCATAATCAGGACGTATTATTTTAGGCAAAAATCTATTTTCAATAAAAGGTAAAAGCTAATATACTTCTCATAACTATAATTTCCTAATGATGATAGATGGTAGACAGGTAGATGAATATATACATTTTTATATGTATGAATATGCACATTTGGGCTTGTTTCCAAGCTCTGCTCACAAAGTACAACAAAGACATCTTAAAGAAACTACTGGTCCTGGAATGTGAAGAAAAATTACAAGTGGAACATTGTTTTAACCTGAAAGTAAAACTGTTTTAAGTTTGGTATGTTGGGATGTGGCTTAGTGGTAGAAAGTTTGCCTTACCTTTGCAAGGTGCTGAATTCTATCACAGACCTCCCAAAATTTCTAGGGCAGGAAAATATATATTCACTAATAACAAGATGATTAGAATCATTAAGAAGAAAATTTTTCGCCGGGCGATGGTGGCGCACGCCTTTAATCCCAGCACTTGGGAGGCAGAGACAGGCGGATTTCTGAGTTCAAGGCCAGCCTGGTCTACAGAGTGAGTTCCAGGACAGCCAGGGCTACACAGAGAAACCCTGTCTCGAAAAAGCCAAAAAAAAAAAAAGAAGAAAATTTTTCTTCTATATTTTATATATATTGAAATATATTTTCAAGCTATATTTTCTATGTTCATATATAAAAATAATTTGTGCTTTCATACACTAACAAGAGAAATTGGAAAACAAATTCAAAGTTGCTGTTTTCAATAAAATTAAAACAAATTAAAGGTATAAATCTAATAAAATATATAATGGAGGTATATGAAGAAAATTAAGAACACTAGAAAAATTCATTTAAATAGCATCTTGTTTATAATTGGACAAGTCAGTCTCCTAAGGATATCAATACTTCCCGAAATTCAGTACATTGTCAACAAAATATCTGCATGTTTGAGGGCCATACATATAAAACGTAGTTTAAACTTTGTGATGAAATGTAAAGGAACCAGAGTAGCTGAAACAGTTTTGAAAATATACAAATTAACAAAATTAGAAATGAAAAGGGATACATAACAACAGAAACTGAGGAAATTCAAAAGATCATTAGATCCTACTACAAAGGTCTATACTCAAAACAACTGGAGAATCTGGAGGAAATGGACAATTTCCTAGACAGATACCAAATACCAAAATTAAATCAGCATCAAGTAGATCAGCTAAATAGTCCCATAACCCCTAAAGAAATAGAAGGGGTTATAGAAAGTCTCCCAACCAAGAAAAGTAGGGGACCAGATGGTTTTAGTGCAGAATTCTACCAGACCTTCAAAGAAGACTTAAAACCAATACTTCTCAAACTATTCCACAAAATAGAGACAGAAGGGACACTGCCCAACTCATTCTTTGAAGCCAGTTTTAAAAATAAACCCATTTGTTTGGTGACTAATATGTTTACTATAGATGCCTGAGAGCCTGAGAGCAGTGCTCTAGAATCCATGAAAAGGAGCATGGTGTGGTTTCTGTCTATAATCTCAGTAATCCTATGCCATGGTGAGAGAAAGAGACAGGAGAATTCCTGGAAGCTCATGGGGCAGCTAAAATAGTGTATTTGGAGAACCTGTCTCAAAGAAAGTTCAAAAGCAAGGATGGACCTCCATACTGTGTACAAGACATGAATGTTCCTGCACTCACACAGGGTTACACACACACACACACACACACACACACACACACACACAGAGAGAGAGAGAGAGAGAGAGAGAGAGAGAGAGAGAGAGAATCTCAGACACACACAGATACACATATGGTGAAGAGAGATCAGAAAAACAGAGAGACAGAGACAGAGAAATTTGTTTTTAAATGTCGAAGAAAGAATGTGATTTGATCTTAGTTTTCACTCTCAGACAACAGTAAGCAATAAGAATGCTATGTTGCATGGATTACAGTCAAAGACAGAAAAATCAACAAATGCAACAAAGGCTCAAACTCATTTCAAAATCGTTCTAATATTATTGGAATTATTGGTTATCATATGTAAAAAATACAAATTTCCATCCTCATAAAACCACACACCTAAGAAAAACTAACTCAAATAGAATTTAAAGCTAAATGCAAAGCTACAAATTTTCTATTAAAAAAAGGAAAATATTTACAATACTGGGTTAGGCCAAAGGTTCTTAGAATTGTTATTGGAATCTAAGGTTCATGTTGCCAAGTGACAGAAAGAAACTGGTGGGAAAAAACACTGCCATTTACATTTCAGGCTTATATGGCCAGCTTCTCAAATTCCTCAAGACAGAAAAAGTACAAAATGGGGGGAATTCTTCTTCCCACAGGAATAAGGAAAGGACACCTACAGGAGTGACACACAAAGTGGACTAGCCTCATAGGAACAAAAAAAAAAACTACTGTATACTTCTGCTTGTATCCTGGATTTTATATCATTCTTTAAATCAGTTGTGATAACTGTGAGAGTGTCATAAAATGAATAGATAAATTATGCTTAATACACATGAAACAAAGATACTTACATGATTGAAAAGGAAAATGTAGTAGAAAATATTCAGCAATAATATATCTAATAGAGCATAAATAAGAAAACCCAGAGCTAATTAAAAAAAAATAAATCAGCAAGAGAAATGGATAGATGAGTCACCAAGGAGAATGTGCAAATAGTAAGAATAATAAATAAATAGATAAATAAAAGAATAGATAGATAGATAGATAGATAGATAGATAGATAGATAGATAGGTAGATGTGGAAAGGCATTTATTAACCACATTTTCAAAATAAACTGTTTCACTTCAAATTATCTCTTACCATTACACTATAATTTATTATATGTGTTTTAATTCACACAACCGTTTACAGTTTAAAGTAATATTGTAAGCTCATTCCATCTCCACATGCTAACAGAAGTTAGGCTCAAAATTAATTCACTGGGAATTTTTAAAATTATTTATTGATTGATTGATTACATCCCAAATGCTGACCCCTCCCATCTACCCTCTCAAAGATCACTCCCATTCCCCCTCTTCACTTCTGAGAGGGCAGCTCTCTCATATCCCCCCACCTTGGCGCATCAAGTTTCTGCAGGATTGGGCTCATCCTTTCCCACTGAGGCCAGATGTCTTAGGTCTTTACTGCTGTGAATAGACACAATGACGGGCGACTCTTACAAGGACATTTCATTGGGGCTAGCTTATGGTTCAGAAGTTCAGTCCGTAATCATCAAGGCAAGAGCATGGCAGCATCCAGGCAGCCATGGTGCAGGTAGTGTTCTACATCTTCATCTGAAGGCTGCTATGAGGACACTAACTTACAGGCAGGTAGGGTGAGTGTCTTAAGGCCCATGCCCACAGTGACACACCATCTCCAACAAGGCCACACAGTCTAATAGTGCCACTCCCTGGGCTGACCATATACAAGCCTTCAACCAGACAAGGCAGCCTTCTGCTATGTATGTTCCTAGGGTCTCAGATCACCCTGTATGTGCCCTGTGGTTGGTGATTCAGTCTCTTGGAGCTCCCAGGGGTCCAGGTTAGTTGACCCTGTTAGTCTTTGTGTGTGTGGTGTTGCTATCTCTTTGTCAGCTTTCAGTCTCTATCCTAATTCTTCCATAGTGTTCCCTGACCTCTGTCCAATGTTTGTGAGTATCTGCATCTGTCTCAGTCAGCTGCAGGGTAGAGCCTCTCAGAGGGTCGCTATACTGGGCTTCTCTCTGCAAGTACAACACAGCATCAAGAAGAATGTGAGGGATTGATGCCTGCCTGTGGGATGAGTCTCAAAATGGGCTGGTCATTGGTCAGCCATTCCTTCAGTCTCTGCTCCATCTCATCTTTGTCCTTGCAATTCTTTTAGACAGGACCAATTTTGGGTCAAAGTTTAAAAAACGTTGAGGGTCCCCATCCCTCCACTATGAGTCCTTTCTGACTACTGATTGTGGTCTCTTCTGGTTTCATATCCCACTGACAGGCATTTCAGCTAAGGTCACCTGCATTGACTCCCTGGAACCTCCCTCCACCTGGTCTCTGGGACTTCCTATTTCTGGGTCTGTTTCTATACCTATACCATGCAGTTTTATCACTCCCTATCCTCTTCATGTATTTCTTATTTTACAGTCCCTAAATCCAACTTCTAAAGCACTACACTAGATAGTATAGATAGTATAGATATATAGTCCCCACTGTAGAAGATACAAACCCAGGTTGATACCTACAAAGGACTGTGGCAGTAACACAATCCAAATACCAGCATTTACAGTGTTATCCACACAGAAAAATGTATATACATCTTGGTAGATAGTAATGAAAATGAATGTCTTTTAGACATAATTAGACTACACTGGAGTAAATACATCTCAATAAGACTTTATGAAGATGAACACATTTTTGAAAGACAAAGTTTCATTGGATGTTGGCTAGAGTAATATGTTAGGACCTAAACAGCTGTTACCATATCACTTTAAGTCTTACAGAAAAAAATCTAATTTTGTAGGCATGGAAATTAACAATTGTTCATGCCACAGTCACTTTTTGAGTACATAGTTTATAGCAAATACCCCTTTTGTTAATGAGGCTAGTGTACAAATCCATAACAATACTTTTCTGTCCACACATGGCTTGCTCATTTTTCATTTGAGTAAAACTTGCTCGAGGTCACATTATCAACTAGTAAAATATTAGAGTTAAGATGCAAATGTATATTAGGTCTACCACCTATTTGTATTGTCAATCATAGTATTTTGGTACTCATGATTCCTTCTTGAAAAATCAGGAGGATGGCTGAGGGCATAGTAGCTCAGTGGGAGAGCACTTGTCTTATGGTGCACAAGGCCCTGGGTATAATCTCAAACACCATAAAACAATCAGGAGATTTTTGTGAGGAGAAAGCATGGGAACTAATCTGGAGAAAAATTAGAGTTAAGCTGGTCTGTAGAATGTAAAGAAGGTAAGTATGCTAGTTTAAAAACTGTTTCATAGTATGGGCAAAATGAAAAGCATTATTCAAACATTATTCTGAAGCCTTTGGGTATGTGTCTTGGGGTATATTGATCACAGTATACTTAAAAATTGCTGTACTTTTATTTTGTTCTGCTTTGTTTTCTTTAATGATTTCCTCAGGTGTCTATTAAAATATTGTCATTGTTGTTATAATTGTTGCACCAATGCTATAATTTTCTTCCCACCATGGAACTCCAAACTTTTCAACAATCTACTATGGTAATGGTAATGTGTAGCATTTTTATTTAAGCTCTATATTCATTTAAAATATTTTAAATAAACAATACCAAGAAATATACTGTATCTTCAGAATGGCTATATAATAATATCATCAAAGTCCCATTTCAAATCAACACACAACTTAAGTTTGGTAAAGCTCATTCTCTTTCTAGCAAAATGAAATGGAAACTCTAAAAATTTGCATATTTAGACTAGAAATTTCAGAATAAATTAGAGGTTTGCATTTGATATTTTGTCTTAATATGTTGGATATGGTACATCAGAAATAAGCAAGAATTTAGTCATTAAAAATGGAATCAGAACAAAAGGGATGGATTTATTTTCTTTTTTTTAATTTTTATTTTCTATATTCAATGTTTACATTCCAAAGGCTTTCCCCTTTCCCAGTTCCCCCCTCCCTATGTCCCATAGGTCCTTTCCCCCTAACTATTCCCCAATCATTCCCCCTCCCCCCACAGTTTCTCTACAAAACTGGATCCAATCTTTCCAGGCCCAGGGTCCTCTCCTTTCTTCTTGGGAATCATTTGACTTGCTAATTGTGCCTTGAGTATTTAGGGCTTCTGGGCTCATTAATATCCACTTATCAGTGATTGCATTTCATGTGTATTCTTTTGTGATTGGGTTAGCTTACTCAGGATGATATTTTCCAGGTCTAACCATTTACCTACAAATTGCATGAATTCATTATTTTTAATTGCTGAGTAGTATTCCATTGTATAAATATACCACATTTTCTGTATCCATTCCTCCTTTGAGGGATATTTGGGCTCCTTCCAATTTCTGGCTATTTGTAGTTTTTAAGGCTATTTCCATAGTCTACAAAGGATGTATTCCTTCAGTGTCTTATACCTTTTATAGCATTCTAAATAAATGTTCTTGTAAAATGCAAAAAAAAAAACAAAAAAAAGAAATAAGTAAGAATGACAAGAATATTCAAATGTATTTAAAAGTGTGTAATTTAAATTGTGAAATAATTTTTATTTAAATTTTATTTTTCAAAATTTTAAACATAAGTAAACTATGTTATAACATCCCTACCCATATCTATCCCCTCGTCTATTCCTTCTATGTTTCTTCTCCCAATTCCTTCTCAATTTTGTAACCCATAAAACCTAGTGATTCTGTTTTTTATTACTCATATATATATGTTCAGCTCTGATCATGTGGGACTGGATAATATATTAGAAACCTTGTTCCTTGAGAACTCTGATTATCTCCATCAGTAACCATTGACTGTCAGCATTTTTTCATCTAGGGGTGGGGTCTTGTAGACTTTTCTCCATCTATATCAAGAGTATTTTTTACTTAGAGTATTATTACACTTTTATAAATATTTTGAGATCATAACAGAATTATATCATTTCATTCTTCCTTTTACTTGCTTCTAAACCTTTCATGTCAACCCATACCCCACACACAATTTCATATTTCTGGCCTTGCTTTCTTTAACTACTATTCTTTCTTTCTGTTCTGAAGCCACTTTCTGATTCCTTTCTAAATCACTGATGCCATCTTTAATGCTCTAAAAAGACGGACGCATGCCTTGGAATTTTAAGCTTCACAATCTATATTTGATTGACTGATGGAGTATGCAAAAGGATATCATGAACAGATATTCCCCCAAATGATTTAAGTCCATTTCTGCACACGTATTGAAAAATTGCCAAGAGACATAAGTTTCATATAAACAGATAGTATTTAGGTCACTATGGCACCCAGTTCTTCAGCCAATAGAATGTAACCACAGCTGTTTGCATTCTCAGTTCCCAGTCCTACATTAATCTTCTTCACACTTTGCACAATTACTGGTCTCTAAGAAATTGTTTCAAAATCCATATAATCCATCATAAAATTATATATTCTAAGGTCCTCTTTTAAGAAACAAAACATTATTCTACAATATTTAAAATGGAAGTTTCAAGGACAAGCTGCAGTAGGATTCACTGTTGTCTGCTATACACCCCAAATACTCTCAAATACTTTAAAGATTTTGATTGTGTAAAGAAGTTAAACTGACAAGAGCACTAAAGACATTAAGAAATTGTACATCATTGACTCTCCATTTGGGTCACATATTCTTTACTCAGTCCTGACTAACCCTGCCACTCAAAATCATCCATCAATCTATGTAAAAATCAAACAAAATTAAGGCATGGATTGGGCAAAGTATGTCTTACCCAGTGATGAGGTGGGCTCCTCTGTCTATAGCAATGGTGCCGAAAAGCAATTCTCAATTCTTTCCTCTGAGAACAGAGATAATATGGTGAGTAAACAATAGGAAGTTTTGTGCCACAATTACATGGTCTGGTGGCTATAGACAATAATGTGATGCCAAATCAGTAAGCTAGATGAAATGGTTTTGCATGGTTTTTTATTTTATCATAAAAAGTATAGTGGTTGGAATGTAAACAAAGAATATAGAAAATAAAAAAAATTTAAAAAGTAAAAAAAGGAAAAAAGTATAGTGGCTTCAAGGAAATACATATATTTAATCTGATTTAAACTTGCATAATGTATAAATGTATTGAAATGTCACAAAGTTCCCAATTGATGTACATAATTTTTCTGTTTATGTTTCATACATCAGTTAAAAGACATGCCATTTGCCTCTTTACAATGGTTAGCAATTTCCTTAAGATGTGTGGCACTGGTAAGAGCAGATGTTCATGCCATAATCATTTTCCCAAAAGCTTTATTTGCATGTACTTTATATAATGTAATTGTGAGATTTTTCATTTTCACTGTACTATCCCACCCCTCCATGAGGGAACCAGCAAACCCATCTGAGATAATTCTTTTGAAAGTGGGTGCAGGTAATCTGCAAAGATGGTGGTTATTTGGCTTTGAGGACATTGACTTAGAACAGTTATTCAGAAAAAGTCACCACAACTAAGAACCACTGATCAATTCAATAGGTGGATTGAAAAGTATGTTTGTTTTTTCATAGTTATGGCATAAAAATGATAATAAAATATAGTGTATCAGTTTTCTATAGCATCCATAAAAAATTCCCACAAACTTGACTTAAAAATGCATTCTTGTGGGTTGGAGAGATGGTCTAACAGTTAATTGCATTTGCTGCTTTTTGCAGAGGACCATGTTTTCCCAAAACTGACTACAACTACAGTTCCAGTACATCTGTCATCCTCTTGACATCTGCACTTATGTCATGCACATATTATCGTAAATACATACATACATACATATAAATTTAAAAATAAATAAAAATTTTAAAATAATATATTCCTGGGGTTGGAGTTGTCTGTGTCAGTAAAGTGTTTGCTTTGCAAATATGAAGACCTTACTACAATGTACAGCACCCACTTAAATAGCCAGGCCTGTAATGCAAGCCTGTAATTCCAGCACTGGGGATAATGAGGCAGGAAAATCCTTGAGGCTGGCTAGCTACCCAGTCTAGCCAAATTGTTACAAAATTATGGTCACTAAGAAACCGAGAGTGCATTGGAAGAGTTGGAGAACTCATTTTTATTAAGCTGACCAGTTGCAGTGAGCTGCTGGCCTGGAGACTGGAATCTCATCTACAGTTACTTGCCTTTATAGGCAGTACAATGTTATTTTGGGTATCTTTTGTTATTAGTGAGTTGGAGGTTTGAAATTCAGCGCACGTGACTAAGACCCATGAGCAACACCTTTACAGAATCCGAAATCACAGCTTAGGACAGTTATTCTGTAACTGTCTCTCAAGGTTAAGAGAAGTGGGGCTAGTTGAGGCAGTTTATTATAGTAGCAGAACACACTAAATATTATTTGTAGATACAAGTACAGCTAGAGAACTTATTTGAATCGTATTTATCAAAATCAGTGAGTGAACTCGAGTTTCAGTGAGACCTTGTCTCAAAACGTGTGCTATTACTACTAACGAGATGGCTCAGTGGTTAAGAGCATCGGCTGCACTGCCAGAGGAACCCAACTGGTTGTTCACTACCATCAGTAATTCCTGTCCTGGGGGCCCACCACCTTTTGTGACCCCCACGTGCACCAGTCACACATGTCATGCACAGACACACATGCAGACAAAACACTCATGAAATAAATATTTTAAAAATTAAAAAAATAGATAAAGAGAAACTAAGGGAAAGACCTGACTTTTAACTTCTTCCCTCCTCCTATATACAGATACATCAGATGCATGCAAATGCATTTTTTTATAGCTATGACACAAGAAGTCTGAAATCAGAATGACTGGGCTATATACTGTCTATGAGCTCATACTCTACCATGAGACTCTACATGATTCTGCTGTCTTTTATTTTTTACCTATGTATTTCTGGAAGCTTCCAGCATTTCTTCAATTGTGAGCACATCTCTCTGTATAACTGATTGCCATGACAATATTTTTGTGCACTAACACACACATACACACACACACACACACACACACACACACACACTACTTCACAATTTCAATTTGGACTGTTTTCACCCTAAGCTGTCCTTTTTCATTTCCATCCCTCTTTGCTCCTTCTCAAGTTCTCCACCTCCTCTAATATCTTTTCGTTGTGCACGTGACCTATGGACTTTAATTATGTTTGGTTGTATGAACATGAGTATGCTTACATTCTTCACAGCCTGCTTGCAGTCCCCTTCCCTCCTGTCCTCCCAGTCTCACCCTCTCACCCCCTTCTCATTCCAGTATCCCCCTTTTCTCCCAGAGTAGGGGAGATTCTCCATGTGTACCAAAACACTCTGGAACATCAAGACAAAGCAGGGCTACGTAATCCTCTCACACTGAGGGCAGATAAGGCAGCCAGAATATGTAAAGGGGACACAAAGACAGGCAACAGAGTCAAAGACAGTCCCTGCCTAAGTTTTGGGGGACCCACATGAAGCCCAAGCTGCATATCTGCTACAAATCTGTGTAGCAGAGTTAGGTCCACCTCTACATTCTCTTTGGTAGGCGAGATAGCTCTGCCTCTGTGAACACATATGGGCTCTGTAGGACTTCTTGTGGTCTCCTTGACCCATATGGATTCCTCAATTCTTCCTCCAACTCTGCCATTAGACTCTCCAAGCTCTACCTATTGTTTAGCTGAGAATCTCAGTATCTATTTCCATCAGATGCTAGAGGAAGCCTCTCAGAAGACAGTTATGCAAGTATTGCAGAGTATCATTAATAGTGTCAGGATTAATATCCACTTATCAGTGAGTGCATACCATGTGTGTTCTTTTGTGATTGGGTTACCTCACTCAGGACCAAAGTCTTTGAATACCCAAGATACAATTGACAGACCACATGAAGCTCAAGAAAAAGGAAGAGCAAAGTGTGGGTGATTCGGTTCTTCTGAGAAGGGGAACAAAATATTCACAGGATCAAATATGTAGATAAAGTGCAGAGCAGAGGTTGAAGTAAAGGCCATCCAGAGACTGTACCACCTGGGGATTCTTCCCATATACAGTCACCAAACCCCAACACTATCATAGATGCCAGAAAATGCTTGCTGAAAGCAGCCTGATATGGCTGTCTCCTGAGAGGCCCTGCCAGAGCCTTACAAACGCAGAGGCAGATGCTCACAGCCATCCATTGGTCTGAGAAAGGGGTCCCCAATGGAGGAGTTAGAGAAAGGACTATAGGAGCTGATGGGTTTGCAACCTCATAGGAAGAAAAACAACATCAGCTAACCAGACCCCCCCCCCAGAGCTCCCAGGGATTAAGCCATCAACAAAGGGTTACAAATATCTCTAGCTGCATATGTAGCAGAGGATTGCCTTGTCAGGTATCAATGGGAGGAGAGGTCCTTGGTCCTATGAAGGATCCATAGATACCCCAATGTAGGGCAGGGAGGTGGGAGAGCAGTGGGTGAAAGAACACCCTCAGAGAAGTAGAGGGAGGGAGGATTGGATAGGGGCTATCCTGGAGGGGGAAAACTGGGAAAGGGGATAACTTTTGAAATGTAAATAAAGAATATATCCAATAAAAAATAGTGTCAGTGTTGGCTCTCTCCCGTGGAAAAGGCCTTCAGTTGGGCCAGTCATTGGTTGGCCATTTCTTCAATGTCTGCTCCATCTTTATCCCTGGACACCTTGTTTCTGTTATTGCTGAAGTCCAGCTTTATTTCATGATGGTCAGATAAGAAACAAAGAATTATTTCAGTTTTTCTTGTATCTATTGAAGCTTGCTTTGTGACCCAATATGTGGTCAATTTTGGAGAAACTTTCCTGAGTTGCTGAGAAGATATATTATTTTGTCTTTGGGTAAAATGTTCTATAGGTAGGTTAGGCCATTTGATACATAACCTGTTACTTTCATTATTTCTCTCTTTAGTTTCTGCCTTGATGACACATCTATTGGTGAGAGTTTGGGTGTTGAAGTCTCCCACTATTAATGGTTGGGGTTCATTGTATAGTTTAAGCTTTACATCAATTAGATGTTCAGAATTGAGACAACATCTTGAGGAATTTTTCCTTTAATGAGTATGGTGGCCTTCCCCATCTTTTTTTATTAATGATGGTTGAAAGACTATTTTATTAGCTATTAGAATGTCTATTCCAGCTTGCTTATTGAGTCAATTTTCTTGGAAAACATTTGTACATCCTTTTATTCTAAGTTAATATCTATCTTTGTTGCTGAGGTATGTTTCTTATATGTACCAGAATGATGGCTCCTGTTTTTGCTTCCATTTTGTCACCTGTCTCATTTTATTGGGGAATTGATTCCACTGATATTGAGAGATATTAATGACCAATGATTGTTAACTACTGTTATTTTGATGTTGTGTGTGTATATGTATGTGTGTGTGCATGTATTTATGTGTGCTTATTTTCCTTTGTTTTTGGTAGTGTGGAATTATTTATTTCCTGTGTTTTCATGGGTGTAGTTACCCTGTTTGGTTTTAATGTTTCCTTTCTAGAATTTTTTGTATGATTGGATTTGTGGATAGAAATTGTTTAATTTTATCTTGGAATATCTTGTTTTCTAAACCTATGGTGATTGAGAGTTTTGCTGGATATAGTAGTCTAGGTTGTAATCTGTGGTCTCTTAGAAGTTGTAAAATATCTATCCAGGAACTTCTAGCATTTAGAATCTCTGTTGAGAAATCATGTGTAATTCTGATAGGTCGGCCTTTGTATGTTACCTGTCCATTTCCATTGCAGCTTTTAATATTCTTTCTTTGTTCTGTAGATGTAGTGTCTTGATTATTATTATGTAGTGAGAGGATTTTGTTTATTGCTGTTTGTAAGCTTCCTGTATAATTTAGGTTGGGGAAATTTTCTTTTATGATTTTATGATTTTGTTGAGAATATTTATTTTTTGGTCCTTAGAGCTATTCCTTTACCTTCTATTCCTATTATTCTTTGGTTAGGTATTTTCATATTACTTAAGATTTCCTGGATGTTTTATATCAGGAATTCTTAGATTGAACATTGTCTTTGAATGATGTATCAATTTCTTCTATTGTATCTTCTACACTTGAGTTCTCTCTTCCATATCTTGTATTCTGTTAATGACGCTTACCTCTGTTGAACCTGTTCCCTTCCCAAGGTTTTCTACCTCCCAGATTTCCTTGTATTGTGTTTTCTTTACTGCTTCTATTTTTATTTTCACGTCTTAATTTTTTTTCATTTCCTTGACACATGTTATTGTAGTTTTTTGGTTTTTTTTTTTGTATTTCTTTTTCATTAGATATATTTTTTATTTACATTTCAAATGTCCCCTTTCCTGCCCCCCCCGAAAATACCATTAGCCATCTCCCCTTCCCCTCTTCCCCAATAAACTCTATCCTGCTTCCCTGTCCTTTATTTATGAAATTCCTCTTTTTTAATGCAAAAAGGAAGAGGAATTTATTGTTCCAGAATGCTGGGGTCACCCTGAACATGGAGAGAGAACGGCCACACCTAGCTGGCCTTACAGTCCTCAGGGCAGCCACCATTAGGCACAATGTGATTGGCAGCACAGTCTTACCTTTAAACTGATTGGTTGTTAGGGAATGAGTAGGTGGCCAGTGGTGTCAGAGTAACTCCAGGCCTCCCCTAGTCACAGGACCTCCCTGTGGTCGGAGGAATGTAATTTAGCCTCTCCCTTCTGGGAGGGGCAAGTGTTCCATGAAGTTCCAAAGTTTCTGAGCTGACCTCTTCATTCCCACTTTGCTTTGTGCATACTTCAATCCTGAAGCAATTGCTGGTATTCTGATAGCTCATACTCCTGGTCTTCTGTATCTAGTTCTTTGTATCTCTGCTTTAAGATCATTAGCTGAACTGTACTTATATAATTCTTAACAGTGGCAACCAAGTAATCCAAAATGTAGGGGCCAAAGTTTAACAATAGCAGGAGAACAATTAAGGGTCCTAACAGGATGGATATGTGGGTGGTTAACCAAGGTGAGGAGTTAAGCCAAGGCTTGAGCCAGTCCTGACTCTCTTCTCTCTCTTTTCTACTTGACTAGCCATTTCCTCACCTTGGCCATTAGCTCTTTAACAACCCTGCAATGGTTTATATAAAAACCACACTCCTCACCTAAGGAGGCACATAGCCCTCCTATCCTGCAGTAGTCCTTCTGATAATAAAGTCAGTCATTCTCAAAGGTGACTGATGGAAGTTTCTATTCTCTCTACATCTAAATCAGTGTCTGACCTCAAACTGTCATAATTTTCCCCTTGTAATACCAGGGTGGAAGTCCTGGTGGCTGTCCCAACCATCCCTAACCCCAACAGAAGGGAGGCAGTGAGTGCTGTAACAGGTTTCACAGATGGGCACATAGGATGGGGGAAGGAACCAGAATCCAAAGGTACCACCAGGCAGTCATGATAAAGGTCAAGTGATCTTTAGCTTGAACAGATTGTCCGTCTTCTGTACCTCTAGGGGGAATATCTGGGGAACAGGGTGTCTGTAGGTTTCACATGGGAAGCATATACCCAGGCCACAGTAACATCCACCTTGAGGTCTGTGGGAGTGGCTAGCACTGCCATGAAGGGTCCCTTCCATCAGGGTTCCAGCATCTGTCCCTGAAGTCTCCTTACATAGTTCCAGTTACCAGTCTGGAAGTGATGAAGGGTCTCCAGCATTTAAGGCAGACAGTTTGGACCAAATCTCATGTTGTGGGATACCTCCTGGGAGGGCCCAGAGGATACCAAACTAGTTGGGGTAACAAACAGGATCTCAAAGGAGGCCAGGTTACTAAACAGAATCTCAAAGGGGCTCAGAACAGGGCCAAGGGGAGGGGCACCACCTCTCCAAGGTCAATTTAGTTAAGGTCTTTCATAGAGTTCTGTTTATTTGCTCTGCCTGTCCTGAGCTCTGGGGATGGTATGCACAATGGAGCTTCCAATTGGTCCCCAAAGTCTCTGTCAATCCCTGACTTACCTCAGAGACAAAAGCAGGACCATTGTCAAATCCAATTACCTTGGACACTCTGAACCTCTTTAAAGGCCTCTATTATCTTTATGATATTAGAGTCAAGGACATTTTCTTGTGCTTTCATTGTGTTAGGATATCTAGAACTTGCTATAGTAGGATCAATGTCCTCTGGAGATGCCATATTACCATAGCTCTTGTTGATTATGTTATTAGGGTGGCACTAAAATA
Organism: Apodemus agrarius; assembly: GCA_964023405.1. Taxonomy (NCBI): domain Eukaryota; kingdom Metazoa; phylum Chordata; class Mammalia; order Rodentia; family Muridae; genus Apodemus; species Apodemus agrarius. The sequence goes on from OZ030010.1 coordinate 107,306,798, forward strand.
TCTGGTTGTCCCTGGCATAGCAGGTCTTGGAAAGATGGTCTTAACTTGGATATTTCTGGTGCAGCAGGCCTTGATTTGCCAGCCTTGGTCTGGAGAATTGTACTCAAGGGGTGGTACACATCTCATGGCAGGTAGGCATGCCACAGCAGACAGCCTGCAAGGGGTTGAGGCAAGAAAGGATTTAATCTTAATGTTCCTGGTACAGCAGGCCTGGTGAAGGCAGGAGGAGTGGTGGCTGGACCATGTAGGGTTATTGACTAGAATATGGATAATGTGTCAGTTGCTATACCACCGAATAGAATGAACATTCCTTCCCAATCAACTTATAACTCCAGTAGTGGGACTTCTTGATGGTGGGATGGAATGTTGACTAGAGCAATCTTTTGTAAGTCCTCTGCAAAGAACCATAATCTCTGTGCATTAGTAAGTGCAATGACCATGTCACATGCAGAAAACACTGTTTTCCAGCATGACTCACCAGTAGAAATCTTCTACATCCTTTCTGCCCCAACATCTGTTATTCTACATTCTTCAACATTCCTTAGAGTACATATAGGTTCCACTTAGGACTGAGAACTCAACTGTCAGCATTTGAGTAGCAGTGGGTTTCTTTATTAACTGTAACCCACTGCAAGCAAAACTGTCACTGAACTAGGCTGAGAGTAAGCATAGTCTATAATTACAAACATAAATGTTTAGTTGGTAGCTTGACTGCCACATCCATTTAGTAAAAAGATTTTGGTCAAGTTTATAGTATCAGGTATGAACTCCTTCCTGTGGATAAGGCTTCAAATTCAATCAGAAAGTTGTTAGGGCCAGAAAAGCTAGCACACACCTATAATCCCAGAATTCAGGAGGCAGAGGATGTTGGATCTCTTTGAGTTTGAGGTCAGTCTGGCCTAAATAGTAAGTTCCAGGTCATATAGCAAGGCCCTGTCTCAAAACAAAAACAAAAAGAGAAAGTCATGCCACGTTTTATTGGTGGGCACATCTTAGATAAACACTCTTGAAATTGAGCCAATCTGAAACACCTATTTATTATTATCTTTCTGACATCTTATTCTTGTTCCTTTAATAAATGACTCATGTACTTTTATAGAGTTCACTTGCACAGTCCAAATGATCTCTGTATCACAAATACCTTAATTAGAGCAGCAAAATGTCCCTTTTTTTGTTGCCATACATGAGTATGGGAAAGATTCAAGATCATTCCTCACTCATCTCCCTTTTTAAAATTTCCATATAAGGGGAAATGGAAAGGGTCTAGGATATGAGTGCTTTTTGCAAAATAATGTTTTAGCTAATCAGAGTTTGTTCTAAAACATATAAAGGACTCTGAAATATGAACAGGAAAACACAATCCAGGTTGATAATGGGAAAAAGCACGAAGCAACATTTTACTATAAATAATACACAGATGGTCATGCAAATAGGTATATAAAAAGATGCTTGGCACCAAACATCAAACATTAGAGACATTCAAATTAAATTTATATAGATACATTAAATCCAAATAGACACATGTAAGAATGACATTTTAGAAATTGAAAATAAATGGGGGGGGAGGCAACTTATGGAGGCCAGTAAGCAAGGTGGCCAGCCTAGCCCTTACTTTTTGGAGCCTGTCTGACACTTTTCAGATCATCTGAGCTATAACTTATCTGCATATAAGTATAGAGATGTGTGCCTATAAAAGAGCAGTAGGAGTATTCCCATGAAGATGGGACTGTTCTTTACCGTGTCTCCATCAATTTCAATTGCTTGTTTCCACATGTTTACTATAGCCTTATAGATGTTACTGCTGCAGAATTCTTTCTTTCTTTATTCTTCTCCCAAACATTCCATCCTGACCACAGCCTCCCTCCTTCCACCCCTTCCCTCTCTCTTCCCTACCTTACAGATCCACTGTTCCTTCATTTCCCTTCAGAAAATAGCTGGCCTCCTAGTGATATGAACTGAACATAGGGTAACAAGGTGCAGTAAGACTAGGCAGATACCCTCATATCAAGGTTGGTCGAAGCAAACCAGGAAGAAGAAAAAGGTCCTAAGAGGAGGCTATGGTTGATTAGCTTGGGGTTTTGAGAAACTTGTAACTGCAGAGTGATTTTGTTTTGTTTTGTTTCGTTGTTGATGTTCTTGCTGCTGCTGTTGCTGCTGCTGTTTGTTGTCTTAATGTGCCTTTCGAGGCCCAGCTGTACTTAGGTATTGTACTCACATAGTCACCAAACATCTGCCTAGGACAATGACTTCTGAGTTTCATAACAATGAAGATTAAAGATCTGATAGGAGTGTTTAAAAAAAAGCCATATGATGAGAATTATGGAAAAGTGAATAATCGAGGAAATGTGAGAAATTAAGGAAAAGTGAGAGAACTCTCAAGAGTAGGAGGGGTTCCTAAGATGAAAAAGCCATTGAACTTAACTTTGTTGGGATTATATAGGATCGCTGTAGAAACTGGGCAAAAGCCATGGTTGTTGTTGTAAGTCTGATTGGTTTTCTGGGCTATCATGCTCTGAGTCAATAGAAAGACCAGCTATGCATGTCCCTCTGGCTCAACCTGGGATACGATCACACAGTGCACACTCACTTTAAGAGAGTTGAAGCTTGCCTCTGTTCACTTTTGAACCCTGCTTTCTTCATGATCCATGATTGCCAGCTGTCCTTTAAGCCTGCAAGTATCTCAAGTACTATTACATGTACAATGCTCTCTTTATTTCCTCATATTTACATGATTATTTTATTGGAGCTTTGTTGTGACAGAGAATTAACTCCAGCATGGTCACCAAGATATAACTGCAGTCTTTCTTGTTAGCCTCCACCTTGTCTCTAGGGTGATCTGGGGTGATCTCAAAGCTTTCTGTAGCTTAATAAACCACACCTATTTACAAGTTGATCTGTTCCAGTGAGCTGCATGAGAAGTGAAGATCTATGATAAGAAAATAGTATCTTACATCTGCCTCCTCAAGGAATCAAGGCAAACTTATGGAGGGTAACCAGTAAGCTGTCCAGCCTCTCTAACTCTTATCAAATCATCTGGGCTATAACAGAACCAACTGCAAGCCTTTTGTTTCTTATCTTTATAGATCTTGGCATTACCACTTTAAGACTAACATTTTTTCTTTGTTTGTTTTTCTTTTATTAATCATTTTATTTGTTTACATTTCAAATTATATCCCCCTCCTTCCCAGTATCCCCTCCACACACATACCCCATCCCATTACCCCTCCCCTATGCTGGAGCATCAAGCTTCCACAAGACCAAGAGCTTCCCCTCCAACTGATGTGAGACAAGGCCATTCTCTGCTACATATGTAGCTGGAGCCAGGGGTCCCTCCATCTATACTCTTTGGTTGGTGGTTTAGTCCATGGGAGCTCTGGATGTTCCAGTTAGTTGATGTTCTTTCCATGGGGTCACAATCCCCATTAGCTCCTTCAGTCCTTCCCATAGCTCTTTTATTGGGATAACAGGCTCAGTCTAATGGTTGGCTATGAGTATCTGCATCTGTATTTGTCCAATGCTGGTGGAGTATCTCAGAGGATAGCTGTATCATGCTCCTGTCAGCAAGCTCTTCTTGTCATTTGCAATAGTGTCTGGGTTTGGTGTCTGCAGATGGGATGGAACCCTGTGTGGGGAAGTCTCCGCATGGCCTCTTTTTCAGTCTCTGCTCTATTGTTTTTCCTTTAGACAGGAACAAATCTGGGTTAAAGTTTTTGAGATGGGTGTGTGTCCCCTGGTATGTACTCACTGATAAGTGGATATTAGCCCAAAAGCTCAGAATACCCATGATACAACCCACAAACCATATGAAGTTTAAGAAGAAGGAAGACCAAAGTACAGGTATTTCAACCTTCCATCGATGGGGGAACAAAATAATCTCAGGAAGTAGAGGGAGGGAGGGACCAGGGATAGAGAGAGGAGAGGGAGGGAAATAAGGCAGTCAGGATCAAGCATGGGAAGGGATAGAAAAGAAGTACAGATGGGCAAGAAATTGAAAAAAAAACATGCAGCAGTGGGACATGGAGAACTGGAAGTAGCCACTATTAAGTCCCAGATGCCAGGGACCCATTCAGGGAAGGACATTACCTGAAATACCTGACAAATGGGAGATAGAACCTGTAGAGACTACCTCCAGTAGATAGGCACAACCCCTAACATTCTTTTTTTAACTCTAACATTCAGTCCTACAACCATATATGTAAGCAACTTGTAGTTTTCATCATGGGCCTTTCCCCCTTACTACCTATAGGGAGCTATTTCTTGCCTCATTATAACTGAACGATGTGGGTAGCTATCTATACAGATAATTGCTACCATTTTTAGGAATTGCATGCATCAGTGAGGCATCATTATTTCATTGTCAACAAAAAACGTTGAAAAATAAAACTGGAAATAAATTGTCCTTGGCATCATTCTATTGCAGGCTAACTTATGTTTCAATAAATCACAAGATAACAACTTCACTTTCACTAAATTGCATTCCATAGACTTTTGAGTGCAATTAGTCCTATATTTATTTTTGAATCACATCTCAGATATTTTCAGAACACTTTTATTTTTTCTACTAACCATTGTAGCCACAACTCCATAATTTTTAAAAGTACAATGAAATAAACAAAAAGAAAATCCCTATGTATGTAACATTTCAAATCCTTGACCTTCCCTATGCATATATTTATCGTTTGTGACAATCAAGCACCTAATGTGATTGCTTAGTATTAGGTAGATCTTACATGCTGATGTGCACAGAGGAGAGAATGCCTACTTGGTGTGTTACAATTTTCCTTAATTCTTATTTTTGCCTTCTTCCCAGTAATGCATTTTAATGTTTGGACTAAATCTACTCTATATGTAAAATTACAACATATGTGTATTTATGTGTGTTAAGATTTTAAACAAATACCATTTAATAGGTATAAAATGTTACTTTAAAATTATTCAAAGATTGATATTGGGGAGAAGGCTCATCAGGCTGTGTGAAATCATGGGGACCTGAGTTTAGATCCACAGTATCCATATAAATGCTAAGGATAGTGAGGAGCCCCTATACTCCCAGCATTGGAAAGTAGGAGAGCAGATATAGGCAGGTGTCTAGAACTTGCTAGCCAGTCAGCACCTAAACACACACACACACACACACACACACACACACACACACACATATTAAGGAAAGCATATTTTGTTGAGAACTCAACCTAAACATAGATCTTACAAGCCTAAAATCTTATGTCTTGACTTTATTTTCAAACTACCAAAATATCCAAGGCACTGAGGTTTATACAGAACCACAATTAAAGTCATTGAATTAATTGCATATGTGTTGTGCTCTGCACAAACTCAATGATGAATGAAATGTAACCACGCCCCTGATACCTTGAATTTCAAAATAACTGACACTACTGCTTGCAAAATCATGGAATAACAGTGTTTCACTATACTTGCAGAGCCTAAGAAATCCGTATCTTCTTTAGTATTTATGGCTCTACTCAATCCACCCCGTATCACCATTATTTCAAATGTGGGAATCAACTCAGTGCTGCTCATTCATGTAGTCATCAGTTTTGGTCACTCATTGTGTTTTTTAAGGAAGAGAGAAGTATTAAATTGCCATTCTCAAAAGTAATCCAAATAAACAATAGGAAAAATAAAACATAACATACTGTTTTGTTCTTCTATCTCAGTGTACTGCATAGCACAGTGTGTATTTAGTTTTTGTTAAACTGATCATTAATGATCCTTCCATATTTATAAAGCACCCATATATCAGTCATATATAAATGTAATAGATATACATTCGGTTTAACATAATGTGAATATATCATTTCAAGTTATTTTTCTGATTATCCTGATTTTCTTTGTTATAACATCACTTTTAAAATTTATTATAAGACTTTGACCAAACAAACTAAGGAGGAGATTTGAAAGAAATGGGCTTACTTCACTAATAGGAGATAACTGATGCCACCAAACATCTGTGTATGAAAATAGATTTCAGCCGGGTGGTGGTGGTGCACACCTTTAATCCCAGCACTTGGGAGGCAGAGGCAGGTGGATTTCTGAGTTCGAGGCCAGCCTGGTCTTCAGAGTGAGTTCCAGGACAGCCAGGACAACACAGAAAAATCCTGTATTGAAAAAACAAAACAAAAAAAAAGAAAGAAAAAAGAAAATAGACTTCATACCACTTAATGTCTTAATTAGGGTTTCTATTGCTGTGAAGAAGGCACCACGACCACGACCACAACAACTCTCATGAATGATATTTAACTAACTGGTGCTGGCTTACAGTTCAGAAGTTTCGGCCAGTATCTTCAGGGCAGGAAGCATGGAAGTGTGCAGGCAGACATATGCTGACAGGAGCCAAGAGTTCTATATTCAGATCCTCAGGAAGCAGGAAGTGAAAGTCATACTGTACCTGGCTTGAGAACTGGAAACCTGAATGCACACCCCCAGTAACTAACTTCTTCCAGCACAGCCACACATCCTAATTTTCCCACTCCCTATGTGTCTATATGGGCCATATTCATTCAAACTTCCATATCCATTCCCTGGCCCCCATAGGCTTGTACCATATCATAATGCAAAACAGCATTCAGTCCAACTTCAAAAGTCCCCATCCATAGTCTATCACAGTGTCTACACTGCTGAAAAATATAAAGTTCAAAATCTCTTCAGAGACTCATGGCAATTCCTTAGCTGTAACCCCTGTAAAATCAAAATGAAAAAGCAGATTGCATACTTCTGATGGACAATGGCACAGGATATACATTACCATTCCAAAGTGGAGGAAAGGGAGCATAGTGAGGAAATACTTGACAAAAGCAAGACCAGAAATCCTCCAAGGCAAACTAGAAATTCTGCATCTCCATGTCTGAAATCAAAGGGCTCTTCAGGTCTCTAATTTCTTTAGCTTTGTTAACAACAACACATTTCTTCCTGTTGGACTGGTTCCACTCCCTGTTAGCAGTTTTTCTTGGCAAGCATCCTATAGCTTTGGCATCTCTAACGTTTTTATGATCTCAAAAGCAATCCAGGCTTCACCTTTACAGCTTCATGCAATGGCCTCGCTAGGCCTCCATGCAGGGATGCCCCTGAGACAGGTCTAGCTTTGGTGGCTTTCCTTAGTCTTGGAGGAATATTCCATAACTTCTTTCTTGTATCCTTGACTCTAAAGCCAGAATGACATGGCTGAAGTGGCCAAGTTCTGCTGCCTGCTGAGGCTTGAACATGGTCTCCTAGTTCAATTCCATCGTTACCAGCTTTCTGTTTTCTATCGTTTCCTTCACTGCCTAAGCTTAGCTGTTCTGAAATTTCTCTTTAGACCAGGCTTGCCCCAAACTCAGAGATTCACCAGCCTCTGACCTCTGAGTACTGGAATTAAACATGCACACCACCACACCTGGCTTTAAGTTTTTCTTTAATTCTTTTTCACTTTCCTTTAATTACTTATCACATGTTAAAAGCTTAGCTTGGTGAAGCCTTGCTCCAAGGTCACCACTCCCTTGGTTACACTTAGTGTTAGGCATTTCTTAAATCGCTACTCTTCCTGGTGTAAAGTTGCAACTGTACATTTTGTATTTTTTCTTGCTCTATTTGCTCCTCTTCATTATAGATCTGCATGAGACTAGTGACTAAACTGCATACAACACAGTCACTGCTACATTGTTTGGAAATCTATGCCAAATCTATTAATACAAAACTCTTGAATTTGCCTCAAGCAGATTGGTTTAGATGAGGGCAGACAGAAGGCATATTCTTCACCAAAATATAACAAAAACTATCTCTAGGCCACATACTAACTAATATTTGTCATTGAATTCTCTTGAGCATGACATTCAAAAGTCAAATCACTCCCAGAACCACTATCTTCATGCTTGATCCTACAGTGTGACCCCCTAAGCGCCACTTAAAATGTCCAATTGCTTTACTCCAGGAAAAAATCATGCTCAGGCCTATCACAGTGATATCACAGTCCCTGGTACCCTGGTTTCTATTTCTGTGAAGAGATGTCATGACTATGACCAATCTTATAAAGGACAGTGCTTTTAAGACTGGACAAGTCAGAAGTTTGGGCCATTGTCTTCATGACCAGGCACATAGCAGTACACAGGTAGACATGGTGCTATAGACGTATTTGAGAATTCTACAATCAGATTCTCATATAGAAGAAAGAGAGAGAGTGACACTGGGCCTGGCTTGAACATTTGAAATTTCAAAGCCCATATTTGGTGATTCACTTGCTCCAACAAGGCCACACTTACTCGAACGTGGTCACATCTCTTAATCCTCTCATTCTCTATGAATACTATGGGAGCCATTTTCATTCAAAACACTAAACTTCATGAGAAAATATTGGCTTTGTTAACTTTTTATCTATTTAAATTTAAATGTAATACCTGTATATGTTGAAATTTTTTAATGAAGTAAATTGAGTAAACACCAATACCATTCTTTTCAATATTTTAAACTACTCTTGCTTTTTTCTATATAAGAGCTAGTAGTAATAATCATCTGATTACTTAATTTAAATCATTTGAGAATGACTGTCATAAATATTAGACCCACCAGCTGCCTCTTTCTTCCCTAGAAGTCAATTAAGTTCCATGAATCTCTCTCATAAAAGTTCATAAATGGCTCGGACTGTGCCCTTAAAGCTCCTCTAGTTACACGTTCCTCCTCACAGCTGCAGCTCATTCCACTTCCTCTAATCCCCAGATCCTGACATCTAGCACATATACTAGGTCACATAATATGTATTTCTCTGACTGCTCACCTTTTGAAAGGAGAAATTACCCCCCCCAAATTCTTTGGATCTGAAGGGAATTGAATTATCTTTCCCTTTGTGATCCCCCCATCATGTTATCAATGATGACTATCTCTGCTAATGAAGCAGTTGACCTACTTCTAATATGAAGGACACTTGAAGGACATTTATTTCAGTCCATTTTTATCAAACCCACATCCTCTCATTTATTTATAATTCTTAGTTTTAATGTTTGTATTTATCAGAGACATGAAATCTCCTGATCAAAGTTTGGTAGCTGTAACTCCTCTTACACTTTGCTTAAAAACAGTTGGCAGTGAGCAAAATTTTGGGTTGCTTTTCATTAAATAGAAGTAAGAAGTGCAGTTTCTGTTAATGGGAATTGGAAATGACATGAAAGTGGAGAGAAAATAACTTATAGACTAACTACTCTATAAAAATATAGATCACAATCCTCATATTTTGATCTATGCATTCATAGTAAACATCAATTTCAAACACTTGTTTTTCTCTCATATATAGCATCCCAACTGCAATTTTCCCTACATACTATCTTTCCTGTCCACTGCCATCTCCTTTCGTCGCCTATGGAAATTCATGTATCCCCACTTAAACCCTCCTTGTCACTTGGCCTCTCCAGGTCTGAGGAGTGTAACATGATTATCTTTAATTACAGCTAATATTCACTTACAAGTGGGTACATACTATGGTAAACATTAATATTTGTAAACATATTTTTCTCCCATTCTTCAAAGTAGCATTGTATGTAATAACTCCTTTATTCATCATCTTAAAATTATGGCATTTATTTATTTATTTATTTATTTATTTATTCTGCTTTAAAAATAAAGAGCACCTAGCCGGGCGTGGTGGCGCACGCCTGTAATCCCAGCACTTGGGAGGCAGAGGCAGGTGGATTTCTGAGTTCGAGGCCAGCCTGGTCTACAGAGTGAGTTCCAGGACAGCCAGGGCTACACAGAGAAACCCTGTCTCGAAATTTTCATTGGCATTTAATTTTATTACAAAATGGAATATATACATATCAACTTAGATCCATTTGTAATTCTTCCTACATTTCTTTGAAAGATTGTATAGCCTTAACTCCCTTTTGTTAGAGATGTACTTCTTTAAGAAACAGAGATTCTCAAACGAATACTCAGCAACATATTTGAGAAGTAAGTATTAGAAATGTATCTAGATTGGGGGAACCAGGAAAGTGGACAGCATTTGAAGTGTAAATAAAGAATATACCTAATAAAAAGAAATATATCTAGAAATATATCCTCCCTTATATTATAGACTTTCATCCCTAAGATTTCTGAAGATTCTATCAGTATCCACATGAATTTTCTGAAATCAAAAAGAAAGTAAACATGATATAAGTAGAATCACCTTGAATTCTTTGAAAACATTTTCATATATATTGAGTATTTCTAGAATTTTTCTACCTACAACTTTATTCCACAAATGAAGCCATTTAAATTTTTAAAATAAGTTTTTATTGATTCTTTGAGAATATCATATATGTATGTATACAAGATATTTTAAGCTTAATGATCCCCACTCTCTGCTCCAATTCCTCTCAGATCCTTCCCATGCCCCCTCTCACATTCATGCTGTTTCCTTTTTATTTATTTTCGTAAAACATTGAATCTAATTAGTGCTACCCATATGCATATGGGTGGAGAGCCATATACGGAAACATGGAAAACTTAGAAGGGGTTACAAAACCCAAAGTAAATAACCTCTTAGCAGCTGTCAACTGTAAATGGGTAGCTTCTCCATAGCTGGAGTTAGAGACGCATATGCTTCTTCCCATGCATGCTGCATTGTTGACTGGTGTGAAATTCTTCTTGAGTTCTTTGTATATATTGGATATCTGCCCTCTGTCAGATGTGGGGTTGGTAAAGACCTTTTCCCAATTTGTTGGTTGCCATTTTGTCCTATTGACAGTGTCCTTTGCCTTACAGAAACTTTGTGATTTTATGAGGTCCCATTTGTCAATTCTTGATCTTAGAGCATAAGCTATTGGTGTTCTGTTCAGGAACTGTCCCCCTGTGCCCATGTCCTCCAGGGTCTTCTCCAGTTTCTTTTCTATTAGTTTCAGTGGGTCTGGTTTTATGTGGAGGTCCTTGAGTGAAATTCTGCAGGTATTGTGCAGAGAGCCACAGTTACTCTGCATGCAGCACTTATGTCATGTCCAGAAGTCAATGTTTCCTTCTGTTTCCTTTACAACATCTACTTATTACAATCTTTCCACCACCTTTTTCAGGGTTGTTTTCTGAGTCTCTGGAAGGGGAGAGGCTCTTTGATTTAGATGGGTCACATCAGTGATAGCAAAACATTTCACAAACACTTTTTGTAATTTGACCAGTCATGTGAGGCTCTGCATTCAGTCATCTACTGCAAAAGGAAGCTTCTTTGTGAGGACTGACAACTGAATTGATTTATAGATACAAAGGTATGACTTTAGAGAAAACTTTGATCTTATGTTAACTTTACAAAGTAATAGTAATAAGGCCTATAAATACCCTGGCCATGCATTTTTTGTCAGATTGCCAGTATTGGGTATACATTTTTTTCCTGTAGAATTGACCAAATCAAATCAGAAAGTGGGAACCAGTATATTTTTAAAGGTAATGTATATTTTATCAATAAATAGCAAGAAGTTTATTGTCATTTAAACATGATCACAGCCCTAAAAAATAGCTCTGTGATTAAGAATACTTGCTGTTCTTGCAGAGAATCTAGGTTCAATTCCTAAAACCCACATAAGGGATTTCACAACTCTCTATAACTCCAGTTCTGGAAAATACAATACACTCTTCTGGATTTTGTGGCACTGAACAAACATGGTACATATAGATACACAGGTACACACATAGGTACACAAAAATAAATTTTAAAAAGGAAAATGATCATAGATTATTTGTTCCATTTTGACCTACTGCCTGCAACTGAATTTCAACCATTGGCTGGTCTTATTGGTACTCATCATGTCTAATTAGGCATTCATGATTTCTCACTGGGAATCCATCATCATTTGCTGGGCATCTTTTAAGTATGGCTATGTCTGTTGGGCATCTAAAATCTTCTACCAGGCACTGTAATCTCTGCTGACTCTCTGTCATTTCACCATCATTGCCATCCATGAGAATGCTTGTCCTATGAACCTTTCCAGGGAGACAAAAAATGAATGCTTACTCACCCCAGAGAGAACACCAAAAGCAGACCAAAAAAATAATTCAATCCATTAACCAGCGAGTTTATAGAGAGGAAATCTACCACTAGACTTTATTAAAAGGATTGCTGCATTGTTGTATGGGAGATATTGGATTGATTTAGGCATTTCTAGGTCTTCATACACATCCTAAAGCTCTATAATGAACAAGTTCCTTAGAGCTCCAAATTATCATTATGAAGGTATATATGTATGAAGCCTTTGTGAATAACTCGGAGAATAAAAGAATTAATATTTCTTGCAATATTATGCATTTCATACATTTTTATTAAGAATAGTTAGTGACAGCAAAACATCTTAGATGAAAAATTACTCATTAATTTTATATTGCATTTAATGACTCAGAAGACATTTTATCTCTTTTCCAGTAAAAGTAAAAGAAATGGGCTTATCGTAATTGAACTAGTTACACACAATAACTTTTAGGGATTCTAAAATAAAAATATAACAATAGTATACTTATCCTTTATTGTAATTGACAGTAACTCCATTTGAAATCTTCCTTCCATGCAGTCAATGAGAGATCTTACAGTTACATATCTTGACTCTTCATATTTATCAGCATATACTCTCAACATTGTGTATTCAAAATTAATAAAGAAATCTAAACATATGAATCTAGGATCCACATAGGAGGAAATGCAGAATTTAACTTTCTGGGTCTAAGTAACCCTATGCACTTAACTGAAAATTTCATTTTTATAGGTAAATAAAATTCCATTGCTTATGTGTATATTTTTATTATCCTTTCTTCATTGGATAAAAAAAAACTAGGCTGTTTCAACTTCCTGGCTATTGAGAATACAGCAGCAGTGAACATTGAGGTGCCAGGGTCTTATCAGTAGGATACAGGGTCGCCTAGATATATGTCCAGGAGTGGTAGAACTGAAGGTAAATCTATTTCCAGATTTCTGATAAACATCCACGCTAGAAAATAGCAGTTATACTAGCTTTCAATCTCACCAGAAATGGATAAATATTACACTTTCTTCATATCCATGCCAGAAATTTTCATCATTTTTTTCTTTTAAAAATTAATCATTCTCACTGGGGGTAAGATGAAATTTCAAAGTGCATTTTATTTGTCTAACAACTAAGGATGTTTAAGATCTTTAAAAAAATATTCCTTACCTATTTGTATTTCTTTTTTAATGGTTTCTCTTCAGTATCGTGCTGTTTGAATTGCTTTGCTCTGTAGTATAACTTGATATCAGACATGGTCATCCCTCCAGTGTTACTATTTTTTCCTCAGGACAGTTTGACTATTCAAGGTCTTTGACCCATATGAATTTAAGTTTCTTTTGCCCCGTGCTTCTGTGAAGAATGTCCTCATTGTTTTCGTTGAGATTGAGTGGCTTCTGCAAATTTCTTTGGTTCAGTCATTTATTTTTACAATACGAATTCTACCTTTCCTTGAGCATAGAAAGATCTTCCTTCTTCTAGTATCTTCCCTGGTATTTGGATCAGTATATTTTCTTTTGCAATAATAAATCACCATTACTGAAGGACTCAAAGAAAAGAGAACTTAGTTTGGCTTATCATTAAAGAGGGATGAAAGGACATTATGGTGGGCCTGAGGCATAGCAGCAAGCAACAGACATGGTAGTGGGCCCAGCAAGCTGAGAGATCTTATCCTTAACCACAAATGTAAGACAGTGAGTTTGAAGGATGCCAAGCTTAAGTACTCTCAAAAGCTTCCCCTAGTGATGGATTTCCTACACTAAAACTATACCTTCTAAACTTTCCCCAACAGCACCCAGTAAATAAGGAAAAAAAATTCAAATGTCTAAGCCTATACGAGATATTTTTAACCTAAACCACCACCATTTCTTTCTTTAGATTAATATTTTATTGTAGGTCTTTCACAGTTTTGATTAGGTTTATTTCAAGTTTTTAAAAGGCTATTAAGAATTGGGTTCTTTTTATTTCCGTTTTAGCATACTTGCTATTTGCATAGAGAAAGCTATGAATTTTTATATGTTAATTTTGTATCTTGCCAACTTGTTGAAAATGCTGGCCAAGCCTAGGAATTTTCCAGTGGAGTTGTCTGTTTTCTATATATGCAAAAAGAGATACTGACTACTTATTATTTATATACTTTTTATTTCTGTGTCATAGCTTGTTCCTTTAGTTGGACTTTGAGAACTATATTGAATATAAGTGAGGTAAATGGAAAACCATGTCTTATTCCTGGTTTAATGGGAGTGCTTCAAGTTTTTCGCCATTTGGAATAATTTTGGCAATAGGTATGCCATATACAGTTATTATTTTGTACCAGATGGGATTCCAGAGCTGAAATTGAAAGTAGACACAAGTCCATATCCCAAATTCAGGAGTTACCTCCATTTACAAGTAAAACTTTATTATTTCCAGCAGTCTTATTTGGGATACAAATTATGCTTAAGGACAGGCCCTTTGCCCAACACAGAACAAACTCAATGGCATCATTAGAGGTTCTTTTGTCTCTTAATATTTTGTTAAGCTTTTTTTATCGTTAGTGGTCTTTTATATGTATATCATGACTACTTCTGCTGCTATTTTTTGATAGAGGGGGCCCTGTGTGCTTAAACGTGTGTGCCTTTGCATATAGCATACAGCATACAGCACATAGCATCTAGATGTTTGGGCTTTTGTGGTTCTTTGTGTATCTGTTTAATTTGGTTGGTATTTGTTTTAATATGTTTGATTTTATTGTTATTCTTTAGAGGCCTGTTTGTTTTATAAACATAGCTAGAAGTGGTATGGATTTGGGTGGGTGGATGGGAAGGATTTTAAAAGAACTTGGGTAGAAGAAACATAATATGTTCATACAGTAACATTGTATGAAAAATAATTTTAATAAATGAAAAATGGGAGAGTTCAAAAGCATATTTTTCCCTTCAGAACTTTACTAGAAAATACATTGAGGACATTTAACAATGTTAAAGACTTATTTATATTTCTATGTTGTTTATATCCATCTCATGTACTCTAAATATAATATCCCCTTCAGAAAGCAATAGTATGCCCTCCATAAAACACTTATGGATTTTATGTTTTAGTACGGAGTACAAGAGAATTTGAATATGTACTATTTAAATGATACAAATTTCAAGTTTGACTTCAAACATAAAATATATTAAAAAAAACAAGTAGATAAGTAGTGGAAAATGAATCACTTACAATATTCCCTTCTTCCTAATCAAAGTCCCAAATTTTCAGTTTCTTACAGTCTTGCAATCTGTGAATATATGAATTTCACCAGTGGGTGGCACATATCGACCACATTAAGCAATTTTGTCTTCTATGCAATTAGAAAAAGATCTGAAAGATGAGGAAATATTTTTACTGAACTCTGTAGTATAGTAATTTTGTTATTGATAAAATGGAACTTGATTAATAAGAATTATGTGTATCATAAATGTTAAACTGTGACTATGCACCTCTCTGAATTTTTATTGTTCCCTAGTCTTTGTCATTCTAACTGTGTTAGGCTCTGCTAGTTTGCTATGTAAGAGTCCCCAGGACTTGGGGATACTGAAGAGTAAAAGTGAAAGTATCTAACAACCTTGAGATCTCCATATAGTTTTGGTATTTTTGGTATTACACTCATACAGCATTCTATATTGAAGCAAAACAACTGGGAAATGAAATTATAGGGCAGTCTTACCAAGATATACATAAACCAATTCTTTTCCAATCAAAAAATAAATCAATTTACAATTTTAAGTATGCTGTCACATGGTAAAATATAGTAACTATAGATTTGTCTTTGAACAAAATAAGGTAAGAATTCTATAAATTCAGTAAAGTAGGAAAATTAAGTGGCAACATTGCCAAACTCATATAATTAAAAAGAATCAAGTATGCAGCATTATGGAAAAGTACTTAACTTTCAATGTGTCTTCTGGGAGTTTCTGTTTAAATCTCTAACAATCTAGAATTGGCCATTTATTTCAGTATGCCAATAAGCAGATGAGTGTTGGTGAGAAAGAAGACTTAATTGCCGTGTGGAGAAGAGAAATACAGTCCAGTGAACTCAAATTCAGTTATTGATAAGAGATTTTTTGAAAAAAAAATTTTATTAATTATTTTTATATACTCCATAATTTATTCCCCACCTGCAAACACCTGTCCACCCTCTGACTATTCCACATCCCATACCTCTTCCCCACCCCCTGTCTCCACTTGGATGTCCCCACCCCCACCCCACCTGACCTCTAACCTCCCTGGGGCCTCCAGTCTCTTGAGGGTTAGGTGTATCATCTCTGGATGAACACAGAACTGGCAGTCCTCTGTTGTATGTGTTTTGGGGGCCTCATATCAGCTGGTGTATGCTGCCTGTTTGGTGACTCAGTGTTTGAGAGATCTCAGGAGTCCCAATTAAATGAGACTACTGGTTCTCCTACAGGGTCACCCTCAGCTTCATTCAGCCTTCACTAATCCAACAACAGGGATCAGCTACTTCAGTGCATTGGTTGAGTGCAAATATCTGCATCTGACTCTTTCAGCTGCTTGTTGGGTCTTTTTGAGGAAAGTCATGCTAGGTCCCTTTTTGTGAGTGCTCCATAGCCTCAGTAATAGTGTCAGGCCTTGGGACCTCCCCTTGAGCTGGATCCCACATTGAGCCTATCTCTGGACCTTCTTTTCCTCAGGCTCCTCTCCATTTTCATCCCTGTAGTTCTTTCAGACGGGAACAATTATGGGACAGAGTTGTGACTATGGGATGCCCCCTCCCTCATTTGAAGCCCTGTCTCCCTGCTGGAGGTAGTAGGCTCTATAAGTTCCCTCTCCCTACTGTAGGGCATTTCATCTAAGGTCTCTCCCTTTTAGTCCTGTGAGTTTCTCACCTCCCAGGTTTCTGGTACATTCTGGAGGGGCCCCCCAACCTCCTATCTCCTGAGGTTGGCTGTTTCCATTTTTTTCTGCTGGCCCTCAGGGCTTTAGTTCTTTTCCCTCCCCCAATGTTAGATCAGGTTCCCCTCTCCCACCTCTCCCCCCTCTATCCTGCCATGTCTACTTTCCCTCCCAGGTCCCTCCCTCCCTCCCTCTTTACTCCCTACTTACTCTTTACTCAATGATAACCTGATCAGGAAAGAAATAAAGAAAGAAATTAAAGACTTTCTGGAATTTAATGGAAATATTGACACATCATATTCAAACTTATTGGACACAGTGAAAGCAGTGCTAAGAGCAATGTTCATAGCACTAAGTGTTGTGGTAAATAAACTGGAGAGATCTTACACTGACAACTTAACAGCACACTTGAGTGCTCTAGAACAAAAAGAAACAAACTCACCCAAGAGGAGTTGAAGGAAGGAAACAGTTAAACTCAGGACTGAAATCAACCAAATAGAAACAAAGAAACAATACAAAGAATAAAACCAGAAGCGGGTTCTTTGAGAGAATCAACAAGATAGATAAAAACCCTTAGCCAAACTAAAGGGTCCAGAGGCAATATCCAAATTAACAAATCAGAAATAAAAAGGGAGACATAACGAAACAGAGGAAATTCAAAACATCATCAGATTCTACTATAAAAGCCTCTACTCAACAAAACTGGAAAATCTAGTAGAAATGGATGGTTTTCTAGACAGATACCTCATACCAAAGTTAAATCATGAGCAGGTAAACTATCTTAACAGGCCTATATTGCACAAGGAAATAGAAGTAATTAAAATCCTCCCAATCAAACCCAAACAAAACAAAACAAAAAACAAAACAAAAAAAGCAAAACAGGGCCAGATGGATTTAGTGCAGAATTCTGATATGAAATTTTAGGCTGAAGAGTAAACATGGCAATGAGTCATCCTATTCAGGATGTGTTCACCCTTATCATCATCATTTCAGCTCTGGTCCTACCAGGTTTGTCAAAGAAATCCATTGAACATTGTATGTGGTGCAAAGAACTTAATGCTATCATCATTTGAGGAGACCAATATGGATGCTTTAAGATGGTAACTTCAGCCTTATGATGTAGCCTTGCCTCACAGCTAATTGCTTTCTTCTAGATGGTCTGTCCTTGGAGACTTTGCTGTTCCTAGAATCTAAGATGGCTGCTGGCTTACTAAATCCCTCTTACTACACCCTTGAAGATCTTCCCCCCAATCACGCATTCTACATATATCCTGTTTTGGTTTCTTTCTATGAACCACACTTTTCATTTACTTTTCATGCCTTATAACTTATTCTATTGAAGTTAACAAGAATATTTTATTCTAAATATTTTGAAATTAGTTCCAACCATTATCCTGGCAGAGATTGGTAGAGGTAATTACTGGGTACAGGTTTGCATGCGCACAAAGATTCTGTTTCATTTTTGGCAGCTCCTTTATCCTTCCCAGAATCTGTCTGCTTCTATATTACTTGCTGTGGGTGAGTCAATTCTCTTTCCATTGGATATAATTTGCAGCCACACTAGCCACACAAAATGCTTCTTATTGAAAGCAGGACATATAAAGCAACATAGTCTATTCCCTTTGGAATCAGATCTTCTCTTCTATTCCTCCTCCTCTTCCTCTTCCTCTTCCTCCTCCTCCTCCTCTTCCTCCTCCTCCTCCTCCTCCTCCTCCTCCTCCATGTTTACTTTTGTTTCACAGGTTTGGCTCTACATTGATGTTTATTTTGGGACCCTTCCTAGATTAATTCTGCATGTTCTAAATTACCTGAAATGTTTGGCTCTTGCTTTCTTCTGTGTCTTTTTTTTCTGGAGATCTAATTTATTTTCTGACCTGACTTCTTACGAATTATTCTTTACATAGGAAAGAAGGCATATACCTTTAATCCCAACACTTAGGAGAGAGACTGGCAAGATTTTAGTGAGTTTGAGGCCAAGTTGGTCAATACAGAGAGTTACTGGATGATCAGGGCTACATAGACAGGCCTTGTCTCAAAAAATGTAGTTCTTATTGAAAGATGATAGTTTAGAATTAAATAATAACTGTTCAGAATATTTTATGAAATGATTTAAGCCATTTATCTTACATCTGTCCTGACACAGTTTATTTAAGTCTTAGCTTTTACCACCCATTTGAGTAGAACCTCAAAGTTAGGGAAAATTTTGCTGTTAATATTATTATATTATTATTACTATTATCTCCCCCTCTTCCTCCTCCTTCTTTCCTGGTTTTGTAGTAATGTACCCCTATTTGATATCCTGTAATATAGTGGAACATTATAAAATCACTTTTGTTTCTCTTATTCTTTTTACCAACCTTAAGATTATTTTAGCCAGCTGCTTCTTTGTTCTAAATAATTTCATAGACTTAGCCAAACGACGTGTTACTAAATCCAGCTTATAGCTACTGTTCTCAATAATACCCCAGGGATAGGGGTTTTCCAAGGAACTGAACTCAAGAGTCAGGTCAAATAGCCAAGGCCCTGGGAATAAAATGCTCAAAGGAAACTGTAAATAGTTAATAAAAATATTGAATATGTTCTAGGAATGGGATTTAACATGACAGTCATCTCCCAGTTCACCAGCTAGTGTTTTTTCATGGCTATTGTGCTCTATTACTGTGGGAAGAGAGAAATGGGGTTAGACTCAAGTTTAAACAGTGTAATTCCATTGTTTACATCAATGTTCAGTAGGTTGTTTTAGAATGGTTATCTTTTAAGTTAGCTTTATGTCTTTAGTTATTTTCTAAAAAATCAAGATTTTATGAAAGACTTCACCTAGGTCCTAATTCTGCTTTGTAGGTTTATTTTTTGTAAATACTTCTTTATCCACCATTAATTTTCATGACAATTTCAACAAAAAAAACACAAAAATTATCTAATAAGAGCAAAATGGTTATTTTCTGACTTCCAGTACCTAATCTGGATTCCCTTTTACAACTGACTGAAAAGATAAAAACAAGTCACTTCATTTAGATGAGAATTCAAAGAAGGCTCATGAATTCAGTTTCCTAGCATATTAGTTACATTGTTCAGACCAAATCCCTGACAGGAAGCAATTTGAGGAAGGGAGTTTACAGCTTAAAGTAAAATAATCCACCATTGCAAAAGCCTAAGTGTGAGACAATCCTATGGATCTGCAGTCAAGAGTGATGAATTCTAGTGTTCAGCAGGCTTCTTCTTTTACTTTAGAAGACCATAACCCATGGGATGATGCAATGCACATTCAGCGTGGCTCTTCATTTTCAGACAATTTTCTAGAAATGCCCTCAGATCCATACCCTAAGACAAATTTCCTTGTGATTCTAAACCCAATCAAGTAAACTATGAAGATTAACCATCTTTCTAAGAAAAAAAAACACTGATGGGAGCAGATGCATGGACCTACAGCCAAACGCTAGGCAGAGCCAGGGGAACCTCACAGATGAAGGGGCCACGAACACCAAAATAACATGGCCCAGAATCAACTGACCAGTACTCAAGCGGGCTCACAGAAATCAGGGAGACTGTATGGGTCTGAGCTAACTTCTCTGCATATAACACAAGGTTGTATAGCTTGGCATTCTTGTTGAACTCCCAACCAGGGGAGTGGGGGAAGGCATCTTTGCATCTACTGCCTGTGCTGATGCCCCTTTTCTGCCTACTGGGTTGCCTCATCCAGATTTGATATGAAGGTGTGTACCTACTCTTACTGTAAATTTTAGGCCATGTTCATTGGACAATCCTGGAACGTCTGTTCTTTCATTTGAAGGGAAACCAGGGAGAAGTAGATGTGGGGAAGAGGGGAGGTGGGAGGAATGACTGAGAGGACCAGAGGGAGGGGAAACTGAGGGTGGATGTAATGTATGAGTGAAGAATAAAAGAAAAAATAATGTTTTATTAACATACATTAAAATATAGTATTTTATAATATTTTATACATGCATTATAAGTTCAGCCATATCTGTCACTCTCGCTATTACCTTCTTTTGTTACCCTTCCACTTTGGTCAAGTGTTTACTCTTCACAGATAGCCATATATCTTCATTAGGGTTTTTTATCGTTTTGATAAAATACCAGGACCAAAGAAACTTGGGAAGGAAAGGGTTTTTTTCGCTTATCCTTCCAGGGAATATTTCATCACTGAGGAGAGTCTTGGTAGAAACTCAAGCAGGGCAGGAACATGGAGGGAGGAACTGAAACAGAGGCCCTGAAGAAATGCTGTATTTGGACTTACCTCTTGTTGATTGCTCAGACTGCCTATTTACAAATATAGGACTACCAGTCCAGGGGTAACACAGTGAGCTGGGCCATTTCATATCAATTGTCAATCAAAAGATGCACCACAATCTCACCCACAGACAATCTGGAGGGGTCATTTTCTTAATTGTGCTCTCTCTCTCTCTCTCTCTCTCTCTCTCTCTCTCTCTCTCTCTCTCAGTATTTGATTGATAGACATTTTATTATTTTTCAATCTTTTTTTTACAGTCCAGTCTTTATCCCCTTCCTGCTCCACCCTCTGACTCTTCCTCATCCCATACCTCCTTCCCCAGCACTGTCTTCAAGAGCATGTCGCCACCCCCAGACCCCAACCCCAACAAACCTCCCCATTCCCTGGGGGCTCAAATCTGTTGAGGGTTAGGTGAATCTTCTCTCACTGAGGCCAGACCAGGAAGTCTTCTGCTCCATATGTGTCAGGTTCTCAAACCAACTGGTGTACCTTGTATCAATTTGACATAACAAGCCAGAATAATTGACACCTTGTGAACCAAACACACAAATACATCAGTGTAAAAACTTCCTTTTCCTTTCTTGTTTACCTTAAGATTTCATATTAATATTAATATCACAATATAAAGTAATCAAACTTCTTTTTATTTTAAATTTTATTCATACAATATATTTTGATCACATTCTCTTCCTTCTCTCAACCCCCAGATTATTCCCACCCTCCCTCCCCACTAGACTCCATGTTTTCTCTTTCTCTCAAAATGCTGAAAAACTGAAAATAAGAAAAAGCAAATATTCCAATTTTTAAAAGCCCCACAGTCTGTAAAATTCAAATACTTTAAAAATGCAATATTTTTAAGATACCAAGAGACACTGAATATGCAGGTTCTCTACTGGGGGCACCTATTAAAAAAAGACAATAGGTTAAATACTTTCTAACTCCAAGGAAGGCCCAAGTCACAATCACTAACTATATAATCAAAGCAACAGCAAACTTCACCGGTGTAAACAATTCAATGTCCAATTTCTGTGATTCATGCATGATCTTCTAGGCTCCAAAAGGGCTCAGACAACCACAGGCCTTTGACACTTCCATTTGCAACATGCACACTTTGTTTCTTAGACTCTGGACTTCTCTCCTCCTATATCTCCTGCTATCCTTAGCAGTCATCCCATAGTACTGGCATCTCCAAAATTTTCTGATCTCCACTGCAGCCACCACTAGTCTCTTTTGGTTACTCCTCAGGGACTCCAGCCATGGCATATGGTGCCAAGCCTCAGATGCTCTCCATAACTCTTTATGCCGTCAAAACTGTCACCACATAACCATCTTTGGTTGCTAGAACGAGATATAGCCCTTAGCATTTTTTGAACCAGAGCTTCAGTGTGCTGACTCTGAGGAAATAACCTCAAAAGATTTTTGCCTCAACAATGCTTGTCCCTTTTAAATTACAACTATCTACCAGCTTCTGATAACCAGTATTATTTGTCTTATAAAACCAAAGGCTTTACTGCATCTGCTTTGCTCTTCTGAATTGCAACTGATTATTCAACAATAGCTAAACAGATATCATAGATTAAAACAAAATAACACACAAAATTCAGCCCTCCACCACTTGCCCTGCTCTGTCTTTTTATCTTCTAAGTTGCTACAGAACTAGCCTCTGAACCCTGAGCACTCAATATCTTTTCCTAACCCAAAGTTCAAAAGGTCAGGTCTGTCAGAGCAATGCCACACTCCAGTTACCAATTTCCTTGTAATTAGGGTTCCTATTGCTATGACAAAACATTATGACCAAAAGCAATTTGAAAAGAAACAGATTTATTTCACTTTTACTTCCTTATCAGAGTCTATCATTGAAGGACAGAGAAGAAATCTAGAGGTGATAACTGATTGCATCCATGGAACAGTGCTCTTTACTGGCTTAATCACCATGGTTTGATCTTCCTGCCTTCTAATAGCACCCTGGACCACCATTGTAAGAATGGCACTGCTCACAGTGAGCTCTGCCTTCCTACATTAAATTTTGGTCAAGAAAATGCACAAGAGACTTGCCCATAGGCAAATCTGGTTGTGGCCATTTTCTCAGTTTCTCTTTCCAAATAACTTACGATTGTATCAAGTTGACAAAAAAAAAATAAACAGCATAACCCTTTGTATTAAAACCATTTCTAATGGAGTCAATTCTTAGCTTTGGGAAAGAGAACGTGAGAGGGGGTACATAAATAAGGGACTTTAAACAAGGGGGACTTGAGTAGGTCTAAAGGAACTCATAGTTTCTGATTTAGAAGACAACTTTATTCGTATCTTGACTAACAATAGCTATTAATTCTAGTTTATGCTAACATACAAGACAAAAAAGCAAAAAAATTGAGACTTAAGAAATGACAAGGTTATAAAGAGACCATAAGATCAAGAATGAGAGCTAGAAAATTTATAAGGTTTTTGTAGAAATCATCAATACCTTTAAATTGAGTTGAAGAGTGTCAGAATCTCAGCAGGTTACATTCTTATGAATGATTTCTCTATTATGAGTTTCTCCACATTTCTCCACTGGTAAACACTCAAAAGTAGTAGAAAAAAGATTGAAAACAAGATTGAGATTCCAGCATTGCAAGCAACTACATGTGGAAGGTGTAACAACGTGTGTTTTTTAACTTTTTATGTGCAACTGGAAAGATTGGGTATTTTTACAGTTGCCTTTATAAAGTATAATTAAATATTCGTGTGTGGAGGTGTGTGTGTGTGTGTGTGTGTGTGTGTGTGTGTGTGTGTGTGTGTGTCCTTTTCCTCTTTCCTATCACAACCTATTTCACAGGAGAAATTTAAATCTGCTGCACACTGTATAGTATGATGTAAATATTCTCCTTTTTTTTACCTGTATTTCTTTCATGTCCTCCTATTCCACTTTGTGAGAACAAGGGTATATCTCATTCCAAAGAGCTAACAGATTCAAAGGGAAAAATGACATTTGAAGAAACCCTTCTAGATCATTTATTAATAGATATTAGGTATATAACAACACTCCAGTGTATTAAGCACGAGACTTGGAAAGAATGCATACATGGATACCATGGCCCTAACCCCCAAGCAACTTATTTCAGTTTTAGAAAAACATTAACATAATTTAAATAGATTATATCCTTTATTTCTTTAACTTAGGTAGAAAACATCAGGTTTTCATCATTACCTTTAATAACTTCTGAAGAAATTTTAAAATCTGCAGTGACAAACAATTCAGTGACTATTGCCAACTAATGGAGTGATATAATGGCCAATTCTAGCAAAAACAATCAAGGCAAAGACTTTTATTTGTTACATTTCTTAGGTGAGAAGATGGATTTCTGTAGAAATGTATAATACATGTTTATGCAACAGAAAATATTTGGCAGGAAATAAAAAGTGCTACACCATTTATAGGGAATACTGTTAATCTTCCATTTCCCAAATAGATTTTTAATTGATAAAAAATAGAATGTGTTTGGAATGTTTTCAAGGAGCTTTGTTATCTGTCAATAATAATGAAATACCACTGAAGCTAAGTGGTATTACATAGAACTTGGTATTACATGGTATTACCTTGGACAAATTACACTTTACTTGTAAATGAAAAAAAAAAACTCTGTCACCTAAAAGCCAGAGAAAGAATATTTAATTTGTGTGGTACTGAAGCTTAGATGTTGTATATATTACTACTGTAGCACTTATTATATATTTTGTGTTTTAAATATTATATGAGATAATAATTCAAAACTTTGTTTTCTGCAATGTCACTTAACAAGTCCCAAATAAAAGCATTTAGGCAAATTACACTTAAGTTTACATGTTAGCAAGGCCTGATAATCTATCCTAGATGATTGATAGAAGATGAT
Source organism: Apodemus agrarius (assembly GCA_964023405.1). Taxonomy (NCBI): domain Eukaryota; kingdom Metazoa; phylum Chordata; class Mammalia; order Rodentia; family Muridae; genus Apodemus; species Apodemus agrarius. Next base: position 107,331,754 of record OZ030010.1, read on the forward strand.
GGTTATATTTATCAAGAAAAAGAGAAAGAAAAAAGAGTTGTATTTTAAAAAACAAAACATCCCCAAGCATATATCCTAGAAATCAGCTCGAAAGTGAAAGTGTTCTATTGAGCACAATATTTTTTTCTATGTAAACCAGGAAAGCTTTAAACTAATATTCCTCCTACAAAACCCTGAAGCACTATGTTGAACCTGAATCATCTGTTAGTGTTTTTCTATGCCTCATATATATCTTGGCATACAAGAAAACAATCATATGTATTTCATTTCTCCATTCATGCATAATATCTTTTATGTCATTTCCATAGTTGGAAATCAGAGCTATCTAGATAAAGCATTCTATATACGTGGGAGCAAAGATTTTGCTATTAGGGACAGAAAATTTGCCATACCAGATCAGCAATGGAACAATGCTTCAAGCTCTAGGTTTTGTTCATTTCCTATATTGATATGCCTTACTATTTTTGAAAAGATTTTCATAAACCAAAGATGGGTACAAGAAGCATTTGTCCACATGATACAGACTGTTAAATTCCTGTGTGTAAGTTATTGCCCTAACTGATAGACTTAACAGCATCTCAAGGTTTCCACTATAGAAGACTTGTGGTAAAAGATCAAGTATCTCCTGGGTACAACATTAATTCTGAAGTTTGAAGTTTTAAGGTAAAAAAGAAATGACTGGACCTGCATCTCATTACGTATACCAAAAAAGAAAAAATATAAGGAAACTGGAAACATGAAGACATTGATAACCTTGGAAGACTAGCTCATATCTTAAATATTTAACTCATTCATAGATATTGTTTCCACATGTCCTCAAACATATCCAAAGTTAAGTTTAAAAAAAAAAGTGCCCTTTCTTGAGATTTCAATGGAAAAAATTACTGTTACAAATCATATGCAGAAGAGAATAAAATAACTGATATTCCTCCCCCAATCTGTTTTTAAACAATCAATAGAACCACAGTATCACTCTTGCTATGTGTCAGGATAGAGGCAACTTAAGGTAGTGATACTGGTTTGCTCAACTCCAGTTGCCTAGTCTAAGCAAAAAAAAAAAAAAAAAAATCAAACAAGCAAACAGAAAACTTTTAAAACTCAAACAGCATAACATCTTTACGTGGACAAAAGAGCTCCTTTAGACTTACATTGTTACTACTCTGAAAGTCTACCTCATAATGAAGTCTAGTAACCGTTTCATTAATAGTTTTTTTTTAAATGACATACAAACTGATGGGTCTCATTTTAGCATTTTGTACAAGCACTGTTTCTGTGCATCCTTTCTCATTTCCCTCACTTGCTTCCTGCAGGCCCTCATATTTCTCTCTGTACACCTTTTTGTCATGTCATATATATTTATCATATATATGATTTCCATATGAAAGAAACAATTTTGGAGCTTATATGAGAGTCTTTCACTAAATATAATCATTTTCATTCTTCCATTTTCCTACAGATGTCACGGCTTCATTCTTCTTTAAATCATTGTGCATGTACCACACCTTTATCTATTCACCTACTTTATACTTTCTTCCTATTGATAATAAAGTGGCAACAAACAAATATGTGCAAGTATCTCTGTGGGAAGACCTAGAGTTCTTTGGGTCTATATAGTGAAATCATTGGAGGGAAACACTATACTTCGATATTTCCTTTGTGAGAAAGGTTCATACTGACGTTATAACAGTTATGCCAGGTTATAATCCACCCAGAAATGTATGTGTTCCTTTTCCTTAGATTCTCACCAGCATTTTCTGTCATTTTTCTTGATAATAGCTAACTAATCTGACTGGAATGAGATATAATCTCAAAGTAGTTTAACTTTCATTTCCTCGGTGGCTAGGGATATTAAACACTTAAAAATATTTTCAATGCTTACTTCTTTTTAAAATATTTATTTATTTTTTGCTTATTCACTTTATATTCCACTCACTGTCCCACTCCAAGTCACCACTTCCCACAATTCTTCTCCTATCTCCACTCCCTTTCTACTCTGAGCAGGTAGGGGGGCCTCAGGTTACCCCACCATCCTGGCACTTCAAATCTCTGCAAGGCTAGGTGCTTCCTTTCCAATGAGGTCAGATAGTCAGTCCAGCTAGAAGAATATATCTCACAGACAGGCAACAGCTTTTGGGATAGCCCTCATTTCAGTTGTTCAGGACCCACATGAACACCAAGCTGGACATCTGCTACATATGAGCTGGGAGGCCTAGGTCAGGCCCATGTATACTCTTTGGTTGGTTGTTTCGTCTCTGAGAGCCCCAAGGATCCAAATTACTTGACTCTGTTGGCCTTTTTGTGGAGTTTATGTCCACTTTGGAGCCTGCAATCCTTCTTATTCTTCCATAAGTGTCACCAAGCTCCATCCACTATAAGTGTATGATTCTGACTGAGTCAGTTGGTGGATGGTGTCTCTCAGAGGACAGCAATTCCTCTCTGCAAGCCTAACAGAGTTTAATTAATAGTGGCAGGGACTGATGCTTGCTCATGGGATGGGTGTCAAGTTGGGTCCGTTATTGGTTGGCCATTCTATCAGTCTCTGCTCCCTCCCCCATCTCTGCATTACTTGTAGAGAGGATAAAATTTGGGTTGAAATATTTGTGGGTGGGTTGGTGTGTCTATTGCTCCACTGAGGTTTCTGTCTGGGTATAGGAGGTAGCCTCTTCAGTTTCCATATCCACATTATTGTGTGTTACAATTAAAGTTACTCCTATTGATTCTTGGGTACCTTCCTTATTTTAGGTCCCTGTGATGTACTTGAGATACTCCCCCACCTTCCCACCTCTATTAGTTGTACAATTCCATTCATTCTCATACCTATCTGCCCATCCCCCTGCCCCTCACCATACCTGACCATGAACCCCATTACTTTACCCATATCCCCTTTCCCACCAAGTTAGCTCCCTCTGTACATCTGCCTTCCACAACCATTTCATTCCCCCTTCCAAGTGAGGTTCAAGAATCCTTGCTTGTGCCCTCTTTCCTGTCAAGCCTCCTTGGGTCTATGGAGTATAGTATAGGCATCCTGTATTTTATGGCTAATATCCACTTATAAATGAATACATATGCTGGATGTCCTTTTGGATATGGGCTACCTTACTAAGGATAACATTTGTCAAGATCCATCCATATGCCTGCAAAATTCATGATGACTGTTTTTACATCACTGAATAGTATTTATTCCATTGTGGAGATGCACCACATTCTCAAATCAGTTCTTTAGCTGAGGGACCTCTAGGTTATTTCCAGTTTCTGGATATTATGAATAAAGTTTCTGAATGTTACAAATAAAGAATGTGTGTGAGAGTGGGAAGAAAGATAAATAGGGAGAGAGAAATAAAGAGAAAATGAACTTCACTAGAGCCACTCACATGAGCATTGCTTTTTGTGGGTCTAATGAAGTTGTTTATATATTGTTACTTTAATTTTGGTATATCACATGTCTTTAGGGATTTGTCTATTCCTTCTAGATTTTCTAGCTCTTTTGTAGTAAATTCCCCAATTATCCTCTGAATTCATTCTAGTCTACTGTTATAAGTACTTTTTCACCTCTAATCTTGGCATTTTCAGTCTACTGTCTTTCTTTAGAGCAGTTTGTAAATATTATTCATTTTTCAAAGAATCAGCACTATCAATGACTAAAAATCATGTCTGTATGTTGATTAAAAGTCTTTGCAGCTCGCCATTACAAAAGGTTTTCTATGTGGCTTATCAAAAGCTTTTGTAGACAAATTGGAAGCAATGCTAATACTAAAACAGTTTATAAGATTAATTAGCATTGATTTTAGTTTTCTGAAATGTAGTATACTAGATGATGGGTGCAACACTAATGAACAAGCATACTTAACATATGAACCTGTTTATTTGTTTATAAATGTATGAATGTTCTATGTATAGAGATGCAAAAGAGAGCTAAATGATACGATTGAATTACCATGGCAAAATTTAACTCAAAATTACAGCTTAGATAGTTTAATTTAATTTAAGCTTAATTAGTTTAAGAATCAAATAGCTATGTCATTGAAGAACTTTGCTAAGTGTACTGGCTGGTTTTGTGTGTCAACTTGACACAGGCTGGAGTTATCACAGAGAAAGGAGCTTCAGTTGGGCAAGTGCCTCCATGAGACATAGCTGTGGGGCATTTTCTCAATTAGTGATCAAGGGGGGAGGGCCCCTTGTGGGTGGTGCCATCCCTGGGCTGGTAGTCTTGGCTTCTATAAGAGAGCAGGCTGAGCAAGCCAGGGGAAGCAAGCCAGTAACATCCCTCCATGGCCTCTGCATCAGCTCCTGCTTCCTGACTTGCTTGAGTTCCAGTCCTGACTTCCTTTAGTGATGAACAACTGTGTGGAGGTGTAAGCTGAATAAACCCTTTCCTCCTCAACTTGCTTCTTGGTCATGATGTTTGTGTAGAAATAGAAACCCTGACTAAGACACTATGCAAAGTTGAAAGCATTTAGAGAACAAGTCATTAGAGGAGCATAACTCTTTAAGTTAGTACCATAAGGAACTGTACCATAACCACAAGGATGAACCAGGAGTGAACTTGAACCACAACCCTACTCTTAGGTCCTGATAGGAAAGGCTTTACCATGGTGAAGGGTTCAGTAGGCAGAATCTCATCAACTGGGTTATGGAAAATATTCAAGAGTAAAATGAAACTGGCTTCCTCAATTCATAGATTTTTAACTACAAGAGGTTGGGTCTGTATTCAATCAATCTAATGGCAAAGGCTTTAGCTCTTACATCCTACCGCAAGTCTTAAATTTGCTCCGGAGAAAGAAAATAAAATTAGTTTGCATTATTTTAAGCTATTTTATGGAATTTTAAATATATTTTGATCATATCCTTTCATTTCACTCCAATCCTTCCAGATCCTACCCACCTCCCTACATACTGAACTTCATGTTTTCTCTCTCTACCTATCAAAAAATACATTAAACCCTATTTTTAGGTCACTGAAGTTCAGTTTTAACAATTTCAGATCATTTACCACAATAACACCAACAGTTTTAAGCCCAGTTGGCCTGAAATATCTTTTTTTTCTCTTTTTTATTGGATATTTTCTTTATTTACATTTCAAATGTTATCCCCTTTCCCGTTTTCCTCCTCTGGAAACCCCCTATCCCATCCTTCTCTCCCTGCCTCTCTGCTCTGGCATTCCCCTACACAGGGGTGGGGGCCAGGGGGGGCATTGAGCCTTCATAGGACCAACGGCCTCTCCTCCCATGGATGCCTCACAGGCCTGAAATATCTTAGCATGCTTGTTACAGTTCCTTTTGCTGTAATCAAAAGTGGCTTGGGTAATTAAAAAAAAAAAAACTAATTTCAGCTTCCATGTCTCTGTTGCTATTTATCATTGAGAAAAATATAGTCAGAAATCTGGAGGCAGAAACTGAACCAGAACTCACAGAGTGATGCTTAATGACCTCCCCCCCCCCCACACACACACCCATGGCTTACTATGTCTGTTTCCTTTTAGAAGCCAGGAACACCAGTTCAGGGATATTACTGCCTACAACTAAGTGGTCCTCCCATGCCAGTCACTATCAACCAAGAAAATGCATCATAGTCTTGCCCACAAGAAACTCTGCTGGGTGCATTTTGCTCAATTTGAAATTCCGTTCCACCAAATGACCCTGGGTTATGTCCAGTTGATATAAAATTTCCAAACACAATATGCCTTTTGTCAACTTGATACACAAAGATATAGCACAATTCACAATTAAGCCATGATCTTTGTTGTTGTCCAATGTTTTATGCTAATAAGCCTTAAACAACACAAGAGCTGAGCAAGTGTCTATATTCTATGCAATTAGAATCTACTTTCAGCCCCAAATTATTAATTACTATGCTTTATCTAGGCTTCTCTTAACTTCAATTGGCCAGCCCTCAGGGCCATTTTCTCTTGAACTCACCTAATGAGTCTTGGCTCTTCCTCCATTTACCTTCTTCTCTCTCTCTCTTTGTTCTCCTTCCATCTCAAGTCCTGGAATCCTAAACCACACCTATGTATAAGCTGCCCAGCTATAGGCTTTTGACATCTTTATTTACCAATCAGAAATAACTTGTGAGAAGGGTCAAATAGAATCACTTGTCTCTATGCACAGACCCCAGGAGACCTGCACTCAGCCTTGCAATAAGCAATAAAAACAAACCTCAGCACATTTCATGTTCACAACTTTCCTCATCAGATATCTCATAACTCTGGCATCTCCAACATCTTGGAGTCTTCAAGGCAAACCAGGCTCACTTTACAGTTTCACATAATGGCTTCTCTTTGTCTCCATGATGGGACATGCCTGACACCTGCCTGGCTTTGGTGGCTTTCCTTAACTGTGGAGGGATATTCCACAATCCCTTTCTTCGTTCTGTAACTCTAAAGACAAGTTTTGCTGCTTGCTGCGGCTAGAACATGAACCACTCATTTGATTACATCTTCACAAGCTTTTTGGTTTGGATGGGTTTCTTGACTGTGTAAGTTTGCTTAACTCCTTTTCATAAATTACAAGATTATCTAGGTGATGTCTGTACTGATTTCACAACTCCCTTTATTCTATTCAGCATCAGACTTTTCTTTAAACTTTTTTCTCCCTGAACACAGATCTTACCTCCATTATTTCTCCTCAAACTATACATTTTGTATCTTCCTTGCTCACTGTGCTCCTTTTTATTAAAGATCTGTACATGACTGTCCACTCACAACCACACAACAGTCAATACTAGACTGCCTGGAGCTCTCCCCAGCCAAAGGCATTTATCCAGACTCTTCAATTGAGGTCAAGTGTATTTTTCCAGTCAAGGACAAAAGCAGCCACATTCTTTTCTAAAATGTTACAAAAATAGACTCTAGGCCACTTAGTAAAGTTCATCCCTTCTGAGACTTCTTATGCTTGGTCCCCATGGTTCAAATGATCTCAGTCCTGTCTTCCAGGCTCCCGCTAGTACTGCCCATTAAACCCTCCTTAAAATGCTCAACTGCATGCCTAATCTAAAGTTCAAAAGTGTAATTTCTGCCAACAAGTAGCATACTCAGGCCTGTTATAACAGTACTCTGCTCCCTGGATTAAAGCAACAGAAAGAGAACATGACACTGGTCCTGGCTTGGGATTTGAAAGCTCAAATTCCCCCCAGTAACAAACTTCTTCAAAGAAGGCCACACCTTTTTCAATAAGATCACATCTCCCAATCCTCTTCATATAATGCCACTTTCTGATGATTAAACATTCAAATACATGGGTATATAGACTCCATTTTTATTTAAACCATCATATATATTTTATCAAGTTACAAGGAACAGAAAAACACTGTGCTTCCTATTAGATGAAAACATAGCTCCTATGAAAGCATAGCTGATTACTTGATGATTTTCTCTTTTCTCCAATTTGTGTTTAATTTGTTTATTCTTTTGTCAATCAAAATAATTTTTCACATGTATAAAAGCATAATATTAAAATGTGATGCATACATATTATACATAATTGCACAAAATTTAATTGAAGGGCTGGTGAAATGGCTTAGCATGTAAAGGCTGCCAAGGCCGAGAACCTGAGAAAAAGTTTTCTATATTGGTGTCTCACTGGGTATACAAACTATTCTCTTTTCTTCTTTTTTTTTAAAAGAAATTGTAGAGCCCATGCAGAGGTGAAAGGAAAGAATCATGTCTTCAAAATTGTACTTTGAGCTCTCTAGGTCTGCTTTGTCATGTGCACACATCTGTACAGCATGAATACACAGGCAATAATACTAAATAAATTTTACCTTTTGCATATATATATATATATATATATATATATATATATTTAACAGTTGAAAACTGTTTCAACATTTTATAGGTCTCATATTTACTTTGGGCTGAAGATGGACCCATATAGAGAACATTTGCCTAGAATGTGCAGGGTGCTGAGTTTTATCATTACCACCAAACACACAAAAATATGTGTATGTATATTTCTCTGGTGCTCAATATAAACATATGATGTAAAGATGTTGACCCTCATGGCAAAATAAGGAAATTAAGTATGAAAGACTTTTAAAATTTCACAAAGCAGAAATGGGCCAAAATGGATGTCATGACAGAATAGTTGACATCTCCTTCAAGAATGCTCATAGGTGTGCCCATGTCATTCAGGACACCTCTAGAATTTTGGTTAAGTAATGTATTTTGTCCACTCTATTTTCTATCTGCATCAAAGTGGCTTATATTGGCTCTAATCTTCAATCTTAGACCTGTTTACATAGTTGTATACTGTAACCCCAGTCCTTCAATTCCTCTTCTTCTAGAGCTCTGTTTCTTATACTTCTCACAATAGTATACTCTCCCCTCATGTTTCTCATACAAAAGTCTTGTCTTACCAAACTTTGAAACCCACATTTAATGAGTTAGTTGTATAGCTCTGTTCTACTTCTGACAAGGTTTATTCTTCATTCATGTTAACACTTTAAAATATCCAAATCATTCATGTAGTTATAGTATTTGTACCTTTATTAAAAGAATCTAGGTACAAATATCTAATACTAATGTTCTTTTACAGTATAATAAAAAGAAACCTAGTAGCATCCAAAAAGGTTTGGAAACTAAATGGGAATTCTCATATCTTTGTATTCTCAAACCTTTACATCCTTTTTATATTCTTTTTTTTATCCTCTCTTTTTCATCTTCCAACTCCAACTCATCCTTTTCTCTAAGATGTGGTCTCCTGGAACCCAGGCTAATATGAAACTCATTATGTAGATGAGGCTGATGATGAATTTTTATTTTCTCTGCTTCTATCTTCTAAGTGATATGATGCCAGACATGTACCACCATTCTTGATTTCAAAATTTTACTCTTTCTATCCATTGCATCTGTCCTTAACAAGGACTTTTGATTGAAAATGTATGAAGACAATTAAACAAAAATACCATTATAGCAAAGTGCTTTACTAAATCATAAAGAATGAAACTCATATGAACTCACAGAAACTGTGATAACATGTGCAGGGCTTACAAAGATCCAAGCCAAATGGGATTTGAGTATTAAGTGAACCAAATAGACACAAGCTTACATATCTAATCAAAAAGATATAACCAATTGACAACTACTCACAAAGAAAAAGTTTTCTATATTGGCATCTCACTAGGTATACAAACTATTCTCTTTTCTTTTTTCTTTTTTTTTTTTTTAAAGAAATTGTATTTATGAACCCCCCTCCAGTGCATCAACTCATGAAGTCTTTGCAGGATTAGGCATATCCTCTCCCACTGAGGCCAGACAAGGCAGCCCTGTTTGGGGAATGGATACCAGAGTTGGGCTATAGATTTAGGGGAGCCTCCACTCCAGATGGTGGGGAACCCACATGAAGACTAAGGCACATTACTGCTATATATATGCCTTGTTCCAGCCGGAGTATGTTCTTTGGTTGATGGATTAGTCTCTGAGAACTTCCAGGGATCCAGTATAGTTGACTGATGGTCCTCCTGTGTGGTTCCCATCCCCTTCAGGACCTTCAATCCTTCCCCTAATTCTTCTATAGGGGTCACTGACTTCTGTCCAAGGTTTGGCTGTGGGAATCTGTATCTGTTTAAGTCAGCTATGGATAGAGCCTCTCAGAGGTCAGTTATGTTAGGTTCCTGCCTGCAAGCATAATAAAGTATTATTAATAATGTTAGGGATTGGTACTAACCCATGGAATGGGTTTCAAGTTGGGCTGGTTACTGGTTGGCCATTCCTTCACTCTCTCATCTGTGTATTCTCTGCATTTCTTTTAGGCAGAACAAATGTTGGGTTGAAATTTCTGTAGGTAGATTGATGTCCTTATCCCTCTACTGTGGGTCCAGCCTGGCTACAAAAGGTGGCAGACACACCCAAGAGGAGTAGACAGTAGGAAAGAATGAAACACAGGGCTGGAATCAATCAATTAGAAACAAAGAGAAAAGATACAAAGAATCAAAAACCAAGAGCTAGTTTTTTGAGAAAATCAACAAGCCACTCTAAGGCCTCATGCCAAGAAGTAGGTATCAATAACAAATTCAATGATATTAAGATTTTTTTTGGTGTTGTGCTACTTTGTTTTACTTTTTGTTTGTTTTTTAACCTTACTATTGGTTTTCTTGTCTATCATGTTTTTCTATTTTGCATATTTTGAGTTTCGTTTGTGTGTGTCTGTGGCTCTGTAAGTATGTGTTTCTCATGCTTTTTCTTTATGTTTTGTTTGTTTTATTCTGGACCATTTCTTCATTTGCCTATTTGTTTTCTGAAGAGAGAGGAAAAAGAAGTCATGGGGTGGAAAGTGTAGGGAAGTGGGGGGGATCTAGAAGGAAACGAGTAAGGGAAAACCATGATCACAATATAGTGAATGGAAAAATTATTTCCAATTAAACAAAAGAAAAATATAATATAAGCATTCAACCTTTATAGACAGGAAATAAAAATTTACATATTCTTTCAAAAATAATGACTTACACTGATGCTTCTATGAAAATATTTATGTGTTACTGAATTAACTTCAATATTGAAATAATTTAGCCTGTGCATCACTGGGTTTACATTATTCCTTGGACTCAGGACATTTTTACTCTTCATAGGGAATAATATACATACATATTATATTATGTATATGTGTGTATACATATATGTATATAAAATATACAAATATATACATATATATGTATATATTTGCTCTACACTTTATTCATTTGTTATCTGTCTCCTTCTAAAAGTATAGAAGTGTATCTGATACCAAGGAGGTGCTAGTTATTCTCGGTGAATGAATGAGTAGGTAGGTAACTGAGTAGATGAAAGGATAAAACAGATTTGTTTCTATCTATGCTTCACTCAACAGCAGTCTTAAAATAGACAACAAATGTCCTGGCTTCCAATTTTATCGTTCCAATAAGTGGAAGAAAAAGATAACTGTGAAAATTCATAATAAAAATACAAATAATAAACTGTTTAGTAAAATGAAATCTTTTAGATAGCTTTTATATCAAGAACCTAAGGTAACTGTATACACTCAAAGAATTATGGGGAATAGCATGTTGCTGCAATCATAGAGGAGAAACAATGACTGCTCTAAGTATTGTATACTAACTTTTATCACTTTTAAAGTTTTTAATGCACATAAGCCTCACATATTAGACATGAGAAAAACCAATGCCAACAACCACCCCACCCCCACCTTTCTTGGATTTGTAGAAAATGTCTGTAAAGTCTAATTCAAATGGAACTGAGAAATTAAAATATTATTTTAGTAAGGTGGTTTTACACCCAAATCAATTGTAAGGCCCTAGGTTCTATCCTAACACATGCAAAAATGAGTAAATGTTCTGAAATATAAATTTATTTTAACTCCTGTAATGACTTTTATTAATTTTGCAGTAATAAAATTATATTTTCATACAGTTATATAATTTGGTCATATTTCTCATTCATAACTTTCTCAGTTTTACCTAAAGTTAATTCCTAATAAAATCTCAGATAGGGCTGGAGACCTCATAATCCTTTCTACTCTAAGGAAATTATAAAATTTTGTGACTCTTCCAACTACAGTTAACTTCCAAAAATAATCAGTTAGGGTGGGGCCTCAAGAATCCCACAACACAGAACCAGTCAACTGCATATAAAACCTGTGACTGGGGGATGGGGGAGGTGGTCGGGGCTCATGTTCCACCATTTTTAACTACAGTTAACTGTCTATAAACACTGAGGGACAGGTAGGAGCTCTTAAGCCCCACTCCTCTGCAACAGTTAAATGCCAATAAAAACTCAAGGAGGCATGGGGCCTACTGAGCCTCATGTAGTGAGTTTAGAACCACTAAACTGTCAAAAAATACATGGAGGGAGAGGCTCTTAAAATGCCTTCTCTTTAAGTACAGTTAACTGCCTATAAAACTTGAAGGAAGAGAGGGCCCTTATGATTCCGCTGCCCCTGCCACAGCACTCCAGACCTACAGTAAACTGTCTTTAAAAACTCAGGAAGGTCACCAATTGGGTCACCAATTCAATCAGAAAGCAGTTGGTTATCAATGTAATTACCATGTCACTATTGTACTGATAGCCACATCTTGGTACTTACTAATATCATGCACTACATGACCAATACAACAATATTCTATCACAAATTCCACAGATATTTTCTTTCTTTTGGCTCTTTATAATGCCAACATTTTGCTGATTGTTTTGCATTCATTTTTGGATGTTCCTAAGACTATATTCTTGACTTCTTAACTTGTATACCTTACCTTCCACTGGCCAGTGGTTCCAAACAAAGACCTATTTAGTCTTAAGGATGGTACTCCCACTTTGGATTACAGAGTATGGCTCTTTTAAGATGTATCTGTCAACTTTAGGAATATTCAGAGGTTGTAAATGTGGCTTTCATATGGTTAGAGGTCATATTAAATTGTTCGGAGTAATAACTATTGAAATGCAAAATATCCCTCAAATATGGGGAAGATGTTCTTACAAAAATTCAAGCTCTTTTCAATTGGGTGTCCAGGGGTTCATTTAGTTAATATTCATGCTCAAACATTTCTACAGGACTTGTAGGGTTTTTATCTTTCTCATTGTTGTATTCTTTTTGAGATGAGTTGTGGACAAGTTTACTTCATTTATTAGTTGTGTGTGAGATGTAGACAGGGCAGGTTGGGAGAAGAGAGGATGTGAGAGGTTAGAAACAACTTGGGAGGAATGAAGTTGGGTGGACAAAGAAGATCTGGCTGGATGAAAAGTTTAGCTGCAGCATGGGAAAGGCCAGCAGCTTAGCTGTTGGGCAGGACGAGTCCTGGTGGACACCCTGAAATTAGCTGTGGCACAGACAGTGTTGGTTAGATTGGGCCTGGGCTCTGATGTGCGGCCAGAATAGATGTGTCTTGTTGGGGAAGGTATAGAGAGGGGAGGATGGGGGAGACTCACTGGGTTAGGCCCTGGAGAATAATGTTAGAAAAAGGGTTAATAAGGGAAGAAATAAAGAAAAATTTCAACGTTTCAAACTATTAGTAGCAAGTAATGTCCCTGTTCCTTTAGTTTCTTTAGTTGGGACATCCTGGACTTGTTGCAATGATATACATTTCAGACTGAGATCTGTTTAAGCCTATAAAGAGCACCTTCTAGGGAAACAGGCAGGACAGAAGTTAGGATTCACCATAAGTATAAACTGATCAAATGAGTCTCCTCCATGTTAGATAATGGTAAGTGTGCTCTGGAAAGCATTTCAACTTTTACCTGCCCTTTTCTCTTACTCTTTTCCATTTGCTTCCTGCTTTCCTGACTCTGAACCTCTGGGATGACCTCAGGTATAGCACTGCAGGTTCATCCTAGAGGGAACTTCTGTGAACATCTGGCCCTTTGTTGTGGCATATTACTAGAGTGGGTTCATTATTGCAGCCCTGTACCTGCCTCCACCACCAGCTTTTTTTTTAACCTTTTTCCATCTTCTATTTCAATCCTGAACCAAACCTTTTACCATAACAAAAAAAAATAACTCTAGAAAAAATTTCAGGACACACTAAGAGTGATTAAATGGTGATCACATTAAAAAGTCTACCCTTTCTGAATTTTATGATATTTTAAATTATCAGACACAACCTTTGAGTCAAAATAGTGGACAAAATATAATGAACTAAAACCCTTAGTTTTTTTTTTTGGTTGGTTTTTTGTTTGATTGGGTTTTTTGGTTGTTGTTGTTGTTGTTGTTGTTGTTGTTGTTGTTGTTTGGGGGGGATTGGCTTTTTAGATTTAGTTTTTTCGAGACAGGGTTTCTCTGTATAGCTCTGGCTGTCCTAGAACTTACTCTGTAGACCAGACTGGCCTTTATCTCAGAAATCTGCCTGCCTCTACCTCCCACAATGCTGGGATTACATGCATGTGCCACCACCACCTGGCTGGATTTTTATTTTATAATAAAAAATGTACCTTCCTCCACAAGCCAAGATCTCTCCCTATAAGATCTATAGTTCCCTATAAATCTTTTTTTTTGCTTTCTTCATTTTTTTTCTTTTTGTTTTAATTAGGTATATTTTTCATTTACATTTCAAATGTGGTCCCCTTTCCTGGTCTCCCCACAACCCACCCTGGCCCCCGAAATCCCATAATCCATCTCTCCTTCCCCAATCAACCCTCCCCTGCTTTCCTGTCCTGGTATTACTCTACACTATGGCATCAAGTCTTTCCAGGAACCAGGGCCTCTCCACCCTTTGGTGTCTAAAAAGATCATCTTCAGCTGCCAATATGTCTGGAGCCATGGGTAACTTCATATGTGCTCTTCAGTTGATAGTTTTATCCCTGGAAACTTTGGGAATACTGGATGGCTCATATCATTGTTCCTCCTAAGTTGCTGCAAACCCCTTCAGCTCCTTGGGGCCTTTCTCTAGCTCTCCCACTGGGGACCCTGTGCTCAGTTCAATGGCTTGCTCAGAGTGTCCTCCTCTGTATTTGTCATGAACTAGAAGAACCTCCCAGGTGACAATGATATCCCACTCCAGTCAGCAAGCACTTGTGTGCATCCACAATAATGTTTGCGTTCTGTAACCTTATATTGGATGGATCCCTGGGTTGGGTAGTCTCTGCATGGTCTGTCTCTCAGTATCTGCTCAAACTTTTGTCTTTGAATCTCCCTCTGTGGGTAATTTCTACCCTTTGTATAAAGAACCAAAGGATCCATACTTTGTTCTTCCAACATCTTGGGCATTATTTGATATGTGAATTGTATCTTGGGTATTCCACGCTTCTAGGCTAACATCCACTTATCAGTGAGTGAATAATATGAGTGTTCTTTTGTGACAGGGTTACCTCACTCAGGATGACACTTTATAGTTCCATCCACTTGTCTAAGAATTTCATGAATTCGTTGTTTTAAATGGCTGAAAAGTACTCTATTGTGTATGTATACCGCAACAGCAACCAACACTTTGGGAAAAGGTCTGTACCAAATCTATACCCAACAGAGGGCTAATATCCAATATATACAAAGAACTCAAGAAGTTAGACTCCAAAGAACCAAATAACCCTATTAAAAGGGGGTACAGAGCTAAAAAAAAAATGTTTTTCACCTGAGGGCTATCTAATGGCTAAAAAGCACCTAAAGAAATGTTCAACATCCTTAGTCAGTAGGGAAATGCAAATCAAAAACAACACTGAGATGTTACCTCACACCAGTCAGAATGGCTAAGATAAAAAACTCAGGAGAGAGCAGGTGCTGGAGAGGTTGTGGAGAAAAAAGAAACACTCCTCCACTGCTGGTGGGATTGCAAGCTGCTACAACCACTCTGGAAATCAGTGTGGTGGTTCCTCAGGTTCCAGAGGACCCTGCTATACCACTCCGGGGCATATTACCAGAGGATTCCCCAACATGTAATAAGGACGCATGTGCCACTATGTTCATAGCAGCCCTAATTATAATAGCCAGAAGCTGGAAAAAACACAGTTCTTTATAATTCCAATTCTGGAAATTGTATATTAATACAAAATCCAAAATTAAAATAGAGATATTTTTGAATAAGATAAATTTAAAAGTAAAGAAACAATATAAGCTTGTGGAGCAAAAAGCTTTAATCCCAGCAGACTGAGAGACAGTGGTAGGGGACTGTCTCTGAGTTTGACTGAAATCGGTTGTACACTGGAAGTTCCAGGATAGCCAAAGCTAAGTTGAAAGTCTCTGTCTCAATAAAATTTAACAGAAGGTCCCTAAACCAAATTTCCTCTTTTCTTAATTTCCTTAGACTCTATTTCATATGTGTTTTAGATTAATATATTAACACATACAGAATGCCATCAAATCTAGGAAAAGGTATAATTTTCAAAGCATATAAACATCCATGCATATGTGTGCGCATGTGTGTGTTTGTGTGTATCAGTGAACTCTTAACATATTTTATTACTTTTAGATATCATTTCTCCTTTTCATATTCCTGGTTCATATTTGCTTTGTGGTAGACACAAGGATTGCTGAACTATTATATGACAAGCCCCTATTACAAAGACTTAATTCACTGTGAAATACATTAGCATTTCGAACCTGGTTGGCCTAGCTGTTGTGATAAATGCTTCTCTAAAGCCTTGAATTTGATAGAAGATTGAGGAGCAGTTATGGCTGAAAGCTTCCCCCTGGGAAACTTTGTTGCTTCCTAGGGAGTTGCTACTTGTGTCCCACATGTTCCTTTATTAGCTATCCATGAACAAATACCAGTTCATTCTCACAATGCTCTCTACTTACAGTTAAACAACATTTCTTCCTAGTAGCACATTTCCTACTGCAGGGAAAATATTTAAGACTTTTTTAGACACAATGGCTGATTTCTTTCCTTCTAGTTTGTCAAGACTTATTTATGCACCCAGTGTGTTTCTAGAGGAAAGAAAATATTATGAAGACTCTAGATTATCCAAAGCAATGTGGTTTACACTTAGGGTTACTCCAGTTCTGTGTCCTATATAGAGAGGAGTTATAAAAGCCGTGAAGTACGCTATGAAGGCATTCTTCAATAGATCCGACAGGATGTGCTTAAATAGAATGATGTATAAAGAGTTTATATCTTGTAAAATAAAACAACAAATATTAAAACAAATATTTTAGACTTTATCAGACAAGAGACGTTTCTAAATTTGTTTACTACTAGTTATACTTTCAAAGACTATAAGGACTGCTACTATTTCATATAGTTAAACTATTTGAACCCAAAAATGTTCTACCATTTCCCAATGTTATGCCACCTCGCAAAGAAAAAGCTATCATAAAAGAGCCTTTTAGACATCAAGGTGATATTTCACAATTTCTTTTATTAAGTGAAAATACTTAAATCCACCGCCTTGATGGTTAGCTATTTCTAGAGGCATGGTGAAGAGATATTGACTCAGAAATTTTAGATGGATGACAGGTGGTGGTGGCACATTAATACCCGCATAGATGACTTCAAGATCAGGATAGTAAAATCTGGCAAAGAATCCGATTCCCATCGTGGGGTCTGGCTCAGCAGTGTAAGATCACATTCACCCATCCAGGATGACAATGAGTGATTCAAAAGAAGAGAACTTGACAGTCCGAGGGAACTTATTGTGGTGTTACATCAGTAGTTTCCAATATTGTCCTTATTTAATCTTGACACTACTCTGAACAGAGGTGAAGATTTAAATACAGAGGCATTCCAACACAGAGAAGATATTGAAGATCCAAAGTCTTTAGGCTTCTTAGAGATAAAATTGCAGGTTTTCTATTGTTCTTCCAAGGATCTCTCTTTTCAAGGCAAGGAGGCTAGAATGACTGGCAAACAGGAGCTCCTTTGGTTGAGCCAGCTGCCATGTGGCCTGACCAGAGTGAGACTGAGACTGCTAGTTGAAAGGAGGTTATTGTATACTACTGGGTCTATCCTCATTGGCTGAAAGTCTGAGCAAAGATGATGCCAATAATGAGACGAATTGTGACATCATGAGACATAAAATACTGGTACCTGGGCTGTTCACTTCAGCACAGGCCACATTACAAAGCACCCAGGAAGAATATACTTCCCAAAATTTGCAGTATATCAGGGAATATAAAGAGAAGATGGTGGTACCATAAATGTGTTTAGATAGAGACAGAATACAGTTGGAAGACATATTAAAGGGTGATTAACTGAAGGCACAGTTTCAGAAAGGGCTGTCCAAATGAAATACAACTTTAGCTGGGTCATTACTTATGGTAGGGGTTTCCCTGGAAGAGCAGGAAGGGTTCTTGCACAGGGTTATTTTACAGATTTGAGTCTCCACAAAAAAGCCAAAATCAACAAATTCAGAAAAAAATTCAATCACCAGACATGATGCAGTTATTACTAAAATTATAGTAAATTAAGGAAAGCACATGGTGTTATAATACATGCTAGAGCCAAGCCTTGAGTATAGTGTTGACTAAAATATCCTATTGTAACTTATCAAGTTTGATGGGCCATGTGTTATCATACATATTATATATAACATGTAATTATCATCTATAAAATATTCACTTATAAAATATAGATGTAATACATACTATATAATAAATAGCACCATACTTTATAGGCATTTCTTTCTGCCACTAAAATAAATATACAGCTAACATAAAAATTCTTCCTACTTTGATTTATAATGTTTTTTTCAGATATAGACACACTGTGCCTCAAGATGGAGGTGACAAAACAGAAAGGGGGAAATTGTTTAAGGTCCGGTAGAAATGAACATTTGCTAAAGAAACACTTGTATCTCTGACTATCAGACTCTTAAAACAATGGATGCAAATCAAATGACAATGTCCCCAAGGATCTCATGCTAGAGGAGAAAAGGGCTCCAGCCAGAGGGGAAAATAGTCTTGCATAGAAATTTCAAACAGTTCTTACAGTGACTCAGAGCACTTTACAAGATAAGACTAAAACATATCTTCACAGTGACTGCTTTCACATGTGCATATCTTTCACCTTCCATTTAAATTTTGTTTTCACTTCTGAACTTTCACTTTGAGATGGACTTCAAGGGTATACTAGATCTTACCCCTCTTCTCAATATGCTCACATTTATTACATCTTCTTTTTCTCCTTTCCATTTTAACTTGGACCTCTTAACTGACTTATTGGCCATGGATGTCTAGACTTGACTGGAGGCACAGGTTGTGACTTCTCATTCCAAGTTCCCTAACCATGCTGGGTCTTGAACTACTTAAAGCCCAGCTGCTGTCTTACTGTTTTTTGTTTATAGTGTTAGTAACTCTTGAATTAAACTCCTTACCCTCCTAGTTAAATGAAAGTTCTCGATTCTGCTATCAGGACTTACTCAGATTTTTTTTTTTAAGAAAAACACTAGAACCTGAGTATAAGTACTCATCTCCATGATCATTGAAATTATTTGTTCCTATTCCTCCATTTCTTCTGATTTAGCAATCACCCTGCTTCAAAAACATAATCGAGTATTTTCTTTTCTAATTATGGAAATGGTTAGTGTAATAAGATGCAGCTAAAGAGCCCAGAACAAAGAATAGAAACATAAAATTAATGTCCTAATTCTTAATCCCTTTCCTGCATCATTTAATTATTCCTGCTACTGAGAAAGTAGGCCTACATAGAACAAATCATCATTAGCATATTCTTGGAAAGGCAGAGTACAAAGTTTTTTTTTATTTGTCCTTATACATATTAAACAACTCTAAAAACAATATATGAACAGAGAAATGAAAATGTTTATCATAAGTCCATGTGTAATGGCTTACAGTCTGAATGGAAGTAGCTTAATCAAAAGTCACACGTTTCAGGAGAAGTAGAGTTACTTTTGATTATAGGTGTGGCCCTGATAGGTTTATCACACTCCAGGAGATAACCACATACCTGGGAGTATAAAGGAAGAACTAATGGAACTTGGATTTTTAACAATAAGGACACAAAGTTGGGTAGGTGCGAAATGAGGGCAGGACATGGAAAGAGATAAGAGAAGGATAAAAAGGAAGCTATATATATAAATTCTTAATATAATAAAATTTCAAAGTCAAATAGAAAGCCTTAGAGTTATGGACATCTCTCATTTGGGCAAGTACAGAATACTTTGAAAAAAAATATTTGTAGCTCATAATGAACAACCCAGGTGTGAGCTCCTAGTGGAATTGTAGGGTCACAACTTAGAAATATCACAAAGTCCCCAGGCCTGATAATTGAGTGAGCACAGCAGGCAAAATTTTCTCAGCTGAAAGACAGCTATACATAGATTCTACATAATCAATTCATTCAGAGTTTTCTCATATTACAGAACCACAATCTGTGATCTCAGGATATTGCTTATGAATACATTTTTGTTAATTAATAGATATTTAACTTAGTCTATACTAGCATTGTTCAAAAATTGTATGCAGTATAGACCTTCAGCAGTAGAAACTGACTTTACCATAGTGCAAGAAGACTGTGGGCATATTATGTACAGAAACAAGCAGTTGGGTTTGCCTAAACTTGGAATATTTCTGGAGAGAGTAACTCATAACGTATTGCGGAACCTGTATTATGGAAAGAATTATTTTAACGGTCTATAAGAATTGATAGTTCTGAGATTTGGAGAATAATTGGAGAAAAGGGTGGATTATTGATTGTTAGGTTTCTAGGCTATGCTGGTTATCAGTAGTCAATGCTATTTCATCCAGAACAGAAGACAAAGGTAGAAGAGGCCTTCATGTCATCATTTGCACAGGGAAGCATCAACCATTGGCAAGTCCTCCAAAAGAGAACAGAAGTTCCTGGAGCATCAGTTGACCTTCACATGGACGGGGAGGTTGAACATCCTGCATAGTGCTGCCAGGAAATCCCTACTTCATACTAAGAGGGGGCTGGCTGGTTGCATATGTAGGATGTCCCATCTCCTGGCCCACTTCGTCATGACAGATACTGGAAACATCATTCTGCTTGATTGAAGACCCATAAAATTCATTCATGGAAGAAACAAAGATGTTCAGCTATATTGTTAGGAAGACCTTTTGATGGACATATTTATTATAGGATGGAGACTAATTACTATAATTTCAGTTTACAAGAGGAAGAGGATATATGAGTGGATTGGTAAATACAGACCAGCAAAAGGGATAGCCAAGTCTGCAGAAATTCCTGTAGACATACAGGCAGGGCTGAAAAAAATTGTAACAACTTCTCTTAACATTATGACAAAATAAGGAGGTTTGGTAGTTGTCCATTTTTATTTAGGATATTCAGAGTCAGAGTACCTAGAGTAAGAGATAATTTAATCCCTACTTAAGGAAAGAATGTCATTTATAGAGTGAAAATTAGAAAAATTAAAAATGGAACACTAAGACAGAAACCATATACTTCATAGCAGGTGTCCAGGGAGTATTCAATAATTGTAGATATGGTAGTAACGGCCTATAGACAAGATTCCATGGTACATAGGGGAGGTAGGAATTATTACAAGAAAGAAAGTGGTATGTCCCCGAATATTTTGAAAACATAATTGTTAGATAAAGCACCCAGTCTTTTCCAAGGGACATATAATTACATTATATATAATGATACATATTTACAACTCATTTTCAATATTAGGCTTGCTTCATAAAAGATCTTGTGAAATAAGCACTTATTTACTGAAACATTTAAATTATTGATTTTTCATACATATTTGCAGTCACAAGTAAATATGTTCGATTTTTCTGTTTTCACATAAAAAGAATAACAGTTTGACTTCTTATATGGGTTAGACACAGATTTTTTCCATAGGGTTGATGACTAATTAAAGAGTAAAATAAAGAATAAATTTTGCATTTAACTTCAAAAGATTTGAGTAAGAAATTTTATGAAATGTGTCACCATAATGAATTGTTTCCCCAGTTTTCTGCTTCTAGTACTTGTTCTTAGACAGTTGAGACATCTAGATTATTTTACCTTTTATCCAGACAAACTAATTTACACTTTCTGAACCTATTGTTGTTTCTAGAAGTTTCAGACTTATTAGGGCAATGTCACATAAATACATAGATAAATTTCTCTCTTATTTTCAAACACTAGACAAGTTGCTTAGATACTCATCTCTGTAAAAATCTACAAAATACCAAGAGACTTGCCTAAATGGCTCAGCATATGAGGACATTCATTACTAAGATTAACCAACTGAGTTTGATCTCTGAGATCCAGCAATTACAAGGAGAAACCAGAATGTACAAATTGTCCTCTGGCCTCCACATGTTGCCATGTCAAGTGTCTGACCCACAAATACACAATAGTTAACTGGCCTAACTAACCAAATTAATAAAGCAACAAGGAACACAGGGATGGTCATGAAACTCAGGTGTGTTCCCCTAGCACTCTTGGACACCTAGGTTTAAGCCTTATAACTGCTAATAGAAAAAGAAGCACAATATTGAGCAATAAGAAAGTTAGTGTTCTCTCCAGTTCCTGAGTCTAATGAAGTTAAGTTGCATTGCCTCAATTATTGAATTAGGTATACTTGTTTAGGAATAAATTCTCAAGTTTAAAGGAGTTCTTAGTATCTAGATCTAAGATATAGTTCTAAATATAAAATGGCTTTTATATTTATTCACATGATTTTTAGTATATACTAAAATAGGATAAATCTTTTCACAACATTAACTCAATAGACCATCTCAGTATATTTTACAGTGTTGAATTACCATTTAAGTACCAGAATTACTGTTGTTTTGCCATGATGTATTAGTTTTGTGTATTTTTCTGAACCCTATTTTAATATTGTAATTGGACTTTTGCATAAATATTAATGAAAGTTATTTGTCTCTAACCTACTTAAAAAATTTTCAAGTTTTGATGTTTCTATTTATTGATTTATGAATGTTAATATGTCCTTGTTTTCTTCAGTGACTTCTTCAATATTCATTTGTATGCCATTTAATCTTTGTTTGTGAAATTTTCTGTAGTTTGTTTTGATGCTTGTTTCTAGGTTAATTCTATTACAATAAGATGTAATATAAGAAGTTACTTGCCTTTTGTGTATTTAAAACATTTTCTGTGTACTAATATTCAATTCAGTAGGATATTCTATTCCAGAAAAAGCTCCAAGAGTTATTGAAGTTATTTTTCATCAGAACTTACATGAAATGCTATCTATGTGACTTCCAAGTCTATTTGATATACCATATAACAATTATCTCTGATGTTGCTACTTTTATTTTTATTTTTTATAATAATTTACATTTTGGAGGAAGTAGAAGTTTCTAATCTACTAGTATTGCTTTGGGGTTAATCAGTAACTTTAGTATTATTTCCTCACCAAAGTTGGGTATACTTGTTCTCAGTGAATATATGTTTAGAATTGTTATATCATGATATATTCTGTATTTTCTATGATTTATTTTATGAGTTTGATTTTCCAATGCGCTTTTATTTAAAATTAATTCCATTTCTAGTAATTTCTAGTATTTGGTTTGTTTTTCCATTTGTTGTTTCTCTTTATTTAGTTTTGTTTTCAAAGCCCCTAATGACCTCCTCATTTTATTCAACTATTTATTTCTGTCCTCTTAGAATTTACTCTAGAGTTTATTCATGTCATCTTTGATTTCTTTTTAACACATTTCTAATAATTTTTTTAAACTTTTATCTTGAACTTCATCTAATTCAGTCACATTAGTAGTCACTTCTGTGTTATTGAAAATTTCTTAGATGACATATCTTGGGGATGTTAAATCAACTATTTTTCTGGAGATTTTGTAAATTTCAAGAAACTCAGGAATGCAGTAGAGTTAAGACGACATTTTTTCTATTAGACTAGTACCCAGGAACTAAATTCTTTCCTGGGATTCCCTTAAGAATATAATACTAACTAATAATAAATGTCACTCTCTAGAGATTAATCCATTTTGAAAATGGAGGAATAGGTAACAAAAGACATCTGTTAAGCCACCATCATTGTATGAAGTGAAGACATGTCTGTAGAACTGCATACAGTACCAGATAGCTGTGTGTATGAGCTAAAATGGTGTGTTAGTTACTTGTCTTCTTTCTGTAACAAAAGACATAATAGAAATTACTGAAAGGAAAGAATGGTTAATTTTGATTAACAGTTGCAGAAGATATAGCCCATCATGACAAGACAGGTATGGTGTCAGGAACATCATAATATGTCCATAATCAGATAGCAAAGATCAACAAATGCTATAAAATGGTAGTATTCATATATAGGACAGGTCTTCCTGCCTCAACTAACCCAAATGTAGACTGAGAGGTAACTGGTAAAGCTATGTTATCAGATAACATAGAAAGTCCCATTTCTCAGAATGCCAAACCACAAGAGACCCCGTCCTAGGCTAGCTGTTTTCCAATCTATCCCTGTTTGCTTTAGAGATTCTACCAGTAGGTATATGGACAACATCTGCCATCTCCTAAGCCCCAAACATGTCATTCTGTAAAACATGACACACAGCTTTGCTTGCTTCTGAAAATAAGGTCTCATCTCATCCAGCTATGACATTTTTACTATATAAATCTCTAAACTTTCCACCTATTGGCTGTATGGTAAATATGTGCTTATCATGTAAATTCACTCATTTTTCAGAGAAATCTGCACTTATGGTTGAAAATAACAAATAGAATAATTAATCCAATGAAACATCTATTTATCTGAATATCCACAATGCAACTGGGAATGAAATTCTATAAGCAAAATGTCAAACAAAATAATATAATCACCAATACAATCAACTTCCATAACAGAAGTAGCTCAGGAAACCTAGAAGTGATAACAGAATGAGGTTTTAACTCAGTGGTAGAGCACATTCCTAGCATGTATAAAGATAAATATAGGTTGAACCCCTAGCTCTGAAATATAAAAATCAATGTTAATAGCCAAATTAATAGACACCTGTGTTTAGAGGACTTTCTAGTGATGAACACTTGAATGAAAGTCACATTGATTTTCAACATCACTCACTTTCATAATAAATGAAGAAGAAACATCTTCTACCATATGACTTTGCTAAGACTTTAACAAACAGTCCAGCTTTGTGACTTAAATGACCTGAGGAAATCAGGCATATTGATTCCCATTAGTTCTTAGCACATTTAATGACTATTCCTAGTCATTAAATGTCACATAAGCCTACATAGTAATTTCCTGAGCAACAAGGGTGTGGTTCTGTTTTAAAACTGAAGGAAGGGGAGGAGGAGGAGAAGAGAAGAAGGAGGAGGAAGAGCAGAAGAGAAGGAGGAGGAGAGAGAGGTGAGGGAGTAAGGGAAAGGGAGGGAGGGAAAATAAAAACAGAGATAGAGTGACACAGAGTGAGACAGAGAGAGAAAGAAAGCACCTAGGGAAATTTTTAAATAAACATTAAATTCAATCTAGAAGTTGAGGGAATAGCTATCATAGAACAGTGAAAAAGAAACAACTAATTCTTCTCTCTGAAAAGCCATCAAGCCCTCTTTAAAAATCACTAACTTCATAGTCATGCTTGTCAGTAAATGCTTCAATCAGGTTAATAAATGATAAGTAAACTGTAACGACATTTGAGCTACAGCCCAACAAATAGAAATTGTTTCAATTGGACGATGGCCTGGAAAACAACCAAGCATCTCAGCCAAGTAATAGTCACAATGCTTGCGATATGATAAATTTTCAAGAACAGGGGAAACATAACAGGTACATAGTAGCATATTCTGAATATATACAGATACTGAAAGTCAGAGCATAAGCTTATTACTCTCATTATATTTGTAACAACATAAAAATATCTATGCTAATACTGATTGAAAGTTGGAACTTTTAGAAGATAAATTAAAAACAACAAAAATAAATCTGTACACATGGAAGTTTTTTTTTTTATAAACTTAGCAGCAAATGGTAAATGACAGGGAAAAAAGCCTGAGTGCATTAGAAGAGAGATTTATCAAAGTTAGCACCAGATTGTTTTTTAAAGTACTCAAAAAAAAAAGAAAGAAAGAAAAGAAAAGAAAGACGGCCTCTTGGAAATCTATGAGAAAGCATTAAATAAAATTCTTTATTTTATAAATGGCTTGACTTTCAATGGATAAACAAGGGAAAATTCGATTTGAAATATAAGGACTGAAAAGCTCTTAAGTTTGGTGAAAAATCATTAAATTGTAAACCCATGAAGGTCCATGAATAACAAGTTTAAATAGGAAATTCAGGGTTGACAAGATTGCTAAGAAGACATTTTCCATTGCCCTGAACCCGAGGCTAAAGAAAAGGTTTAAAAAAACCTCACCATGCACTGAGTAGTCTCAAAGTCAAGTAGAAAGCACTGAGGGAATATTTTGTTTTCTTGCATACAGAGAGTCTTAGAATAGTTTAGTGAAAATCTAGGCAAGATCCAGATGTGATGGGGAAAACCTCTAACTCCTAGAACTCTAGATGTTGAGACAGGAGAATCACAAGTTTAAGACTAGCTTGAGCTATATACAAGAACCAGATTTTCCCTCCAATTCTTAAGTTATACTATAGTGTAAACTCAATTTAACTATAGTATCTAAATAAGACGATGAAATCAGGTTTTGAAAAAATAGTAATATCTTCTAAATAGGCAAAACAAACCAACAAAACACACCATTACAAATAGTGTCAACTTACAGAAATATAGAGAAATCTGACTTACAAAGATCCTATATTATAAAATTAAAAACTCATATATGCAAGATACATTAAAATAAAAATCATAGGGCTGGAGAGATGGCTCAGTGTTTAGATAGGGTTGGATAGATGGCTCAGGACCACTGGCTGCTTTTCCAGTGGTCCTGAGTTCAATCCCCAGTAACCACATGGTGGCTCACAGCCATCTATAAAGGATCTGATGCCCTCTTCTGGCAGTTACATGCAGACAAAGCACACCTACATCTTTGGAGGGTGGGTGATTTTATTTTAAACTTTATTTAATCACCTCTTTTTTTAGTCCAGAAATTGGCACACCTACATCAAAAATACATAAGTAAATTAATAGCCAGAAGCTGGAAAGAACCCAGATGTCCCTCAACAGAGGAATGGATACAAAAAATGTGGTATATATACACAATAGAGTACTATTCAGCCATTAGAAACAATGAATTCATGAAATTCTTAGAGAAATGGATGGAGCTGGAGAATGTCATACTAAGTGAGGTGACCCAGTCTCAAAAGAATACCCATGGTATACAGTCACTGATAAGTGGATATTAGCCTAGAATCTTGGAACACCAAAGACACAAATCACATATCAAGTGATGTCTCACAAGAAGAAAGGAGTGGACACTGGTGCTAGAATGGACCAAAACATCATTGTGGGAGAGTACAAGAACAGTAAAGTGGGAGGGGGTGGATGAGGGAGCAGGGGGAGGGAAAAGGACATGTGGGACATTTGGGGGTGGGGAACCAGAAAAAGGGAAATGAATTGTAAATATAGAATATATACAATAAAAAAAATCAAAAAAAAAAAAGAAATGGGACTGCCCCCCCCAAAAGTAAATGTGGCCAGTAGAAAAACAAAAACAAATTAAAACCTAGAAGCTTACCACAACAGGAAGCCTGAGAACATAATTATCAAAGATTTATATGAACTACTTAAATTATTCCAAATGCTAAAGGAAGTAGAGAACAAAGAACTAAAGAAGACAAGGGACAATGGACAACAATGTTGCAACAGAGCATTTGGGAGTTAGAAATTGCAGTAAGTGAAACCAAAACTCACCAGAGTGATTCAACAGCATAGACATCAAATTTTAACCTACCATTATGCCTCAAGGAACTAAAGAAAAAGAAAAATTACAGAAATTAGCAAAATTATAAACATAGAATAATACAATATCCATTATGAATTCCAAAATTTCTTTGTAATCTTATGTTTTAGTGAGAAGAACTAAGAAAGGAAGAAGAAATAAGTGGATATGTTTCTATGGAATTGGGAGATTAATAAGTAGGGGCTAAAGAAGTGGCTCAGGATCTAATGGTTTTCTTTGGTCTTTGGCAGCACATATGTGCACACTTGAGAATAAATAAAAGAAAAAGAAAACATTTAAAAGTTTAGGAAATGATACCATATGACAAGTTAAATAACTGAGATGAGGAATGAACATGAAACATGGAGGGAATACTGGAAAAAAAGACAAAAATATTTGTGGTCATATATATGAAAAATCATGAGGAATAGACATGCAAATTTTAGATGTGATAAAGGAGTTTGGTAACACTAGAGAACACAGGGTCAAAAACTAAAATTATCTTCAGTGCTGCATAGAACAAGAAACAATATATGAAGGAAATTAAAAATCTCTTGAGACTACCTCATTGGCTATTAAAAGGAGCAGGGTAATAATAACCCTCCAAACATCAGCCTCCAAACATACATATTGACAGTCTCACTATGAAAAATAACTCTAGTTATAGGAAATGTCCAAAGTACATCAATCTGTAATGACAAGGAACAGGCTAGAGATTGCCAGCATGGGTTAGGCTGCTGCCTGCTTATTGGATTGTGTTTCTCTTCTGGAGTAATAAATGTTCCAAACCTAGAAGGAAGTCATGTTTATATAATAGTGTGAAGCTACAACATGCCTTGGAATTGTACTCATTAAAGTGGTTAATTTTATATTATGTGAAGCATACTATAATTTAAAAAAATTATAGCACTAATGCTATCATCACTGGAAAAATTCTGAAATCGCACTGCCTTTAAAATGTTGTGTAAAGGAAATAATAAGTGAACTAAAGTGGAAAAGTATGGTCAGTACAATTTGTATAACATGTTCTTTTCTCTTCTCTTTGTTCTCTTTCAGATTATGTCTGGCCTTTACCTAGATATTTGTGCCCCGTCTGGATTTCACTAGATGTGCTATTTTCAACTGCGTCCATCATGCACCTCTGCGCCATATCGCTGGACCGGTATGTAGCAATACGTAATCCTATTGAGCATAGCCGGTTCAATTCGCGGACTAAGGCCATCATGAAGATTGCCATCGTTTGGGCAATATCAATAGGTAAATATACCTGGCCATAGGATTGCAGCGGCTATGCTCAATACCTTCGGATTATGTACTGTGAACAACCTACAGACATCGACTGGTAACATTGCGTTTGATCGGTTGTCGAGTAATTATTCTTAACCTACATATCTGATATTTAGGTTAAAAATAATGAAAGTAGTATAAAGCATATGGATATGTTACCTAAGCTTACCTTAGCTAATTTTTTTCACTAATATACCAGTGGATTTGGCAACACAGATACAAAATGCTATGACAATTACAAAACTATAAGAAAGAGCCTAAATTTTAAAAATATAACATTGGAATCTATGAAAAGAAAGATCTTTCTAGAATATTTGGCCTACTAATTTTTACATTTTTATACTCAAGTTTTCAATTGAAAATTAATAATACAATTTGAATTGGCATGAAGTAAACATATAAATTTGTGATGTAATTAAACAAAATTATGATTTCTCATGAATTTTAATTACTTTTTGAGTTCTTAAATAAAATAGATACAAGACAGCTGTTGCTCCTTTAAAGATTTAGAGTACTTAAAGAGAGATAAAAAATCACATTATTTCACATGCTTGAGATCTTCATCAGTGTTTGACTGACAATAAAGTAAAAATCTTTAACTAGATGGAAGTTAGAGTTATTTCTAATCCTCTCTCACCCTCTTGGACTTATGTCTCATGAAACAATTTCTCTTCAACCTTATGTTCATTTAAAACATTCAAACAGAGGAAATAAGGTCTTGACTTTACTGGGCTCTTCATTACTCTTCTAAAGTTTTATCTGGATAAACAAGCAATTTAATTTAAATTTATATCCCTATTAAGATCAATTTATTGTAGCTATGGTAGATCATCCTGTGATCTACAATACACCATTAGATAACAAGCCATGAAGTTTCTCACAGAATTCCATGAATCTGGATAAGCAAAACTGAAATTATTAAATTAAGTTGACATTGTTTGCATTTATAAATCAACATAGTTGTTGTAGATACCAGTATGACATTTTTAAGGTAAAATGATATTTTCCATCAAGAGTATATTAAAAAAGTATAACTTGTGTATTCAAAAATGTAAGAGAAATGACTAATTTCCAAATTTATAAAAGAATGTTGTAGATTAATAAAACTTCAGAAGTATATATTAAAGATAAAAAATGGAAAATAGATTAATAATATAACATCAGATACTAAATGGTAGAATTAAAACCAATTGTTTCTAAAACTATATTACTATAAATAATCTAAATAATCTAAGAATACCAGAATTAGAAAAATAGCTATTTTGTAGAATATATCAGTTAGTCGCGGTCTTCCAAATCAATAATACTACTCTAAAATGTTCTCATTTTCATAAAAATTTAAATTAGCTTATCAATCTTAAAAAGTCTTCTTTTTAAAAAACACAATTGAGTTGAATCTATAAATCAATTATGTAGATACTAAAGTCTTAACAAGAGTATGGTTTTCAATTCATACACATATCCATATGTACACACAAATATTTACTGTTTACTTAAGTTGTTTATATTCTATTATACTGTTTTTATCTTCTAGGTATTACATCTATCTTTCATAGACACATCTCTGGGCATTTAATTCTTTGGTTGCTATTGTAAATAACATTGGTTATAAAATGTTTATTGCCAATTACTTGTTGACAATTTTATATAGATATAAATTGGTTTTTAAAATGTTTATTGCCAATTACTTGTTGGCAATTTTATAAAGAAATAAATACACCTAGCATGTTATACATTTATCCTTTGCCCAGAAATCTGGCTAAATTTACTTGGTATTTCTGATAGTTTATTTACATAGTTAATGCAATTTTCTGTATATGCTCCATTATGTCACTTATAAAAGATAGGAGACACATTTGACCATCCCTTGTCTTAAATCTTTATTAGTTTTGCTTTATCGTCCTGACAGGGCATGTAAGGTAGTGTTCAGTGAAAGAGCAAGTAGAGGACATTTTCCCTTCTTTTCTGATTAGTGATTCTAATATTGAGTGATGTTCATGCATAGGGTTGTGGCTTCAGTGGTAAAAAGCTGGTCTGGCATTTCTAAGTCTCTAGCATAGGGAAGCAATACGAATGCTCTATGGTAGTTCAGGCCTTTTATATCTTTCATCAGATCCAGCAAGTTTCCTTTCCTTCTATATTTATTGTTACATTTCCTAATTAGTGGGAATTTCTTCAAATCTTTTTTCTTTCTAGTATGGTGTTTATTGGATATATTTTCTCCTTTATTCTCATAGTATACTAGATTATATATGTTTTTGAATTGTGATGAACCTTGAGTTTCTCAAGTAAATTATATTTGGTAATGGATTTTTATTTCTACATTATTGGATTCTTTTATGATTTAATTAACCCTTTGAAGCTATTTGTTCAGATAGATTTGCTTTGTCATTTTCTTTTCTTTGGTGGCCAGTTTTGGTGTGATGATTATGTATATATCTCATAAAGTGAATCTACAATGATCTTCATATATTTTATCAGATTTTTGGAAGATTTTTAGCATTTCATCTTTTTTAGAACAATTAAATAATATAGTCATGTAGCTTTCAATAACTGCAGGTCCTGTGTGTGTGTGTGTGTGTGTGTGTGTGTGTGTGTGTGTATGTGTGTGTGTGTTGTCTTGATTATTGATTTAATCACTTCAAATGAATAGGAATATTTAGTTTTCATATTATTTTGGTAGTCATTTTCAAAGAAAGAACTTAGTATTTTATCTACTGTTTATAATGTTTTGGGAACAAAGTAGCATGCAAAAATCTTACATCATTCTTTACTAAGACTGAATACCTCTCTTTTCTTTCTAAGTTTGTCTATACTCTGTTTTATTGAATTTCTAGAAGAAGTAAACTTAATCATAGATTTTTCACCTTTACTTCCCTTGTCCAATCCTTTGTTATTTGCTCTTTCTCTATTTACCATGGGTTTACTTCAGCGTTTTGACAGCAACTTTATTCTGTGATTCTTCTTTGGGTTCATTTGAGGACTTTTAAAATATAAACATTACAGGACTTTTAAAATATAAACATTACAGTTACCCTTTTTCTTGTAAACACTGCTTTCATTGGGTCTCATAGTTTGTTATGGGATATTCTCATTTATTTGTCTCAGCATATTTTTAATATCTCTCAGTTTCTACTTTGACTCACTATCCTTATAGGACTGAGTTGCCTAATTCCTAATTAAATCCCATGTTTTGAAAATTCCCATTACCATTCCATTATTGATTCCTACTTTTACTCCATCTTCATTGGAAAGTACACTTTGCCTACTTTCAATCCTTTTAATCTAATTGATAATTATTTCCTACTTTAACTTTCAGTCTATTTGGAAACTGTTGTATATCTAAGAAGAATATATATTTTACTGTTGTGTGGAACACTTGTATATATCTGTTAGGTCTATCTATATTACAGCATAAGTGAAGACCTGTAGTTCCTCATTAATGTTTTGTTTATTCAACTTATTAGTGAAAGCTATGTAGTAGAATCTCAATATCGTTTTTTGGAATTATCTACTTCTCTTTAAATTATCTTAATTATTCTTTGTATATTTTATAGTTTTTTACTAGATGAATATGTCTCCATCACCAATATGTAATTTTGACTTATTGCCAATTTTATTACTTTAGCTACTGTGTTGCTGATACTATTTCATTTAAAAGCTACTGTACTTTTATTTCAGTGTCAGTTGGAGGGATTACTTATTGTTCTTGAGATTTCTCTTTATGTGATAAGCTGCTTCTGCTTCTGCTTCCACTATTGAGATTTTTACATGGCTTTTGTAAATTGACATTTTATTATTCTGTCACTATACATGGTCCCTTTTTAGCTTTATTCTACTTGGAGTTTATGGTTTAGATGTATAGAAACTTACTTGTATTCA
Organism: Apodemus agrarius; assembly: GCA_964023405.1. Lineage (NCBI taxonomy): Eukaryota > Metazoa > Chordata > Mammalia > Rodentia > Muridae > Apodemus > Apodemus agrarius. The sequence goes on from OZ030010.1 coordinate 107,364,052, forward strand.
AATTAGTTTAAAAAATTGGCCATTACTTTTTCAAATATTTTTTCTGTCACTTTTTTTTATATCCTTCTTTCAGGAACACCATCTGTGTATGCATTAGGACACTTGATGGTATCACACACATACTTGAGAATTTCTTGGTTTTTCTTCATTATTTATTCCTTTGTTCTTTAGAATGCATTATCTCAGTTGATATTTCTATTTATCTCTCTCTGCTGCCTGTCTTTTTCCATGTTTCTCTCTCTCTGCATTTTCTTTTTTTATTGGATATATTTTATATTTACATTTCATTTCCCTTTTTTTGTTTCCCCACCCCCCTAAGGTCCCACATGCCCTTTTCCCTTCCCCTGCTCCCTCATTCACCCTTTCCTACTTCCCTGTTCTGGTATTCCCCTACACTGATGCTTTGATCCTTTCCAGCACCAGTGTCCATTCCTTTCTTCTTGTCAGACATCATTTGGTATGTGAATTGTGTCTTTGGTGTTCCAAGATTCTAGGCTAATATCCACTTATCAGTGAGTACATACCATGGGTATTCTTTTGAGACTGGGTTACCTCACTTAGTATGATGTTCTCCAGCTCTATCCATTTCTCTAAGAATTTCATAAATTCATTGTTTCTAATGGCTGAATAGTATTCCATTGTGTATATATACCACATTTTTTGTATCCATTCCTCTGTTGAGGGACATCTGGGTTCTTTCCAGCTTCTGGCTATTATAAATAAGGCTGCTATGAACATAGTGGAGCATGTATCCTTGTTTCTCTCTGCATTTTCTAATTCTCTTTTTGAAATAAAAAAACCTACTATTGAGCCACTAATTAAATTTTCATTTCAATGACTGTGTCTTTTCACACAATTCCCTTCTCTCCACTTTAGTTTCAGCTATAGTAAAGTTAACATTTTTTAGGTTCAGCATAAGAAGGAGATTATGTGTTATTTGTCTTCCTGTGCTTGACTTATTTCATTCATATAGTAAAGTTAACAATTTTTAGGTTCAGCATATGAAGGAGATTATGTGTTATTTGACTTCCTGTGCTTGACTTATTTCATTAAGCACAATAATCTCCAGACCCATTTACTTTGTTGTAAATGACAAGAGTGCATCCTGATATATGGCTGGATATTGTACCATCAGGTACATACATTAAACCCTTTATCCATTCATCAGTTCATGTGCATGTGTTCTTTCCATTTCTTGGCAATTACAAGAAGTGCTGCAAAGAATATGGAAATACAAATGTTTCTTTAATATACTCATTTAGTCGTGTTGAGACACTGGCCAGTAATGGAATTTCTATATCATATCTTTAATTTCTAGTGGAAACTCAATACTGTTCTTCATAATAACTATACTAATTTATATTCTCAGCAACTATGTGTTAGGTTTCCCCCTCTCTCCATCCATTCATCACTTCTTGCTAGTGTTTTTTTTTCTTTTCTTTTTTCTAGAATTCTCCTAAATCTAACTCATTGTGGTTTTTATTTGCATTTTCCTTGTGCTGAAGAATTGGTTATGAAATATCTGATTGGCTTTTTATAAGACTTCCTATCAGAAATATTTTACTTGGGTTATTGGGGGTTTACTGTTTTCTAATGTTGCTATTGGGCTGTTTGAGTTCCTTGAACATTCTAGTTATTAATCTCTTATTAGTTGTACACTTTTAAAGTATTTTATTGAATTCTCTATGCTTTCTCTTAACTCTGTTGACTGTTTCCTACACTGTGAAATTTTTTAAAATAAAATTTTATATAGACCCATTTGAATATTTCCACTTTAACATCTTATCCAAAAATCTACTTCAATTCAATATCCTAAAACCTTCTCTTGTGTTTTTAATATAGTTTCATGTATAGTATTTAACTTGTTGATCCATTACTTGATTTTCATACATAATAACTATACTAATTTATATTCTCAGCAACTATGTGTTAGGTTTCCCCCTCTCTCCATCCATTCATCACTTCTTGCTAGTGTTTTTTTTTCTTTTCTTTTTTCTAGAATCCTCCTAAATCTAACTCATTGTGGTTTTTATTTGCATTTTCCTTGTGCTGAAGAATTGGTTATGAAATATCTGATTGGCTTTTTATAAGACTTCCTATCAGAAATATTTTACTTGGGTTATTGGGGGTTTACTGTTTTCTAATGTTGCTATTGGGCTGTTTGAGTTCCTTGAACATTCTAGTTATTAATCTCTTATTAGTTGTACACTTTTAAAGTATTTTATTGAATTCTCTATTTTTTCTCTTAACTCTGTTGACTGCAGTAGAGTTAGCTTTATTCTTCTATAAGTGGATATCCAATTTTCCCAGAACAACTTGTTCTTTCTCTAATATTCTTTTTGCTTTTACTAAAGATACATTGGGTGGAGATACATATTTACTTTCAGAATTTCTATTATCCCACTAATATATCTGACTATTTTATACTATTATAATGCTGTTTTAATTAATATAACATTTATGAAATTAATCTGGTTCATGTATAGGCACCAATGGTTATAAACTTCCTTCTACTATGTTGTATTCCATATGTTTTAGCATATTGTATTTCTATTACTTTTTAAGTTCTGGCTTTGATATATTACTTATTCAAGAATAAGTTGTTGGGGGTGCAGTGGTTGCTCAGGGTTTAAGCAAGGATTCTATTATACTGGACCCAGGTTTGGTTCCTAGTACTTATATGATAGCTCAAAAACTGCCTGTTACTCCAGTTCTAGGGGATTTGGTGACATGTGAGATAAGCCCTTTATCTCTTTCTCCTAATATCAAAATCTACTTGCTTATATGTTCACCATTTTAATGTCTTATATGTTCACCACAAACAGTGGTTCTCTTGATTTATATGACTTTGAGTTGATTGATTTCCTACACTTTTTATTATTTTATTCATTTACTTTCCATTCACAACTTCTTCCCTTCTTTCCTCCCAGTACCCCGCCCCCCTCATTTTTCCTGCTCCCATGGATCCCCTCCATTTCTCTGAGGAGAAAGAGAGACCTCCCATGGATATCAAACTATCTTGGTACACCAAGTTGCAGTAGGACTAGGTGCACCATCTTCTATTGAGCCTAGACAAGGCAGCTCAGAAAGGGAGCCAAAGACAGGTAACAGAGTCAGAGACAGTCACTGCTACAATTGTTTGTAGACCCATAGAAAGACCAAGCTGCACATCTGTTACATATGCTTATAGGGCCTAGATCCATTATCCAATGCATGTTTTCTTGTTTGTTGCTTCAGTCTCTGAGAGCCCCTATGGGCCTAGGTTTGTTGATTCTGTAGATTTTCTCCTGGTATCCTTGACCTCTCTGGCTCTTTCAATCCTTCCTCCCAATCTTCTATAAGATTCCCCATGCTTCGCCTAATATTTGCCTGTAGGTCTTTTTATCTACTTCACTCAGCTGATGGTTGAAGCCTCTCAGATGACAGTTATGTTAGGCTCCTGTCTGTAAGCATAGCACAATATCATTAAAGTGTCAGGGGTGGGCTTTCTCTCTCAAGCCATGGATCTCAAGTTGGGATAGTCATTGGTTGACCATTTCTATATTTCCTGATCCCTCTTTATTCCTTCATGTTTTGTAGACAGAAAAAAAATATGTCAAAAGTTTTGTGCTCCCCCAACAGACATACAGTGTGGGTTTAGTTTCCCCTTCCCTCCATTGGAAGTGTTGCCTGATTACAGAAGGTGGCCATTTGAATTTCCATATCCCTTATTGCTAGGGTTCTTAGCTAGGGTCACCCTCATAGATCCCTGGGAGTTGCTATTGGTTTCTAGCTTGTTCCAGAGATGACCCCACCATCTACTCCAGTTCTCTTCCTTCCATTCTCTTCATACTTGATCCCCCATTTCCCTCCTCACTCACCTTCTCTCCCATCCTGTTCTTTCTATCCATCTACCCCCAATGTTTTTAATTTTATTATGATTTTGTTTCCACTTCTCAGTGAAATTCCAGCATCCTACCTTGGGCCATCCTTGTTAGTTTTGTTTGATCTGTGGATTGTAGCATGGCTAATGTACTTCATAGCTATTTGGATTTTAGTGAATTTGAGAAAATTTCAGCCATTATTTCAAAAGTACTTTTTCTGCTCCCTCCTTTCCTTCTTCATCTCTTGGTGTTCCATGAGTGACTCTGTGTGTGTGTGTGTGTGTGTGTGTGTGTGTGTGTGTGTGTTGCATGCTTGTGTTGTGTCTCTTGACAATGGCTAAACTGGTCTATTGTAGAGTTTTCCTCTTACTTTTTAGGAATCTCTATTGGATTTTTTATTGTCCTCAGGGTTGAATTTTTCTATACTATAATAGAATAAGTCACTTTCCCTGAGAAGAGATTAAGAACTACTTGCTTTATTATCGAATATCTTCTAAGATAAAATACCGGGGTCACTATTCTGGATTTAGAGTTAGGAAGGACAAGGATGCTATCAGGGTTTTCTTGAAAAAATGCACTGTAATCTCTGAATGCTTGATAAAACAGTGTTTTGGCTTGCTTCTGCATTCATGGAACCACTGCTTTATAACATGTAAAAATAGCAATTTCAAAATCAGCATTCAGAAAATAGAACTTCCATTGTATGAATGGAGCCTTAGCAGAACAGTGAAGTCCCTACCTATCAACTGCAATCACCAGATAATAGTTTCATTGGCAGAATAGTAAAAAAAATCTGCCAGTGTCCTGCCACTCTTTGAAACATATACATCGGGTTGAAACTAAGGGTATGGGAAAGCCTTGTGCACTGGATGTATCTTGCCAAGGAGAGACTGCCTGTCTCATTGAATCAAGAGTTAGGAAGAATAAAATGCATATTATTCAGACACTACAGAATCTCATTCTTCATTTTAAGCAGTAGTAACTTTCTTGATTAAGTGTTCCTTTTTGTGCTTCATTCCCCCATGACTATTTCTAGAAACATTTTCTTCAGTGATTTTGATGTACTCTAAGACATCTGGGGATGCTTAGACAAGAACTCCCTCACTGATCCTTCATTGTTTGTTGTAGTTTTGAGAACTATGTTGGCTATATGCTACTTTATTATTATTATTTATATGGATAATATTATGCTCTATGAGCATATTCAATTTTTGCAGAGTTAGCTGAACATTTTTAAAGTAGCTTAATTTATTAAAATAGTTTTTATTTGGTAAGTTCAATATGCAGTCTTTCTGGGAAAGATTTTACTGGCTGTTTTATTTATTGTGCATTGGCGCGATGTGTTTGTTTCTTTGGATTAGAATTTTTTATTGATACCTGTGGTTTGTTGAAATTTAGATTCTCCTTGTTCCCTAGGATTTGTTGTTTCCATGTTTTATTGTAATATTTGTTAGTTTTGGGACATTTCCGAAGGAATTGCACAAAGCATATATTCTTTGTGAATGAAGTCTGTGCCTCATTAGTTTGGTGACCAGCTGGTAATTAGGTAGAGATTTCCTGTCTGGAAACAATAAATCTACTTCCTTGTCAGGGTCCATGTTATTGTTGGGATACTTCTTTAGCATTTAACTAGAGTATAAATCTCTTGTGGTCTTTACATTTGGCCTGCACAAAGCCTCTGGTTCAGCAAGAACTGGGAGCTTAGGGCCACCTGGGATCTTTACAAAGCACAGCCTTATGAATGAATGCATACTTAGACAGAGGGAGCTGAAGTATGGAAACTATGTTGGAACTTTGGAAATCTTTATGCAATAACTACTTTTCAGCTTCTACCCCAAACTTTTTTGCTTATTACACCCACATACAAGGGCCACTCATTGCCTCAGACAATTACAATGTTAGAACTGTTGCCAGAAATATCTCTTAAATCTGAGAGCCTTTTAGAACTAGTTAAACTCCTATACAAATCCAACAGCAACAAAACATCAATTTCAGTGGGTCTTCCAGGACACCACCAGGCATGACAGTAGCTATATATCTGAGTTCCTGGATTTGAGTGATCTGCTCCATTTTCACCATTGTATCAGAAACATCACTGTATTATTAAGACTTCCACTGATCTGGGTGGCAGAAGATCATGAAAGGTTTGATGCTTGCCAATGTTGAGGCATTTTTCTTGAATCAATATTTCTTTCTTCTATTGTTACTACTCTTTGATCACTTTGTACAGCCGAGGAGGACTAATTCTAGTTTTTCCAGATTTTCTGTTTCTTTTTTTTTTAATTTATTTTTTACTAAGAAAAATCTTTTGGAATCCTAGCCCTACCATTTTCAAAGATGTCATTCCCAAACTGTTTTCTTTTTCCAGTAACCACCTTCATCTTATTATTATTAATATTGATATGCCTTTTCCTTCCTTTGTCCTCCCTTCTTCTTCCTCCCATCCTCCTCCTCCCTCCTTCCTCCTCCTTTTAGCTATCTAGGGAGGCTAAAGGCAAACTCAGATCCACGTGCATCTGCCTTGAACTCTTGTACTGCCTTTTCTTTTTTTTTAATTTTTATTTTCTATATTCTATGTTTACATTCCAAAGGCTTTCCCCTTTCCCAGTTACCCCCCACCATATGTCCCATAATTCCTCTCCCCCTCATGCTATTCCCCACTCCTCCTCCCCCCCCCCACGATTTCTCTGTTCTGGGTCTACAATACTGGATCCAATCTTTACAGGCCCAGGGTCTTCTCCTTTTTTTCTTCTTGAGAGTCATTTGACTTGCTAATTGTGCCTTGAGTATTTAGGGCTTCTGGGCTCATTAACATCCACTTATCAGTGATTGCATTTCATGTGTATTCTTTTGTGATTGGGTTAGCTCACTTAGGATGATAGTTTCCAGATCTAACCATTTACCTACAAATTGCATGAGTTCATTATTTTTAATTGCTGAGTAGTACTCCATTGTATAAATATACTACATTTTCTGTATCCATTCCTCTTTTGAGGGATATCTGGGCTCCTTACAATTTCTGGCTATTATAAACAAGGCTGCTATAAACATAGTGGAGCATGTGTCTTTATTGTATGCAGAGGAATCCTCTGGGTATATGCCCAGGAGTGGTATGCCAGGGTCCTCTGGGAGTGGCATGCCCAATTTTCTGAGGAACCGCCACACTGATTTCCAGAGCGGTTTTACCATTTTGCAATCCCACCAACAGTGGAGGAGTGTTCCTGTTTCTCCACATCCTTGCCAGCACCTGTTGTCTCTCGAGTTTTTAATCTTAGCCATTCTGACTGGAGTGAGGTGGAATCTCAGGGTTGTTTTGATTTGCATTTCCCTGATGACTAATGATGTTGAACATCTCTTAAGGTGTTTCTTGGCCATCCGAATTTCTTCTGGTGAAAATTCTTTGTTTAGCTCTGTACCCCATTTTTTTGATAGGGTTATTTGGTTCTTTGGGGTCTAACTTCTTGAGTTCTTTGTATATATTGGATATTAGCCCTCTGTCGGATGTGGGGTTGGTGAAGATCATTTCCCACGTTGTTGGTTGCTGTTTTGTCCTTCTGACAGTGTCCTTTGCCTTACAGAAACTTTGTAATTTTATGAGGTCCCATTTGTCAATTCTTGATCTTAGAGCATAAGCTATTGGTGTTCTGTTCAGGAACTATACCCCTGTGCCCATGTCCTCCAGGGTCTTCCCAAGTTTCTTTTCTAATAGTTTCAGTGTGTCTGGTTTTATGTGGAGGTCCTTGATGCACTTGGAGTTGATCTTAGTGCAAGGAGATAAGAGTGGGTCAATTCGCATTCTTCTGCATGTTGACCTCCATTTGAACTAGCACCATTTGTTGAAAAGGCTATCTTTTTTCCACTGGATGGTTGTGGCTCCTTTATCAAAGATCAAGTGACCATAAGTCTGTGGGTTCATTTCTGGGTCTTCAATCCTATTCCATTGATCCACTTACCTGTTGCTGTACCAATACCATGCAGTTTTTAACACAATTGCTTTGTAGTACTGCTTGAGGTCAGGGATATTGATTCCCCCAGAAGTCCTTTTATTGTTGAGAATAGTTTTAGCTATCCTGGGTTTTTTGTTGCTCCAGATGAATTTGAGAATTGCTCTTTCTAGATCTATGAAGAATTGATTTGGGATTTTGATGGGGATTGCATTGAATCTGTAGATTGCTTTTGGCAAGATGGCCATTTTTACTATATTGATCCTGCCAATCCAGGAGCAAGAAATATTTTTCCATCTTCTGAGGTATTCTTCGATTTCTTTCTTCAAGGACTTGAAGTCTCTGTCATACAGATCTTTCACTTGTTTGGTTAGAGTTATGCCAAGGTACTTTATGTTGTTTGTGGCTATTGTGAAGGGTGTTATTTCCCTAACTTCTTTCTCAGCCTGCTTGTCCTTTGAGTACAAGAAGGCTACTGATTTGCTTGAGTTAATTTTATAACCAGCCACTTTGCTGAAGTTGTTTATCAGCTGTAGAAGTTCTCTGGTGGAGTTTTTTGGGTCGTATTGCCTTTTCAATATACCACCTTACATTTAAATTATTAAGACTGAAAATAAAGTGTACCTCCTTAATTTATCCCAATTACTTGTTACTTGCTTCCCAGAGTAAGAATAAAATAAAATTATAAGAGTAGAGTCACATTTAATCATTCCCATTTTTTGTGTGTAAAGTGTGTAATATGCACATGCAGACAGACAGTGACACAGACAGAGAGAAGAGAGAGAGAGAGAGAGAGAGAGAGAGAGAGAGAGAGAGAGAGAGAGAGAGAGAGTAGGGGTCTCCCTATGTAGCCCTGGCTACCCAAAAACTCATTATGTATACAGACTAACCTTGGATTCTAGATATGCCATACCATGTCCAGCTGCTACATCACATTTAATCTTATATTTACATATGGTTTAAGGATTTGTCACTGATTCTTGTTCATATCCTTTTTGTCTTCAAAGACTTATTTGAGCATTTTTGCACTGAATTCTATAAATATTTTTCTTTGTATGTAATAATTTTTTCATCTCACCTTCAATTCTGAAAAAAAGATTTTCAGGCATTGCAACCTCCCCTTGAGCTGGATCCCACTTTGGATCTATCTCTGGACCTTTTTTTTCCTCAGGCTCCTCTTCATTTCCATCCCTGTAATTCTTTCTCAGACAGGAACAATTATGGGCCAGAGTTGTGACTGTGGGATGGCCCCCTTCTCCCTCATTTGATTACATGTCTTCAGGTTGGAGGTGGGCTCTGTAAGTTCCCTCTCTCTATGATTGGGCATTTCATCTAAGGTTCCTCCCTTTGAGTCCTGAGAGTGTCTCACCTCCCAGATCTCTGATGCATTCTGTAGGGTAGCCCCAAATTCCTATCTCCCAAGGTTGCTTGTTTCCTTTCTTTTTGTTGGCCCTGTGGGCTTCAGTCCTTTTCCCTCACCCAATACAAGATCAGGTTCCCCTCTTCCCCCTCCCTCCCACTCCCATCCACTTTCCCTCCCAGTTACCTCCCTCCTTCCCCATTTATGAATGCTTTGTTCTTCCTCCCAATTGGGAGTGAGGAGTCCTTACTTGGGCACTTTAGCTTGATGATCTTTTTGAGCTCTGTGGACTGACTGTATCTCAGGTACTCTGTACTTTTTAATATCCACTTATTAATGAGAACATGCTATGCTTGTCCTTTTGGGTCTGAGTTACCTCACTCAGGATATTTTCTAGTTCCATCCATTTGCCTGCAATACTCAGGATATCCTTGCTCTTAATAGTTGAGTAGTATTCCATTGTGTAAATGAACCACATTTTCTCTATCTTCTGTCATGGGGCCATTTCCAGCTTCTGGCTACCACAAATAAGGCTGTTATGAACATAGTGGAACATGTGTCCCTGTGGCATGGTGGGGCATCTTTTATGTATATTCCCAAGAGTGGAAATGCTAGGTCTTCAGTTATATCTATTTCCAATTTTCTGAGGAACCTCCAGATTGATTTCCACAGTGGTTTTACCAGTTCGCAATCCCATCAGTAGTGAAGGAGCAGTCTGTTGTGAGCACTTTCTGCTTAAGTAGATCTGAAAAAGAGTCTTAAATTTTACTTTGATTTATGAAAAGTATGTCTGTTTAGATAAAATTTTGATGTGTCAGGTGCATTTCATTAATTAAGTTTTTCCTTAGTTCTCCGGAGAGATATTTATTGACATATTATTATATTATCTTGGATCTTCATGGCTTTTCATTAGGTTTGTCATTTTTTCCACTTGTCACTTCTTAAATTTTACATTCATGTTCTTAAATCATGGCCTGTGCATTTAGCTGTTTCTGTTGAATTTGATCACTTAAATGTTTGCTACGCTACTAATTTCTAGAGATGCATACTTTCTCATCAAATTGAGCCAACTGCTGCCATTATTTTCTCTGTCATATTCATGCCCCATTCTTTCTCCTTGTGTTCTAAACATTATTCATGCTTGCTATTGCCTCACCAGTTATTAAAAATTCTATTACATTCTATAATCTATTTTTCCTTTTTGTTATTCAGAACCTCTCATAGTCCTGTCCAAAAATTCAGGTTCTTTCTTTTCCCATCTCATAGAATCCTTTCAAGTTTATGCAACTTATTTTTCATTCAGACATTTTACTTAATGGTTTGAAACTTCCTTTCTTTTGTTTTTATATCATTTAATATTTTGGTGGGCTAATAGGAATCAAACCTGTTGTATTAACTTTCTATTTTTATAGGGTATCACCAAGAGTCTAAACTGGATTGTTTTCAGTTCCAGGGTGTTAGTTATATTTTAGACAGACTAGTCTTCTTGTTCATGCCAAGGTCCAATTTCATACCACATTGCAGTAAATTCTTGAGCATTAATAAGATTTTCTCCTCCTCCTTCTTTTCCTCCTCCTCTTCTTCTTCCTTCTTCTCCTCTTCTTCTGTGTAAGTAACAATAACATTTCATCATTCTGACTGGAAGAAACTCCAACTAGAAGTATTCTAACTCTGGAAATTTCTGTTGCTGTTCTTATTTTGATAGATGCCATAAGGAGTATCACTTGTATATGAGCAACTAGTCTTCAAGCAGGTCATATACCAGTACTTACTTCTCTTTGCCTCTTCTTGTCTTTTTTCTTCTGTTGTTTGTCTAGAAAGTTGAACATTTTTAAAATCCACCATTCTTACCCCTACCTCTTTATTTCATCAGGATAGCCAATCTCTACTTGAGCACCTATTCACTGTTGCATATTCATGATATTATATCCAGGTAAATACATAAACACAGGGTTATGTGTAAAGATCTTTCCTGAAAGCCAACGCTGTACTACCAAGAAGAGTAGGATGTTTTATCTTTGCTATGGGATGTTCAATCATTGCTTTGGATGGGATGGCAAGACGAGTCCTAGAATCTCAGTCAAGGCTACAAACATGGACCAAAACTTTTGCAATAATGTTTTTCATTGTGCTTATGTGTACATGATTTAGACTTTCAAATTCACCAGTTTCTATATTGACTGGCAATCCTAACAAGTTTTTCAAAAAGTCTATTTTGCAGCTGAAATATTTAGTTTTTACACCCATCCTGAAATTTCCATCTCTACAACTACTACAGTTATCTGTAGTGATTATTTTAGCATATTTATGATAAAGTTCTTCTCTGTTAGTTGGAACATTCATATATGTTCTTCTATTTTTTGTTGACTTAACATCACCTTTAGTGTATATCTCCATCTCTTTGTATCACAGGTAACTTTTTTAAAATGTTCATAAAAAAGCTTTGGATGGTCTGTTAATCAATAAAACAAATTTATTAATAAAGAGCTGCAGGTTAATCAGCATTAAGAAACAGGTGTGCTGTTGCATGTAGGTGAACACAGCATGGGGGATACAAGGGCAAGAAAATTGTGAGTTCAAGGCCACTCTTGACTACAAAGTGAGTTCCACTTCAGGATGGATTAAACTACATAGAAAATTATTATGTCAAAAGAGAAAAGAAAAAGAAAATATATAGTATGAATTTATAATCCCAATAAATCCGAAAAAAATGATGCACCAACTTGGTATTTTATTTACAAGCCATATCCTTAGATTGGACAGATCTAGGGCTATGCTAACGTATTACCCAGTTATAAGGTCCCTTGTTACTTGCTATTTCTCCTAGCCTCATGGTTTTGGCCCATGGCAGTTTCTTACTCCTTCCTCCCCCTCCCTTCAGTCCTTCCTTCCTTCCTTCCTTCCTTCCTTCCTTCCTTCCTTCCTTCCTTCCTTCCTTCCTTCCTTCCTGCTTTCTTTCATTTTAATTATCTTTATTTCTTTTACAGTTTAGTTATTATCCCCCTCTTGATCTGCTCTCCAACAGTTCTTCATTCCTCCTCCCCCATCTCCAAAATGATGTCCCCACCCCACCCCCACCCCACTAGATTTCCTTACTCCCTGGGGCCTCAAGTTTCTTATGGGTTAAGTGCATCTTCTTTCACTGAGGTCAGACTAGGCAGTCCTATGAAGTATATGTGGTGGAGTGGGTGGCTCAGTGTCTTAGTCAGGGTTTCTATTCCTGCACAAACATCATCACCAAGAAGCAAGTTGGGGAGGAAAATGTTTATTCATCTTACATGTCCACATTGCTGTTCATCACCAAAGGAAGTCAGGACTTGAACTCAAGCAGGTCATGATGCAAGAGCTGATGCTGACGCCATGGAGGGATGTTACTTACTGGCTTGCTTCTACTGGCTTGTTAAGCCTGCTTTCTTATAGAACCCAAGACTACCAGCCCAGGGATGGTACCACCCAAAATGGGCCCTCTCCCCTGATCACTAATTGAGAAAATGCCTTACAGCTGGATCTTGTGGGATCATTTCCTCAACTGAAGCTCCTTTCTCTGTGATAACTCGAGCCTGTGTCAAGTTGACACACAAAACCAGACAGAACAATTGATCCCTTGTCAACTTGACACACAAACACATCACTATTATGCCTCAACCCTAGCTTTCTTATTCATCCCCAATATCTAAACAGCTTTAAAAGTCCCACAGTCTTTGTATATTAAAAGTTCAATCTATGTAAAATATGTAATATCTTTTAAAATTCAAGGTCTTTTAAAAATTCAAACTCTCTTATCTGTGGACTCCATTAAAATACCTTCTTTCTTCAGGAGGGAAAAATATCAGGGCACAGTCACAATCAAAAGCAAAATCAGACTCCAACCATCCAATGTCTGGGATCCAACTCACAATCTTCTGGGCTCCTCCAAGGGCTTGGGTCACTTCTCCAGCTCTGCCCTTTGTAGCACACACCTTGTCTTCTAGGCTCCAGATGCCTGTACTCTACTGTTACTGCTGTTCTTGGTGGTCATTCATGGTACTGGCATCTAAAAACACTGCTTGTCTTCCACTGTAATTAGGCTTCACCAATATCCTTTCATAGGCTCTCTTCATGGTGACAAGCCTCAATTCCTTTGCATGACCCCTTCAGTCCTGAGCCATCAATTGCATCTAAGGCTGCACCTTCACCAATGGCCTTCCATGGCCTCTCACAGTGCTCAGTCTCAGCTGCTCTTCATGACCCCTTCATGCCTTCAAAGCCAATACTACCTGGGTGACTCTTATATATTACCAAGTCCAGTCACAGCACAAGGTATGACCTTGGCTATCTCTGGCAGACAGCCTCTGTGCTCTCAGAAAACACTTCCCAGAAGATTTCACCTCAGTGATGCTGGTCTCTTCTTAATCACTACTAATTTATTAACTCCAGCTAACCAGCATCTATAGTCCCAGTAACACAAAAGTTTGCTTTTGCGGTTCTGGAATCTTGTTAATCATAGCTGATTCTTCAGCCCCAGCTAAACAAAACCATAGAATCTTATCAATCAAAACAGCAACATTCCTGACAGGAGTCTTTAATTTTCCCTCTGAAATTTCACAAGCCGGCCTCCATCTTCTACACTGTTCTCAACATTATCTTTCAAGCTTCTATAGAACATTCCACGGGGCTGTTATCATCCTAATGACTCTTCTAACTTAAAGTTCCAAAGTCTTTCCACAGTCTTCCTCCAAACATGGCCAGATTGTCACAGTAATACCCCACTCCTAGTACTAATTTGTCTTAGTCAGGGTTTCTATTGCTGCACAAGCATCATTACCAAGAAGCAAGTTGGGGAGGAAAGGGTTTATTCAGCTTACACTTCCACACAGCTGTTCATCACTAAAGGAAGTCAGGACTGGAACTCAAGCAGGTCAGGAAGCAGGAGCTGATGCAGATGCCATGGAGGGATGTTACTTATTGGCTTGCTTCCCCTGGCTTGCTCAGCCTGCTCTCTTATAGAACCCAAGACAACCAGCCCAGAGATGGTAACACCCACAAGGGGCACTCCCCGCTTGATCACCAATTGAGAAAATGCCCCACATTTGGATCTCATGGAGGCACTTCCCCAACTGAAGCTCCTTTCTCTGTGATAACTCAAGCCTGTGTCAAGTTGACCCACAAATCAGCCAGTATACTCAGTGTCTGAAAGGTCACAGGTGTCCAAGTTACTTGAGACTGCTGGTCCTTCTACAGGGTCACCCTCTTCCACAGCTTCTTTCAGCCTATCCCTAATTCAAACACAGGGATTACCAGCTTCTGTCCATTGGTTGGGTGTAAATATCTACATCTGACTCTTTCAGCTGCTTGTTGGGCCTCTCCGAGGGCAGCCATGCTAGGCTCCTGTCTGTAAGCACACCATATTATAAGTAATAGTGTCAGGCCTTGAAGCCCCGCTTTGAGGTGCATCCCAATTTGAACCAATCCTTGGACCTCCTTTCCCTCACTCTGGAGGTGAGTGATGCTGAGGACTCAAAGGGAGGTACCTTAGGTGAAATGCCCAACATCAGGGAGAGGGAACTTTTAGAGTCAACCTCCAGTAGAAAGACAGGGCATCAAGTGGAGGGAAGGGGTTGTCATCCCACAGTCAAAACCCTCCCTCTCTTTACCTGCAACACCCTCTCATGAACCTCCAGTCCCACCTTTCTCCCTCTACTGCCCAATCACAGGCTCTAGCCTTTCATGGCATCACTTGAACAAGCAACCACATTTTGAGGAACCAATATATAGCATTAGAATAGAAGCAGCATCAGACCAACCCACTACAGAAATCAAAAAGAAAAGAGCTTTTACCCTTAAAGCTTATTTTCTACAGTTAGTGAATGGCCCAAGTTGTGTGTTAGGCTCCTTTAACTTTATATATTCCAAATTCTGTTTTTCTACAACAGATAATGTAAATATCACTCTAAGTATATTAAACCTCTTAAATGTTCTTGGCTCCATGTTTTCCCTATTTCTGGTCATAGGAGATTCAGGTGCCAAGTAAGAAGACAGAGAAGTCAGAAGGGGTTGATTGGGGGAACGGGTGGAGGGAAGTGGACTTATGGGACTTATAGAGACAGGGGAACCCAGAAAAGGGAAATCATTTGGATTGTAAACAAAGAATATAGAAAATAAATAGATAAATAAATAAATAAATAAATAAATAAAAAGAATTCAAGGCTAAACCAAGAATATAGAAAATAAAAAATAAATAAATAAAAAGAATTCAAGGCAACTTTTTATGAAAATTCAAGGCTGCCTCCACATTGTGACTCCTTCTTTCTCTGGTTGTAATTCCTAGCTCTTTTCCCGTTCCTAAATTCATTCCAACTCTTTGGCTCTGTTAGACCTCAACTTTCTAGTTCTACCATACAGGCAAGAGAAGGTCCCCAGGAAATTGACAGAGGAATTTGAGATTCATCTTCCAAGATTCCTCTTTGAATGGAATGGTTCCCTATAGTTTCTTCCTACTTCTTGTTCAGTTTCAAATACCTTCAAATATTTTTTGTTATTGTTGCTCAAAAATGTGTGTGGGTTTCAAAATCTGGTAGTTGGACAGTGTATTTTCTATAAGTTCCTCAACCAGTAATATAAAATGCATGGTTTTTTATTTTAATTTTTAATTGAAAACAAATCATTTTCACACAGGATATTCTGATTTTAATTTTTCTTTCTCCAAAATCTTCTCTACTTTCCTTCCTACTCAAATCCACACACTTTCTTTCTTTTATCATAAGAGAAAGAAGCATATATGTAACAATAAGCATATAAATAACAACAGTAAGCATATAAATAACAGTAAGATAAAACAAACAAGAACAGGACAAAATAAACTGGAAATAAAGAGCAAAAGAAAAAGCACAAGAAACACATGTAAACACTGAGTCACATTTGCATCAAAACCAGAAAATATAAATAGAAAACTTTTGAGGGGAAAAAAAACTCCAAAAATACCACTTAGTTGGTTTTGTGTTATACTGCCAGGGTATTTTAAATAATTTTTGGTAAGTTTTTGTTACAAACCTAAAGCTGATTTTTTAAAAAAGATTTATTTTATTTACTGTATATGCACACATGCTCTATTTGTATTTTAATACTGATTTTAGTACTAGCTACTATAATTACTACTAGCTACTATACTACTTCTACTAGCTAAAATACTGATTTTAATACCATCCACTATTACATGAATGTTTTAAATTTTCATTGTTAAAACATATTTTATTTAATCTAACCAATGAATGAAATTTGAAACTTTGTTGAGTTAGCTATAAATGGATACAATGTATCGAAAAATAACTTGAATGTTTGAGTTATACCACCAGAATGAGGCGCAGATATTTTCAAATTTGTGGCAGAAATATTTTCATATGATAGACGCTCATTAGCAATTTCTAAATTTCATTAGTGTTTTACTTACTGTGCATATTTAAAAGCCAGGGCTGTTGGCACATGTTCTTAATTCCAGCCACTAAGGAAGCTGAGGCAGGAGGATTACAAAGTCAAGGCTTGTTTGGGTTACAGAGCAAATTCAAGGGCATCTTGAGTAATTTAGTGAGAACCACTCTCAGAAAGCAAAAACCAGTAAGAGACAGCTCTGTGCAAAAGTGTTTTCCTAATACATACAAGATCTACCATTTTGACAGGAGAATATTAAAATATTTTGCCTCCTTAGAAGTCTCTTATATGTCATTGCATTTTTCATTGAGATACACTAGTCTTAAATAGAAGTCACAATAATAAGATTTCAAACCTTTAACTCAGACTCCACATTCCTCTTTTCCCCCACTTTTTTTATTGGATATTTTCTTTATTTACATTTCAAATATTTTCCACTTTCAAGGTCTTCCCTCCATAAACCCCTATCCCATCCTCCCTACTCCTGCTTCTATGAGGGTGCTCCACCATCCACCTACTCACTCCTGCCTCGCTGACCTGGCATTCCCCTACACTGGGGCATTGAACCCCCACAGGACCAAGGGCCTCTCCTTCCACTGATGTCCAACCAGGTCATCTTCTGCTGCATATGCATCTGGAGCCATGGGTCCCTCCATGTGTACCCTTTGTAAGTGAATGAGTACCCAGGAACTCCGGGGGGGAGTGGTCTTTCTGGTTGACACTGTTCCTCCCCCATCGGGTCTGCAAACCCCCTCAGTTCCTCTTTTGTCACCAACATCCTTCTCAAAATCACAACCTTGTAATTTCTCCTTTTAAGTAAAATTATGTGGCTAGAACTTCACACATATCATTAAGATTTTCATATGGATCTTCCATGATCACTTCTCACTTAACACAACTTGGAGTGAGTTCTGTAGCAGGTCTGACCTACCCCCAAGTGCTCAGAGTTGCTTGCAGTCCCCTGTGCCACAGCACAAGCTAGAATCCTGCCCTGACTTTGCTTCCCTGTATCTACATCAACAGTTCTCAAACTTCCTAATGCTACTGTTCCTCATGCTGTGGTGACACTCCACCATACAAGCATACCATTGCTACTTCATAACTGTAATTTTACTGCGGATATGAATCATAATGTAAGTAAATGTTTTTTGCTGTAGAGGCTTGCCAAACGGGTGGATACCTACAGGTTGAGAATCATTGCACTAGTGCCTTGGACTTCCAGAGGAACCTGCTAAATATCTCAGCAAAATATCCCTGTTTCTCTCTCTGTTTAGATTTCCCTTTGCCCTTATATAATCATGTCTCTTCTGTGTATTTAATAGCGAACTAAGGACTTCATTTCCTCCTTGCACCTAAGTGTAGATCTCTTCTCCAACCTCTTTGTATTTATTCACTTGGGTATTTTCTTTGTACCATATGTGTGATCAGCTATCTCATCTGATTTCTAAGAAAAGCTCATTTACTTTCTGGTTGCTGATTGGAATCAAGAAAAATCTACTTTACAGATCCAGTTACAATTCAGTTAATTTTTCCATTGCTTTGTATTTCAGTCACTTCCTTACTTTCTTTAAACTCCCTGATAATTACTGTCACATAGTCATGCACCCAACACTTCCCATAGACATCATCATGGCAGGAAGCATGGCAGTGTACAGGCAGGCATGTTGCAGGAGGAGATGAGAGTATACATCTTGATCCATAGGCCACATTGACACACTTCTTCCAACAAGGCCCCACCTATGCCAACAAAAACACATCTCCTAATATTGCCACCTTCTCTGGGCAACCACACAAACCCATAAATCTATAGGGGCCATACTCCTTCATCCACTTCCCTGTAAATTTCTGTCCAAGAGTACTTTCTATTCCCCAAGCATTACTCTTTGGAGCTCAGTCAGTCTCCTTATTCTTTCTGCCTTGCTGTCGTCGTCTTTTAAATCACAATTCCTTAGTGTTATATAGAAGTTCTTAGCACTATGTGAGCAATAACTACCCTCTAAATACAAATAAATATATATGCCTGCTTTCTTTCTTGGATTCAAATATAAAAATCCAAGAGGATCAAAGTTGAGTGAATTCATTAATTTCTCATACTACCAACACCATAACTTAATTAGGGCTCAAACTTACAAAACAACTCTTTGTCCAAGTATTAATAACAATATGTCATTTAAGAAGGAAGCTGCCCAGGTTTTCTTTGTTATTCTTTAATTGGATGCTGTTAACTATGCTGTTCAAGGGACTCACAGCAGGAGGCAAGGAATTAGTCATATTAGCTTAGTCCTCCTAGATGTCCTTAAAAAAAAACTTTCCAAATTACACAAGGATTGAAAATAAATACATCAGAGGCATCTCCAAAAATCATCATTGCTAATCTATAGCTTCATTTAGTTGGTGAAGCTATCCAAAGAAATTTATTCATTTCTCTTTTTATACATGTCTTTACCAGTCATTTATTATCTATATCTTAACAATTTGTTCATTATTATTTTATGACTATTTTCTTTCTAAACAATGACCTTAGTTTAAAAGGTGCAGGACAATATTTCCAACTCTAGCACTATCTGTAACTTTTGTGGCATACACTCCTTTTTTCTTTCCCACAGTATTTCTAGGCTTCTGTTCTACATTCATTTTGCAAATACTGCTATCGTTTTTTCATACTAAGCTTAATAAATGTGAGAACAATTTGGCAACTACTGTCTAGTCAACAATGACTATAATATGCTGTCATTCATAAGAAGGCTCGATGCCCCAGTATAAGGGAATGCCAGGACAGGGAAGCTGGAGTGGGTGGGCTGGTGAGGGGGCAGGAAGGGAGATGGGATAGTGGGCTTTCAGAGGGGAACCGAGGAAAGGGGATAACATTTGAAATGTAAATAAAGAAAATACCAAATAAATAAATAAATAAATAAATAAACTGAAAAAAGATAAATCATAAATGCCAAAATCTGCTTTAGGGGCATTGGCAAAAGATATTATCTGATGGCTTAAAAAGAACTGATCTGTGTTGCTTGAATTCAAGGTTTTAGGAACTAATATAATGCATTTATTCTTAAATCAATCTAGATTTACTTTTTTGCAATAGACTAACTTCCCTAAATGAGTTTTTTATTACATTAGAATAAGATAATGCATGTAGAAAATTTATAATGTGAAGCAATTATAAGAGTCAGTAATATTCAAGCTTACATGTTGCTGTTAAATAATCTTAATAAGTGATATTTTATTAAATGAGAATGAGATAATGCATGCAAATATGAGTATATAAAGACACAATTAATTTATTAATTTATTGGTGAAAGTCTTTAATGTTTGAGTATAGTAGTGGTAGCAGTTAATTGTAGTACTATATAACATAATATATAATATTTCTAATAAAGTATAAATAGTAATCCATATTTTTAAAACTTTGAAATATGTATTATTGCTCAATGTTTCTATAATGTTAAGATAGACTTTACATGCTTATTAAAGATTCATTTTATCTTTAAATAACATTAATAATCATTATTTAAACTTTTTCAGTTTGAAAAAGTGTAATGCATACACAATATTCAACTGTTCACTAGTTGAAATAATACCTGCATTTTATAGCATTATTAAATTATGATTTGTTTTCATTGTTTCTAATATCTTAAGATGACTCGAACTTACTGAAGTTAACTTCAGAAATATTAAATTAGTTCTTTACTAATTATTTGTGTCTTTTATTATCCATAATGAATTAAGTAATCTATAAACTATATAAAAATTTAAAAATAATTGGAACATATAGTAGGACATAAGAAACATTGAGATAAAGGTAGGTTTTGTTATTCTAATTGTTATGGGTACATGGTTTCAAAAGTAATTCATATTTACTCTTCTTATTTGATCAAATCAGGAATAAAATATATCAGAGTATATATTTGCTACATTTATATTTTCTGAAGTTAGCTTGATCAAATAAAAGATGTTTTTCTGGATTCTTATGAAAATAATGCATTTAAGGTGTGTTAATGGAAGTAGTACTGTTATTTATGCTTGATGGTTTAATTACACATGAATTACTATTGCGTGAACTGAAAATGATAAAGAAGACATATCTGCTATTAACTCTGCAGACCTTACATGATTTATCTCATAACACAAAACAGGTATTCTCAAACTCTGGTTTAAGGAACCTTCATACTTTTTAAAATACTAAGGAACAACCGAGGTCTTTTATATGGCATACATATTGTATCAATAGTATAAATATTAATGTTTATGATATTAGAAATTAAAAGTTTAAGAGACTTTAATGGATAATTTTCCTTTTAATAATGATAATAATCTAAATCTGTTTAATATTACCATGTTATATACCTTTATGACATTTCCTACAATTTGAATATTCTCAGGAATACAAACATTATTTTAAACATTTGAATATTTAAATGTCTATTGATACAATAAGAATGTGTACATGCATTAAATTTACTGTGATGTTTCAAGGAAAAAAGAAAGAAAGAGAAAGAAAGAAAGAAAGAAGGAAAGAAAGAAAGAAAGAAAGAAAGAAAGAAAGGAAGGAAGGAAGGAAGAAAGAAGGAAAGAAAGAAAGAAAGAAAGAAAGAAAGAAAGGAAGGAAGGAAGGAAGAAAGAAAGAAAGGAAGAAAAGAGACAGAAAGACAGACAGACACAGCAAAAGAAGGAAAGAATGAGAGAAAAGTTTGTAATTCAAACGCTCAGGAAGTAAAGATGGATGGAACTAGAAAATATAGTTCTGAGTGAGATAAACCATCACAAAATAACACATGGTATGCACTCACTGATTAGTGGATATTAGTCCAGAATCTTGGAACACCCAAGATACAATTCACAGATCACATGAAGCTCAAGAAGAAAGACCAAAGTGTGGGTGCTATGGTCCTTCTTAGAAAGGGGAAAAAACTACCCATGGGAGGAGAAACAGAGACAATGTGTGGAGCAGACTGACGAAAGACCATCCAGAGATGGCCCCACATGGGGTTCCATCCCATATACAGTTACCAAACCCAGACACTATTGTGCATGCCAACAAGTGCTTGCTGACAGGAGCCTGATAAAGCTGTCTCCTGAGAGACTGTGCCAGTGCCTGACAAATACAGAGGTGGATGCCCTCAGTCAACCATTGGACTGAGCACAGGGTCCCCAGTGAAGGAGCTAGAGAAAGGACCCAAGGAGCTGAAGGGGTTTGCAGCGCCATAGAAGGAACAATAATATCAACCAACCAGTATATAGAGCTCCCAGGGACTACACCACCAGCCAAAGAGTACACATGGAGGGACTCATGCCTCCACCTGCATATGTAGCAGAGGATGGCCTTGTTGGACATCAAAGGGAGGAGAGGTGCTGAGAAGGCTAGATGCCCCAGTATAGGTATAGGGGCATACCAGGACAGGGAAGCAGGAGTGGGTGAAGGGGGGTGGAGATGGGATAGTGTGTTTTCAGAAGGGAAACCAGGAAAGGTGGATAACATTTGAAATGTATATAAAGAGAATATCCAATAAAAATAAAATAAAAAACATAGAAATACATACACATGTATATACATGTATTGCAGGAAATAGAACTGTCTTAGAAATAACATAATAGTATATTTTATTTACTGTAATTAAAGAATGCCCAATCTATTCATAGTGTCATGTTACCATTTGAAAAAATATATATGCAATATCCCATGAAAGTTTAAGAAAATAATTTTTTCTGATAGTATGAAAAAAATGAAAAAAGAAAAATAACTTCAAGGTCAGGCTGAGTTACAGGAGTTCATGTAGATAAAACCCCCAATGTATAATAAAAGTTGGATAAAGGAAACTACCCCCACCAGAAAATTATAAGAGTCTCAGAGGCTCCCAGGGTCCTTGAAGCACAGTTTGAGAACTGCTGGTACTACCTTTGGTTTTGTTATTATAGTATCAACTAAAATAGTCTGTGCATGATATATTGTTATTGATGTTGTTTCCACGATTGTTGTTATTGTTATCAATAATGTTCTTAAAGTATTGAAAGTTAAATTCTTCATGTTTGTTGACTGCATTCATGGCTTCCAAAACCAAATTTTATAATTATACAGCT
Organism: Apodemus agrarius; assembly: GCA_964023405.1. Lineage (NCBI taxonomy): Eukaryota > Metazoa > Chordata > Mammalia > Rodentia > Muridae > Apodemus > Apodemus agrarius. The sequence goes on from OZ030010.1 coordinate 107,386,704, forward strand.
TTAGTAAAGGAGCTAAACTACTTGATAAAATTATATCTACTAGGTAGAGTGTTAGCCAAATTAAGATAAAACATTTTCATCTCTATTATCCATAAAATACAGCTGAAACAGAGAATGGATGAAATAACAGGCAGCTATAAGATTTGTCCTTCCCTTAACATACATAAAAGTATATAAATAAATGCTGGGTATAAATTAGTCCTCACAGGGCCTAGTGAGATGGCTCAGGTGAAGGCTCTGTTCTCTAAGCCCTGATGACCCAAATTCAGTTCCAGGAGTGGAAAACCAACTCCTGAAAATTGTCCTCTTAATTCTGTAGGCATACTTTATTTATTAACAGAAATGAGCTCACAGTAGCACGGGGCTGGGCTCTGAGGGATCTCAATGCACCAATCTTACAGCCAGCGTAAGAGCCCGTCCCTAGGGAGTATAGCCCATGGAAAGTTGAAACTTCATGTCTAGGTATATCTACCTCTGTGAAGTTGCTTCTAGAGGGAGGTCTATCTATCTCTATAGTGATGCCTTTAGAGGGATGACAAACTTCTCAGTCACTAGCCTCAGGATCTTCTTCCTGAAGTTCTGATATTGGAGAGGGACTTAATTGTACCCTCTGCTAACCAAAAGATTCTGGAAGGTGTTCCTCCAGAATTGTCTCATAAAATGTCCATCTTGCCTTGGACCATTGACATCCCTCAGGGACCATAGAAAGATCTGATAATTTCTAATCAAGTCCATTTTTTTGCTTTAAAAGTCATAGTATGAACTATGCCTTCAAGTGTATATAACCTCTACTTTCCAACTTACATGGCTAGCTTGAGAGCTATAGACGGCTGTGAACCAGTATCCAATGAAATCTTGTTCCATTGGTTGCTGTTTCTTACCCTGTCACTTAGTTTCTTTGGAGACTCATCACAAAGACCAAAAATTTAATGCCTGAGGAAAATGCTTAATAATCCCATTCTAAACCCTCCCTTTCTGATCTTCCCAGAGATTAAATAGCAATCATTATTATCGATGTTTTCTTCTTTGAACATTCAGTCCAATATGTTGCAGCTGAAAAGGAGCACTTAAGTCAGTTAGTATGACCTGAAGGTACTAAGTTCCACATAGCTCTACAAGTGGTCCTTGGAGTTAGGAACTTCTGTTTAAGAGGTCTGCCTCCTCTTTCATTTTGCAGTGTGTATATCCAGCAGCTCAGTGTCCCATTGGCCTAAAAGAGAATCTCCCAGGCACAATTTGAGTTTGGCAAGGTCTTAACTTCTTGTGGATGCAGAGGAGATAGATTAGTATGAAAATTCCCCTGGAAAGTTGTCCCTATGTGCTGAGGGGAGTGTACTTTTGTGCTCTACCATAGTGCTTCTGATGTTTCCAGAGGGTTTGGGTGTAAGATCACTGTCCTCTTCCTTTGGGCTATTTCTTGTCAGGAATCCAGTTGATTTTCTTGGATGACTACTTGTCCATACTCTTATGAATAAAAATTATGTCTGTCTGTCTGTCTCTATCTCCCTCCTTTTCTCCCTCCCTCCATCCATTCCTCCCTCCTAGCCTCTTCCTCCATTGTTTCTTCCTCCTGTTCCTAGCACAGTATCATCCCCTGAACACCCATCCTTACCTCACCCTCATTCTGTTTACTGACCTTGAAACCATCTTACTGATATCCAAACACCCACCCCCTCCGCACACACATACACAATACACACACACCACACACACACACACACACACACACACACACACACACACACACAAAACCTTGGGGGGTGAAGAGGAAAAATCAGTTGCTTCTGCTCATAGATTAGTGGTTGCATAATGGTGAAATCCAGTCATTCCTCTCAGACTTTTATAGATGTACATATCAGTGTTGCTATAATTGAAAACAATATACTAAACATGATCTTAATGATATTTCTGAGGGCAAGTATGACTGACGCTATTCCCTGTCTTAAACAAATATTGGGCACCTTTGATGAGCCATAACAGTTCTAGGGACTACAAATAGAACATAATGTACTCAGTTCTCTCCTGGACATAATATCTCCAATATCTTGTCTCAAAAATGGAGACTCTATTAATTCACAGAATGCCATCATTATCTACTGTACCAACACTTTCCAGGAGTTTCTGGGGTTTGCCATGAATAGCTTTCAACAAACATCAAAGTTGTTTTTGTTTTGTTCTGTTTTGTTTTTTTGTCAAAATGCCAATGAGTGACTGTGCTATTGTACAAATCAATGCTTGTGCTATAACGACTTGTGCACCTTTTTGTTCCCATAGGAGTTTCAGTTCCAATCCCTGTGATTGGACTGAGAGATGAAAGCAAAGTGTTCGTGAATAACACAACCTGCGTGCTCAACGATCCGAACTTTGTTCTCATTGGGTCCTTCGTGGCATTCTTCATCCCGTTGACGATTATGGTGATCACCTACTTCTTAACGATTTACGTCCTACGCCGTCAAACTCTGATGTTACTTCGAGGCCACACCGAGGAGGACCTGCGCAACATCAGCCTGAACTTTCTGAAGTGCTGCTGCAAGAAGAATGATGGTGAAGAAGAGAATGCTCCCAACCCCAATCCAGATCAGAAGCCACGTCGAAAGAAGAAAGAAAAGCGTCCTAGGGGCACCATGCAAGCTATCAACAATGAAAAGAAAGCTTCTAAAGTCCTTGGCATTGTATTCTTTGTGTTTCTGATCATGTGGTGCCCGTTTTTCATCACCAATATCCTGTCGGTTCTTTGTGGGAAGGCCTGTAACCAAAAGCTAATGGAGAAGCTTCTCAATGTATTTGTTTGGATTGGCTATGTGTGTTCAGGCATCAATCCTCTGGTGTACACTCTCTTCAACAAAATTTACCGAAGGGCTTTCTCTAAATATTTGCGCTGCGATTATAAGCCAGACAAAAAGCCTCCTGTTCGACAGATTCCTAGGGTTGCTGCCACTGCTTTGTCTGGGAGGGAGCTCAATGTTAACATTTATAGGCATACCAATGAACGTGTGGTGAGGAAAGCTAATGACACAGAGCCTGGCATAGAGATGCAGGTAGAGAATTTAGAGCTCCCAGTCAATCCCTCCAATGTGGTCAGCGAGAGGATTAGTAGTGTGTAAGCAAGAGCAGCGCAACCTTCCTACAGGAAATCTCTTGTAGGAAAGTCCCCCCACTCCCACCCCTGTGATTTTCCTGTGGATCATAACTAGTGTAAATACTACTGTGTGACAAAAACAGTGTTTTTATAAATAGCTTTGCAACCCTGTACTTTACAATCATGTGCTAAATAGTGAGATTTGAGGTTCTATATTTACTGTTTATGATAGATGGAGACTAATTTATTTTGATTCCTTGATGCATAATAGTGTTTGTATTTTTTCTCTCCCTTCCTTCCATATTCCCTCCCTTCCTTGCTCCTTCCTTGCTTTCTTCCTTCCTATCTCTATTCTTTTGGTGAATGTGGAAAAGTTGATGTTCATCTCAGGTGGCATTTGCAGGAGACCAGAATGATGCACATGACTGTGGTGATATTTCAAACCACACCTAAACTGACAGATTCAGTGGCATCTTTTCCGGGTTAACAGTAAATATGTACTTTAGATTCTCGCTCTGCTCATCCACACGCATAAACACAGTAAGATAGGTTCTGCCCATTGTGAAACACATTCATCAGTGAGTCAGAGACAGAATTCAACTTTGTTGTTACACACGGGGTAAACTTGACATTGTTGGGATGTTGTGTCAGTATTTTGCTGCAATGTCTGTCCCCAAACATAGTGGCATTTTAACATAGCAGCTGGTTAACCAGGACTACAGAAGTGGAAGGATGCCAAAGAGATATACACACCAAACAGCTTTTCACTTCTTAAGGACAATGTTCAAATTCTGATTATTAGGACAAGCAAACTGAAATTAGTGTTTTCATTCTGGTCCTTAGTAAATACCTAATTCCAAGAGTAAACTGGGAAAACAAATCCCAGAGTTATTTCCCAATCCAGGATTCAACATCAATTGGATTTTGATCTCAGAATTCTGGAAATTTGTGTGCTATACACAAAGTGAAATTTGCATGTTGAGCCTTATTAAAATATCTTCTTAATTATGGTACCTCTATCTATAGGACCCAATTTAGCAGTCCATTTTTAAGTAAAACTAGTATGAGAAGGATAAGAAAACCATGACCTTGAAAGTTTTACTTGATTAAGGACTACTGAATTAGGCCCTTAGAATGTGAAAAAAAAGTAATTTAAAAAGTCGCTTTTCTTGAACTCTGGGAAGAATAGAAATACAGAGTTTCCATTTGGATTTTAAACAAAATTTATCTCATTTTCAGATCCTTCCAAGCTCTCTAGTGCAGGAAAAGGCTGCAGCTAACTTGTGACCGTGACAAGCTCTCCATTGTGCTGCGATTCTGTACCTGAACTTTAAATCTTTGTTCAAATGTAGTGCTGTGATCCGCTAAGTGTCAGCCATTGTTTCATTTGTGGGCCTGCTGCTCTCTAAGAATTAAGTACCATTTTAGTGAAATTTAAAACCACAAAGAGTTTTCAAACCTTGCTCAAGTCAGATTATTAAGTCTATGCTGTGTGCAGAGTATACACACATTCCCAGTAACTGTGTTTCCATGTGTGTCCATTTCACACTACTGTGAATAAATTTCTGAAGAATTCATGACAGTGTTTCTTATCCCCTGCAGCTACTTGCACACCTTGGAGTAGTCCTCTTAGGATTTTGAAGTCGGTAATGCAGGATCTGAATTTCAAAAACTCCTGGAGTGTGTTCTCAACACACAGCGTAGATAAATTAAACAGTCTGCCATGGGGGCAGTGGGAGAGTGGCTGTATTTGAGGAAACTCAAACAGTCTCTATTTACTTTACAACACTGCCAAATGTCACTCAATTGCTTGAGCATGCCCAAACATGACACGGAAGTAAAGTCTACCTGCCTGTTAGGTCAGTTGAACTGCATGTTAAAACCATTACCTGAAATTGAATGAGATGACCTACTTCTTAATGAAATGAAAATGACTGAAGAAACACAGCATGCATTGAGCATGAGTTCTGCACATACAGATGGTGCTGTGCATGTATGCCATGTATGTTGCATGAATCCACTGATCTGTACCAATGTAAGGCAGAGGAGCTGATATAGAAAGCACTGGAGAAAACTCCTTCACCAGTCCCTAAGAGACATTCAGATCTGAAGTATTGTATTAGAGAAAGTTGGAAACATCTGATTTCTTTCTTAACTATCAGGGCAAGCTCATAGCACATGTTTTATAGAGAAATAGAGTATAAACCATGGAGTTCCAAAAGCACTAGCAATAAGTTGAATGCTAATCGCTTATAGCACATTTGTTATTAATTCTTATGTCATCAAGTAGTAGTATATAATAGTACCCAACACAGCAATTACTCTCAACTTGTGTGCTATTCGTAAGTTCTGTGCGGTTTGGTATGAAACATACATATATATATATAAATATAAATATATCCATTTGGAAATAAATCTTACAGTTCAGTGTTAAATCTACAAACTTTTATAAATGTTTTAAAATAGTTCATGTGACAAATGTAAACATGCTGAATTTACTGTCAAATCATTTTGATGTGCTATTATAATGTATACTGTTTAAGACACGTGCAACAGACTGCCTTATATTATTTCCTGTAATTTTTCTCCTTTGTCAAATGGTACTTTTTGTGAATGGTTGCAAAGTGTTGTCTTATTCCTTATTCCTGTGTATTACCTTCTTCTGAGTTTTGTGAGACTTCCTCTTAATTTATTAAATTTATTAAATGATGACCTAGCTTGTCATGTGTCATTTTCCCCCCATGCACCGTTTCAGGATAAAAATATACCCCATCAGTTGAAAATGCTAGTGGGCGTTCCCTTTTCTAAGAGGGATTGAAGCATCCTGACCTGGGTCTTTTTTTTTTTTAATTTCCTATGGACTGTGGGTTGTATCATGGATATTCTGTACTTTATGGTTAATATACATTTATCAATGAGTACATAACCATGCATGTCTTTTTGGGTCTGGGTTACCTCACTCAGGATGATATTTTATAGTTCCCTCTATTTCCTTTCAAAATTCATGATGTCCTCACTTTTAAATAGTACTCTATTATGTAAATGAATCTCATTTTCTGTATCCATTCTTTGGGTAAGAGATATCTGGGTTGCTTTCAGTTACTGGGTATTATGAATAAGGGTGCTATGAACATACAGTGTGGTATAATGGAGTATCTTTTGGGTATATGCCCAGGAGCAGTATAGCTGTGTCTTCAGATATAATTATTTCCAATTTTCTGAATACCTGCCAGATTGATGGTTGACCAGTGACTGGCCCAACTTGGGATCCATCCCATGAGTGGGCACCAAATCCTGACACTATTACTGAAGCTATACTGTCCCTGAAGACACAAACACATGTGCCTAGCATAGCTGTCCTGTGAGAGGCTCTATCAGCAGCTGATTGAGATATGCAGATACTTACAACCAACCATTAGGCTGAGGTCAGGGACCCCTATGAAAGAGTTAAGGGAAGGATTGAAGGAACTGATGAGAATTGCAATCCCATAGGAAGACCAACAGTGTCAACTAACCAGGACTCTTGGGAGCTACCAGAGACTAAGCCACCAACCAAAGAGGACATGGGCTGAACTGAAGTCCCCACCCCCAGCACCTATTAGCAGAGGACTGACTGCTTTGTCTGGCTCCAGTAGGAGAGGATGTGCCTTAACCTATAGTGACTTGATGCCCTAGAAAAGCAGGATGCTGGGAAAGTCACCCTCTTAGAGGCAAAGGGGATGGGGTGAGAAAACTCTGGGAGGGGGTACTGGGGGGCAACATTTGGGATGTAAATAAATAACATAATTAATTTAAAAAAGAAAGAAAATGCTAGAGGGTAGCAACAGAACAAGGATCTAGAAGGAATTGGGAGAGGGAAAGAACATGATTAAAATATCTCTAAATTCTTAAAAATATATATAATTAAAAAGTAAATCATCACTGTAATCATCTCACCAGGCTCAATACTCCCCCAAAACAGACAGGGCCATCTTTTTTTTTTTTTTTTTTTTTTTTTTTTTTTGGAGACAGAGTTTCTGGCTGTCCTGAAACTTGCACTGCAGGTGTTGGCCTCCAGTTTAGAGATATGCCTATTTTAGTCTGGATTAAAGGTGTGCACCACCCCTGCACAGCAGGAACCATCTATCCTATTGATGTCTTATCTCCAACAGTACAGTAGACACTACTGTACTCTCAACAGATACACAACAGATACACACAGAGAATCAGAAATCAGTTGCTAGGTTGTCTTTCCCCATGGCTAAATGAGTTGTGAGAACTCCCCATTCTTCAGCTATGGCATCATGAAGTATGGCACCTTCACCTTCACTTTGTTTCTCAACTAAGATGGCTTAGGCAGACAGCTCTGAAATTATCAGAGGCCACATACAGGGCAACTCTATTTCTTATACCTGGAGTCAAGTCTGACAAAATGCACTGGCCTTTTCTTTCAACATTCATAGTTTACAGGTGATTGGAAAAGCCAAAAGGATGCTGGTCTGACTGCAATTCTAGGAGAATAGAACATTGGTGCTTCATTCCTTTCTGAATGTGAATAGGTTACTTCACAGAAATTGAACAGCCACCAGAATCAGCAGATACTGTCATGAATAGAATAATTAATTAATTACTTCAGGTCTGCCTAAGATGACCAGGTTGGCCTAGGACATGTTGTCTAGCACAAGCTGGCCTTAAACTCATAATCGTTTCCTTATCACCAGAGTTACAATTACAGGAATACACCACCATGCCAGGCACTAGAACTGTTTTGCACTGCTAAAGCTAGGAACTGTGTGTGCCCAATTAAAACAATAGAGAAAAGATAAATTTATTTGTGCAGTGTGTACATCAGTGTATGTCATGGCATGCATGTGAAGGTGAGAGGACCCATTTGGGGATTTGGTTCTCACACTCTGACTTGTTTGGAGACAGAGACACTCTTCTTTCTATCTCTGCACTGCCCACTTCACAATAGTTGTTTGGCAAACAATATTCTGGCTGAATTTAGTGCCCTGATCAACTATCTGTCATTTAGATTACAGATGTGTTGCAGCAGTTCTGGTTTTTGCATGGATTGCAGAGATAGCTCACATCCTCAAGCTTGCTCACCAAGTGCTTTTATTCACTGAGTCATCATCTACCTAGTCCAAGGTTTTATTTTTTGCTTATCCCAATAATGGTGTCACTACTATAAGTGGTATGAAAGATAGGTATAATATTGAGGTAACTCAGTCCATAGCCCTGAAATACTCTTCTAGGCAGAGAAGGACATCACTTAGCATGAAATGGTCATTGATTTCTTATACTCACAGCTTCTGGGCTTCCACTTACCCTAGTAGTACTTCTACAGCTGAGACCTATTTCTTCTTGGTTATTTTTTTCTTACACTTAAATTAAAACATTACCTAAAAAAATGGAACTTGCTGGAAAGAAATATTCTTTCAAACCTACAAAAGTACAATGTCTCAAAGCAATTCTCAAATATTTTGTGACCTGTATCCCACTTAGAACAATGATAACAATGAAATAAAGCATTGGTTGCTCTCTTTGGCTCTATATGCCTGGGAGAAAGGAAGAAAGTATGATAAACCACCACACTTACAATAAAGATTTCTTCGTCCCTTGTATCTTTTCAGAAAATTGGGCATGTCACTTCCAGAGGACCCTGGCATACCACTCCTGGGCATATACCCAGAGGATTCCCCTGCATGCAATAAGGACACATGCTCCACTATATTTATAGCAGCCTTGTTTATAATAGCCAGAAATTGGAAGGAGCCCAAATATCACTCAAAGGAGGAATGGATACAGAAAATGTGGTATATTTATACAATGGAATACTACTCAGCAATTAAAAATAATGAATTCATGCAATTTGTAGGTAAATGGTTAGACCTGGAAAATATCATCCTGAGTGAATTAACCCAATCACAAAAGAATGCACATGAAATGCAATCACTGATAAGTGGATATTAATGAGCCCAGAAGCCCTAAATACTCGACACAAATAGCAAATCAAATGACTCCCAAGAAGAAGAAAGGAGAGGACCCTGGGCCTGAAAAGATTGCATCCAGTTTAGAAAAGAACCCGAGGGGGGAGGGGGAATGATTGGGGAACAGTTGGGGTGGGAGAGGAACTATGGGAACTATGGTGGGTGGGAACTGGGAAAGGGGAAAGCCTTTGGAATGTAAACATAGAATATAGAAAAAAAAGAAAAAAAATAGCAGACAGATGTCTTCTGTATTCTTGGCAAACATTAAACAATAAAAGTTGATTTCTACTTTTTTTAAAAAAAAAAGAAATCATCCAACAACCTGGGCCTGGGAAGGCAGGTGGTTAAAGCTAGCCTGAGGTACCTATCAAATTTCCGATCATTCTGGGCAACTCAGCAACATTCTATCCAAAAATAAATTTTCAAAGTGGGTCTGGCTAGCAGTGAGCAATCCATTGCCTCCCAGACATGCAGAGAGCCCTGGTTCAATCCCCAGCACCCATTCCCAGCCCTTTCAAGTGGGGATGAATCTTGAACACATAGGCACAGGGAAAAAGTTCCTGAACAGAACACCAATGGCTTATGCTCTAAGAACAAGAATCAAAAAATGGGACCTCATAAAGTTACAAAGCTTCTGTAAGGCAAAGGACACAGTCAATAGGACAAAATGGCAACCAACAAATTGGGAAAAGATCTTTACTATGCCTACATCCAATAGATGGCTAATATCCAATGTATACAAAGAACTCAAGGCCGGGCGGTGGTGGCGCACGCCTGTAATCCCAGCACTTGGGAGGCAGAGGCAGGCAGATTTCTGAGTTCAAGGCCAGCCTGGTCTACAGAGTGAGTTTCAGGACAGCCAGGGTTATATAGAGAAACCCTGTCTTAAAAAAAAAGAAAAAACTCAAGAAGTTAGTTTCCAGAGAGTCAAATAACCCTATTAAAAATGGGGTACAGAGTTAAATGGGAAATTCTCAACTGAGGAAACGCGAATGGCCCTAAAGGCCCTAAAAAAATGTTCAGCACCCTTAGTTATTAGGGAAATGCAAATCAACACTGAGATTCCACCTTATACCAGTCAGAATGGCTAAGATGAAAAACTCAGGGGACAGCAGATGCTGGAGAGGATGTGAGGGAAAAGTCATACTTCTCCACTGTTGGTGGAATTGCAGGCTGGTAAAACCACTCTGGAAATCAGTTTGGCGATTCCTCAGAAAATTAGACATAGTACTACCTGCTGACACAGTTATACCACTCCTGGGCATATACCCAGAAGATGCTCCTACATGTAATAAGGACACATGTTCCACTATGTTCATTGCTGCCTTATTTATAATAGCCAGAAGCTGGAAAGAACCCAGATGTCCCCCAACAGAGGAATGGATACAAAAGCTGCGGTATATATACACAATGGAGTACTACATTATTAAAAGCTATTAAAAACAATGAATGTATGAAATTCTTAGGCAAACGGATGGAATTAGAAAGTGTCATCCTGAGCAAGGCAACCCAGTCACAAAAGATCACACATGGTATGCACTCACTAATAAGTGGAAGTTAGCCCAAAAGCTCAAAATAAACAAGTTACAATTCACCCAGCACAGGAAGCTCAAGATGGAGAACTGAAGTAAGGGTGCTTTGGTTTCTCTAAGAAAGGGAACAAAATTCTCACAGGAGCAATAAGGGAGACAATGTGTGGAGCAGAGACTGAAGTAAAGGCCACCCAGAGACCGCCCTACTTGGAGATTCACCCTATAAACAGTCAACAAACCCCCAAACCTGACACTACTAAGGAGGACAAGAAGTGTATACCACAAGGAGCATGCAATGGTTGTCTCCAGAGGGGCCCTGCCAGAGCCTTACAAATACAGAGGCAGAAACTAGCAACCAACTATTGGACTGGGCATGGGGTCCCCAATGGAGGAGCTAGAGGGAGGTCCAGAAGAACTGAAGGGGCTTACAGCCCCATGGGAAGAACAATGATTTCGGCCACCCAGACACCCCAAGACTCCCAGGGACTGAACCATCAACCAAGGGGCACACATGGTTCCAGCCAAAAATGTGGCAGAGGAAGGCCTTGTTGGGCATCAGTGGGAGGAATGGTCCTTGGTCATGAAAAGGCTCAACAGAAGCCCCAACAAAGGGAAACCGAGGGGGGGGAAGGTGGGAGTGTGTTGGGTGGAGGGGCACATACGTGGAGGCAGGGGGAGGGAGGAGGGGTTGGGGGATTTTGGGGAGGGGGGAAATTGGGAAAGGTTTTACTATGGCAATGTAAATGAATATGATATTCACGAAAAAATAAGAAAATATGAAGATTGGGTTTTTAAAATGTGCTCTCGGTTTTATAAAATGATACCTGCATTTATAATTATAAGCCACGATTAGGGCCTGGAAATCTTATTTGCTAGGAATTGATTGGTGCTCGAAAAAGTTAAATGTGAGGCCAGGAAGCCATGGTACCCTGGAGCAGGCCTGGAGCAGGAGACGAATCAAGGTGTGCCCAAACCCTTGCAATCTTATCCTGAGTAGGATCATTCTCCACCTGTGTGGGGTCTGCATCTCCTGACCAAAGAAGGACACTTAGCCAATAGCCAGGATGACTTTCCTTTCCCCTTACATGATTACTTCTAACAGCACCTGGAATCTTCCTTATGCAAATGAGATATCCTCAGCACCCTGGCCCTGACCAATGATTTACACTCATAGCCCCTACTCACCCAGCAAAGGTGTAAATCGCCTTTATCTCTGATGGTTCCGAACACACACACACACACACACACACACACACACACACACACAAACTCAACCAGTTCTCTGAAGCTATTCCTGGGAGAGTGTGTTCTTTGCCAAAGCACTCACTGCCCAGGAAGATCCTGCCTGCACCCACCTTCCCCACAAAGCTTCCCTCCCTCCAGTCCACCCTAGTGCACAACAGGAGAAGCAGACATGGGATGGCAGTTATGCTGCTGTGCATGAAAAGAGATCAAGAGTTAATTCAGTCACTGCCCAGTTTTGGAAAAGGATCCATTATCCAGAAAACCAACAGGGGTTAATTATTTTTCAAAAGCAAACTCTCATGTGGGAAGGAGAGGAGCAGAATGAAATCTAATTTATATACGTGTGTGTGTGTGTGTGTGTGTGTGTGTGTGTATGTGTGTGTGTGTGTGAGATTGGTGGGGCTAGGAGACCTTGTTAATCATTCATATATATATATATATATATATATATATATATATATATATATATATATTAGAACACACACACACACACACACACACACACATACACACATATATATATATATATATATATATATATATATATATATATATATAAGTTCTAAAACTAAATAGAGCTGGCACCAACTTCCCAGTTTGAGGATGCGGTCCAAACTATCCCCTCCTCAATTCAAATATGACTTAAAATATTGAGTATCAAACATGCTTTCGTCAGAATTGGCTATAAATGGAGGATTCGCACAGTCTCCTTGTCTACTTGTCCTGCTTAACAGAAGTCTATGATGGCTTACAAAAACTCAGTGAAACAAATTACCCCTGTTTACTAGTTTATTAGAAACGAAACAAATATTTAAGATGACTTAGAGGGTGACGCTCTTAGTTGAATTCCCCAGAGCCCACTTAAAGCATAAAACATGCATCTGTTAATCCTAAGACTCCAACGAGGAGATGAGAGAAAGACTTGGGTCATCTTACCTGGCATAAGCAATAGGAAACAACAAAAACAGAGACCTGTCTCAAACAAGATGGGAGATGAGAACTAACGAACACCTAAGGCTGTCCTCCACACACTCTGAAGCACACATTCACACACACACACACACACACACACACACACACACACACACAATGAGAGAGAGGGGGAGGGAGGGAGGGAAGGGGGGAAAGAGGGAGAGAGGGAGAGAGGGAGAGGGGGAAAGATGCGTATGTACACATCGAAAAGGAAAATAAATGAAATAAATGAATTGCTGGTGGAGGAAGAGGTGCATAGGCGTCTATGTAGAGGAGGGAAGGGCATTTGTGAACAAATTCATGACTAAACCTAATATTCTACTTATATCATTTTCAGTTCAATCCGAATCTGTTCTTATCCACATATGTATTTGCTATCATTAACTTTGTCTTTAAATTCATCACTTTATGTAATCATATCTTTGTTCTTAGCTTTAAAACAAATTCCAAATCAATTTCCCCTATATTCTAACATTATCTCCCTGACCTTGCATTTCTGCAAACTCAAACGTTACTCCGATCCCTATGGATAATCCTATTATCAGCGTCATCTCTCCTGCTTTCAGTACTCAGCCAAGGTTAGATGTGCTTACTTTAAACATTATGCCTAACACAAAGCACTAGCACTAAACATTTCAGAATGTGTTCCTTTTGTGAAGATCCCCTGGGGATGGACAGAAAGAAGTGGAAGAATAGTTTAAGATGCTTTTAATTCTCTTTATCTTCAAGCTTTACACAAAAACCAATTTCACCTGGAGTGATATTTTTTTTTCTTTCTCATTCTGGAGCAAAGGAATTTTTCTCATGTCTAAATACATGATAATTGTCATCTACTGAGTACTAGCAATGCTCCAAACACAAATATGTTTTTGGTAGAAAGTTTGAAACATTAAAAAATACCTATTTTTATCAATGACAAAGAAACCTGGCCAAGTGATTGACAGGCCCTGTTAGATTAACTCTAAGATGTATGTATGTAATATGAGGACCTCAGAGTATTCATGATGTAAAACTTAGACTACACCACACTCTTTTGAGTAGGAGGTATCTCTTAATGAGCTTCAATATAGTTCTGATACCTTTTCCTATAGATGTTTACATCTTAAAGATTTAGAGAAAGAACTGAAGGAGCTGAAGGGTTTTGCAAAGAACAAAAATATGAACCAACCATACACCCCAGAGCTCCCAGGGACTAAGCCACCAACCAAAGAGTACACAGAGAGGGACCCATGACTCCAGCTGCATATATGGCAAAGATTGCCTTGTTGGACATCAATGGGAGGAGAGGCCCCAGTGTAGAGGGATGCCAGGATGAGGAGGTAGGAACAGGTAGGTAGAGGAGCATCCTCATAGAAGCAGGGGGATGGGGAATGGTATTAGATAAAAAAATACAGCTAAATATGAATGAGAAAAAATCTTAAAGAGAAGAAATTGTGATTCTTTCCTTTCTAGTGTTACAAGAAAAATAGAATATGGATTCTAAAATAGACTATGATGGGGTGAGAAACTCTATCTTCAATGGTGTCCAAGCCTATTGATTACTGTTCATCTACTTAGCTAATAATCCTAGCTTAAAAGGCTAAGGACTTATTAACATATTTAAGGAGTAAATTACCATGTGTTCCTTATGAAGATGTCAAAATGAATCTATCTTCACACCAGAGTTCAAATTCTTTGTAAGAGGATGTAACATGGACAACAAAAAGGCTTAAAGATAAAAGCAAAACAATCTTCTACCATTTGAATCTCAAATGTTCTCTGAAGTTCCCTGTGTTGATGCTTAGTCCATAGTTTGACACTTTTAGAATGTAGTAGAAGCTTTAAAAGCAGAGACCTAGTGGCAGGTTGTTTTAGTTACTTTTCCTGTTTGTATAATAAAGTAGTATGGCCCAACAACTTGAGGTAGAAGGACTTTGTTCTGTCTTGTGGTTCCAGAGTATAGTCTCTTAGAACAAAAATCACAGGTCAGAGCAGCAAGTTGCTTGGAAAAGGAGATTAAGCAAGCTACTCTTCAGAATAAGCTTTATTAAGAAAGAGAGCCTAACAACTATTGTGTGAGGTATGATTCAATTTAGAATTGAAGTGGGAAGACAATTAGGAGAGGTAAAACATTGTATACATGCAGCATAATGGGACTTTAAAAGCAGAAACAGAGCTATCCCTGTGAAGCCAGAGAATTACATTAGGAGAGATAGTCACCAAGTATGACATGATGGGTTCCTGAAGGAAGAAGATACAGTCCCTTCAGTACCCCAGGAAAAATGGCCACCATGTTACAATAAGACATGAGCCTTCAAGTCCCTTTAAAACCCCAGATAGCAAAAGAGGTTTCTGACTCTTGTGAGTTTCCAGAGAGTGGCAGAAGTTCCACAGTGGGATTTAGTCTGAATTGGTCTTGATGCCAAGACCAAGGGCCGCAATGTATCTATTGAAGGGAACCTGGTTGCTCACATCATCAAGCGAGAGGATGCAAACTGTCAGGGCAAGGAGTGAGAATGCAAGTGCCATGGCCTGATTTCTGGAAAGGTAAGGCACCTACAGGGTGTGTCATGTAATTGTGGCAGAGAATAATAGACAGTAGGAGCTTGAAGCAGCTGGTCATATTGTGTCCAGTTAGGAAGAAGAGATACATGAAAGATGGTACTCAGATAGATTTCTCTTTTTCATGCAGTCTAGAATCCATGCCTAGGCAATCGTGCCATTCACTTTTAGGATATGTCTTCCTACTTTAATTAACTTAGTCAATATAATCCTTAAAATAGTTTACAGATGCACCTACAGGCTTGTCACCTAGGTGATTTCAGAGGCCTGTCAAGTTCTCAATTAACACTAATAACAATAGAGTTTCCTAGATTATTGGGGGATGACTCCAAATGATACTCTGAGACCTCAGATCCTTCCTTTTTCTCTTTAATCCATTTATCGTGATATAAAAGATTTTGCTCTAACACATGCACCTGCAACATGCTGTCTTACCATAGACACAAAGCAATGGCAACAGTCTATCATGACTTCCAAAATTATAAATAAAAATGAATGTCATGTCTTTATACATTAATCATTTCATTCAGATATTTCTTTACAGTGATATAAGCCTAATATATTCAAAACATCAATCCTAAAACATACTAGGACCTTGGAATATAGAACTAGCAATACCAGACATGGAAGCTGCTTTTGGATTCTAAAATATTCTGATGTCTCAATTTTTTTGTTCTGGTCCAGTTTGGTTTGGGTTAACTGAATTTTTTTGTTTGTTTTTTTTTTCCAAGACAGGGTTTCTTTGTGTAGCCCTGGCTGTCCTGGAACTCACTCTGTAGACCAGGCTAGCCTCAAACTCAGAAATCCGCCTGCCTCTACCTCCTAAGTACTGGAATTAAAGGCATGCCCCACCACCACCTTTAACTGAAATTTAATTCAGGACCTTACTCATGCCAAGTATACACTCTACCATTAAGCTAAACCTACTACCTATTGTATGATCTGCTTTATAAATTTTTCCTGGGAAGATACAGATAAAAGTCTGTTAGCCTCTGATACAGCATATACAACAGATCAAGGTAAGGATTCCAATAATGACTTTATTACATGAACGCAGGTAGGGGAATACTTATAAGAACCTGTTTAATTACAAACCAGCTACATAAAAACAAAATCCCACCTCATCACACATGAAGACCTCATGGAACCTATGTCACGTTCAGTTAATATCCTGTTTCCAATATGTTATTTAGCATTCTCGAAGTCAGAAGAAGGTAGACTAGAATAATGACTAGAATACCAATTCATGATCTTGTGGCTCTCACCCTTTGCCCTCAGTTGTGTCAACAGTTCCTTTCCCATTAACATAGCTCTCTTTTCCTCTGCATCTGCTTGTTTTGTTGTCATGGGTAATCTCTACTCCAACATGGGATCTCATACCACAACAGATGTTAAAGATAAGTTTAATTGTAAGGGAATAAATGTATTTTTAAAATACATATTTTTATGAGAATTTAACATGTCTGTAACGATCAGACATGCAGACTCATTTAAGTAGGAACATGGAATTCCAGAAGCATGCCACTTTGTCACACAAGGTACTTTTAACTCAGGGAGATTGGACATCTTCAAAAGCAAGAAGCTCTGACTCCTGCCCTTCACTAGCTATGTTTTCATTCCAAAAGTACATCATAGAATAAAGACTTCCTTTCTTCAGAAAATAGCTATACAACCTACAATGTCAACCTCTAATCTACCTTCTCTAAAAGAAGCTTTATTTCAGAAGAGCTACATCATAACCATAATGGAAAGAAATGCAACAGGGTAGCTAAGTAGAAGTAAAAAAATGAAAAAAAACAAACAAAAAAACTGACCTTCAAGTGGTCTTTGAATTTCCCTTGTCTCAGAAAACCTTGATTAAATACATGGGTTATTTCCCCCATTTACTCTATCGATTGCTGTAGGAATGTTGGCTATATCTAAAGATCATATACCTCTGATCAAATTACTGTCCCTGAGCCTCTGCCATCTTCCCAGCTGTTTCGAAACAGCCGGCGAAACCAGCCTCCTCCATCTTCCCAGCTGTTTCGAACCAGCCAGCAGAACCAGGTACCTGAGTTATCCCAAGTTTAAGACCTTTGGGGACTCAGGCCTTGAGCAGGAGCTGTGCACAGAACAGCTGTTTAGGGGGCCCCAGTCAAGCATGGAATCTGTGCCCTGAAGGCAGACCATGCACTCCCTGCAGCCTTCACCATCTTCCCAGCTGTTTTGAACCAGCCAGCAAAACCAGGTACCCGAGTTATCTTGAGTTTAAGACCTTTGGGCACTCAGGCCTTGAGCAGGAGCTGCGCACAGAGCAGTGGGTCCAGGGCCCCAGCGAGGCATGGGCTCTGTGCCCTTAAAGCAGACCCCACACTCCCTGCAGCCTCCAACCATCTTCCAAGCTGTTTTGAACCAGCAGGCTGAACAAGGTACCAGAGATATCCAGAGTTTAAGACCTCTGGGGACTCAGGCCACCTGGCAGCAGTCTGTGAGCAGGAGCTCCACAGGGCAGTCGTTCAGGTGTCCCAGTCATGGGGAAATAGCCTTACAAGCCCACAGGAGGTTCAAGCACCAGCTAGTAACTACAGGACCAACTAACACCAGAGATAACCAAATGGCAAAAAGCAAATGTAAGATCATTACTAATAGAAATCAAGGCAATATGGCAAACCCAGTTTGCCAACAGCAATAAGTCTCGGATACCCCAACACACCAGAAAAACAAGACTCAGATCTAAAATCACTGGTCAGGATGCTTATAGAGGAACACTTAGATAAATCTCTTAAAGTAATACAGGAGAAAATGGATCAAAAGCTAGAAGCTCTTACAAGGCAAACACAAAAATCTCTTAAAGAAATTCAAGAGAATATGGATCAAAAACTGGATGCCATAAGGGGGAACACAAAAATCACTTAAAGAAATACAAGAGAATGTGGGTCAACAAGTAGAAGTCATAAAAGAGGAAACACAAAAATCCCTTAAAGAATTACATGAAAACACAGACAAGCAAGGGAAAGATCTGAACAAAAGCATCCAGAATCTAAAAACAGAAGTAGAAACAACTAAGAAATCGCAAAGGGAGGCAACATTGGAGATAGAAAACCATGGGAAGAAATCAGGAATCATAGATGCAAATATCAACAATAGAATACAAGAGATAGAAGACAGAATCTCAGATGCTGAAGATACCATAGGAACCATGGATTCAACAATTAAAGAAAATGCAAAATGCAAAAAGCTGGTAACCTAAAACATTCAGGAAATCCAGGACACAATGAGAAGACCAAACCTAAGGATTATAGGTATAGATGAGAGTGAAGATCTACAACATAAAGGGCCAGCAAATATATTCTACAAAATTATGGAAGAAAACATCCCCAACCTAAAGAGAGAGATGCCCATGAATATACAAGAAGCCTACAGAACTCCAAACAGACTGGACCAGAACAGAAATACCTCCTGTCACATAATAATCAAAACCTCAAATGTACTAAACAAAGAAAGAATATTAAAGGCAGTAAGAGAAAAAGGCCAAGTAACATATAAAGGAAGACCTATCAGAATTACACCAGACTTCTCAGCTGAGACCATGAAAGCTAGAAGATCCTGGGCAGATCTCATGCAGACTCTAAGAGAACACAAACTTCAGCCAAAACTACTTTACCCAGCAAAACTCTCAATCGCCATAGATGGGGAAGCCAATGTATTCCATAACAAAACCAAATTTGCACGGTATCTATCCACAAACCCAGCCTTACAAAGGATAATAGGGGAAAAACACCAACAAAAGGGGGGAAACTACACCCCAGAAGAAGCAAGTTAGAAACCTCCTCTCATCAAACCTAAAAGAAGAGAACCATTCAAATATAAAAAATAATGCCCAAAATGTCAGGAAGTAATAATTACTATTCCTTAATATCTCTTAACGTCAATGGACTCAATTCTCCAATAAAAAGACACAGACTAACAGACTCGATACTGAAACAGGACCCTACATATTGCTGCATACAGGAAACACATCTCAGTGTCAAAGACAAACACTACCTTAGAGTAAAAGGATGGAAGACAATTTTACAAGCAAATGGTCTCAGGAAACAAGCTGGAGTAGCCATCCTAATATCAGATAAAATTGACTTTTAACCAAAAGTCATCAAAAGACACATGGACGGTCACTTCTTGCTGGTCAAAGGGAAAATCTACCAAGAAGAATTCTCAATACTGAACATCTATGCTCCAAATGTAGGGGCACCCTCATTTGTAAAAGAAACTTTACTAAAGGTTAAAGCACACATTGCACCTAACACAATAATTGTAGGTGACTTCAACACTCCACTCTCCTCAATGGACCGATCAGGAAAGCAGAAATTAAACAGGGGCACAGTGAAACTAATTGAACCTTTGGACCAATTGGATTTAACAGATATATATAGAACATTTCATCCTAAAGCAAAAGAATATACCTTTTTCTCAGCACCGCATGGTACCTTCTCCAAAATCAATCATGTAATTGGTCACAAGACAGATGTCAACAAATATAAGAAGATAGAGCTAATCCCATGTCTCCTATCAGATCACCATGGAGTAAGAGTGGTCTTCAATAGCAAGAACAACAACAGAAAGCTCACATACACATGGAAACTGAACAATACTCTACTCAATGACACCTTGGTCAAGGAAGAAATAAAGAAAGAAATCAAAGAGATTTTAGAATTCAATGAAAATGAAGGTACAACCTACCCAAATCTATGGGACACAATGAAAGCAGTGCTAAGAGGAAAACTCATAGCCCTGAGGGCCTCCAAAAAGAAATTGGAAAGACCATACACTAGCAACTTAACAGCACACCTGAAGACCCTGGAACAAAAAAAAAGCTAATTCACCCAGAAGGAGTAGAAGAGAGGAAATCATCAAAGGGCTGAAATCAATCAAGTAGAAACAAAGAGAACCATACAAAGAATCAACAAAACCAAGAGCTGGTTCTTTGAGAAAATCAACAAGATAGATAAACCCTTAGCCAGACTAACCAAAGGGCACAGAGACAATATCCAAGTTAACAAAATTAGAAATGAAAAGGGGGACATAACAACAGAAACTGAGGAAATTCAAAAAATCATAAGATCCTACTATAAAATCATATACTCAACACATGTGGAGAATCTGGAGGAAATGGACAATTTTGTAGACAGATAACAAATACCAAAATAAAATCCGGATCAATTAGATCAGCGAAACAGTCCCATAACCCCTAGAGAAATAGAACTGGTTATAGAAAGTCTCCCAAACAAAAAAAAAGTACAGGTCCAGATGGTTTCAGTGCAGAATTTTATCACACCTTCAAAGAAGACCTAACACAATACTCTTCAAACTATTCCACAAATTAGAATCAGAAGGAACACTGCCCAACTCGTTCTACGAAGCCACAATTACACTGATACCAAAATCACACAAAGATCCTACAAAGAATGAGAGCTACAGGCCAATTTCTCTTATGAATATTGGTGAAAAATACTAAATAAAATTCTTGTCAACCAAATCCAAGAGCACATCAAAACGATCATTCACCATGATCAAGTAGGCTTCATCTCAGGGATGCGAGGATGGTTCAATATATGAAAATACATCAATGTAATCCACTACATGAACAAACTAAAAGAAAAAACCACATGGTCATCTCATAAGATGCAGAAAAAGACTTTGACAAAATTCAGCATCCTTTCATGCTAAAAGTCCTGGAACGAACAGGAATTCAAGGTCCATACCTAAACACAATAAAAGCAATATACAGCAAACCAGTAGCCAACATCAAAATAAATGGAGAGAAACTTGAAGCAATCCCACTAAAATCAGGGACAAGACAAGGCTGCCCTCTCTCTTCATATCTTTTCAATATAGTACTTGAAGTTCTTAGCGAGAGCAATTAGACAAGATAAGGAAGTCAAAGGGATACAAATTGGAAAGGAAGAAGTCAAACTATCATTATTTGTAGATGATATGATAGTATACTTAAGTGACCCAAAAAACTCCACCAGAGAACTCCTACAGCTCATAAACAACTTCAGCAAAGTGGCTGGTTATAAAATCAACTCTAGCAAATCAGTAGCCTTCTTGTACTAAAAGGACAAGCAGGCTGAGAAAGAAATTAGGGAAATAACACCCTTCACAATAGCCACAAACAATATAAATTATCTTGGCGTGACTTTAACCAAACAAGTGAAAGATCTGTATGACAGGAACTTCAAGTCCTTGAAGAAAGAAATCGAAGAAGACCTCAGAAGATGGAAAAATATTCCATGCTCTTCGATTGGCAGGATCAATATAGTGAAAATGGCCATTTGCCAAAAGCAATCTATAGATTCAATGCAATCCCCATCAGAATCCCAAATCAATTTTTCATAGATCTAGAAAGAGCAATTCTCAAATTCATCTGGAGTAACAAAAAAAACCAGGATAGCTAAAACTATTCTCAACAATAAAATGACTTCTGGGGGAATCCATATCCCTGACCTCAAGCAGTACTACAGAGCAATTGTGTTAAAAACTGCATGGTATTGTTACAGCAACAGGCAAGTAGATCAATGGAATAGAATTGAAGACCCAGAAATGAACCCACAGACTGATGGTTACTTGATCTTTGATAAAGGAGCCACAACCATCCAGTGGAATAAAGATAGCCTTTTCAACAAATGGTGCTGGTTCAACTGGAGGTCAACATGCAAAAGAATGAGAATGGACCCACTCTTATCTCCTTGTACCAAGATCAACTCCAAGTGGATCAAGGACCTCCACATAAAACCAGACACACTGAAACTAATAGAAAAGAAACTGGGGAAGACCCTGGAGGACATGGGCACAGGGGGAAAGTTTCTGAACAGAACACCAATAGCTTATGCTCTAAGATCAAGAATTGACAAATGGGTCCTCATAAAATTACAAAGTTTCTGTAAGTCAAAGGACACTGTCAGAAGGACAAAATGGCAACCAACAAATTGGGAAAAGATCTTCACCAACCCCACATCCCACAGAGGGCTAATATCCAATATATACAAAGAATTCAAGAAATTTGACCCCCAAGAACCAAACAACCCTGTCAAAAAATGGGGTACAAAGTTAAGCAAAGAATTTTCACCAGAAGAAATTCGGATGGCTGAGAAGCACCTTAAGAGATGTTCAACATCATTAGTCATCAGGGAAATGCAAATCAAAACAACCCTGAGATTCCACCTCACACCAGTCAGAATGGCTAAGATTAAAAACTCAAGGGACAACAGATGCTGGCGAGAATGTGGAGAAAAAGAACACTCCTACACTGTTGGTGGGATTGCAAGATGGTAAAATCGCTCTGGAAATCAGTCTGGTGGTTCCTCAGAAAATTGGGCATGTCCCTTCCAGAGGACCCTGTCATACCACTCCTGGGCATATACCCAGCGGATTCCCCTGCATACAATAAAGACACATGTTCTACTATGTTCATAGCAGCCTTATTTATAATAGCCAGAAGTTGGAATGAGCCCAGATGTCCCTCAAAGGAGGAATGGATAAAGAAAATGTGGTATATTTATACAATGGAATACTACTCAGCAATTAAAAATAATGAATTCATGCAATTTGTAGGCAAATGGTTTGATCTGGAAAATATCATCCTAAGTGAGTCAACCCAATCACAAAGAATACACATGAAATGCAACCACTGATAAGTGGATATTAATGAGCCCAAAAGCTCTGATTACTCAAGGCACAATTAGCAAATCAAATGATTTCCAAGAAGAAGGCAGGAAAGGATCCTGGTCCTGAAAAGACTGGATCCATTTTTGTAGGAGAGTATCAGAACAGAGAAATGGGGGGGGGTGATTGGGTAATGAGCAGAGGGAAGAGGGCTTATGGGACATATGGTGAGGGGGGAACTGGGAAAGGGGAAAGCCTTTGGAATGTAAACAAAAATATTGAAAATAAAAAAATCCCAGATATATATATTGTCCCCGTTTGACAGAACCTAAATATAAAAAAAGTATTTTCTCCTGTTGATGTGTCTTTATATGGAAGTGTCTGTCACATAAAGCTATGGCTAGGCAAAATTTGATATAAATTTTCTCCTACGAATATGTTATTTGTCATATCTGTACCATTCCTGACCCTTATTACCAGGATAATATCTTTTTTATACTCTTGTATCCTAAATTATGCAGCACTGGGTTTTTTCTTTAGTTTCATAATTTTTTAAACAATAAGTACAATCAATATTTCAGGAAGCTATACATGGCAGTGTTGCACTCAGATTTTTAAACTTTTTCATATGATTTTTGATACATAATCAATTTTTCGTGCCTATTGAAGGAAGGGAGAGTGGTAGCAACTAGGCAGGAAAGTTTGGGTGAATGGAGTTGTTCTAAAACTGGATAGAGGTGATAGTAACAGAACTCTACAAATCTACTAACAATTTACACAAATAGACACTTAAATGACTTACTATGTTCCATGAATGCTTTGTAAGTAATATATTCTAATCAATACTGAGTTCAAAGATGTGTCATCTTTTGAGAAAACCACAGCTCACATAGTCATTAGAACATCTGTTTTTCTCCTCCTCCTGTTCTATTTTATTCCTTATTACATTATTTCTATTATGAGTTTGAGTACATGCCACCCATGTATGGATTTCATGCTTGTGTATATGTGCAAATTGTATAGTAACTTTTAGAAGTCTCTTCTCTATACAGAAGAGGAAACAAAATGACAAAGCATAAAAGCCAGAGCTTATGGATGACACCAAGGAATCAAGCCTTCTAAACATGAATGGACTGACATACAGGTGAACTGACAGGCTATGGCAGCATGCAGGGGTCCTACAGAGATTGAACTCAGGTGGGGTCCCTCTGATGAGAAGGGGAAGTGGACATAGGCTTTCATCCCTAACCAAGAACTCTGCATGCAACTCGTAACCTCTAACAAAATTAATTTTCTCCAACGGAGTCTTACTGTCTATACAAATAATACTTAAGAGCAGGTCGCATCCACCAATGTTATTTGTTGGGGAGGGGGGTAGTATTTTTTTCCTTTACTGTTTTTTTTTTTTTGCTTGTATATGAAAGTTTATAATTTTGTGTTTCATAGTGTTTAGGTGGGTGTGTTTCTTTGTATTTTTGTTTTGTTTTGTTCTGTTACAGTTTGTTTTTATGTGCTGGTTTGTTTTCTACAAAGAGAGAAAAAAAGGCCTGGAGATGGGTAGAGGGAAGGAGGAAGAATCTGAGAGAAGAAGAGAGAGGGGAAACAATGATCAGAATATAGTGCATGAAAAAAATATTTTCGATCAAAGTAAACAAAAAAGCTATTTTTACTTTATCTAAATATAAGCATTATCCTTATTTGCATATTTCTGATTAAATAATTAACTTCATTTTTCCTTTTAAAAATATTTAAAGTTTGAGGATCTGTCAAAAAATCTTTTTTATATTAAAAAACGAAGTCCATTTTCTTCTTCCACATGGTCTCAGGGATACAACTCGGATCATTAGGCTTGATGGTAATACTCTTTGCCCATTGCATCATCTTACTAGTCTTGAGTTTCATATCAAAACTAAAAACTTTAAGATTTCTGTTGGTTTCTCCAGATAATCTCACTGCTTTCCACTTCCAATTCTGTGCTCTTTTCCACAGCATTTTTGAAAGAGCCTCATGCTACCCAGCTATTTCCTGGTTCTCATGTCCCAGTTCAGGAATAAAATATCAGAGATATGGAAAGTACAGTGACTGTAATGTAAGCCAGCTGCCTAGGAAGTACCTCTAACTGAAACACAGACGCATGTCTACACAGCTTTTTAGACCATGTTTTCCAAGAGTTATCATCAGCCATATTTCATGTCAAGAAAATACTGTATTAAGAAAAAACAACTAGCTCCTTTATAGTGTTGTATGACACTTTAAAAAAAAGATTTCTTTATTTTATGTATGTGTGTATACTGTCTTCAGATACACCAGAAGAGGGCATCAGATTCCATTACAGATGGTTCTGTATCACCATGTGGTTGCTGGGCATTGACTGACTGGAAGAGCAGTCAGAGCTCTTATCCGCTGAGCCAGCTCTCCAGCCTGTATGACACTTTTTTTGGATGAATTTGTGAATGTTTTGGCTCTACCACAACCCTATCAGGATCCAGATGTATACCATCAAGGAATTAAGAATTTGAAAGTAGCATATCATAAGCTACTTACAAATTAATGAGATTGACTTTACAGCAACTGTAATAGATTACTGGGAAAAATTAAACTTTGTTGACCCTAGAGATGAGTTCTAGGAAGCCTTGTCTAAACTAATGGAGTGGAAATGCTGTCATGGCTCCATTATGGCTAGCTAAAGTATCAAGAAAAAAAGTCACAGAAAATAAATAAGGTACTCCCAGTCCAAAATGTAGATCAAAAGCCTTAATTGCTATAATATATGGTAT
Organism: Apodemus agrarius; assembly: GCA_964023405.1. Classification (NCBI taxonomy): domain Eukaryota; kingdom Metazoa; phylum Chordata; class Mammalia; order Rodentia; family Muridae; genus Apodemus; species Apodemus agrarius. Next base: position 107,412,466 of record OZ030010.1, read on the forward strand.
AAAACATCCAGTTATTGATGAATATATACACAAAAATGCAAACAAATAGAGTCATACAAACTCTGTTAAGGAAAGAAGCAAGCACCTTTAAGTTCCAAAGTATAAGAACTGAAACAAAGTATTGACTAGAGAAGTCTGGCAGTTCCTCAAAAGATTACATACTTTGTTCTCCTATTCTACTAGGTGTCTTTTCCTCCCCTACCTTTGGAATGAATATAAGGCATGAAACTTTTGTAGAACATGTAGTTTATTGTAGATTATAGTAAAATACCCTTTGGTGACATGTGGTTACTAAATAGCAAGAGGAAAACACTCTCTTGAGATGAGATTGGACATTGGCCACAGATACCATTATGTCATCCTTTGTTTTAGGAAGAATTTATACTATTTCTTAAAGTTTGAGGATAAACAGAGTTCCTGAAGTATTTTCCTGTTCTGATGATTGGCAGAGCCATTTGGATGAACTCTTACATTATGGGTCAATAGCATCTCTTTGTTCGTCACCAGAAAGCCTCTGTCACCAGAAAGCCTCCGTTAGATAGGAATTTTATGATCTTTGGGCCATTTAAGATGTCACATGTTCACCCAAGGCCAAAGAGGCTACTCAGATGTACAATAGTCATGTAATAGAGTAGACTGAAGATAATTAAAGACAGAAAAATAAAAATAAATATATAAGCATAACCATGCTTCTCAAGTAGGAAATGGCCTTCCCTTAATATGCCAAAACAAAGGCCACTGCTGTTTCCAGGAATTACAGGATTCCTTTTTGTGGGTTCTTATTCTCATAGATAAAATGATTTTAAAACCCAGAAAGAAATACAAGAACAATTTTATTAGCGTTTTAGAGAAAAGCAGAAAGGCAGGCAATGCGAAAGCTCATGCCTAAAACAGCTAGCAAAATAACAACAACAATAGACACAACTTTTGAGTTAAAGGCCAAGAAAGCAAGAAGGCTCAGTCTCAAAAAAAAAAAAACCAACTTCTAGGAACTCTATTGGGAGACAATGTCTTCAGAGAAAGTGGCTAGACTATCAGAGAAACAGGTTTAACATATGGGTCTGTATAAATGGAACCAGAAAGAGGAAATGAAAAATTCCCTCATTGGGGCTTAACGAGTTGAGTTGCCAGATGCTGTGTGAGAGATACTACTCCTGGGGAAACCTAAACAAACATCCCCCAGATAAGCAGCGCATGGCAGACCAAAGTCCAGATACCATTGATGTCCAATTGGGTAAATCAATGAGATTGAATTATTGGGATTCCTTACAGGAATATGGGTGAGCTGTTACTTACAGGAATGTCTCAGAGCTATATCAGCAAGTCCACAGCAACATGGATGATGTCTCACAGAAGCACACAGCACAGCCTTGAGGCTGCTCGAAGGTTAAAGGGAGGCTTTCCAGGTGGCTTAGCTACTTTCTGTTTCTTCCTGCACTCTAAGGCATTGAGTGCAACTCTCAAAGGTCTTTACTATATTTATACTCTTGGTGAGGGAGGATTTCTCAAGAAGTTAGACCACAAAGAACCAAATAACCCTATCAAAAAATGGGGTACAGAGCTAAACAAAGAATTTTCACCAGAAGAAATTCGAATGGCCGAGAAACACCTTAAGAGATGTTCAACATCATTAGTCATCAAGGAAATGCAAATCAAAACAACCCTGAGATTCCACCTCACACCAGTCAGAATGGCTAAGATTAAAAACTCAAGAGACAACAAGTGCTGGTGAGGATGTGGAGAAAGAGGAACACTCCTCCACTGTTGGTGGGATTGCAAAATGGTAAAACCAGTCTGGAAATCAGTTTGGCTGTTCCTCAGAAAATTGAGCATGTCACTTCCAGAGGACACTGGCATACCACTTCTGGGCATATACCCAGAGGATTCCCCTGCATACAATAAAGACACATGCTCCACCATGTTTATAGCAGCCTTGTTTATAATAGCCAGAAATTGGAAGGAGCCCAAATATCCTTCAAAGGAGGAATGGATACAGAAAATGTGGTATATTTATACAATGGAATACTACTCAGCAATTAAAAATAATGAATTCATGCAATTTGTAGGTAAATGGTTAGATCTGGAAAATATCATGCTGAGTGAGTTAACCCAATCACAAAAGAATACACATGAAATGCAATCACTGATCAGTGGATACTAATGAGCCCAGAAGCCCTAAATACTCAAGGCACAATTAGCAAGTCAAATGATTCCCAAGAAGAAGAAAGGAGAGGACCCTGGGCCTGTAAAGATTGGATCCAGTTTTGTAGAGAAACTGTGGGGGGAGGGGGAATGATTGGGGAATAGTTGGGGGGGAGAGGAATTATGGGACATATGGTGGGGGGGGGAACTGGGAAAGGGGAAAGCCTTTGGAATGTAAACATAGAATATAGAAAATAAAAAAATAAAACTATATCATATACATGTCTCAAAAAAAAAGAATTTTGTCAATTTCAAGGACTTCCTGAAGATATTTTGAGTTTTTTACTTCCTGTTTTACAGAAATTTCCTGCAGCATGGAATGTTTTTCTTTTCTCCCCTCAGAATATCCTTTGGTTTCACCTCTTTCAAGCTGGTAAAACCACGCTGTAAATCAGTCTGGCGGTTCCTCAGAAAACTGAACAGGATACTTCCAGAGGACCCTGTCATACCACTCCTGGGCATATACCCAGAGGATTCCCCAGCATGCAATAAGGATACATGCTCCACTATGTTCATAGCAGCCTTATTTATAATAGCCAGAAGCTGGAAAGAACCCAGATGTCTCTCAAAGGAGGAATGGATACAGAAAATGTGATATATATATATATATATATATATATATATATATATACACACACACACACACACACACACACACACACACACACACAATGGAGTACTATTCAGCCATTAGAAAAAAACGGATTCATGAAATTCTTAGAGAAATGGATGGAGCTGAAGAACATCATACTAAGTGAGGTAACCCAGTCTCAAAAGAATACCCATGGTATGCAGTCACTGATAAGTGTACATTAGCCTAGACGCTTGGGACACCAAAGACAAAATCCACATACCACATGATGTCCAACAAGAAGGAAGGAGTGGACCCTGGTTCTGGAAAGGCGTAAAGCATCAGTGTAGGGGAATACCAGAACAGGGAAGTGGGAAGGGTTGGATGGGGGAACAGGGGGAGGGAAAAGGGCATGTGGGACCTTTGGGGGGCAGGGAACCAGGAAAAGGGTTTAGCTTAGAATTATCATCATCTTACCCATCATTATTTAGAATGTTATTTCCAAGCACAAGTTGTACAAATATACTAACACACACACACACACACACACACACACACACACACACCCTAAACTCCTCATGTGACATTGCCTTTATGATGGTATACAGTCTGAATTAAAGTAAATGTTGCTCATATGACTTTAGATAACACCCAGAATACCCACAGACTCGATTATAACTTGTTTGACCCCTGAATAAAGATGACTATTAAATGAGTCTTCAGTCTGACTCAGTTTTAGGTTCCACTCTCCCATGTTCATACTTCCAATTAGAGAAACAGTATTTAATAATAGTAATTTAATAACAATATTTAATAATAGTAATTTAGTAACAATATTTAAAAGCCATTAAAATCTTGTATTACAACCAAAGTTGAGTAACAGAGATTCTAGTTCTTCAAAATCCAGCGATTATTTAGGAATGAAAGAGATTTGATGGCACTCTTTGGTAAATTGCCTTGATTTTTAATTGATATAGGAGAAATAAGGCGACTGTAGGCTCTACTATTCCTTAGCCAAAGGGTCCTGAACTATATAAAATTGATCTATCTCTCTGTCTCTCTCTCTATCTACCTATCTATATGTCTATCCATCAAAAACCAGCTAAGACAGTGTTCAGCGATCCAAGCAAGGAATGTGAGCTTCGTGGCAATTTAAAGCAGGCACACACATATTTACACACTTAGCGGATGATGAAAGCATTAACAAGTTCAAACAACTTTCCATATATGCATATATACACATAAATATACACATTTGGTGGAGGGGGCAAAGCTCCAACAATGTCATGTTTTTTCTCCCACAGCTTATATATCCCAGGAGAATCTCTCAGGTAGTACAAATATTACAGTTTTTACATACTATATTTCTTCTAGCGAATGACAGTGAGCATACGTAAGAAAAATTGTGTTCCCAAATATACTTATATGATCAAATGTTTATAAATTATGGATGAAAAAATGCTGAAATTATTCTCAAGAACACACACACCTTCCTAACTAAGAAACCTGTTATAAATTAACAAGGTATAAGTAAGCAAAGTAGTATTCTAAGATGGTTTCACTTACTGGCAGTATAACAGGCAAACAAAGGGATCAACTATTTTATTAATTTTCTCAAAAAATAATCTTATAAAAATCTTAAAAGTATTCAGAGCTTCTGGGCTAATTAATATCCACTTATCAGTGATTGCATTTCATGTGTATTCTTTTGTGATTGGGTTACCTCACTTAAGATGATATTTGCCTAAAAATTTCATGAATTCATTATTTTTAATTGCTGAGTAGTATTCCATTGTGTAAATATACCACATTTTCTGTATCGATTCCTCCATTGAGGGACATCTGACATATCAAATGATTCCCAAGAAGAAGGAAGGAGAGGACCCTGGTCCTGGAAAGGCTTGATCCAGCATTGTAGGGGAGTACCAGGACAGAGAAATAGGAGGGAGTGATTGGAAAATGGGGGGAGGGAAGAGGGTTTATGGGACATATGGGGAAGGGGAAATCAGGAAAGGGGAAAGCATTTGGAATGTAAACAAAGAATATAGAAAAAATCTTAAAAGAATAACAAAATGAAATTTTTATAAAAAACAATTATTTCTTTGAATTCTCAGGGTGAACATCTACTCATTAACAACTATTAATTAAATCATATCAGAGAACTGAGGGCAGAAATTGGTACAAGAAATTAATCATCACCTGATCTCCAGCCCAGCTTTATCAAGGCATGTCTGTTGGTAGTAGTCAGGCTGCCTTTATTCTTGTTTCCTGATCTTAAAATCATCCCTCACTTTATACTCAAAAATGTGCCTTTATATACTGTAAAATTTTCCCAAAGACTTTCTACATAAATCCACCAGCAGAACATCTTAACCTAATTTGACCAATAATCTACATCTGAATTTTTTTCTTTTTTTTAAATTTTATTTTCTATATTCTTTGTTTACATTCCAAAGGCTTTCCCCTTTCCCAGTTCCCCCCTCACCATGTGTCCCATAAGTCCTCCACCCGCCTCCCCCACGCATTCCCCAATCACCCCCCAACACTTTCTCTGTTCTGGTACTCTCCTACAAAACTGGAAAGAGTCTTTTATGGACCAGTGTCCTCTCATTCCTTCCTCTTGGGGATCTTTTGATTTGCTAATTGTGCCTTGAGTATTCAGAGCTTCTGAGCTCATTAATATCCACTTATCAGTGGTTGCATTTCATGTGTATTCTTTTGTGATTGGGTTAACTCACTTAGGATGATATTTTCCAGATCCAACCATTTGCCTACAAATTGCATGAATTCATTATTTTTCATTGCTGAGTAGTATTCCATTGTATAAATATACCACATTTTCTGTATCCATTCCTCCTTTGAGGGACATCTGGGCTCATTCCAACTTCTGGCTATTATAAATAAGGCTGCTATGAACATAGTGGAGCATGTGTCTTTATTGCATGCAGGGGAATACTCTGGGTATATGCCCAGGAGTGGTATGGCAGGGTCCTCTGGAAGTGTCATGCCCAATTTTCTGAGCAACCACCAGAGTGAATTCCAGAGCGGTTGTACCATCTTGCAATTCCACCAACAGTGGAGGAGTGTTCCTCTTTCTCCACATCCTCTCCAGCACCTGTTGTCTCTTGAGTTTTTAATCTTAGCCATTCTGACTGGTGTGAGGTGGAATCTCAGGGTTGTTTTGATTTGCATTTCCCTGATGACTAATGATGTTGAACATCTCTTAATGTGATTCTCAGACATCTGAATTTTTCCGGTGAAAATTCCTTGTTTACCTCTGTACCCCATTTTTTAATAAAGTTATTTGGTTCTTGGGGGTCTAATTTCTTGAGTTCTTTGTATATATTGGATATTAGCCCTCTGTCAGATGTGGGATTGGTGAAGATCTTTTCCCAATTTGTTTCTTGGTTGTTGTTTTTGCCTTCTGACAGTGTCCTTTGCCTTACAGAAACTTTGTAATTTTATGAGGTTCCATTTGTCAATTCTTGATCTTAGGGCATAAGTTATTGGTGTACTCTTCAGGAAGTTATCCCTGAGCCAAAGTCCTCAAGGGTCTTCCCCAGTTTCTTTTCTATTAGTTTCAGTGTGTCTGAATTTATGTGGAGGTCCTTGATCTACTTGGAGTTGATCTTAGTACAAGGCGATAAGGAGGGTTAATTTGCTTTCTTCTGCATATTGACCTCCAGTTGAACCAACATTATTTGTTGAAAAGACTATCTTTGGTGTCCCAAGATTCTAGGCTAATATCCACTTATCAGTGAGTGCATACCATGGGTATTCTTTTGAGACTGTGTTACCACACTTAGTATGATGTTCTCCAGCTCCATCCATTTCTCTAAGAATTTCATGAATTCATTGTTTCTAATGGCCAGAATAGTATTCCATTGTGTATATATACCACATTTTTTGTATCCATTCCTCCGTTGAGGGACATCTGGGTTCTTTCCAGCTTCAGGCTATTATAAATAAGGCTGCTATGAACATAGTGGAGCATGTATCCTTATTGCATGCTGGGGAATCTTCTGGGTATATTCCCAGGAGTGGTATGGCTGGATCCTCCGGAAGTATCATGCCCAGTTTTCTGAGGAACCACTAGACTGATTTCCAGAGTGGTTGTACCAGCTTGTAGTCTCACCAGCAGTAGAGGAGTGTTCCTCTTTCTCCACATCCTCGCCAACATCTGATATCTTCTGAGTTTTTAATCCTAGCCATTATGACAGGTGTGAGGTGAAATCTCAGGGTTGTTTTGAGTTTGCATTTCTCTAATTACTAATGATGTTGAACATTTTTTAAGGTGTTTCTCAGCCATCAGACTTTCTTCAGGTGAAAAGTCTTTGTTTAGCTCTGTACCCCATTTTTGGATGGGGTTATTTGGCTTTCTGGGGTCTAACTTCTTGAGTTCTTTGTATACATTGGATATTGGGCCTCTGTCAGATGTGGGGTTGGTGAAGATCTTTTCCCAATTTGCTGGTTGCCGATTTGTCCTTTTGACAGTGTTTTTTGCCTTACAGAAACTTTGTAATTTTATGAGGTCCCATTTGTCTATTCTTGATCTTAGAGCATAAGCGATTGGTGTGATGTCTGACAAGAAGGAAGGAGTGGACACTGGTGCTGGAAAGGATCAAAGCATCAGTGTAGCAGAATACCAGAACAGGGAAGTTGGAAGGGGTGGATGAGGGAGCAGGGGGAGGGAAAAGGGCATGTGGGACCTTAGGGGGGTGGGGAAACAAAAAAAGGGAAATGAAATGTAAATATAGAATATATCCAATAAAAAACATTTTTTTGAAAAAAAAAGAAAATCTTCACTTTTATGAGAAACTGTCTCGTCTTCCTTTTCCAATTGAATTCTTTTTATATTTGTATGGCTATCACTGTATATGAAATTTTTTTCAAAAAAATCTTCAATTTTATGCATTATCTTATGTTATCCTCAATTGTATCATACATGTGATAGATGATAATCTTCATTACTTTACGAAAATGTCCCATTTCCTTTTTCAATTATATTCTAATTGTACTTATATACCTATCAAAGTACCTGAGCTTTTTTAAAAAAATATTCAATTTTAAAAATTATGTTGTTATCCTCATTTTTATCATACACATATTAGAGGAAAATCTTCAGTTTTATATGAAAATGTTTCCACGTCTCTTTTAGTTATAATCTAATTTTATTTTATGCCTATCATTGTATCTGAGTTTTGTCCAAATAAATCTTCAATTTTATCAAAAAAGAAAGAAAGAAAGAAAGAAAAGACTATCTTTTTTTCCACTGGATGATTGTAGTTCCTTTATCAAAGATCAAGTGACCATAATCTGTGGGTTCATTTCTGGGTCTTCAATTTTATTCCATTGATCTACTTGCCTGTCGCTGTACCAATAACATGCAATTTTTAACACAGTTGCTCTGTAGTACTGCTTGAGGTCAGGGATATTGATTCCCCCAGAAGTCCTTTTATTGTTGAGAATAGTTTTAGCTATCCTGAGTTTTTTGTTACTCCAGATGAATTTAAGAATTGCTCTTTCTAGATCTATGAAGAATTGATTTGGGATTTTGATGGGGATTGCATTGAATCTGTAGATTGCTTTTGGCAAGATGGTCATTTTTACTATATTGATCCTGCCAATCCAAGAGCAAGAAATATTTTTCCATCTTCTGAGGTCTACTTCAATTTCTTTCTTCAAGGACTTGAAGTTCTTGTCATACAGATCTTTCACTTGTTTGGTTAAAGTCACGCCAAGATAATTTATATTGTTTGTGGCTATTGTGAAGGGTGTTATTTCCCTAATTTCTTTCTCAGCCTGCTTGTCCTTTTAGTACAAGAAGGCTACTGATTTGCTAGAGTTGATTTTATAACCAGCCACTTTGCTGAAGTTGTTTATGAGCTGTAGGAGTTCTCTGGTGGAGTTTTTTGGGTCACTTAAGTATACTATCATATCATCTACAAATAATGATAGTTTGACTTCTTCCTTTCCAATTTGTATCCCTTTGACTTCCTTATCTTGTCTAATTGCTCTCGCTAAGAACTTCAAGTACTATATTGAAAAGATATGAAGAGAGAGGGCAGCCTTGTCTTGTCCCTGATTTTAGTGGGATTGCTTCAAGTTTCTCTCCATTCATTTTGATGTTGGCTACTGGTTTCCTGTATATTGCTTTTATTATGTTTAGATATGGACCTTGAATTCCTGTTCTTTCCAGGACTTTTAGCATGAAAGGATGCTGAATTTTGTCAAATGCTTTTTCAGCATCTAATGAGATGACCATGTGTTTTTTTTTCTTTCAGTTTGTTTATGTAGTCGATTACATTTATGGATTTCTGTATATTGAACCATCCCTGCATCCCTGGGATGAAGCCTACTTGCTCATGGTGAATGATCGTTTTGATGAGCTTTTGCAATCAGGTGGCAAGAATTTTATTTAATATTTTTGCATCGATATTCATAAGGGAAATTGGCCTATAGTGCTCTTTCTTTTTTGGATCTTTGTGTGGTTTTGGTATCAGTGTAATTGTCGCTTCGTAGAATGAGTAGGGCAGTGTTCCTTCCATTTTTTATTTTTGTGGAATAGTTTGAAGAGTATTGGTGTTAGGTCTTCTTTGAAAGTCTCATAAAATCTTGCACTAAAACCATCTGGTCCTGTACTTTTTTTGGTTGGGAGGCTTTCTATAACCCCTTCTATTTCTCTAGCAGTTTTTGGACTGTTTAGCTAATCTAATTGATCCTGATTTAATTTTTGTATTTGGTATCTGTCTAGGAAATTGTACATTTCCTCCAGATTCTCCAGTTGCGTTGAGTATAGGCTTTTGTAGTAGAATCTGATAATTTTTTGAATTTTCTCAGTTTCTGTTGTTATATCCCCCTTTTTGTTTCTAATTTTGTTAATTTGGATACTGTCTCTGTGGTCATTGGTTAGTCTAGCTAAGGGTTTATCTATCTTGTTGATTTTCTCAAAGAACTAGCTCCTTGTTTTGTTGATTCTTTGTATGGTTCGCTTTATTTCTACTTGATTGTTTTCAGCCCTTAGTTTGATGATTTCCTGTCTTCTACTCCTCCTTAGTGAATTAGCTTCTTTTTGTTCCAGGGCTTTCAGGTGTGCTGTTAAGCTGCTAGTGTATGCTGTCTCCAGTTTCTTTTTGGAGGCACTCAGTGAAATGAGTTTTCCTCTTAGCACTGCTTTCATTGTTTCCCATAGATTTGGATAGGTTGTACCTTCATTTTCATTGAATTCTAAAAAGTCTTTGATTTCTTTATTTCTTCCTTGACCAAGGTGTCCTTGAGTAGAGTATTGTTCAGTTTCCATTTGTATTTGGGCTTTCTGTTGATTTTCTTGCTGTTGAAGACCACTTTTACTCCATAGTGATCTGATAGGACTTATGGGATTAGTTTGATCTTCTTGTATTTGTTGACATCTCTCTTGTGACCAATTATGTGACCGATTTTGGAGAAGGTACCATGCGGTGCTGAGAAAAAGGTATATTCTTTTGCTTTGGAATGAGATATTATATATATATATATATATATATATATATATATATATATATGTTAAATACAATTGGTCTAAAGCTTCCATTAGTTTCACTGTGTCCCTGTTTAATTTCTGGTTTCCTGATCCTGTTCCTTAGTGCTAAGACTAAGCACAGACTTAGCGCATGCCTGTAATCTCAGCACTTGGGAGGCAGAGGTAGGCAGATTTCTGAGTTCAAGGCCTGCCTGGTCTACAGAGTGAGTTCCAGGATAGCCAGAGCTACACAGAGAAACCCTGTCTCAAAGAACCAAAAAAAAAAAAAAAGAAAGCACAGACTTCTAATGGACAACAACAAAATATGACAAAATAAAGTATAAAAAATAGAAAAATCATCACATTGAGGCTAGACCATGAAGGAAAACAGAAGACAAAGAGCCCCCAAGAGCAGGCTCAGGAATCAGAAACCCACTCATTCACACACTCAAGAATCTCATAAAAATCTAAAGCTAGAATCTGTAATATATATGCAAGGCCCAAACCTAAACATAGTAAAAGTAATATACAGCAAATCAGTAGCCAACATCAAACGAAATGGAAAGAAACTTGAATCAATACCAATAAAATAAGGGACTAGACAAGGCTGCCCTCTCTCCATACTTATTCAGTATAGTACTTGAAATTCTAGCTAGAAGAATCAGACAACAATAGGAGGCCAAAGGTATACAAATTGGAAAGGAAGAAGTCAAACTATCACTATTTGCAGCTGATATGATAGTATACTTAGGCGACACAAAAAACTCCACCAGAGAACACTACAGCTGATAAACAACTTCAGAAAAGTGGCTGGATATAAAATTAACTCAAGCAAATCAGTAGCCTTCCTGTATGCAAAGGATAAACAGGCTGAGAAAGAAATTAGGGAAATGACACCCTTCACAATAGCCACAAAGAAGATAAAGTATTTGGTGTGACTCTAACCAAACAAGTGAAAGATCTGTATGACAAGAGCTTCAAGACTTTGGAGATAGAAATCCACAAAGACCTCAGAAGATGAAAAAATCTGACATGCTCATGGATTGGCAGGATGAATACAGTAAAAATGGCCATCTTGCCAAAAGCAATATACAGATTCAGTGCAATTCCCATCAAAATCCCAACTCAATTCTTCATAGAGTTAGAAAGAGCAATTCTCAAATTCATCTGGAATAACAAAAAACCCAGGATAGCCAAAACTATCATCAACAGTAAAAGAACTTCTGGGGGAATCAGTATCCCGGACCTCAAGCAATACTACAAAGCAGTGGTGTTAAAAACTGCATGGTATTGGTACAGTGACAGAGAGGTGGGTCAATGGAATAGAATTGAATACCCAGAAGTAAACCTACACATCTATGGCTAATTGATCTTCGACAAAGGAGCTGAAAACATCCAGTGGAAAAAAGATGGCCTTTTCAACAAATGGTGCTGGCTCAACTGGAGGTCAACATGCAGAACAATGAGAATTGACCCACTCTTATCTCCTGGTACTAAGCTCAACTCCAAGTGGATCAAGGAACTCCACATAAAACCAGACACACTAAAATTAATAGAAAAGAAACTGGGGAAGACCCTTGAGGACATTGGCTCAGGGGGAAAGTTCCTGAACAGAACACCAATAGCTTATGCTCTAAGAGCAAGAATAGACAAATGGGACCTCATAAAATTACAAAGTTTCTGTAAGGCAAAAGACTGTCAAAAGGACAAATCGGCAACCAACAAACTGGGAAAAGATCTTCACCAACCCTACATCTGATAGAGGGCTAATATCCAATATATACAACGAACTCAAGAAGTTAGACCCCAGAAAGCCAAATAACCCCATCCAAAAATGGGGTACAGAGCTAAACAAAGACTTTTCACCTGAAGAAATTCGGATGGCTGAGAAACACCTTAAAAATGTTCAACATCATTAGTCATTAGAGAAATGCAAATCAAAACAACCCTGAGATTTCACCTCACACCAGTCAGAATGGCTAAGATTAAAAACTCTGGATATATTAGGTGTTGGCAAGGATGTGGATAAAGAGGAACACTCCTACACTGCTGGTGGGACTACAAGGTACAACCACTATGGAAATCAGTCTGGCGGTTCCTCAGAAAACTGGACACAATACTTCCAGAGGACCCAGCCATACCACTCCTGGGCATATACCCAGAAGATTACCCAGCATGCAATAAGGATACATGCTCCACTATGTTCATAGAAGCCTTATTTATAATAGCCAGAAGCTGGAAAGAACCCAGATGACCCTCAACGGTGGAATGGATACAAAAAAATGTGGTATATATACACAATGGAGTACTATTCAGCCATTAGAAACAATGAATTCATGAAATTCTTAGAGAAATGGATGGAGTTGGAGAACATCATACTAAGTGAGGCAACCCAGTCTCAAAAGAATACCCATGGTATGCACTCACTGATAAGTGAATATTAGCCTAGAATCTTGGGACACCTAAGACACAATTCACATACCAAATGATGTCTGACAAGAAGAAAGGAGTGGACACTGGTGCTGGAAAGGATCAAAGCATCAGTGTAGGGGAATACCATAACAGGAAGTGGGAAGGGGTGGATGAGGGAGCAGGGGGAGGGAAAAGGGCATGTGGGACCTTTGGGGGCAGGAACTAGAAAAAGGGAAATGAAATGTAAATATAGAATATATCCAATAAAAAAAGAAAAAAAAGAAAAAAATTGGGCACAGACATTCTTCATCTTCCAAAGATGATAAGAAACCAAAAGCTATTCCCCAAGATGATATCTCTATAGTGGTTCATGAGTACCACCCCCTCTCATAAAGAGTGCTTCAGGCATTCCACCACTCCTCCTGGGATTCTCAAGCACACTACTTCTACCAGGAGAAAACAGAGGAATGCCTCTGTTATCCTAGGAATCCTGAAAACTTCTCCTCCAGACCAAGAAGGCATTGAGTCATCTCCAGATGGAGACAGCAGCAATAGGGGTGTCAAACTCTCATTATCACCCCTTCAGGACTTCAGCAGCCACCCTGTTTCTACTTAGGAGGGCTCAAAACATGTTCCTGTTGTTCAGTTTGGAGAGAAACCTTCCATTAGTGTCAAACAGCATCCTACAGCATGGGTTCGTATCCTATGGGAATTCATACCTCCACCAGTTCCAAAAGGGAGTGCCACATCATTCCCTCTCATCCAACAAAATTATAGACATGCTATATTTCTAGCAGAGAACATGATACCTTCTCTCTCTTACCCAGGTAGAGACCCAGCATTTCTGTATGAATTTGGGTACCCACTTTTTGACCCTTTTGTCCTAGGAGGCCACAAATATTCACATTTTGTCCGAAGCAATCACAAAAGAATCCCACGCAAAGGGGGAGCTGTGGTTCTTTCCTCTCCCCTAAAGGAGCTATCAGACCTTCTCAGTCTGACCAAGGTGGACTAAGACTTTCTAGTTCTCATCATATGGACATTGTATATGTGCCTCCTGTTTCAGGTAGCCTCGGAACATTTCAGGCTGAAAGAGATGTCCTCTCAAATGCCCCATCTAAGAATCTTGGCCCAAGAGAGGCTTTATATGCCAAGAGACTTCAGAAATGTGTCGTCTAATCAAAAGTCAGTCAGACCTTCAAGTTCTGCTCTAGGAAGCTTCCAACTTAACCCTTCTGCCCAAGGTGGTCCCACAGCTTCCCAGCCTGCCAAATGGAACCTTTAATGCAGCCCATCTCATGAGGGTGGCCTTGTCCCTACTCTCTCTTACCATGGCATTTTCATTTCATTTTTATCTACAAGCTGCTTTCATGTATCCCACTATTTGCCCCATATGAACAACAGGAGTTCAGAACTTTATTTTCTCATCAACCATCAGTCAAACTTACAACTTCCTCTCCTAGCTGCCTCAGATGTACATTGAGGTATCAGGTAGGCCCCTTTGACTAAAAGCATGACAAGAATCCAAGAATCCCCCCTCTGATTAAGAGTAGCTCACAATTTGGAGCCAGAAGTACATGCTATGCAATTTTCTCCACATGGAGAAAAACATAAGCTGCTTCTTACCAGTGAGGACCTAGACCTACTTGATCTGACCTAATTGGTTACAAATCAACTCCCTCAATCTAAGGCACACTGAGTGCATCTTAGTCTGATCCTACGACCTCATGAGCTCTGTCCAAAGAACAGGACCCTGGTGCCTGAGGTCCTAGTGCCTAAGAGTAGTCAAAAAGCTATAATCCCTGGATATTTACCTTAAAGTTGACCAACAGAAAAGAAAAAGCTATGTCATGTTCAGAAGTAGGCAGCTGATTTATCAGGAGACCTAGCTGGGAACTGTCTCCTATCATGTTGGAGATGGATTACACTGCTACCTGGCCTCCATGATGTGGATGTTCTAGGTTCCCATGATGGCTTGACAAAGAAATATTCTCCACAATCCAAATTGTATCTTGCCCAGATACAGGAGCCTTTGGCATTTCTGCTTTCTGCAACATATTATGAGATTTTCTGCCTCTAAAGAATTGTATCCTTAGTAGATTATGCATGGATATGTCAACATTCTCATTCTATCAATGGGTCCTTCAAATCACATTTCTGGCACAGAAGCATCAGATGTATTTCTTCAGAACCAGGAGGAATTACAATTTCCCCCATGCCTTAAGTGGAACTCAAATCATTCTCAAGGGCTCAAGGAGTGGTCAGGCACACTCCATCTAAACCAGGAAGACAATTGTACTCCAGACATTCTTCTCAAGTAAAGTTCAGACCTACCACTTAACCACAGATCTTCCAAACCTCTGTGTGGACAAAGGGGCCTTTTCATTTGTCCATTCTGATCCAGAGATCCTCAGATATTCCCCAAGAACATAGCTTTCGTGCCTAGAACCAATGTGCTGAGGCTTGAGATATGGTTCAGCATCAGTTCAGAGCACTGACTTCCAGAGGTACTGATTTCAATTCACAGGAACACCATCAGTAATAGGCATCTAATGGCACCTTCTGGTATGTATAAAGACAGGGACAGTATACCCACACACATGAAATAGAACCAATGTGCCCCATAACTTTCACCAATAACTCAAGGGATTTCAGATGTACCATCTCAACATCAAATGTGTCAGAAACTCCCCAGTGTTCAAGGCAGCATTAACATATAATTCCTTTGAGAATCTGAAACCCCAGATATTCTTTAATTGCTCAAATCACCCTAAGAGTTACCACTTCAGAACAAAGGTGTCACATAGGTCCTCAATGACTGAAGAGGCCCTGAGACAGATGACATAATAAGCAAAGGACTTCAGACCTTGAGGACATCCACCTACCGAAAGAAATCTCAGTATCCTCTTTTGCTGAATTAGATTTCAGACTATTCCATTTCCCTAAATATATATACTACAATTATTTATCTTCTTTTTTTGTTTGTTTTTGTTTTTCGAGACAGGGTTTCTCTGTGTAGCCCTGGCTGTCCTAGAGCTCACTCTGTAGACCAGGCTGGCCTCAAACTCAGAAATCTACCTACTTCTTCTGCCTCCCAAGTGCTGGGATTAAAGGCATGAACCACCACTGCCCAGCTTAATTATTTCTCTTCTTAAAAATAGAATCTCAGGCCTGTTCAATAAAGAGCTACAGACCACCAATATCCAAAGGGTTCTCAGACAGTCTAAATATTCTTCCATAGGAGTGGACTTACTAAGTCTATTTAATGGGACCTCAGATCCTTCTCTTCTGACCAAAGGAATTCCAATCTACTGCCTCTGATTCACCAGGGGGCCTCATATTTCATTTTATTTTTTTGCAAGCTGTCTTCAAATATATCTTTCTGACCAAGGAGGGCATTGCATTCTCCTCCTCTGATGCAGGTTTTTCAGACATTCTCCACCCTACCTTTAGGAAATATAATATTTCAATCCACCCAAACGTACCTCCAGACCACCCAGGATTAATGTTGCAGAGCCCAAGCTTAGCAAATACAGCCCATAACAGAACTCATTGTCTCAAGGCAGAAACTAAAATGATGTGTTCCCCACATTTCATATCTAGACCTAGTAGATAAACAAATTCTTAAGAAGGAGAATCATTGTGGAACTGACAACCAGGTTTTCTGATAAATTCTCAGACTGTTGCCTGACTGGGCACCACAATCACTACAGTGACAAATGCTCTTGTCTGTGATGAGGAGCTGCTTGATGCTAAGGCAGTACCTGGGATGTGCTCCACCGCATGAGGTAGGCTGGGACTTTGATCTCATGTCAAGGAAAGAGTATGCAAATTTAAACTACCCAACCAAACATGCTGCTTTACCTCTTCACAGGGCTTTCAGATTTCCAGTTTATCGTGAAGAGACTGTCACATTATAGTTCTTCCCCTTGCTCCTTGCCCTCTCACCTATGAACACTAGTCATATATCTCAGTATTGGGGACATTCTTGATCTGAATATGAGACCATCAATAGTGCCCACATACTCTCTGTGACTAATGGGATCTTAAAATTCCCCTTCTGGCCAAGGGTGCTTCAGACAGTCCTTTCTCATTACATGGGGTCTCTGTACCAGCACCTTTATTCCATCTTTATTCAGCAGGCTTCTGGCTGTACCTTCTGGCCAAGCAGGTCTCTCACTTGGCTCAAAGAGACATCACATTTACACAATGTGGACAAAGAGGTCTTGGGGATTCACCTGCTAATTAATATAATATTCCTCCTGTCAGGTTTGAAGTCTCCAGAGCAGAAAAGAGAGACTCGAATAGCAGTTGTCATCTTCAGGACATTCATCATCAATGAAGTGGTTCCAACCTTAGTATCCAGACATGGATGGTTGAACACAAACCTGAAGGGCTGTCAAAGTAATAGGCACCCACCAACCCATGCTCCTGGAACAGTGTTCAGATTGTTGCACATACTTCTTAAGATGCCACAGATTATATGGTTACTTTTAAATGTGTTTTTCTCTTTATGCTGGTATATACTCTTTAATTTTAGAAGAGGACATTTTGATACTTTGCTGCTATGGTAGTCATCTACTGGCATTAAGATCAACAACCCACTGCTTAAATGTTTCACATTTTCTACTCTATTTGAAAATGACACTGTATGCATATCCTTTTTCCTATTGTTTTAAAGACATATCACTATGTCCTTAGTCGGTTTTGTTGTCACTGGCTGGTGTTTGAACCTCCCATGAGGCTGTTGCCACCTGTTGTTCCTCTACTGATGACCAGGTCACATCTGGAGTGCTGAGGGGACCTCAGGGAAAGTGGTTCCCAACCTATTTGGTGCAAGGCCGGAGGACGTGGAGATGTCCTGCGAGCTGCTGCCCTTGCCCTGATTATTGGGGAGAGCCTGGTGGATCCACCCTAGTGATGGTTGCCCCGGATTGAATCTGTCTACCTGGGCCTCTCTAGCGGTGTCCTGGTGGCAATATGGAGACCACTGCGACCGCTGCTATAAGGGACTGCGGGGCAGGCTGCTCCCAGCTGCCTTGGAACAAGGCCGGAGTGCTTGGAGATGTCCAGCAGAGCTGCCACCCTGGCCGTGGCTGATGGTAAGAGCCTGGCGGATCCACCAGAGTGATGGTTGCCCCAGATTGTATTTTTCTACCTGGGCCTCTTTAGTGGTGTCCATATGGAAGGTCCTTTCTTACATATGTGTCTTAAAATGATGTTTCTTGGAGATGAGGGTGTATGGCTAAATATTGTCAGTTACACTAATACCTTCTGTAGCATTTGCTGTCTAGTAGATTATAAGTATCAGATAATATATAGTAATAACTGAAACAATGAACAATTGCCAGAGTTTTCAGGGTGTAATCCCTGAAAATAACCAGAAACAAAGGAAAGACTAGTTATTAAATCTATCCACATCAAATGAACACTGTATATTTTGTGGTTGTATTTATAGAAGACTTTGAAGTTTGAATGTCCAATCTTTAGGTTTTAATTAGTGTGTTCAGCAATCAAAGGGAGAGATTTGAGTTTAGTGGCAACATTACCTCCTTCATATCAGTTTGCTTCTTTTCTTTTGATTCTTTTAAAAATTACTTTAATTAGATGCTCAGTGTGTGTGTGTAAAGTAAAAGGTATCATGTCTTTAGTGTTTAGATTATTGTTACATATATCTATTTATCTTCTATGTACATATACATACATGAATGAATGTATTATGTATGTATGTATGTATGTATGTATGTATATCTATCATCATCATGTTTGTCTATTCCTGTG
This sequence comes from Apodemus agrarius, assembly GCA_964023405.1. Taxonomy (NCBI): domain Eukaryota; kingdom Metazoa; phylum Chordata; class Mammalia; order Rodentia; family Muridae; genus Apodemus; species Apodemus agrarius. Next base: position 107,430,930 of record OZ030010.1, read on the forward strand.
TCTATCTGCTTATCTATCATCTATGAATATATGAATGCATGTAGCTAGGTATGAGTGGTAGTGTGAATGTAACTCGGCCCAGTATGCCCATAGAGAGTGGCACTATTAGGAAGTATGGCCTTCTTGGAGTAAGGTTTCCTTGTTAGAGGAAGGATGTCACTGGAGGATGTGGGATTTGAGGTCTCATACACACTCAAGCCAGGCCCAAGAGAATTGTCTCCTTCTGCCTGTGGATCAGGATATAGAACCCTCAGTTCCTTCCCCAGGTTCATGTCTGCCTACATGCTGTCATGCTTCCACCATGACAATAATGCACTAAACATTTGAAACTCTAAGCTAGCCCCAATTCAATGTTTTCCTTATGAGTTGCCATGATCATAGTGTCTCTTTACAGCAATAAAACCCTAAGACAGTAGACATTCAACTATCTATCTACCTACCTATCTACCTATAATCTGTCTGTCTGTCTGTCTGTCTGTCTGTCTGTCTCTCTCTCTCTGTCTGTCTGTCTGTCTGTCTGTCTGTCTGTCATCTGTCTGTCTGTGGAAGAGCAGCTCTGACAGTGTGTTCAGCAATCAAAAGGAGAGATTTGAGTTTAGTGGCAACATTACCTCCTTCATATCAGTTTGCTTCTTTTCTTTTGATTCTTTTAAAAATTACTTATTTTCATTTTAATGTACATTGATGTTCTGCCTGCATAAATGTCTATATGAGGGGGTTGGATCCCTTGGAATAGGAGTTGTAAGCTATCATATGCCATCTGGCACAACAAGTCTCTGTAGGGCTAGGCACATGATTTCCCACAGAGCCCATCTCTAGGACATGCCAGAGACCTAGAATAAGGGAAAATCTCAAAAATCAATGGGGGTGATCTTAGCTGAGACATGCAGCAGTAGGGATATGGAACCTGAAGTGGCCACCTCCTATAGTCGGATTGGAATGCCAGTGGAGCAACAGGGATACCAACTCAGCCACAAAAATTTTGACCAAAAAATTATCTTTGCTGCAAGAAATGCAGTCAGGAATGGAGCAGAGACTGCTGGAATGGCCAACTGATAACCAGCCCAACTTGAGACCCATTCCCATGGGCAAGCACTAATCCCTGACACTATTGTGCCATGACACATTTATGCTTGCGGACATGAGAATGGCTTGGCTGTCCTCAGAAAGGCTCCACCCAGCAGCTGACTCTGACAGATGCAGAGACCCACAGCCAAACATAGGATGGAGCTTGGGGACTCTTTTGGCAGCTTGCTTTTCAACATGATAATCTCAGAGATTTTTTTATGCAGATGAAAATGATTTACATATCCTGCCAGCACCTGGCACAGAAATTAACATTTGAGAATACAGGGCTACACCTTCACAGACAGTTGATACAATATGTGGGATGGGGGGGTAAGTTATCCCAACAACAAGGCATGGCAACTCATGCCTATACTCTCAGCATGAAGCAGGAGAAATAAAAGGAGTTCAAGACTGACCCAGAATACAAAGGGACATCCAGGCAAGTCTATGCTACAGTAGAAAACCCTGCCTTTAAAATATTTTTAAAAGTTCCTTTTATATTTCCTAGTCTGTGAGTTACCTCCTTGTAATGTTTATTTTCTTTGACTTCATCAAGTACAGACAGGAAGTTAATGGCAGATAATTTACCCTGCACCCTCATATGTCATTGTATTCTTTATATATCTTTTAGAAATTTCAACTTATTGGTAGCCTTCCCTATTCTCTAATGCTTATGAAGAATGTACTAAGATTGTTATATGCCTTCAGTTATTTTAATAAGAATTCAAGTGCAAGAAGTGTTCAATATGTGTGATATAATTGACAACTTCAACAGGAAATTTTAAATAATTTTTATTAAAAATGCCACAAATAAATTCCCAAGGAACAATATCCCAAAGAAATTAAAATTAATAAAAGCACTGCTTGCATGAGAATTATATTCCAATATATTTCTTCTAACCAAGTTTAATATTTTTTTGAGACAGGGTTTCTCTGTGTAGTCCTGGCTGTCCTGGAACTCACTCTGTAGACCAGGCTGGCCTCGAACTCAGAAATCCACCTGTGTCTGCCTGCCAAGTGCTGGGATTACAGGCATGCACCACCATGCCCGGCTAATATTTTTTTTTTAAATCTCACCACAAAGTTTTATATATCTGATAAATTTTGTACCATTCTAAATGAAACAAAGTAGTCTTGGCAAGTTTAGCAAAAGCACAGTAAATGTAACACACTTTCTAGCACTGGAATAAAAATATAAGACACTGGAGAATGTATCTCAATGGAATCATTTGTCTAGTATTTTGAAGCCCTAAATTTGACTCCTAACACAAAGAGGTAGAAGGGAGCATGAGACAATGCATTCACAAATCCCGAATGTACTTCATTATATTTTGTTCATTCCTCATGCCACTAATAAATAAATCTATTATGTAACACTGCCCATTCGAAACAGGACCACTGAAGTGTAGTTGACAAGATTATGATTAGCAGCAAATTCTTGCTAAATCCTTTAACCACTGAGCAATTAGAATTCCTTGAAAAATTTGTCTTAATTATCTTCAGTCACCAAACCCCAACACTAAATACTATTGTGGATGCCAAGAAATGCTTGCAGAAAGAAGCCTGATATAGCTGTCTCCAGAGGGGCCCTGCCAGAGGCTTATAAATACAGAGGCAGATGCTTGCAGCCATCCATTAGACTGAGCACAGGGACTTCAATGGAGGAGTTAGAGAAAGTACTGAAGGAGCTGAAGGGGTTTGCAGCTCCATAGGAGGAATGACAATATCAACCAACCAGAACCCCCAGAGCTTCCAGGGACTAAAGTCAACATCCAAGGGGCACACATGACTCTGGCTGCATATGTAGCAGAGGATAGCCTTGTGAAGCAGCAATGGGAGAAGAAGTCCTTTGAAGACTTGATAGATGCCCCCAGTATAGGGGAATGCCAGGGTGGGGAGGCAGGAGTGGGTGGGTAGGTGGGTGAGTGGGTGGAGGAACACCCTCATAGAAGCAGGCAGAGGTGGGGATGGGATATGGCATTTATGGGATGGAGGAGGGGGAAACCAGGAAAGGAAATAACATTTGAAATCTAAATAAAGAAAATATCCAATAAAATGATTATCTTCAAACTGCTTTAAAAAGCAAGCATGGTAAGGAAAAGCTGATAAACTTTGTAATTGTCTGATTTCTTTCTATGTGAACTTTAAAGAAAGTTGACAGACATTAATAAAAATTAATATTTAATAAGCATTTTATTGTATAATCAATGTCATGTAAGGGACCTAAAACAGTCCAACCCATAACACTTGTATGATAACCATAACTCTACATTCTCATATATGCTGCAGTTTCACATTTTATGAAGTGACCCAGACTCTTACTTGACAGTTTGCATAATTAATTCCATACACAACAGAGAAGCTGCATCTTAACAGTATTTTGTCACAGCTTGTCCAGTTCTCCTTTGTACCAATAAGACATATAGGCTGACTGCTGAGAAGGGGCTTCAGAAGTCCTTAAATGTGAATTCTCCAAAACCCAATCTCAATCGATCCCTTCTCTCTCTCCCTCCTTGCTCCATTCCTTCCCTTCCTCCCTCTCCTACCAAAATCCTTCTAAGAACTACTCCCTCATCTTAAAAGTTTTAAAACTAGGTGTTTTCTATTTACGTAGGCAAATCTAAATACAATTGGCTTTTTAAAATTCACATTTAGATTAGATTCAATAAGGTATGAATTCATTTATTATATAATCATCTAATGTTTGTCAGCAAAACAGAAAAACAACTTTTTGTACTCATAGAACTTGAGTTTCACTGAGAAAAGACTTGAGGGGACTGCCTGGCATGGAACCCAGAATTCCTTGAATGGAATGCAAGTTCTTTATGACTCCATTTATGACATACTCCTTCAAAGCTATATTACACCAGCATGAGTTCTATGAAAAATATAAAGAACAAAGAGAATGTTGTGAAGATCTGGACTGCTAAAAGCATGGAACTTACTTTCTTTTACTTTTTTATTGAATATCTTCTTCATTTACATTGCCAATTGGTAAAACCTTTCCCAATATCCTCCCTCCCCTAAGACCCCCATCCCTCCCCCTCTTCCTTCCCCCTGCCTCCACATATATGCCTCTCCACCCAACACATTCCCACCTCTCTCACCTCGGTTTCCCTTTGTTGAGCCTTTACCTGACCAAGGACCATTTTTCCCACTGATGCCAAACAAGGCCTTCCTCTGCCACATTTTTTGACTGGAACCATGTGTGCCCCTTGATTGATGGTTCAGTCCCTGAGAGTCTTGGGGCATCTGGGTGGCCAAAATCATTGTTCTTCCCATGGGGCTGCAAACCCCTTCAGCTCCTCTGGACCACACTCCAGCTCCTCCATTGGGGACCCCATGCCCAGTCCAATAGTGGTTGCTAGCTTCTGTCTCTGTATGTGTAAGGCACTGGCAGGGCCCCTCCAGAAGGCAACAAAAGTCTGAGTGAGAGAGCAGTATTCCAGCAAAGACCTGATGGCATTAATGGCATGTCACATGAGCATATCCCAGGAAAGAAGGTCCAAAGCAGGAGACTAAAAGCAAAGACCCTAAATTAGAAATGTGTCAAGGTGGTACTGGCAGAGCAGAGCATGCAGGATAGCAAGTACTCAGCAGGTCAGAGTTTAAAGTTGGTTTCGAGAAGAAAACAAAAACCTGGATTTGATAAGACCTTAAACAATGAAATGTTAGTTTCAGTGAAAGGCAAAGTCGTTGATTTCCCATAAAGTCTGTCACAATGCTAGTTGTACATTACACAACCTAAACATTATTACATAATCTATAAGCTATGTAATATATAATATATTATATATTTAGTTTTGATTTAGTCTTTAATAAGCTAATATTAGTAGGCAAAATATAAATTTCTTTTTTGTTTTTTTTCGAGACAGGGTTTCTCTGTGTAGTCCTGGCTGTCCTGGAACTCACTCTGTAGACCAAGCTGGGCTCGGATTCAGAAATCCGCCTGCCTCTGCCTCCCAAGTGCTGGGATTACAAGCATGCGCCACCACGCCCAGCTAATATGTTTTATAATATATTATAATACTTTATAATATATTACTAATATTTTACATATAGTAAGTATAATATGATACATATATTGTATTATATTACTTATAGTATATGTATTATAGTACATACAGTATGCTTATTACAGTACATATATTATATTTTATATATGTATACATATATATATACATAAACAAATATATACATATAAAACAAAAGGGCAAAATCTTGTAGTTTCCAGGAAAACAGGTGGAGCAGGAGAATGTCACACTAAGTTAAATAAGCTAGACTTGAGAAGACAAATATCACATACTGTATTATGTAAGCGGAAATAACAAGATCAGCAACAGAAATTACTGTGCTGTACATAGAATAAAGATTATTAGCAAGTGTGGGAGTATAAATGAGGAGGAATGATAGAGAGAGGTTGGTGGGATTCCATGGACACGTGTTGAGAATATTTGTATAAATATGTATATATATACATATATAAATTCCATTTGGAATAAGATTTATCAAAATAAAAGTAAGAAATATATTTATTTTAATTTCAAAAATTGTATGTTAACATAAAAAGCAATTTGTTTTATCATAGCATTTTATGTACATGTGTATTAATGTGTATAATTAACATGTGCTCATTAAAATAAATATTTAAGAAATACAGGGGCAATGATGTCTATTTTATTAAATAATTCCCAATTGCTAAATGAATCTGCAACTAGACTTACCTATAGTGTTAAGTGAAAGGAAAACTGTTTTAACACTAATAAATTGTCTCCTCTCATTAGATTAGGGTCATGCTCAAACAGTAGCTAATCTAAACACATTGGCAGATTTTTAAAAGAAAAAGGAAAAGCTTATTCCTTACAAAAACAACATGGCATTTTCTTTGCATACTATTTTCAAATGCTGTGTAGATAGAGTAGAAAACATGAGGTGAAATGCCAACATAACACTACTGCATCCTTTTGGAACCACACAATCACAACCAGAGGACCATGGGAAAAGAACCTCCTGTGAACAATTCGGTGGCAAAAATAAAATGCATGCATCATACAGACCACTCAGGCTACCACATACTGCTAATGAAAAGAATTTCCAACAGGATTTAGAAATAACAGAGTATATAGAAATGTAAAAGCAGCTACAGAATAGATGGTTTAATGTCTTAGAAACATTTGGAATAAGGTTTATCAAAATACAAGTAAGAAATATGTTTACTTTAATCTTTAAGAATTGTAAGTTAGCATACAAATTAAACTGATTCATCATAGCATGGTTATGTACATGTATCATTATTTTTCTTTGTTCTCATTTGTTCCCCTCCTCTACTGCCCAACCTTATGTTCTTTTCTCCCTTTAGTTGCTTCCTTTGCTTAATCTAAATTTGTTCATCATTTTCCTACTTATTACATGTACTCTCAGGCTTTGAACCTCTTAAGTTTTCATTACCCTGGGAAGCCTTTCTGAAGTCCTTCCACCAAGCTCTTTGAACTTTGTATACTCAAAAGAATTTAACTATAATCAATTACTTAGAATATGATATGATTTTACTAATGTATTGCTGATTTACATGAGTTAATTCTAACCCTGTATTTGTATGTATTTCGTAGCATTTATTTTTATTTTAATTTATGTTGTGTGTGCGCATCTGTGAGGGGCTATGTGACTTAGGTATCTGTGGGTTCCAGAAGGTGTGGGATCCCCTGGAACTAGAGTTATAGGTAGTTGTAATTCTAGTGACATGGGTTCTAGGAACTGAACTCAGGCACTCTGTAATAGCAGCATGTATTCTTAATTTTCTCAGCCATCTTTCCCACCTCATGTTTTATGTATGTAAAATTACTACTTATTTTATTGTATAGGTGTTTTTACTGCACGTATGTCTATGTACCACATATGTGCCTTGTGTGCTTGGAGGCCAGAAGAGGGCATGGATGTCCTGGAAATAGATTTAGAGGTGGTTGTGAGCTTTGATATATATGCCAAGATTCAAACCCTGGTCCTCTGTTAGAACAGTAAGTGCTCATGACTTCTGAGCTATCTTTTTACAGCCACCATGTTTTATTTTTTCTGATGATACATTTAAACGGAAAAAAAATAAAGACAATTATATTTAACCATGAAAAAGAAAATGCTCTAATTCCAGAAAGAGGTTTGTCATTTAAGCAAGGAGTAGAGATCATTTACAAATAAATCTCCATTTCATGTGTTTTATTGTTCCCAACATTGTTAAATAAGGACCCCATAAAGTCAACATGATGATATATTTTCTCATACATGCTCTTCATTTTTTATGTTATGCTAATGGAACCTGAGACAAAGGCAAAAAAATTATCATAACCATCTGAAGACAAACAGGGATACATTTTTGCATAGTTTCACTTTAGGCTTATTCTGCTTTGGAAATCCACCAAGGCATTCAGACACTGGGTTAAATTCTTTTGCTGTCATTTTTCTTTAATACAGATCTTTCTATGGAGCCCAGGATGATCTCAGCATTCTAACAATCCAGCCCTAGTCTTACAAGTGCTGTAATTATTTCTTTTCTCCCAGAGAAGCTTTTAGTTAACTTCTTTAACTTTCCCACACAGATTTTTGTACTTTATTTATTTATTTGCATAATTTTTATTAAACTAGTAATATTTATTTTAAAAATATACAACTCAGTATTGACATTTATTAAGTCATCAAAATAACATAATAGTTAAATGCCTCTTAAATATACATTTAGATATACATAAATGCTTCAAGGCTTTAGCTTCTGAAGCTAAAAGTAACATGCACTCAACCAGTTCCAAAAATCTATTTGGAACATAAAATGTGATAGAAGTAGAAAAAAATCTCTTATGAAGTCCTCTATGAAAGGAAATTGTGGCAGGTTCCTGATTTGACAGGAACCATTTCATCTCCAAGGGAGAATTGCAGTGTAACTCCCACACAGATTTATAACACAATCATATCCAAGGATTTAAAGCTTCCCTTATTTCCATTGCTTTTTTTTTTCTAAACCTACGTGACCAACAAAAGTTGTGCTTGCTTTTCTTTCCTAGGTAATGACCCCCATGAGCATGGCCAAAATAACAAGACAACAGCAGGAAAACACTACCCCAATGTCTGTTCATTTGAATATAGTTTTTTTCAGTATCAGAATCTTTGTCAAGTTAATAAACAATAATTATGTAAATTCTTGTGCCTTTACAATGATTTCTAGCTGGACATAGGGTATATATCTAGAAAGCCAAGAAAGGAAAATTACTTGAGATCAGGAGTTCCAGGCCAGCCTGGACCACACAGTGAAACTCTACAAAAATAAAATTCAGATTAAAATAAAGTTAAATAGAATTATGTTACATTTGCAAGTCATTTAGTTGTGGTCAGTGTAAATAATAGCCTACTATGGCATAGCACAAAGAAGTCTGGTGAAACTTTTTCAAATGTAATTATGAAAACACAGTTTACTATTCATTAAAATTTTATAATATCCACTTACATATGAGTATTAGTAATTAAGTAAATGATAGCCAAACTACAATCTGTAGACCCAGAGAGATTAAGTATAAAGGAAGAGACTAGGAGGGAAAAATGTGTTTCCTTAGATGTGGGAAATAGAATAGAATTGTTGGTGAACTGGGGTCAGGATGGACAGGAAATGAAGTGTCAGATAGGGAGGAGGAGGGGAAATTGGCGAGGGAGGTAATTAGATTAGAGGAGCATTTGAGGGGTGGTAAAAAAAACCTAATGCAGTGCAATGTTCCTAAAATATATGAACGTGGTCCTAATAGTCTTCAAATAATGGGGGAGGAAACAGTCCAAACTGACCATCTTTTGTTGCCAAACAATGCTTCTAGCATCCAGACTGGATTATATCTAACTGGGTTGTTATCCAAAAGTATCTCATGGAAACTCCCAAACAACCCAAACTGTTGCCAGGACAATAGATTGCTCTAAACAAACTGACAGCAAGGCTCAATTGCTGAAGACAACACCCATGCAATTCATTGAACATGGAGATGCCTAGCTGGTGCCTACATAGAACCTTCACACCTACATTCTAGTTTCTTGTTTATAGGAAGGTACTCTACAAGCTGCCAAAGCAGAAACATAGACATCAACCTACCCACAAAACTTTTTTTATCTACACTGTTTTCCTGCCTGCAAAATATACTAGGGATTGTGGGAGCAACCAACCAGTTTTTGTTGTTGTTGTTGTTTTGTTTTGTTTTGACTTATGGCCCATTCCATGAGATGTAACTGACACTGCTTGGGTGATTAAGAACCAGAAAAAAACATAGTACAGGGGTATAGGGTGAAAGGTAGTGATGAAATGACTCCTAATGCTATTCTGCTATATGCATAGGTCAGTGCCTTATTCAGTCATCAGAGAAGCTACTTGTTGCAGCAGATGCAGACAAATACAGAGACTCGCAGTCAGACTTTACTTAGAGAGAAAAGAAACCTTGGAACAGATAGCTATACATTGATGTCTCCATTAAATCCCTCCCTTCAGAGCTCAGAGAACACCATATAAGGGGAAGGAGAAATAGTGTCAAAGGCAGAGAACATAGAAGACATGAGGAGAACAATTTCCTCTAAATCAACTGAGCATAGCTCATATACACTCTCAGAGACTGAAGCAGCAGCACAGGGCATGCATGGGTCTACACTGGGTCTTTAGTGTATATATTCTAGCTTTCAGTTTAGTGTTCTTATGGAACTCCTGGATGTATGAATGAAAGACAAGTCTCTGATTCACACACCTGATGTTGGCACTTTAATGTAAACCATCCACCTTCATTTTTTTTCCTGAAAATAAACTTTGTCCATACTCCTCAAATTTGAAAGTTATATGCTTAAAAACAATATTAGATTTAATTAATCTTGGCAAACGACAATACTATCTTTAAAAGCACAATGTGCACCATAAAATTATCTTGAATAAATTAATATAAACCTTCTTTTAATCCTGTATTTTTTTATTTTTTTTTATTTTTTTATTTTCTATATTCTATGTTTACATTCCAAAGGCTTTCCCCTTTCCCAGTTCCCACCCAACTCACCGCTCATCATAACCGTGTGGGAAGCGTTTTTTAAAAGTAAAGATCCCTTTTCTCAGTCCTGAATAATTTAATTTAATTAGTTTTCGGTGAAACCACACATTGGTGCTTATTAAAAGTTGAGCAATTGACACAAGCCATATTAGTGCTAGGAGCACATGTGTTAAATGCAGAAAGACTAACTTACCTAAGGGACCAAAAGAGAAGATGGGAGTCAGTGGCTTTACAAAGAATCTCCATATGCTCTGGCAGCCCTGTCTACTGCTGTAATGATGAAACCTATGTGTTTAAAAGAAAGATGATAATGACTTCATCAAGTACCAGGTGGCAAACAAGAAAGTGTAGAAAAAAATTTAACAAGCATGTACTTGCTACAGTATACAAACATACAGAAACATGCATGTACTGTGAGTAGATCTACCTTGGATAGGGAGATCATTCAGAACAGAGGAACAGAAGGAGTTAACTTTTAAAAATACTCAGATTATCATTAGATAATAGTGCATAACAACAACTTTTCTATAAGCAGTATGCTTTTAGTTATGATTGGAAGAGATAGGGAGAAAAATGGTGCATTTTCTATTCACATTTGTACTTCATTTTGTAGAAATGAATCTACAGATACACACTGTAAGCACCTTAAAACCTACACATTGGTAATGATTTGTTTGTTCTGAGTTAGTTTTCAGTTTAGATGTCATTCCAACAACAGCTCAAAAGGAATGCAAGACTTGGTGGCTTTGGTGTATGTGAATAATAATCTTACACAGAGAAAAGTTAATGAGGATTAAATTCCTAGGACAGTGAATTGGCTTGATGGGTAAAAACTTTCCACCAAGCCTGAGGACCTGACTTCAGTTCTGGGGACTCGCATAGTAGGAGAAAACCAGATATGGCAAGTTATTGTTTGGTGTACATGCCATGCAGAAAACCCTCCCCCTCCCCATGGACATACAAGATAGATAGATAGATAGATAGATAGATAGATAGATAGATAGATAGATAGATAGATAGATAGATAGATGAGAGATCAACAGACAGACAGGGTGTGTTTTTAAGATTTTTGTCCCTCTGTTTTGATATTGAAAATTGAAGATAAAAAGATCCTGTTACAAAAGATCTGGTATAAGTGATGATTTTGTTCTTGTTGGTTGATTTCTTTTGGTTTGGTTGGTTGCTTGGTTTTAGTTTTTGAGATGTAGTTTCTCTGTGTAGCTGGCTGTCCTGAACTCACTCTGTTGACCAGGCTGGCCCTGAACTCACAGTTCTGGTATTTAAGGCATGTGCCATCACCACCCAAGCCCATGTGATGTTTTTGTTGTTCTTTTTTTTGTTGTTTTTGTTTTTTGAGCAGGGCATTTTTTCTCTTTGTTTCTGAATACATTTATCTGAAAAATTTGTGCACTAGTTAAGCCATCTTGTAGATTGGTTCATTCTTCTGTTTTCATAAAGATAAAAATGGTCCTGCTTGCTTTGATCACAACATTGGTAGAAAGTAGTAGCCACTTGGAGTGACACCACTGGAGGACCAAATATTTGGCTAAATTTGAAGAATTAAACAGTTTGTAAGGAGAAGTTCTTAGGTTTAAGTTCCTCCCTCAGTTGAAGAATATTTTCTCTCCCATGATCAGTACTTCCAGAATTTCCCCAACTATGATCACTTTTCACCTGAGAAGTTTTCATGTAACCCCAATTCACAGATATGTTAGTTACATGTTTGTTGCTGTGATAAAATACTATAAAAGAAAAGCACCTTAAGCAGGAGAGGTGGGTTTACTATTCCAAAGGGCCATAATCCATCAAGACATAGTATATACAGGCAATGGAAGTGTAAGACCCTAATGGCTGTCAGAAAGCAGAAAGATAACAATGTACACAGGAAACAGAAAATGAGATACTAATTGCATACATATATGCCAAGGAATGGTGGAAGAAAATATTTTTTTTTTTGGTTTTTTGAGACAGGGTTTCTCTGTGTAGCCCTGGCTGTCCTGGAACTCACTCTGTAGACCAGGCTGGCCTCGAACTCAGAAATCCGCCTGCCTCTGCCTCCCAAGTGCTGGGATTACAGGCATGCGCCACCACGCCCGGCTTGGAAGAAAATATTTTTAAAGCCTTTATTTTCTATGACTACACCATTATGCTTCTATGAGAGTAGAAAATTTCATATGTGTAGTAAAAATATCCTAATTCAGGATTATCAATATGAGGGTCATGACCCTCTTGGGGGAGTCATATATCAGATATACTATGAATGAGATATTTGCATTATGATTCACAACAGAAGCAAACTTATAGTTCTGAGATAACAATGAAAATAATGGTATGGTTGGGGTTACAAAAACATGAAGAACTGTATTAAAGGGTCACAGAATTAGGAAGACCAAGAACCACTGTTCAATGGCATTGGCAACACTTGGCCAGAATATTTATTTCATTTAACCTAAAACATAAAGATATTTATAACAAAACAAAGAATAATTGTGACAGATACAATCTTGTTTCCATACAGTACTTTGGACATGGCTAATGGTTTCTCAACCTAAGGGTCATTACCCCCATCTGGGTATGAGATACTATGAGTCTTATCTGTAGTAAAATTACAGTTTGCAGTAGCAAATAAATGGTTTTATGGCTGAGGATCACCACCACATGCAGAGATGTATTAAAGTATCACAATGTAATTGAAGTTGAAAACCACGTTTCAATCGTAACATACAACAAACAGTCTCAGATATGAGCTAAGATCTAATGACTCATGGTATAGTAAATGTGCAGTATGAAAGTACAATGCTGTGTGTTCAAAACACACTGTTCTGACCAACACTGCAGTAAAACCATCTTATACAGTGTATACAGATGCTGCCCATTCATAACATATTTTATTTTGTAGTAATATTTTGGGATTGGGTGTTCCAACTTCTTTTATTGGTGTCAAACTTTGCATAAGCCCTTACATTGGTTATGCTGTCCTACATTGTAAGGTTTATGAACTTTAGAGACATTAAAGGATGCTTAGGACATTTAAGGAGTAAAGTTACAGATGTGGTTGATGTTTTAGCATCAGAAAATACTATTTAGGTAATTTGTTACAAGCATCTTTTTCGAGTACCAACAAGCAAAGAAAGGTATGCAAGGAAAACACAAAACATAATAGAAAATGTTTAAAGGACCTATAATTTGAATAAAATAAGTAACTTCAAGTCCTTGAAGAAAGAAATCAAAGAAGACCTCAGAAGATGGAAAAATATTTCATGCTCTTGGATTGGCAGGATCAATATAGTAAAAATGGCCATCTTGCCAAAAGCAACCTACAGATTCAATGCAATCCCCATCAAAATCCCAAATCAATTCTTCATAGATCTGGAACAAGCAATTCTCAAATTCATTTAGAGTAACAAAAAACTTAGGATAGCTAAAACTATTCTCAACAATAAAAGGACTTCTGGGGGAATCAATATCCCTGATCTCAAGCAGTACTACAGAGCAATTGTGTTAAAAACTGCATGGCATTGGTACAGCGACAGGCAAATAGATCAATGGAATAGAATTGAAGATCCAGAAATGAACCCACAGAGTTAGGGTCACTTGATCTTTGATAAAGGAGCTATAACCATCCAGTGGAAAAAAGATAGCCTTTTCAGCAAATGGTGCTGGTTCAACTGGAGGTCAACATGCAGAAGAATGCAAATTGACCCACTCTTATCTCCTTGTACTAATATCAACTCCAAGTGGATCAAGGACCTCCACATAAAGCCAAACACACTGAAACTATTAGAAAAGAAACTTGGGAAGATCCTGGAGGACATAGGCACAGGGGGAAAGTTCCTGAACAGAACACCAATAGCTTATGCTCTAAGATCAAGAATTGACAAATGGGACTTCTTAAAAATGCAAAGTTTCTGTAAGTCAAAGGACACTGTCAGAAGGACAAAATGGCAACCAACATATTGGGAAAAGATATTCACCAACCCCATATCCGACAGAGGGCTAATATCCAATATATACAAAGAACTCAAGAAGTTAGACCGCAAAGAAACAAATAACCCTATCAAAAAATGGGGTACAGAGCTAAAAAAAGAATTTTCACCAGAAGAAATTCGGATGGCCGAGAAGCACCTTAAAAGATGTTCAACATCATTAGTCATCAGGGAAATGCAAATCAAAACAACCCTGAGATTCCACCTCACACCAGTCAGAATGGCTAAGATTAAAAACTCAAGAGACAACAGGTGCTGGCGAGGATGTGGAGAAAGAGGAACATTCCTCCATTTTTGGTGGGATTGCAATATGGTACAGCCACTCTGGAAATCAGTATGGTGATTCCTCAGAAAATTGGGCATGACACTTCCAGAGGACCCTGTCATACCACTCTTGGGCATATACCCAGAGGAATTCCCTGCATGCAATAAAGATACATGTTCCACTATGTTCATAGCAGCCTTATTTATAATAGCCAGAAGCTGGAAAGAACCCAGATGTCAATGGATACAGAAAATGTGGTATATTTATACAATGGAATACTACTCAGCAATTAAAAATAATGAATTCATGCACTTTGTAGGCAAATGGTTGGATCTGGAAAATATCATCCTAAGTGAGTCAACCCAATCACAAAAGAATACACATGAATTGCAGTCACTGATAAGTGGATATTAATGAGCCCAGAAGCTCTGAATACTCAAGGCACAATTAGCTAAGCAAAAGATTCCCAAGAAAAAGGAAGGAGAGGACCCTGGTACGGAAAAGACTAAATCCAGTTTTGTAGGAGAGTACCAGAACAGAGAAATGGGGGGGGGTGATTGGGGAATGGGTGGGGGGAAGAGGACTTATGTGACATATGGTGATGGGGGGGACTGGGAAGGGGGAAAGCTTTTGGAATGTTAACAAAGAACATAGAAAATTAAAAAAACAAACTTATCAGATAAAAATTGCTACAAATGTATGGGAAATTGTAACCCATGTGCTCTGCTACTGGGAACATAAATTTGTGTTTATATTTTGGAAAATAATCAATAAGATGTTTAAAAAATAAAAAAATAAGTATTTGAGTCACTTTGATGAATTTAATTAAAAGACTTTACAGAAGGAACAACACTATGGCTAAATTAAGACTTAAGCAGCATTAGTTAGAATCTCCAGAAAGTTTTAACAATGAATAAAACAATAATATTATTTTTGTTGTATATAGCATCTTAGTACAGTCAATGCTTGAATCCTTTTAACTATAAAATGACACTGTTCAGACCGCAAAATCTTTGAAAGCATTTAATTTTATGTATTAATTGTACACATAAAAGTATGTCTAAACTAGAAACCTATAGCAATAATCTAATAGAAAGATTTTTCAGTATAAATCATTTCATAGTATTTTGGCTTCATTTCTTTCACTGATTGCTGTTTTCTCTTTTATTTTACTTTTTTCTTTCTTTGATTGTTTTCTTTTTGAGGCAGGATCTCCTGTAGCTGAGGATGATGTGAAAGTCCATGGGAAGCCAGAGGTGACATTGAACTCCTGATCCTACTGTCTTTACCTTCCAAGGACTAAGAATACAGCCATGCACCTCCATATGTGGTTTAAATTATTTCTGTAATTATATAAATAAGATGATTTTATATATCAGCAAACACTTGAGGAACATCACCCATATATTAAGAAATTGCCACAAATAATTGTTATGGTTCTTTTCAGTCTTTACATACCAATTTGAAATATCCTTAAAATACATCTATTTTGATTAGCAAATCAGTTCATTACCTCATATTTTCTATTACTTGTGAGAATGCAAGAATAATAAAATTTAAGCTTCTTTTAGACCCTCATTTTGGAGAAAATTTGTATCAAAATCTTTGTAGCCAATATAAATTTGTAGAATTTCAAAACTTCCCTTGCCCTTCTATGAATTTGAGTGCACTTTTAGATAGTAGAAAGATGAATCTGCCGAGAGGGCCACCAAGATAACAGTAGCTTAGTTACTTTTCATGTCCACAAAAAGTTTACTGTAGATTTCTCAATGATCTAGTCAGAGTCAATTACAAGCAAGTTTCCTGTGTATTTATTCTCCTGAATCTTTATTCCACAACCAAACAGTACCCCAAGGCTATTCAGGCCTCAGATGGTAAAGATAACTTATTTCATTTCTTGCCAATACCACAAAGTGACTAAACATGAATCTGCCAAACCAAACAATCAGCAAGTGGTTCACCTGAGTCTCCCAACTAGCAGGTGTTTCAAATGTACATTCTTTAGAAGCTACTGCCAGAGCACAAAACAAATCAAGGTGACTCTGTCTTCTGTCTGTCTCTCTGTCTCTCTGTCTGTGTCTCTGTCTCTCTGTCATTTTTCTGTTTCTGTCTCTCTTCTGTCTGTCTCTGTCTCTCTCTTCTGTCTCTCTGTCCCTGTCTCCCTTCTGTCTCTCTGTCTCTCTCTTCTGTCTCTCTGTCTCTGTCTCTCTGTCTCTGTCTCTCTTCTGTCTCCCTGTCTCTGTCTCCCTTCTGTCTCTCTGTCTCTGTCTCTCTGTCTTTCTGTCTTTGTCTCTGTCTTTTTCTCTGTCTGTCTGTCTCTCTTCTTCTCTGTCTCTGGTGTACCAAGAGAAAGATTTCAGTTGCACTGTTCTATTACTCCCTCTCTTTTAGAATGTCAGCAATTTTATTTATTTATTTATTTTATTTATTTTTCATTAATTTATTAATTTATTCACTTTATATCCCAATATTGACCCTCACCTCCTCCCAGTTGCCCATTCCCACACTTTCCCATCCCCTTCTCCTAATTATTCACCTGAAACAATATATCTCACTGAGCCTGGAGCTATTGGGCACAAACCCCAATGATCTTCCAGTGTTTGCCTCCCACAACACTGGGGTTACAGGCATAGGTGATGCAGTCTAATCTCTGGTTCTCTTTATCGGCAATTTCTCACGTGCATGCACATGTGTGTGTGTGTGTGTGTGTGTGTGTGTGTGTGTTAGGGTGTATTTGTGTGGTGTTTGTGGTGAATGTGTGTGTTTATGGTCGGGGGTGTATTTGTGTTGTGTGTGTAGTGTGTATGTATATAGTATGTTTATATATGTATATTGTGTGTGTGAAAATAACATGCTTGATTATTTTCACCTCATCACCATCTCTTATTGTTCCTCCATGTCCCTCTTGACCCCATCTTCCCTACTCTTCTTTTCCGTTTTGATATCTTTGTGAATTTACTTATTTTACTTATGTTTGCCATGTGCAATGGGTGCTGAGATTCTCAGGTGAGACATCAGAAAGGAGAAAATATACAGATATCCCTATATTGGTAAATTCTCTGAAAAACTGGGCCTTAGCTTTTTTTTTTTCCATTTGAACTTTTACTGTAAAACCAGAAACCAAAAAAGGAAGAGTACAAGAGGGAAAGGGATTCCAGTGTAGGGTGTCATTAGAGAAAAATTATTTTATTTTCTTGGCCACATTCTTTGGGGAATTATTCTGGCACTTAGATTACTCTATACCCCCATAAGAACTAACTTCACTTCCCTAAAAGCAATGACCATGACTATTTGAGAATGAAGTTCCCTAAGGCCTTAGTTTAGATTGGCTTGTCTCTTGTGTTTATACTTTCCAAAGATGTTTGACACACAGTCTTTGAAGAATAGTTTGGATGGATAGTATTTGTTGTCAGGCACTGAATTGGATGCTAACTCGCTTGAACAGTATATATTCTAGGATCTATGTTTTCAACATTTTGCTCACTATTAAACTCCCCAAAGGTCCTCTACCTTTACATTCTACTGCTGATTGACAGGAAAACCTGTCTCTGACTGACAAGACTGACCACAACTCTAGACATAAATCCCGTGCACATTTTATTGTTAATCACAAGACACAAATATTTCTTTACTATGTGAATACAGTCACCATTAGCTGGAAATTGGCAGATATGCCATTCAGAAGTCATGAAGAAATTAACTTCACTTTTCATCCACCAAAAATAAAATAAAACAAAATTTAGGGCAAATTGTGTGCCTCAGGGAACATCACTTGATGCTTTTAGATACAATGAGAAAAAACAATGGAAAAATCCAGGGCACTGAATCTCAAATGCCTATGCACACTCTGTTCTGGATCAGTGGTATCATAACAACAGGGGAATTTGTTTTTAAAAGAACCAGTACAACTGGAATTTTATGCTCTATGCTAATCACTCATTCCTGTAGATAGTAATTTTCTAGGGCTGGTGTTTATGTTTCAATAATCTCCTGTCTTGGGCACTAAGTCAAACATAAGAAGCAGCATTCCAATATATTCATACAGTGGTCAGATTATCTTGGTTTATTTCAACAGCATTGCTAGGGTAAAATAGAAGCTAATTTTTATATATATAGAATAATTTCCTTAAAAAATCCAAAGAGCCCTGAGATCGGCCAACATCTTGGAGTGGGTAAACGAGCAAGGTACAGTGGGCACCAGAGGGAAGGATTTTCCAGGGTATGGTCTGCCTGGGTGCCTTCTGCACCAGGGATCTGGGCAGTATTACGGCTGCCTAGGCAGGCTGGAGAACATCTGACCTGCAGAAGGTTCCCTAGATAGACTGAGACCCAAGGACTGGGATCCGCACCATCTTGGACCATGCAGCCCAACTGGGGGTGAGCTCCAGATCCACAGAGAGCCCACAGAGAGACAGAGCTCCATGGCCCGACACTATCCTGGGGAGAACAGCTCAACCAGACAGAGCCCTGCCAACAGGGATAGCCTCTGCCTAGGCTTCAGCAGACCAGCCAGGGAGCCCCTGGCCTTCAGGGAATTCTGTGGTTAGACAGAGCCCTGAGACCGGCCACCATCTTGGAGCAGGTAACCAAGCAAGGTACAGTGGGCAACAGAGGGAAGGATTTCCCAGGGTATAGCCTGCCTGGGTGCCTTATGCACCAGGGAGCTGGGCAGTATTAATGCTGCCTGGGCAGGCTGGAGAACGTCTGACCTGCAGGAGGTCCCGTAGATAGACTGAGACCCAAGGACCGGGATCCGCACCATCTTGGACCCTGCAGCCCAACTTGGGGAAGCTCTGGATCCACAGAAAGCCCGCAGTGAGACAGAGCTCCATGGTCCAACACTATCCTGGGGAGAACAGCTCAACCAGAGGGAGCCCTGCCAACAGGGAGAGCCACTGCCTAGGCTTCAGCAGCCCAGCCAGGAAGCCCCAGGCATTCAGGGAATCCTGCGGTTAGACAGAGCTGTGAGACCTGCCACCATCTTGGAGATGGTAGACTAACCAGGCAAACCAGGAGGAGACAACTGGAGGCCAGTTAAGTATCCAGAGGCAAGCAGGGAGGAGACTTGAATCCAGCCCAGCAGAACTGAAGAGGTAATTCCAAGCCCAGTGGTGGAAACCTTCCAGTTTCCTCCTCAGGAGCACAGACACCCTCTGAGACAGCAGCAACAAATGCCAGGCTCTCAGGAGCTTTAAACACCAACCAGTAATAACAAGACCAACTAAGTCCAGAAATAAACAAATGGCAAAAGACAAATGTAGGAACATTACTAGCAGAAATCAAGACAATGTGGCAGCATCCAAACCCAGTTCCCCGACAGCAGAAAGCCAGAAACACACCAGAAAATTAAGATACAGATATAAAATCATTGGTGAAGATGCTGATAGCAGAACACATGGATAAATCTCTTAAAGAAATACAGGAGAAAATTGATCAAAAGTTCGAAGCCCTTACAAGGCAAACACAAAAATCACTTAAAGAAATTCAGGAGAATATGGATTAAAAAGCAGAAGCCAATAACAGGGAAACACAAAAATCACTTAAAGAAATACAGAGGAACGTGGGTCAACAAGTAGTAGTCATGAAAGAGGAAACACAAAACACAAAAATCTCTTAAAGAATTACATGAAATCACAAACAAGCAAGCAAAAGATCTGAGCAAAACCATACAGGATCTAAAAACAGAAGTAGAAAAAACTAAGAAATCTCAAAGGGAGACAACATTGGATATAGAAAACCTTGGAAAGAAATCAGGGGCCATAGATGCAAGTACCAACAATAGAATACAAGAGATAGAGGACCCTGGCATACCACTCCTGGGCATATACCCAGAGGATTCCCCTGCATACAATAAAGACACATGCTCCACTATGTTTATAGCAGCTTGGTTTATAATAGCCAGAAATTGGAAGGAGCCCAGATATCTCTCAAAAGAGGAATGGATACAGAAAATGTGGTATATTTATACAATGGAGTACTACTCAGCAATTAAAAATAATGAACTCATACAATTTGTAGGTAAATGGTTAGATCTGGAAAATATCATCCTAAGTGAGCTAACCCAATCACAGAAGAATACACATGAAATGCAATCACTGATAAGTGGATATTAATGAGCCCAGAAGCCCTAAATACTCAAGGCACAATTAGCAAGTCAAATGACTCCCAAGAAGAAGAAAGGAGAGGACCCTGGGCCTGTAAAGATTGGATCCAGTATTGTAGACCCAGAACAGAGAAATCGTGGGGGTGGGGGGAATGATTGGGGAATAGCTGGGGGGGGAGAGGAATTATGGGTCATATGGTGGGGGGGAACTGGGAAAGGGGAAAGTCTTTGGAATGTAAACATAGAATATAGAAAATAAAAATTAAATTAAAAAAAAGAATCTCAGATGCCGAAGATACCATAGGAACCATGGACTCAACAATCAAAGATAATGCAAAATGCAAAAATCTTGTAAGCCAAAACATCCAAGAAATCCAGTACACAATGAGAAGACCAAACCTAAGGATTATAGGTATAGATGAGAGGGAAGATTTACAACTTAAAGGGCCAGCAAATATCTTCTACAAAACTATGGAAGAAAACTTCCCCAACCTAAACAGAGAGATTTCCATGAATATACAAGAAGCCTACAGAACTCCAAACATACTGGACCAGAACAGAAATACCTCCCATCACATAATAATCCAAACACCAAATGTACTAAACAAAGAAAGAATATTAAAGGCAGTAAGAGAAAAAGGCCGAGTAACATATAAAGGAAGACCTATCAGAATTATACCAGACTTCTCACCAGAGACCATGAAAGCTAGAAGATCCTGGGCAGATATCATGCAGATTCTAAGAGAACACAAATTTCAGCCAAAACTACTATACCCAGCAAAACTCTCAATCACCATAGATGGCGAAACCAAGTTATTCCATGACAAACCAAATTTGCACAATATCTTTCCACAAACCCAGCCCTACAAAGGATAATAGGGGAAAAAGAAAAACGCAAGGAAGAAAACTTCACCCCAGAAGAAGCAAGATAGAAACCTCCTCTCATCAAACACAAAAGAAAATAGCCACTCAAATATAAAAAATAATTTCAAAAATGTCAGGTAGTAATAGTTACTATTCCTTAATATCTCTTAACATCAATGGACTCAATTCCCCAATAAAAAGACATAGACTAACAGACTGGATACAGAAACAGGACCCTGCAATTTGCTGCATACAGGAAACACATCTCAGTGTCAAAGACAAACACTACCTTAGAGTAAAAGGCTGGAAGACAATTTTATAAGCAAATGGTCTCAGGAAACAAGCCAGAGTAGCCACTCTAATATTGGATAAAATTGACTTTCAACCTAAAGTCATCAAAAGAGACACTGAAGGTCACTACTTGCTGGTCAAAGGGAAAAATCCACCAAGAAGAACTCTCAATACTGAACATCTATGCTCCAAATGCAAGGGCACCCTCATTCGTAAAAGAAACCTTACTAAAGCTTAAAGCACACATTGCATGTAACACAATAATTGTGGGTGACTTCCACACTCCACTATTCTCAAGGGACTGATCAGGAAACCAGAAATTAAACAGGGACACGGTGAAACTAATTGAAGCTTTGGACCAATTTTATATATATATATATATATATATATATATATATATATATATATATATATGTATATGTATATGTATATATATACATATATATATTATTATTAATATATATATAAAACATTTCATCCTAAAGCAAAAGAATATACCTCTTTCTCAGCACCACATGCTACCTTCTCCAAAATCAATCATATAATTGGTCACAAGACAGATGTCACCAAATACAAGAAGGTCGAACTAATCCCTTGCCTCATATCAGATCACTATGGAGTAAAACTGGTCTTCAACAGCAAGAAAAACAACAGAAAGTCCACATACACATGGAAACTGAACAATACCTTACTCCATGACACCTTGGTCAAGGAAGAAATAAAGAAATAAATCAAAGATTTTTTAGAATTCAATGAAAATGAAGGTACAACCTACCCAAATCTATGGGACACAATGAAAGCAGTGATAAGAAGAAAACTCATAGCTTTAAGTGCATCCAAAAAGAAACTGGAGAGAGCTTATACTAGCAGATTAACAGCACACCTGAAAGCCCTGGAAGAAAAACAAGTTAATTCACCCAGGAGGAGTAGAAGACAGGAAATCATCAAACTGAGGGCTGAAATCAATGAAATAGAAAAAAAGGGAACCATGCAAACAATCAACAAAACCAGGAGCTAGTTCTTTGAGAAAATCAACAAGATAGATAATCCCTTAGCCAGACTAACCAAAGGGCACAGAGACAGTATTCAAATTAATAACATTAGAAATGAAAAGGAGGATATAACAACAGAGACTGAGGAAATTCAAAAGATCACTAGATCCTACTACACAACTCTATACTCAACACAACTGGAGAATCTGGAGGAAATGTACAATTTCCTAGACAGATACCAAATACCAAAATTAAATCAGGATCAATTAGATCAGTTAAACAGTCCCATAACCCCTAGGGAAATAGAAGGCGTTATAGAAAGCCTCCCAACAAAAAAACATACGGGACCAGATAGTTTTAGTGCAGAATAATATCAGGCCTTCAAAGAAGACCTAATACCAATACTCTTCAAACTATTCCACAAAATAGAAACATAAGGGACACTGCCCAACTCATTCTATGAAGCCACAATTATGCTAATAACAAAACCACACAAAGATCCAACAAAGAAAGAGAACTACAGGCCAATTTCCCATATGAATATTGATGCAAATATACAAAATAAAATTCTTGCCAACCAAATCCAAGAGCATATTAAAGTGATCATTCAACATGATCAATTAGACTGTATCACATGGATGCAGGGATGTTTCAATATACTGAAATCCATCAAGGTAATCCACTACATAAACAAACTAAAAGAAAAAAAAACACATGGTCATCTTATTAGATGCAGAAAAAGCATTTGACAAAATTCAGCATCCTTTCATGTTAAAACTCCTGGAAAGAACAGGAATTCAAGGCCCATACCTAAACATATTAAAAGCAATCTACAGCAAACCAGTAGCCAACATCAAAATAAATGGAGAGAAACTTGAAGCAATCCCACTAAAATCAGGGACTAGACAAGGCTGCCCTCTCTCTCCATATCTTTTCAATATAGTACTTGAAGTTCTAGGGAGAGCTATTAGACAACATAAGGTAGTCAAAGGGATACAAATTGGAAAGGAAGAAGTGAAACTATCACTATTTGCAGAGGATATGATAGTTTACTTAAGCGACCCAAAAAACTCCACCAGAGCACTTCTACAGCTAATAACTTCAGCAAAGTGGCTGGTTATAAAATCAACTCAAATAGTTTCCGTGTGTCTGGTTTTATGTGGAGGTCCTTGATCCACTTGGAGTTGATCTTAGTACAAAGAGATAAGAGTGGGTCAATTCGCATTCTTCTGCATGTTGACCTCCAGTTGAACCAGCACCATTTGTTGAAAAGGCTATCTTTATTCCACCGGATGGTTGCGGCTCCTTTATCAAAGATCAAGTGACCATAAGTCTGTGGGTTAATTTCTGGGTCTTCAATCCTGTTCCATTGATCAGCTTGCCTGTTGCTATACCAATACCATGCAGTTTTTAACACAATTGCTCTGTAGTACTGCTTGAGGTCAGGGATATTGATTCCCCCAGAAGTCCTTTTATTGTTGAGAATAGTTTTAGCTATCCTGGGTTTTTTGTTGCTCCAGATGAATTTGAGAATTGCTCTTTCTAGATCTATGAAGAATTGAGTTGGGATTTTGATGGGGATTGCATTGAATCTGTATATTGCTTTTGGCAAGATGGCCATTTTTACTATATTGATCCTGCCAATCCAGGAGCAAGAAATATTTTTCCATCTTCTGAGGTCTTCTTCGATTTCTTTCTTCAAGGACTTGAAGTTCCTGTTGTACAGATCTTTCGCTTGTTTGGTTAGAGTTACGGCAAGATACTAAAACCAGACACATGGAAACTATTAGAAAAGAAACTTGGGAAGAACCTGGAGGACTTGGGCACAGGGGAAAAGTTCCTGAACAGAACACCAATAGCGTACGCACTAAGATCAAGTATCGACAAATGGGACCTCATAAAATTACAAAGTTTCTGCAAAGCAAAGGACACTGTCAGAAGGACAAAACGGCAACCAACAAAGTGGGAAAAGATCTTCACCAACCCCACATCCGACAGAGGGCTAATATCCAATATATACAAAGAACTCAAGAAGTTAGACCCCAAAGAACCAAATAACCCTATCAAAAAATGGGGCACAGAGCTAAACAAAGAATTTTCACCAGAAGAAATTCGGATGGCCGAGAAACACCTTAAAAGATGTTCAACATCATTAGTCATCAGGGAAATGCAAATCAAAACAACCCTGAGATTCCACCTCACACCAGTCAGAATGGCTAAGATTAAAAACTCAAGAGACAACAAGTGCTGGCGAGGATGTGGAGAAAGAGGAACACTCCTCCACTGTTGGTGGGATTGCAAAATGGTAAAACCACTCTGGAAATCAGTTTGGCGGTTCCTCAGAGAATTGGGCATGTCACTCCCAGAGGACCCTGGCATACCACTCCTGGGCATATACCCAGAGGATTCCCCTGCATGCAATAAAGACACATGCTCCACTATGTTTATAGCAGCCTTGTTTATAATAGCCAGAAATTGGAAGGAGCCCAAATATCCCTCAAAGGAGGAATGGATACAGAAAATGTGGTATATTTATACAATGGAATACTACTCAGCAATTAAAAATAATGAATTCATGCAATTTGTAGGTAAATGGTTAGACCTGGAAAATATCATCCTGAGTGAGCTAACCCAATCACAAAAGAATGCACATGAAATGCAATCACTGATAAGTGGATATTAATGAGCCCAGAAGCACTAAATACTCAAGACACGAATAGCAAGTCAAATGATTCCCAAGAAGAAGAAAGGAGAGGACCCTGGGCATGTAAAGATTGCATCCAGTTTAGTAAAGAAACTGAGGGGGGAGGGGGAATTATTGGGGAATTTTTGGGGGGGAGAGGAACTATGGGAACTATGGTGCGTGGGAACTGGGAAAGGGGAAAGCCCTTGGAATGTAAACATAGAATATAGAAAATAAAAATTTAAAAAAAATAAAAAAAAATCAACTCAAGCAAATCAGTAGCCTTCCTGTACTCAAAGGACTAGCAGGCTGAGAAAGAAGTTAGGGAAATAACACCCTTCACAATAGCCACAAACAACATAAAGTACATTGGCATGACTCTAACCAAACAAGCGAAAGATCTGTATGACAAGAACTTGAAGTCCTTGAAGAAATAAATCGAAGAAGACCTCAGAAGATCGAAAAATATTTCTTGCTCCTGGATTGGCAGGATCAATATAGTAAAAATGGCCATCTTGCCAAAAGCAATCTACAGATTCAATGCAATCCCTATCAAAATCCCAAATCAATTCTTCATAGATTTAGAATGAGCAATTCTCAAATTCATTTGGAGTAACGAAAAAACCATGATAGCTAAAACTATTCTCAACAATAAAAGGAATTTTGGGGGAATCAATATCCCCGATCTCAAGCAGTACTACAGAGCAATTGTGTTAAAAACTGCATGGTATTGGTACAGCGACAGGCAAGTAGACCAATGGAATAGAATTGAAGATCCAGAAATGAACCCACAGAGTTATGGTCACTTGATCTTTGATAAAGGAGCTACAACCATCCAGTGGAAAAAAGAGAGCCTTTTCAACAAATGGTACTGGTTCAACTGGAGGTCAACATGCAGAAGAATGCAAATTGACCCACTTTTATCTCCTTGCACTAAGATCAACTCCAAGTGGATCAAGCACCTCCACATAAAACCAGACACACTGAAACTAATAGAAAAGAAACTTGGGAAGACCCTGGAGGACATGGGCACAGGGGGAAAGTTCCTGAACAGAACAACAATAGCCTATGCTCTAAGATCAAGAATTGACAAATGGGACCTCTTAAAAATGCAAAGTTTCTTTAGGGCAAAAGACACTGTCAGAAAGACAAAACAACAACCAACAAAGTGGGAAAAGATCTTCACCAACCCCACATCCGACAAAGGACTAATATCCAATATATACAAAGAACACAATAAGTTAGACCCCAAATAACCAAATAACCCTATCAAAAAATGGGGTACAGAGCTAAACAAGAAATTTTCACCAGAAGAAATTCGGATGGCTGAGAAGCACCTTAAGAGATGTTCAACATCATTAGTCATCAGGGAAATGCAAATCAAAACAATCCTGAGATTCCACCTCACACCAGTCAGAATAGCTAAGATTAAAAACTCAAGAGACAATAGTTGCTGGTGAGGATGTGGAGAAAGAGGAACACTCCTCCATTGTTGGTGGGATTGCAAGATGGTACAACTGCTCTGGAAATCAGTCTGATGGTTTCTCAGAAAATTGGGCATGACACTTCCAGAGGACCCTGTCATACCACTCCTGGGCATATACCCAGAGGATTCCCCTGCATGCAATAAAGACACATGCTCTACTATGTTCATAGCAGCCTTATTTATAACAGCCAAAACCTTGAAAGAACCCAGATGTCCCTCAATTTAGGAATGGATACAGAGAATGTGGTATTTTTATACAATGGAATACTATTCAGCAATTAAAAATAATGAATTCATGCAATTTGTAGGCAAATGGTTGTATCTGGAAAATATCCTAAGTGAGTCAACCCAATCACAAAAGAATACACATGAATTGCAATCACTGATAAGTGGATATTAATGAGCCCAGAAGCTCTGAATACTCAAGACACAATTAGCTAACCAAAAGATTCCCAAGAAACTGGATGAAGAGGACTCTGGTCTGGAAAAGACTAAATCTGGTTTTGTAGGAGAGTACCAGAACAGAGAAATGGTGGGGAAAGGGGGTTATTGGGGAATGGAGGGAAGAAGACTTATGGGACATATGGTGAGGGGGGAACTGGAAAGGGGAAAGCCTTTGTAATATAAACAAAGAATATAGAAAAATAATTTAAAACAGAAAAAAAAAGAAATATAAAAAAAGAAAAAATCCAAGTAGTCATAGTGAAAAAAATTAAGCATATTGATATAATATTATCTCAAGAAACTTTGTGGTATAAGTTTATGAGAACAGTATACCATTTATGTTTAAACTTTTCATTGACATAAAACTGTTGTGGAACAAATAAGCTCATGTTTAAAATCAGATTTATGAATAGAATAGCTACAAAATTATAAAATATCTAAACAAGTATTATCCAGTTTAAATTTTCCCAAATGGACTATTTTGCAAATGAGTAAGTAATGACTAGGGAACCTGCCTGAACACGTAGCTGACTCTATCAGGTTTTCTCCAGCTCCAATTCTATTATTAATAAATTAATCATATTATAATATTATATATCAATATGGAATACTGAGTTAATACATTAATATTGTAAGGTATTATTAATATCATATATAATATAGTAAGCATAAAAATTAATATATAATTACATATATAATATAACTAATACACAATATATAATATAATGTGATAATACATATTATTAACAATATATATTATATAATCTTAATTGTAATTGCAATTAATATGCAATCATATATTATTGATCTATAATATATTATCAGTAATAGTATATATTTATATTTATATGGTATAGCTTTATATTATTAATATGAAATAATGATGTATACAATTAATATCTTTTAGTATTAATATATTGATTCATTTTGCCATATTGATTTAAATAAATGCATCATTATTGCTATCGTATTATTAACAGGAGTTACTTTCCATTTAAAAATTTCTTGCATTTTCCCTAAAACACTTTCTATGTTTTATAATAGCAGGGTAAATTTAACCATTGTGTCTGTTAAGACATCATTTTGATTACATCTCCAAAGATGAAATTTCTAATTATTGTCCAGCCACAAAGCCTACCTGTCTTTTTTTATGAATATAACCATTATTATATTTTGTACTCTTTTATGTTTTTTTTCAAACAATTTGTGTCTGTGAATCTCAGATGTCTTAGACACATACTATGGAATCATGTTTTCTTTATCCATTCTGTTAATCTAGCCATTTGAATGAGTTTTCAGCCCATATGAACGTAAAGTAATTGCTGATAACTTAGGCTATACATGTTCAGTCTATGATTTGTTTTTCTGTTACTTCTTCCTATGATTTATTCCTTCATTACTATTGTTTATGTTTCCATAGGTACAATCTAAAATGTCATTTTAACCATTGTGCTGCTTTTACTATAATTTATTTTAGTTATAAATAATTTCAATCAGAAATATAACACTCCACTTAATGAGCTCTTTCCCACTTCTTTCTTTTTTGTTTTAATTGGATATAATCTTCATTTACATTTCAAATGGTAAAACCTTTCCTGGTGCCCCCCTACCCAAAAAACCCAAAAACTCCTCCTCCCACCACCTGCCTCCAACTGATCCACTCCCACTTCCCCTCCTCGATTTTCCTTTGTTGGGGCATCTAGTGAGCCTTCACCAGACCAAAGACCATTCCTCCCACTGATGCCCAACAAGGCCTTCCCCTGAAACATTTTTGGCTGGAACCTTGTGTACCCCTTGGTTGACTGTTTAGTCCCTGTGAGTACTGTGTCGTCTGGGTGGCCAACATCGTTGTTCCTCCCATGGGGCTGTAAGCCCCTTCAGCTCCTCTGGACCACCCTTCAACTCCTCCATAGGAGACTCCACAATCAGACCAATAGTTGGCTGCCAGCATTTGCCTCTGTATGTGTAAGGCTCTAGCAGGGCCCCTCTGGAGACAACCATGGCATGCTCCTTTTGGTATGCACTTCTTGTCATCCATAATAGTGTTGGGGTTTTGTGATTGTTTATAGGATGAATCCCCAGGTAGGGCAGTCTCTCGGTGAACTTTACTTCAGTCTCTGCTCTACACTTTGTCTCCTTTATTGCTACTGTGAGTATTGTGTTCCCTTTCTCAGAGGAATCAAAGCACCCTCACTTAAGTCCTCCTTCTTGAGCTTCCTGTGCTGGGTGAATTGTAACTTGTTTATTTTCAGCTAACATCCAGTTGTTAGTGAGTGCTTACCATGTGTGTTCTTTTGAGATTGGGTTTCCTCGCTCAGGATGACACTTTTTAGTTCCATCCATTTGCCTAAGAATCTTGGCTTAACTCTAACCAAACAAGCGAAAGATCTGTACAACAGGAACTTCAAGTCCTTGAAGAAAGAAATCGAAGAAGACCTCAGAAGATGGAAAAATATTTCTTGCTCCTGGATTGGCAGGATCAATATAGTAAAAATGGCCATCTTGCCAAAAGCAATCTACAGATTCAATGCAATCCCCATCAAAATCCCAAATCAATTCTTCATAGATCTAGAAAGAGCAATTCTTAAATTCATCTGGAGCAACAAAAAACCCAGGATAGCTAAAACTATTCTCAACAATAAAAGGACTTCTGGGGGAATCAATATTCCTGACCTCAAGCAGTACTACAGAGCAATTGTGTTAAAAACTGCATGGTATTGGTATAGCAACAGGCAAGCAGATCAATGGAACAGGATTGAAGACCCAGAAATTAACCCACAGACTTATGGTCACTTGATCTTTGATAAAGGAGCCACAACCATCCGGTGGAATAAAGATAGCCTTTTCAACAAATGGTGCTGGTTCAACTGGAAGTCAACATGCAGAAGAATGCGAATTGACCCACTCTTATCTCTTTGCACTAAGATCAACTCCAAGTGGATCAAGCACCTCCACATAAAACCAGACACACTGAAACTAATAGAAAAGAAACTTGGGAAGACCCTGGAGGACATGGGCACAGGGGGAAAGTTCCTGAATAGAACAACAATAGCCTATGCTCTAAGATCAAGAATTGACAAATGGGACCTCTTAAAAATGCAAAGTTTCTTTAGGGCAAAAGACACTGTCAGAAAGACAAAACAACAACCAACAAAGTGGGAAAAGATCTTCACCAACTCCAAATCCGACAGAGGGCTAATATCCAATATATACAAAGAACTCAAGAAGTTAGACCACAAAGAACCAAATAACCCTATCAAAAAATGGGGCACAGAGCTAAACAAAGAATTTTCACCAGAAGAAATTCGGATGGCCAAGAAACACCTTAAAAGATGTTCAACATCATTAGTCATCAGGGAAATGCAAATCAAAACAACCCTGAGATTACACCTTACACCAGTCAGAATAGCTAAGATTAAAAACTCAAGAGACAACAAGTGGTGGCAAGGATGTGGAGAAAGAGGAACGCTCCTCCACTGTTGGTGGGATTGCAAAATGGTAAAACCGCTCTGGAAATCAGTTTGGCGGTTCCTCAGAAAATTGGGCATGTCACTTTCAGAGGACCCTGATATACCACTCTTGGGCATATACCCAGAGGATTCCCCTGCATGCAATAAGGACACATGCTCCACTATGTTTATAGCAGCCTTGTTTATAATAGCCAGAAATTGGAAGGAGCCCAAATATCACTCAAAGGAGGAATGGATACAGAAAATGTGGTATATTTATACAATGGAATACTACTCAGCAATTAAAAATAATGAATTCATGCAATTTGTAGGTAAATTTTTAGACCTGGAAAATATTATCCTGAGTGAATTAACCCAATCACAAAAGAATGCACATGAAATGCAATCACTGATAAGTGGATATTAATGAGCTCAGAAGCCCTAAATACTCAAGACACAAATAGCAAGTCAAATGATTCCCAAGAAGAAGAAAGGAGAGGACTCTGGGCCTGTAAAGATTGCATCCAGTTTAGTAAAGAAACCGAGGGGGGAGGGGGAATGATTGGGGAACAGTTGGGGGGAGAGGAACTATGGGAACTATGGTGGGTGGGAACTGGGAAACGGGAAAGCCTTTGGAATGTAAACATAGAATATAGAATATAAAAAAAAATAAAAAAAATAGCTGAATGGTATTCCATTGTGTATATATACCACAGTTTCTGTATCCATTCCTCTGTTGAAGTTCACCTGGGTTCTTTCCAGCTTCTGGCTATTATAAATAAGGCAGATATGAACATAGTGGAGCATGTGTCCTTATTACATGTAGGAGCATCTTATGGATATATGCCCAGGAGTGGTATAGCTGGGTCCTCAGGTAGTACTATGTCCAATTTTCTGAGGAATTGCCAAACTGATTTCCAGAATATTTTTACCAGCTTACAATCTCACCAACAATGGAGAAGTGTTCCTCTTTCCCCACATCCTCTCCAGCACCTGCTGTCTCCTGAGTTTTTCATCTCCTGACTGGTGTAAGGTGGAATCTCAGTGTTGTTTTGATTTGCATTTCCCTGATAACTAAGGATGCCGAACATGGTTTTACAGGCATTTGAGTTTCCTCAGTTGAGAATTCCCTGTTTAGCTCTGTACCCCATTTTCAATAGGGTTATTTGACTCTCTGGAGACTAACTTCTTGAGTTTGTTGTATACTTTGGATATTATCCCTCTGTCGGTTGTAGGATTGGTAAAGATCTTTCCCCAATTTGTTGGTTGCCCTTTTTTTCCTATTGATCGTGTCCCTTGCCTTACAGAATCTTTGTAGTTTTATGAGGTCCCATTTGTTGATTCTTGTTCTTAGAGCATAAGCCATTGGTGTTTTGTTCAGGAACTTTTCTCCTGTGCCCATGTGTTCAAGATTCTCTCCATCTTTCTCCTCTATAAGCTTCATTGTATCTGGTTTTATGTGTAGGTCTTTGATCCACTTGGACTTGGCTTTGTACAAGATGATAAGAATGGGTCGATTTGCATTTCTCCACATGCTGACCTCCAGTTGATCCAGCACCATTTGTTAAAAATGCTGTCTATTCTCCACTGGATGATTTTAGCTCATTTGTCAAAGATCAAGTGACCATAGGTGTGTGGGTTCATATTAGGGTCTTTAATTCTGTTCCATTTATCTTCCTGCCTATCTCCATACCAATACCAAGCAGTTTTTATCACTATTGCTCTGTCTTAGAGCTTGAGCTCAGGGCCTATGAGTCCCCCTGGAGATATTTTGTTGTGGAGAATAGTTTTGCTATGCTGAGTTTTTTGTTATTTCAGATGAATTTGAGAATTGCACTTTCTAGATCTGTGAAGAATTGATTTGGGATTTTGAGGGGGATTGCCTTGAATCTGTAGATTGCTTTTGGCAAGATGGCCATTTTTACTATATTGCTCCTGCAGATCCATGAGCATGGGAGATCTTTCCATCTTCTGAGATCTTCTTCAATTTCTTTCTTCAGAGACTTGAAGTTCTTGTCATACAGATCTTTCACTTGCTTTTTTAGGATCACACCAAGGTATGAAATATTATTTGAGACTATTGTGAAGGGTGTTATTTCCCTAATTTCTTTATCAGCTTGTTTATCCTTTGAGTAGAGGAAGGCTACTGATTTGTTTGAGTTCATTTTATATCCAGCCACTTTGCTTAAGTTGTTTATCAGCTATAGGAGTTCTCTGGTGGAAGTTTTGGGGTCACGTAAGTATATGATCATATCATCTGCAAATAGTAATATTTTGACTTCTTCCTTTCCAATTTGTATACCTTTGACCGCCTTTTGTTGTCTGCTCTGGCTAAGAATTCAAGTACTATATTGAATAGATAGGAAGGGAGTGGGCAGGCTTGTTTGGTCCCCAATTTTAGTGGGATTGCTTCAAGCTTCTCTCTGTTTAATTTGATGCTGGCTACCAGTTTGCAGTATATTGCTTTCACTATGTTTAGGTATAGACCTTGGATTCCTGTTCTCTCCAAGATGTTTTTCATGAAGGGATGCTGGATTTTGTCAAAAGCATTTTCAGCATCTAATGAAATGACAATGTGTTTTTTTTTCCTTGAGTTTGTTTATGTAGTGGATTGCATTGATGGATTTATGTATATTGAACCATTCCTGCATCCCTTGGGATGAAGCCTACCTGATTGTGGTGAATTATAGTTTTGATGCATTCTTGGATTTGGTTGTCCAGAATTTTATTGCGTATTTTGACATTGATGTTCATGAGGGAGATTGGTCTGAACTTCTCTTTACTTGTTTGGTCTTTGGTTTATGTATAAGCATTATTGTGGTTTCATAGAATGAGTTGGGTAGTGTTTCTTCAGTTTCTATTTTGTGGAATAGTTTGAAGAGTATCAGTATTAGCTCTTCTTTGAAGATCTGATACAATTCCAAGCTAAAACCATCTGGTCCAAGGCCAGATTTTATTTATTTGGGTAGTGCCTCTGTACCCTCTGGTTAGTCTGGCAAAGGGTTTATCTATCTTGTTGATTTTTTCAAAGAACCAGCTCTTGGTTTTGTTGATTCTTTGTATAGTTCTTTTTGTTTCTGTTTGGTTGATTTTGGCCCTAAGTTCTATTATTTCCTGCAGTCTGCTTCTGTTGGGAGTATTTGCTTCTTTTGTTCTAGAGCTTTCAAGTGTACTGCCAAGCTGTTAGTTTATGCTTTCTCCATTTTCATTTAGTTGGCACTCAGAGCTATGAGTTTTCCTCTTAGCACTGCTTTCACTGTGTTCCATAAGTTTTGGTATGATGTGTCTTCATTTTAATTAAAATTTAAAAAGACTTTAATTTCTTTCTTTATTTCTTCCTTTACCAAGCTATGATTGAGAAGAGCATTGTTGAAAGTCCAAGTTTATGTGTGTTTTCCATTGTTTTTCTTTGAGCTTAAGATCAGCCTTAGGTCTTGGTGATCAGATAAGGAGCATGGAATAATTTCAATATTTCTGTAACTGTTGAGGCCTGTTTTGTGACCAAATATATGGTCAATTTTGGAGAAGGTACCATGAGTTGCTGAGAAGAATGTATAGTCTTTTGCTTTAGGCTGGAATGTTCTGTAAATATATGTTAGATCTATTTGGTCCATAACTTCAGTTAGTTTCACTGTATCTCTGTTTAGTTTCTGTTTCTATGATTTGTCCATTGTTGAGAGTGGGGTGTTGAAGTCTCCCAGTATTTTTGTGTGGGGTGCAATGTGTGCTTTGAGTTTTAGTAAAGTTTCTTTTATGAATGTGGGTGCCCTTGTGTTTGGAACATAGATGTTCAGAATTGAGAGTTCATCTTGGTAGACTTTTCATTTGACCAATATGAAGTATCCCTCCTTATCTTTTTTGACAACTTTTGGTTGAAAGTCAATTTTTTTCAATATAAGAATGGCAACTCTAGCTTCTTTCTTGGGGCCATTTGCTTAGAAAATTGCTTTCCAAACTTTAACTCTGACGCAGTGAATTTTTCACTACTTTCACTAGTAGTAGCCTTTTTTACCAAGGTAGGTTTCTTGTATGCAGCAAAATGTTGGGTCTGTTTACATATCCAGTCTGTTAGTCTATGTCTTTTTATAGGGGGAATTGAAAGCACTGATGTTAAGAGATATTAAGGAAAAGTGATTGTTGCTTACTGTTATCTTCTTTGTTAAAGATGAAATTCTGTTTGTGTAGCTATCTTCTGTTGGGTTTGTCAAAAGATTACTTTGCTTTTTCTATAATGTGGTTTCTAACCTTGTGTTGGTATTTTCCACCCATTATTCTTTGTAGAGCGGGATTTGTGGACAAATACTGTGTAAAATTTGCTTTTGTCATGGAATGTCTTGCTTTCTTCATCTATGGTAATTGAAAGTTTTTCTGGGTATAGTAATCTGGGCTGACATTTATGTTCTCTTAGGATCTGTATGACATCTGCCCAGGATCTTCTAGCTTTCATAGTTTCTGGTGAAAAGTCTTGGGTAATTCTGATAGGTTTGCCTTTATATGTTACTTGGTCTTTTTCCCTTACTGCTTTCAATATTCTTTCTTTGTTTAGTGCATTTTATGTTTTGATTATTATGTGATGGGAGAAATTTCTTTTCTGGTCCAGTCTGTTTGGAGTTTGTCTTAGTTAGGGTTTTACTGCTGTGAACAGACACCATGACCAATGCAAGTTTTATAAAAGACAACATTTAATTGGGGTTGGCTTACAGGCTCAGAGGTTCAGTCCATTGTCATCAAGGCAGAAACATGGCAGCATCCAGGCAGGCATGGTGCAGGAGGAGCTGAGAGTTCTACATCTTCATCTGAAGGCTGCTAGTGGAAGACTCACTTCCAGGCAACTAGGGTGAAGGTCTTAAGCCCACACCCACAGTGACACACCTACTCCAACAAGGCCACACCTCCTAATAGTGCCACTCCCTGGGAAAAGCTTATACAAACCATCACAGAGTTATGTAGGCTTCTTGTATGTTCATGGGCATTTCTTTCTTTAGCATAGGAAATTTTTCTTCTATAAATTTGTTGAAGATATTTACTAGTCCTTTAACATATAAATCTTCACTCTCTTCTATACCTATAATCCTTAGGTTTGGTCTTTTCATTAGGTCCTGGACTTCCTGGATACTTTGGGTTACAAACTTTTTGCATTTTGCACTTTTTTTTACTGTTGAGTCAATGTGTTCTATGGAATCTTCAGCATCTGAGATTCTTTCTTCTATCTCTTGTATTCTGTTGTTGATGCTTGCATCTATGATTCCTGAATTCTTCTCAAGGTTTTCTATCTCCAGAGATGTCTCACTTTGTGATTTCTTTATTCTTTCTACTTCCATTTTTAGATCCTGCATAGTTTTGTTCAGTTCCTTCACTTATTTGTTTGGTTTTTCCTGAAATTCTTTAAGGGATTTTTGTGTATCCTCTTTAAGGGCTTCTACCCGTTGACCCATATTCTCCTGTGTTTCTTTTATGGATTTTTGTGATTCCTCTTTAAAGGCTTCTGCATGTTGACACATGTTCTCCCATAATTCTATATGGGATTTTTTTGTTGCCTCTTTAAGGGCTTCTACCTGTTGACTCATGTTCTCATGTATTTCTTTAGGGGAATATTTATGTCCTTCTTGAATTCTTCCATCAGCATGTAGAGATGTGATTTTAAATCCAACTCTTCCTTTTTCAATGTGATGAAGTATCCAGGACTTGTTGTTGTGGAAGAACTGGGTTCTGATGGTGCCATGTTTCCTTGGTTTCTATTGGTAATGATCTTGTGTTTGCCTTTGGCCATCTAGTTATCTCTGGTATTAGCTGGTCTTGCTGTCTCTGACTGTAACTTCTCTGTCCTGCAGGCCTGTGTATCTGTACTCCTGGGACTTCCTTTCTCTCAAATGCCCTGCATACATCTGGAAGTATCAGAAGATGGGGTCTTCCCTGTGGCAAACTTGGCAAGGGTCGAATGCCCTGCAGGCATGTAGTTCTCGAATGTCCTGCACAGTGCTGGATCTTGAAAGTAGTGCTGCTGTGAATGCCCTGTTGCTGCCGGTTCTCTAGAAAGTATCAGGAAATGGGTTCTTCCCCATGTCAGAAGAGGCATGGTTCTACCACATTGGAAGTAATGGGGCAGGTGGTGGTGGAGGAGGAGGGTGGGGTAGAAGGGACAGAAGGGGAGTGGTGATCTTGAGGGAGTATGGGTTTTGGTAGTTGCTGGGTAGTGAGTCCCAGCCAGCAGCTCTGAGAATTCAGAGTTGGGGGGTAGTTCTTACTGAATGCCCTGCTGCTGCCAGTTCTCTAGAAAGTATCAGGAAGTGGGGTCTTCCCTGTGGTAGAAGTGGCACAGGTCTACCACATCAGAAGGAATGGGGCAGGCCCCACTTCTTTCTTCTATACTGGTATTTTCAAATTACATTCATATAAATATAATGGTGCAAAGTGAAGTTTTATAATTCTACTTTTATACTACAGTTAAATCATAAAAGATTTTTAAAGGTCACAAATGGCAACAAAAGCTATTTTATTTTATTTAACTACATTAATTACATTAATATTTACCCATATAGTTACTGTGTTTATTTTTAGTTATGATTATTATTATCATTACTGTTCATTTGTGTGAATTTGTGTTATTGTTCAGTAACTTTTCAGTTCTACTCTAAATATGTCCTTATTATTTTCTACAGGACAGTTATGCAAGGAAATACTAATCTCAGATTTGTTCCTCAGTTAGGAATGTCCCAATTATTGTTTTAATTTTCATTTATCTTCTGAATGAGCTTTGTCTGTTATGGAATTCTTCCTGGATAGAGTCTTCTTTGACAACTCGATGTTGTATGACTTCTTGTTAACCTACATATTTTTTCCAAGAAAAATAACATTTCTTTCTTATCCTTTTCAAGATTCCCTCTCTTTGCTTTTCAAGAGCTTGACTCTGTTTTGAATGTGAGCTTCCTTCATTTTATCTTCATTGGGGCTTGTTGAAACTTTTGGATTAGTAGCTAAATGTCTTTCATCAATGTTGTACAGTTTGCAACAATGATTTCCTCAATAAGTTTCCCTTTGTTTCCTTATATTTCTATGTATACAGTCTTGGTTGGGTTACACAGGTTGCTAAGAATGTATTCATTTTTGCTTTACCTCCTGCGTTTCAACACAACAAACATGTTTTAAAATAGTTTCATTTTATTTATTTACTTCTTTGTTTGTTTGAATGTGTTTTCATGCCACGACGTGTATAGAATTCAGAGGGCAGCTTGTGGGAATCTGATCCCTCTTTCCACCATGTGGGTTCCAGGTATAGAACTCAGGTTCTCATGCTTAGCAACAAGCATGTTTAACAGCTGAGCCATTTCACAGCTCAACTTCACTAATTCAGCCATGGATTCTTTTGAATTTATTCTTGAGTTCTTTATGTTGAGAGTGGACATGAGCAACGAAAACTATTCTCCATTGAGTGGCATAGAGATCAAGCAAAGTACAAATAAATACAATGAGATGGTAAGAAGGTGAATCCAAAATACATAAATGAAATATATTAGTTAGCAATATCAACAGGTTAAGGACACTAGTGTTAATTAACAGATCTTCTGGTAGTGGCAGAGATTTTACCCAGGAAATGAGGTGCAAATGAATCTGTGAGTATATGGCTTTAAGCACTGTCCCTTAGTTTTTATTTCTTATTCCCATCTTTTTTCGGGGTTGTGAATTTTCTAGTTTAAAGTAAACAAATGGGTGTGGAGTGGCTGATTTATAGGATTCTAGTGTCAAACAATAGATTTTATGTCATTGACAGCTGTGGGGTATATTAAATTTTGAATGAGGGAAAACAGGCCACATAGCCACTTGTCAACCACTTGGCAAGAAGTTTGAATTAGCCCTAAGGTAATGGAATACAATTAGATTTTAGACAACTTATGTGAGGTCTAACAGTAAATGCCTAGACAGCAACTATACTTGGTAAATTTTGGACATCTATCTTTATATTCTCAAATACTTTCTTCTTTCCCCCTACCACAACTGTTGTTGAATCTTTTCATGGGTTATTCCATTGCAATTAATAGACTTTTATAATTAAAATGTTCACTTTTGCTTATTTTCTGCTTATTGATATCCTCTATTTGGTGATTCACTATTCTCAAGAATCAATGAAATACTTAATACATGCTTTCTCTTAGTACTTGGAGAGTATTTCTAAATAACTGACAACTGAGGCAGGAAAGATGGCTCAACAGGGAATGGCTCATACTTTTCTTGGAAGAGTATCCAAATTTGGTTCTCACGACCATTGTTGAGCATCTCACAACCATCTAGCACCTGTAATTTAAGAGGGAGATGGCAGCTCTAACTTCTTCCAGAACCTGCAGCTCACATGCTCATACATGTACATCATGAAAATAATAAAAATAAATATTATTAAATAGCAATGAAACTGACAACTGAGTGTAGTGGTACACACCTGTAATCCAAGCACTTGAAGGCAGAAGCAGATGGATCATAGGTTTCAGGCAAGTGATAATGATGCAAAAGGCCCAAGAAGAGGTGAGGCTATGTAATAAGGCCCAGTTGTTTTTTTTTTTATTTAAAAGGTGATTACAAAACACAACAATCAGACATTAGTAGGTGCTAAGAACAGAAATTTGATCATCTGCAGCAGTAATATACACATAACCACAGAGCCATCTCTCTAGCCCTTCAAGTTGATACATTTTATTTTTGTGTATGATTCTTAGTTTTGTGGGTGATTTATAATTGTGAAAACTACATTTTAACAATTGATCTTAGAGCCTGGGCCATTAGTATTCTGGATTTTGCAGGCACATGAATGGAACTAGAAAATATCATTCTGAGTGAAGTAAGCCACACCCAAAAGGACATGCATGGTAGCCACTGATAAATGGATATTAACCATAAAGTACTGAATATTCATAATACACCCTACAGATTCAAAAAGTTAAACAAAAAGGAAGGCCCAAGTAAGGATGCTTAAATCCTACTTTGATGGGGAGAGAAATGGAAGGAGGAGCCTGGGTGAGAAAGCACAGGGGTGGGGAGGGAGAGGGGAGAGCAGGGTCAAATATGAACTCTAGAGACAGGACAGATACCCAGAGGGTCAGGAGAATGGATGGAAATGCACAGCTTCTGGAGTTGGAGGTGGAGGCTCCCAGGCCTAGTGTTGGTGGAATTAGCCAAAATGCCTATCAGTGGGGGATATGGAAACAGAAAAAAACCCCTCCAGTAGTTAGACAGAGGCCCCAGTGGAGGGATAGGGACACTAGTCTACCTACAAAACTTTCGACTCAAATTCGCTCTTTTCTGAAAGAAATGCAGAGACAGAAATGGAGCAAAGACTGAAGGAAATGTCTTCCAGAGACTGGACCAACTTGGGATCTATCCCATAGGCAGGCACTAAACCCTGACACTATGACTGAGGCCATGTTGTGCCTGCAGACAGGAGCCTAGCATGACTATCCTCTGAGAGGCTCTACCAACAGCTGAAACAGATGCAGATACTCACAAGCAACCATTGGACTGAGGTTGGGGACACCTGTCCCAATAGATGCCACAGTGTAGGGGGAACAATGGCAGTGAAGTAGGAGTGGGTGGATGGGTGGAGGAACAACCTTGTAGAAGCGGGGAAAGGGGGAATGGGATGGGGGTATCTGGGAGATGGGAAAACCGGGTAAGGGGATAACACTTGAAATGTAAATAAAATAAAAAAATAGAGTGAGGGAAAGGGCTGAAGGAGCTGAAGGGGGTGGCAATCCCATATGTTGACCAACAGTGTCAAGTAACCTGGAAGCCTAGGTATTCCCAGAGACTAAGCCATCAACCAAAGAGCATACAGGGGCTGGTCTGAGGGCCCTGGCACATAGGTAGCAGAGGCCTGCTTTATCTGGTCTCAGTGGGAGACGATGGGTCTAATCCTCTAGAGACTTGATGCTCCAGGATGGTGGGGGTGTGATTCTGCAAAAAAGTACCTTATCAGAGTGTGTATGAGAGAAGATCTCCAGGGGGGTCTTTCCCATTGCTTTTTTTCTTTTGTTGCTATCCAAAATACTGTAAAGTCTTTGTTCTTTGCTGACTATGGCTACTATAAATGTCTTCTTACAAACAACAGCTTATAAGAGTACATAGAACTATAAGAGTGGATATACTCAGTAGCGTACCTTTTCCAAAGTCGACCATGTAATTGGTCACAAATCAGACCTCAACAAATATAAGAAGATTGAACTAATCCCATGCCTCCTATCTGATTACCATGGAGGAAGAGTGGTCTTCAATAACAGCAAAAACAACAGAAAATCCTCATACACATGGAGACTGAACAATATTCTACTTAATGATACCTTAGTCAAGGAAGAAATAAAGAAAGAAATCAAAGACTTTCTAGAATTTACTGAAAATGAAGGCACAACATACACAAATCTATGGGACACAATGAAAGCCGTGCTAAGAGGAAAACTCATAGTCCTGAGGGCCTCCAAAAAGAAACAGGAGAGAGCTTATACTAGCAACTTAACAACACACCTGAAAGCTCTGGAACAAAAAGAAGCTATTTTACCCAGGAGGAGTAGAAGACAGGAAATCATCAAACTCAGGGCTGAAATCAATCAAGTTGAAACAAAAAGAACCATACAAAGAATCAAAACCAGGAGCTGGTTCTTTGAGAAAATAAACAAGATAGATAAACCCTTAGCCAGACTTACCAAAGGGCACAGAGACAGTATTCAAATTAACAAAATTAGATACGAAAAGGGCGATATAACAACAGGAACTGAGGAAAGTCAAAAAATCATCAGATCCTACTACAAAAGCCTATACTCAACACAACTGGAGAATCTGCAAGAAATGGACAATTTCCTAGACAGATACCAAATACCAAAATTAAATCAGGATCAAATAGATCGTCTAAACAGTCCCATAACACCCAAAGAAATAGAAGGGGTCATAGAAAGTCTTCTAACCAAAAAAAGCACAGGACTGGATGGTTTTAG
Organism: Apodemus agrarius; assembly: GCA_964023405.1. Lineage (NCBI taxonomy): Eukaryota > Metazoa > Chordata > Mammalia > Rodentia > Muridae > Apodemus > Apodemus agrarius. Next base: position 107,472,578 of record OZ030010.1, read on the forward strand.
TGCAGAATTCTATCAGACATTCAAAGAAGACCTAATACCAATACTCTTCAAATTATTCCACAAAATAGAAACAGAAGGAACACTACCCAACTTATTATATGAAGCCACAATTACACTGATACCAAAACCACACAAAGATCCAACAAAGAAAGAGAACTTCAGAACAATCTCTCTTATGAACATCCATGCAAAAATACTCAATAACATTCTTGCCAACCAAATCCAAGATCACATCAAAACGATCATTCACCATAATCAAGTTGGCTTCATCCCAGGGATGCAGGGATGTTTCAATATATGGAAATCCATCAACGTAATCCACTACATAAACAAACTTAAAGAAAAAAACACATGGTCATCTCATTGGATGCTGAAAAAGCATTTGACAAAATTCAGCATCCCTTCATGCTAAAAGTCTTGGAAAGAACAGGAATTCAAGGCCCATACCTAAACATAGTAAAAGCAATATACAGAAAACCAGTAGCCAACATCAAAATAAATGGAGAGAAACTTGAAGCGATACCACCAAAATCAGGGACTAGACAAGGCTGCCCCCTCTCACCATATCTTTTCAATATAGTACTTGAGGTACTAGCTAGAGGAATTCAACAACATAAGGAAATTAAAGGGATACAAATTGGAAAGGAAGATGTCAAACTATCACTATTAGCAGATGATATGATAGTATACTTAAGTGACCCAAAAAACTCCACCAGAGAACTCCTGCAACTGATAAACAACTTCAGCAAAGTGGCTGGTTATAAAATCAACTCAAGCAAATCAGTAGCCTTCCTATACTCAAAGGATAAGCAGGCTGAGAAAGAAATTAGGGAAATGACACTCTTCACAATAGCCACAAATATAAAGTATCTTTGTGTGACTCTAACCAAACAAGTGAAAGATTTGTATGACAAAAACTTCAGGTCTCTGAAGAAGGAAATGAAGAAGACCTGAGAAAATGGAAAAATCTTCCATGCTTGTGGCTTGGCAGGAAAAATATAGTTAAAATGGCAATCTTGCCAAAAGTTATATACAGATTCAATGCAAACTCATCAAAATCCCAACTCAGTTCTTCATAGAGTTAGACAGAGCAGTTCTCAAATTCATCTGGAATAACAACAAAACCCAGGATAGCTAAAACTATCATCAACAGTAAAAGATCTTCTGGGAGAATCAATATCCCAGATCTCAAGCAATACTACAGAGCAGTAGTGTTAAAAATGCATGTTATTGGTACAGTGACAGATAGGTGAATCAATGGAATAGGATTGAAGACTCAGAATTGAACCCACACATCTATGGCCATTGATCTTTGACTAAGGAGCTGAAAACATCCAGTGGAAAAAGATAGTCTTTTCAACAAATGGTGCTGGCTCAACTGGAGGTCAACATGCAGAATAATGAGAATTGATCCACTCTTATCTCCTTGTACTAAGCTCAACTCCAAGTGGATCAAGGACCTCCACATTAAATCAGACATGCTAAAATTAATAGAAAAGAAACTGGGGAAGACCCTTGAAGACATTGGCTCAGGGGGAAAGTTCCTGAACAGAACACCAATAGCTTATGCTCTAAGATCAAGAATAGACAAATGGGACCTTATAAAATTACAAAGTTTCTGCAAGGCAAAAGACACTGTCAAAAGGACAAATCGGCAACCAACAAATTGGGAAAAGATCTTCAGCAACCCTACATCTGACAGGGGGCTAATATCCAATGTATACAATGAACTCAAGAAGTTAGACCCTGGAAAACCAAATAACCCTATCAGAAAATGGGGTACAGAGCTAAACAAAGACTTTTCACCTGAAGAAATCCGGATGGCTGAGAAACACCTTAAAAAATGTTCAACATCATTAGTCATTAGGGAAATGCAAATCAAAACAACCCTGAGATTTCACCTCACACCAGTCAGAATGGCTAAGATTAAAAACTCAGGAAACAACAAGTCTTAGCAAGGATGTGGAGAAAGAGGAACACTTCTCCACTGCTGGTGGGACTGCAAACTGGTTCAACCACTCTGAAAATCAGTCTGGCGTTTTCTCAGAAAACTGGACACAATACTTCCAGAGGACCCAGCCATACCACTCCTGGGCATATACCCAGAAGATTCCTCAGCATGCAATAAGGATACATGCTCCACTATGTTCATAGCAACCCTATTTATAATAGCCAGAAGCTGGAATGAACCCAGATGTCCCTCAATGGAAGAATGGATACAAAAAATGTGGTATATATACACAATGGGGTACTACTCAGCCATTAGAAACAATGAATTCATGAAATTCTTAGAGAAATGGATGGAGCTGGAGAACATCATACTAAGTGAGATAACACAGTGTCAAAAGAATACCCATGGTATGCACTCACTGATAAATAGATATTAGCCTAGAATCCTGGGACACCAAAGACACAATCCACATACCAAATGATGTCCAACAAGAAGGAAGGAGTGGACCCTGGTTCTCGAAATGCTCAAAGCATCAGTGTAGGGGAATACCAGAACAGGGAAGTGGGAAAGGGTGAATGGGGGAACACGGGGAGAGAGAAGGGACCTTTGGGGGGGAACCAGAAAAAGGAAAATGAAATGTAAATAGAGAATTTATCCAAAAAAAAAAGAATGTAAAAAAAAAACTTGCATTCTCCGAAAAATCATGGCATGTTGCATATCCCAGTGTTGATAAAAATCAGAAATGATACTGAACTAAATAGTCTTTAAGGGACATTACTAGAACAGTATTATAATTCATAGCCTAGGGAATAGATGAAAACAAAGATATAGTATTTATGTTTCAAAAACTAGGTAATAATCCACATGCCATTCTGGTTCCTCAGCCATTTTATCTTGCTTCCCCTAGTGAAACATGTCAAGCATGCACTTTATAAGATTAAGTACATGTTTGTCTACATGTGGAAAAGATAAAATTAATCCACAGCTCACTGGTCAAAGGTGATAGGATATAGCTTCTCAAATAGTTTCAAGGCATGGTCTTTTAAATTATTTAAACCTGGCTCCTAATAAGTCATATTTCACAGTCACTTTTATAAAAACAACTGCCAGGACAGAAAGATTTTTAGCATGCCTCATAAAAACAGTTCCTCTGACCTTACTTTTCACATCACATGGAATGTTCACTATAATTCACTGGCTGAGCAGGGGAAGACATAACAATCTGGCATTTCTATCTACTATGGTCTTCACATTCTCTCATCCACTCACTGCAAATCCCTCTGTTCCAAAAGTTGAGAAGAAAACTCTCTTATAAATAAGGACAATGAGATGAGATAAGAAATACTCTTCAACAAAGCCTGATTTTTCAAGAGCCAAATAGCTCTTTGAACTTTACCATAAAATCTTTCATATTAGGGATTCAACCTGTTCATCTTTTACTACCATAAACACATTTCTGAAGAATGCTTTGACTTTGTGCTGTGATCACTCTAAATCTGACCAGACACAGTTATCTCTCATAAAAATAGAGGAATATCAATATGAAAAAATGAAAAAATACCATATTAATATGTTTACCAAGTGCTTTTCCAAGGAAATAGCAGGACAAGAGTGATATGAAGTGAGAAGTAGAAAAATGAGAAGGGGTCTCCAACTCAGCATGAGGGTGGAGGTCAATACAGAATGAGAAGGAAAGATTACAGACAACATCAATTTTTTATAAAGACTCAAGGAATAATATTTTATATTGAATAAACTACTTATGAACAATACATTACACACACATCACATCACATCACATCACATCACATTACATCACATCACATCACATCACATCACATCACACCACATTATTTTCTGCAAGTTCTATTCTACTTACATCTTACCAAATAATCTGTAGGCAGTTTGAGGGGAAACATAATGTTCATCTATATCCTCTACAAATGAACAATTTCTGCTACCTAGTAAGCATTCCATAAATATTCAGAGCATGTGAACATGGGGTTAAGTCAATGTATTTTCTAAGAAATCCATCAGTCCAGCATATGAATTATTTAAAAAACAAATCACAGTAACACTTAAGATAACAATTTGATTATACCTTTGAGAAACCTCTTTCAAATTCTTGACAGTTTATATACAAAATTATAAGTGTCATTGATTATATATTTAAAATATTGTGATGGCTATGAGGAATCCTACCCAGAGAATAAATTAATTACTTAGAGATAGCTAATGATTTGATTATTAATAAAAAAATTCCCCCAAATATATAGTTAAATGTTACCAAAGAACTACCATACATCTGTACTTGGCAACCATGGGTTAATAGGCATGCATTGCTGACACCCAGTGGAAAACAGGTATAGAGCAAGTCATTTCAAACCTCAGAGAGGTTTCTCCCTATATTATCTAATGTTATGTTTTATATACAGAGTACTCATCTAAAATTTTATGAATATTTAGAAATTTCTAGGAAAATATTGCTCATTAAACTTTCACCAAGAAACAATGGTGTTTGACCCAAAACACTGGGAGTTCATGGGAGGCTAATATAATTTTAGTGTAATTTAAAGCATAACAGATTATAATAATAGTACATTAGCAGTAATATCAAACACACTGCAAGATCATTTGTCTTCCACATGAAAAATTATATCCATGTAATTATTGAAAGAATGAAGAGAAAAGAGTAGAGGAAAATTTTTCCCATGAACCCAATATTTTGTGTTTTTCTGGCACATTAATCTTCACAGACATTTTAATGCCTTAGGAAACTTGAATGAAGAACAAGTTCTTGTCTTCTCTTCATTCTCTTTTTACAGCTAAGATTAGCTTCCAAGAGTTTAAAACAGAATAAAAAAATCTTTTGCCTTAATTGTCTAATGACTAAAAGCACAGTAAGTCATTTTGCTGTTCAGGAAGTACATAAGGACTCCTCAAGTGACAACTGGAGGTCACTGACACCATCACCATGAATCTTCTTGTCAAAGGATTGAGCAAAATAGTTGCTATGTTTAATGTCAAAGTGGCAGCTGCTCTGGAAAATTTGTCAACTGAAAACCAAAACCATGTTACTGGACAGCTGGAAGAGATGTGTGTTTGTGCTGACAGTGAGCCAGCAGAAACAAGAAGTGTGGCTTTGATGTTTCAGCATTAAGTGAACAACAGAGTGATCACAACCCTCAGCATAGTGTTTCTTTAAATTCTTGGTTTTCACAAAGCAGTTAAAAATGTCAAACCGCCATGATTCTTGACATAGGTGTGGCACAGTTTTTTCTAAGTGCAAATTGTTCCTGTCTTATGAATTGCTATGATTTTCCCTTGAAATGAATTCAAGTAATTAAGTATGAGTCAACATTTTATATGAAATAGGTTTTTTTTTTTTTTTTTTTTTTTGCCTATGTAGTGATTCTGAGAACACTTAAGGGAGGCTAGGCTAAGCTATAATGATCGGAAAGTTAAATGTACTGACATGAACTATTTATCTTGGGGTTTATCAGGTATGACCCCTCTCCCTGTTTGTGTGGAGGGATCCAGGATCACACAACAAAGCATTATGTCATATTCTTTCTTTTTGTTTTTGTTTTTATATTTTGTTATTCATTTTTAGTTTTGAGACATTGTCTCCGCTGACCTCTGACACATGTTCCTCCAGTTTGCACTTCTCCAGTGCTAGGATCACAGAGGTGTCCCATGGTTCCATTACATTGCTCCTGAGAAGAGGGGATTTTTTTCTAAAGATGGAGAAATAAAATAATCTGTGCAATAAAGTGAATTCCTTTATAAGAAATGACAGAGGAGATCACCCCATCTTATTTTTTACACTTTACAGAGACCGGAGAAATAGGCAATCAAGTACTACTAACTAGGGACTTATACTCTAGAATCTATTGTTGAATATTTCCCTCTATGTGGGAAATGTTGTTTCTATATAAAAGGTTATTTAATTCACCAACTGTGCATTTTGAAGAATAAGAACCAACTTAGATGGAAATTAGAATATATTTGTAAAGATTATTTTATTAATTGCAATATGACATATAGTTGAACAGCACATCTTATTTGTCAAAATTCAATATCATATTTGTCAATTTAAAAACTGTATGAAATAAAACTACTTTTAATACCCTTTTTAATACCCTTATTATTTTTGAGAAAACTGAGACATACAGTAGTTAGGGAAATCTTCTACAGTGCTATCTTCAGCAAGGAGTCATGGAATGGCCTGAACATAAGGAACAAACACTCATAACATATGCTATTATGAAAAGTCATATATTGTGAGTAGTTTTTTATCTTGCTTTTACAGATTAAGGATCAGAAAACAGAGGAAAAGGTTAAGTAGCTTTGTGTAAGTACTGCTAACTCATGTTGCCTTCACTGGGAATCTATCATCTCCACAGACTGTATAGGTCATGTTTATAGCAACCCCCAGAATCACTAGCAAAGTTGCAATGGAGGACAACCATGCAGGATACCCTGACTTCAGACTTCAGCACAGCATAGCAAATAGCATACATATCTAATAACTTTATAGGCTTTTTCAAGAGAGGCAAAAGTAGAATATCTCAATGCCTTGCTGTTCAAGTTAGTGTAATAGGAGAAAATACCTGAGAGAAAGTACATCATTACCATGGTATATCAGAACTTACCTCACACTTTGAGCCACCAAATTTTTTTTCTGAATGAATACATGAAAATAACATTACTTACTACAATTACTATAAATTTTGGGACAGTAATAAAAATATAAATGATCTATGGCCAGTGATTTCAACAAGTATAAGTGTAAAGAATAATATTCTGTGGAGTCCAAACCTTATTCCTCATAAGAATTAAAAGGAAAGCCATTTGAAAGTTTTACATTCTTAGAACACAACTAATTATATCAACTAAGAAGGGCTCATAGAAACACACAGAGACTGAAGCAGCAAGCAAAGCACAGGGCCTGCACGAGTAGGCACAGGGTCCCCTGTTTTTATGTTATGGCTGTTAGCCTGGTGTTTTTGTGGGACTCCTAACAGTGGGAGTGGGTTCTGATTCTTTTGCCTGCTCTTGGGGCTCATTTCTTCCTTTTGGGTTGTCTTGTCCTGTCCAGCCTCCATTTGAGGGCCATCATCTTGTGTTATTACATCTTGTTTTGTCCTGTTTAGAAGTTCTCTCCTGGAGGCCTGGTCTTTTCTGAAGGGAAATGAAGGGGGGATGGATCTGGGGCAGAGGTTAACTGGTAGTGAACTGGAAGGAGAGGAGGGAGGAGAAATTGTGGTCAGAGTGTACTGTATAACAGAAGAATCTTAGTCTAAATAGAAAGAAGGAAGGGAGTGAGGGAACGAGAGAAGTAGAAGGGGAGGGAGGAAGGAAGGAAAAAAATTTACTTTCTTGTACCACATCTCAGATATGCTCCAACAGAATTTTCAGGAATATTTTCCAGACATTTGTTCCTATTGTTTGAGGGTATATGGTGCTACAGGGCACTGACCCTCTTGGTAGCAACAAAGGGAGTTTCGCCTGTCATTTATGACTTTTCTCTTTTCCAGATATTGTGAACATCTACAAACCTTTGGTTCAAACATTATCTCTCCTAACTCAGCAGTAAAAAGAAAGATGGAATAGACCTTATTTCCTAAGAGGACATTTGTGTCTGAGGTTGTAGCTTAATAATAAAGGACTTACTAATTTAAAACCAGGGCTTGATCCCTATCGCCACAGAAGCAAAATAAGCACTTGCCATTTTTAACTACAAATAGCCTTTATTGAGGAAAAAATGGATATTTTCTAAAACAAATTCTAAAATATACTTAATTATTATCTCTAGGAACAAAGGTTCTGTTTGTTTTATATTTGTTCGTTTTGACACTGGGGCTTGCTATATAACCCAGACTGCCCTAAAACTCTTTAAACTTATAGTTTCTCACAAAGTAAGATAATAAATAAAATAAAAATTAAATTGTTAGAAATTTTCAATATCTTTACAGGTCCTGAAAAAATCATCTAGAGAACACAACTAGGAATCCAATACATCCTTAGGTTTTGTGTATATGCCCCACCAATAAATTGTAAACTTGGTCACAATTCAACCTTAATGATTCTGCCCTGGTTTACAATAAAACAATTCTAATAATTTAGTAACAATGGCTGGCACATATTGAATACTATGAGAAAGGCACATTACAAAGTGATTTACACTCACATTTGCAACAGGTCAATGAAATAAACATGAGATTTAGGTGCATGCCACTGAGGTACAGAGAAGTTAACACATTTTATCATGTTAGGACAATTCATAAGGGGCTGATTTAGAATTTGAATCTAAACTTAGGTTAATGAAAAGAAAATCAATCCTTTGTTTCATGTAATGTTTACTTATGAGCATGTCTATTAATTAGAAATTCATGGGAAACTTTGGGAAATCCTTGGTTTTGCCTTACTTAGCATTGATTACACAACCAAAATGTAAAAGTAGGATAGTCCTCTTAGCAAGAGGAAGCAGTTCAGTTCTACTTGGAAATTTCAGAGACTGGCTTGAAGAGATGAAGAGAGGGTAAGATAAAGGTAAATATCCATCATCAACTATCCAGGTAACTATAATTCATAGAAAGAAAGAGGCAGAGTAAAACAGTTCTTATACTTCACAATGGGAACTAGAATACCTTATAGCAGGCACACATCCCATTGAATTCAAACTCCTGTTAAACCTTAAAGGAGAAAACTTTTCTTATCCTCATTCTATTTAGTGTTGTGCTACATAACACCATAGGCAGTATAATTGACATCAGCAGAAGGAAAATATTATCTTATTGATGTAAAAAATTCTCATCACAATCTAGGGTTTCTACCATGCCTTTGGTCATTTACTTCCTGAATAGAAGATACATACAACCTTTTATATTTACAATAAGCTTTAATCAGCAATAATCAGAACTGGGCCAATGTCTACTTTTATGCTATGAAAATCTATTTCCTGTTGTTAATCCAGAGTTATTACTTATTATGTTTCATCTGGGCTGCTCTTATCACCCATTACCCAGCCCTCAGGGTCATGTATTTGGACTTGTAACCCACGGGGTCTCTCATTTCCTCCTTCAACTTCTCACTCCTCTTGTGGATTTCCTTTCACCCCAAGCCTAGGAATCCTAAACACTGACTATGTATCTTCTGTCCAGCTATTGGCACTCTGCATCTTTATTTACCAATCAGAAACAACATGGGGACAAAGTCATATAGTGTCACTTGGGTCTAGGTTTGGACTCTCTTACCTCTGGGGCAACCAAGACTTGGGGACTCACATTTAGCACTACAAAACACAGCAAAAGACCCAACTTTAACATCTTATAATCTGGAAAGTCCAGTATGCACAAGCATATAGCATCTGGCAACAACATTTTGTAGGTGCTATCATATGACATAAGGAGAATAAACAAGAGGAGGCTGAGGCTACCACTTTCTACTTTATAATGAAACCAATACCACATGCATGTGTGGAGTTCTTGACAATCATTTCTTTCCTTTTTTAATTTTTTTAACTTTTATTATTATTAATCATTCTATTCATGTACATCTCAAATGATATCACTTCCCAGTTACACCCTCCAACAGCTGCCCCCATCCCATGATATCCCTCTTCACAGTTACCCCTCCATCAATAGCCCTTATACCATATCTGCCCTTCCCTCTCCCTTTTGCCTGTATGAGAGTGCTCCCCCACCCACCCACACTCTCCTGCCCCATTGCTCCAGTATCCCCCTACTCTGGGGCATCAAACCTCTCCAGGACCATTGGCCTCCCGTCCTTTTGCTGTCGGGCAAAGCCATCCTCTGTTACATATGTATCTGGAGCCAAAGATCACTTTAGGTACACTACTTGGTTGGTGGGGTAGGCTCTGGAGAGGTGGGTGGTCAAGCCAGGCTATATCATTCTTCCAGTGGTGCTGCAACCTCCCTCCATTCCTCCATTACTTCTGCCAGCTCCCCTCCAGGTTCCTGAGCTTAGTCTGATGGTTGGCTCTAAGCATCTGCCTCTGCATTGGTCAATATCGGGCTGTACCTCCCCAGGAACTGCCACACTTGGTTCCTGTCTACAAGCACCTCTTAACCACGACAACAGTGTTGGGTTTGGTGTCTGCAGACATGACGTATCCTCAGGTGGAGATATTCTCCAGCTGTCCCTTCCTTCAGTCTCTCTTCCATTTTTTGTCTCTGTTCTACAGGAACATTTCTGGGTTATAAAAAAGAAATCTTGAGATTTGTAGGTGGCTCCAGGGGCCTCGCCTATCTACTGGAGGTGGTCTCCACGATGTCTATTTCTCCCTTCTCTGCTCATTACAGCTAAAATCAATCCCATTTGGTCCTAGGAGTCTCATGATTCTCTCGTATCTGGGACCCTCAGTGACTATCCTCAGTTCTTCATCTCTCTTGCTACTTATCTTTATTTCATTTCCTGACCCTCTGAACCTCTCTCATGTCTCCTCCAGATTCTGATACTGTTACCCTTATTTCCTACACCTCCTTTTCCCCTCCCTTGTCCCTCTCTCCTTCCATCTCCCACAATCATCCTGTTCCCCCCTCAATGCAGGACTGAAGCATTCACACCCTGGTCTTCCTTCCTACTATGCTCCATATGGTCTATAGGTTGTATCATATGCAATGTGAACTTTTGGGTTAGTATCCACTTATTTGTGAGTACATACCATGTGTCTTCTTTTGTGTCTGAGTTACCTCACTCAGGATGATATTTTCTAGTTCCATCCATTTGCCTGTGAATTTCATGAATTTGTTGTTTTATTGCTGGGCAGTACTCCATTATGTGTGTGTGTGTGTGTGTGTGTGTGTGTGTGTGTGTGTGTGTGTGTGTATATATATATATATATATATATATATATATATATATAACATTTTCTGTATCTAGTCTTCTCTTGAAGGACATCTGGGTTCTTTTCAGTGTCTGGCTATTATAAATAAGGCTGCTATGAACATAGTGGATCATGTGTCCTTATTACATGTTGAAACATCTTCTGGGTATATGCCCAGGAGTGGTATAGCTGGGTCCTCATGTCCTTGCTATATATTGGAGTATCTTTTGGGTATATGCTCAGGAATGGTATGACTGTATCCTCAGGTAGTACTATGTCCAATTATCTGAGGAACTGCCAGACTGATTTCCAGAGTGGTTTTACCAGCTTGTAATCCCATCAACAATGAAGGTTCTGATTTTTCAGTGTCACAAAGTTGGTTAAAATTCAACATGAGTTTTCCAGAACACAAACATTCAAACTTAATCACCCTTTAAAGACCGTTACTCATCCCTTAATAGTACATATGAGATTAAACACTACAGTGTAATAGAAAAGAGCAGAAGTCTGGTATCAGAGTGTTTGTGTTCTTGTTTACATAATAAACAAATAACCTTGGTCTAGTTTTGAGGTACGTAGATTCTCTTATTTGTAAAATATAAATAATAAGAGGTTGAGTTAGGAAAATGGTTCAGAGGATCTGAATTGGAATCCCCAGAGGCTATATACAGAACAGTCACATGCAGCAAAATGTGTAACTAATCCCAGTGATGTGGTAAACAACAGTGGTGGAGATAAGAGGATTTAAAGAAGCTTTGCATCACAGCCTAGCACTTAGTGGGGAACATCAAAGAAATACTCATCAAACAGGACAAAAGGCTTGGCTTGACATCTGAAAGTGTTCTTTCACATCCTCCAATGTCCTGTAGTTCCTGCATGCCCATATTCACTCATGAACATTCATAGGCATGGGAGGAGAAAAAAGAAAAATGTTAAATAATAGTTACTTCTTTTTAATAATAAGGATTAAGTAAAATAGAACTATTAGGAAATTTCCTTACAAACAGCAAATTCTATATGTGAAACATTTATTATCAACTTGTATCTTTTTACTTCCAACATCAATGCAATTATATTTTAGAAGAAAGCTTCACAATAAAAGATGATAAATTTGTAACTAGTTTCTTGCCAGTCACCATATAAAAATGATTTAATTAAGATCATTAATGAAATAATTCTAACACTTTTGCTAGTGAAGTCTTTATGAATTTTGTACTATAATTGGTGTTATTGCATTTTCATCTTGTCTTAATTTGTATGGTCTTAAATGATCCTTTGTATCATTTACAGATTTATTGTTAAAAAAATAAAATAGAACAAAGCATTTAACATATGATGTCTACACATTTTAAGACTTAATTTCTGTAACAATTTTTCTAGTTGTGTGGATAAAAATAAGTACCATACTCAGAGATATGTCACCCTATCTGCATATTACAAATCCACAAAGCCCTCAAAGTCCAGGAAAGGCATTGAAATTAGGTTATTGTGGCTCAAGAATAATACTGGAGGATTTTCCTTTCTTGTTTTGGTTTTTCTATCTGCTTGCTTCTGCCTCCTGAGTGCTGGAATTAAAGACATATGCTGCCACCACCCAGCTAACATCAGGATTTTCAACATGAGGAACATTGAGGATGAAATTTTTTCCATGTAGAAAATCCACTTAAATTTCTTTCCTTAGAGCTTTCTTTCTGAATAATTTTTCACATGAATGGAGCAACAAGATTCCCTACCAGTCAAAATGAGCCTATGTTGGGAAAGGTAAAATCATCATGGGGTGGGTTATAAAATAAAAGAATTTAGAATGAATAACTAAAGCAAATTATATTTAAATTATCAGGAGAAACACTTCTGTTTAACAGGAACATATTAAATTGCCTTGTGTCTTTTTTCTTTCTTTCTTTTTTTTAACATCTTTAAGGACCAAGACTTTATAGCGTAAAATAAAACCCTATCACTTACTAAACAGTATGACTGTGAACAGGTAACTTAAAGTATTGCAATATTTGAGCTTCTGATACTTAAAATTATAAAAGCAAAAGCACATTTAGCACAGGGGGAGGTAAACATTAAATAATTTAGACATTTTGTACATAGCAGACTTTAATGAAATGCTCAATGTTGCATAGTTACGGTTCCCCTTAAAAGAAGGAGTAAGGTTTCAGGTGCCCCAATCAGAGAATTTTGTTAGGAGAAAGGAGATGTAGATGAGAAGATCGAGCTCAACATGATTTCAAAGTAAAGGAACAAAATTTTTCAGAGTAAGCACCCTTAGAACACATGCCCTAATTTCAGATAAGGCATTGCTCAAGATGGAATTGGAACTGGACTTTTTGATTTTTTTTTCTTAGAGCCCATAAACTAAAATCACATTTTTAATTTTGTTGAGATCCACAAAGTTATTTTGCTATTTAGTAGCCTGAACATTCACTAACAATCCAATGTTGGCTACACAGTCTCTCTGGAAGGTTCCCCAACTCTGATGACAATGTTTTCACACCTGGAGATTATTAAAACTTTGCATGACTCTAAGTTAACTGCCACTCCTCTTGAGTGCAGTTCTCTGCCAAATTTCAAAACCTTGTTAGGTGGCTTCCCTTTTAAAGAAGTGGCCCAATTCAGCTTGACCTGATTTTGAGGATAAATTATTTGGTGGAAGAAAACAAAAGAGTACATGATGTGATCTGCCTTGAAGCCAGGATATCTTGCACATCCCTAAGGATAGCTGTTATTTTTGTTAGTGCAGAAGATACAGTTTATTCTCTGATGCTCTTGTGACTGAGAGTGGAAATTCCCAAACAAAACACCAAGAAGAAAAGGATGGAAGAGAGAGAGAGAGAGAGAGAGAGAGAGAGAGAATAACAATTGATGCAATTTGACTGAAGCAAATGTCCTTGCAGAGAGTGGTAGGGAATAAATAACGAAATGGGGCAATCTCCTCTAGTGGAAGGCTTTAAATAGATAAATAATGTTATTTAATGCATCTTAAGATGCATTAGTGAATTGAACCCAGGACTGTGCTTCAGAGGGGAAAGATGCAGAGAATAGAATTGTGTCCCCATGCATGCTATGTATGCACTTTGCCACTAATACATACCCATAGCCCCACAACTTTTTGCTTGAAATACAGAAATGGAAAAGGGCCATTTGGAAAAAGAAACAAGCTGAAAACCTGCTAAAATGCTTCAGGGGAAGAAAGCCAATATTTTGTCATAGTAATAGAAAGGAGAAGTAAAGAGAGAGTCTAGGGGGAAAACTCAAGAGGTTTATAATTGACTGTGTTCGACTCAAGAAAGTGGAAAGAATTAAAGTTAAGATATGTAAGCCTGAGTATGTATGATGGTGGCACATAGGGAATAATAGAAAGCAGAGGATAGATTAAAGTGTGGCAGAAAAGAAGACTTGTTTGGGGCATGGAGAAATGGCTCAGTGGTTAATAACACTAACTGCTCTTCTGAAGGTCCTGAGTTCAACCATCCCTAACTAGATCTGACTCCCTATTCTAGAGTGTCTGAAGACAGCTACAGTGTACTTACTATAATAAATAACTAAATCTTTACAACAAGACTTGTTTTAAGGTATAGATAATGTTTTTAGCTGTTACTGTTTGAATCTGATATGACCTTACAGTCTCTAGTTGTTTCTGCAATTTTCAAGGCTGTAAAGCTTTGTAAATGTGGGTGCTGGCTGCCAAAAGCAGATTACAATACACCTAACTTTAAAAATTATATCTGTCCCTGATGTAAGGCTCAAGTTTTATCTCCTGGTTCACAATAGTTGAAAAATGCTTTTCCAGGAGATCCTGATGCTATGAATGAAGATAGTACTGTTCCTATGCATTCTTTGCCACAATGAATTGAAATAATCTTTTCTGGAACTAGAGAGAAGGCTCAGTGCTTAAGAGGATCTGAATAATTAACAACCACCTATAACTCCTATTCCAAGGAATTCAATACCTATCAGATCCAACTTTACGTGTACTCACATGCACACACACTCACACACATATTTATAATTCAAAATAATAGACGAGTTCTTAAACACCTTTTGTCACAAATATACCTTAGGCCCAAATAAAACTTTCTCTATTTGGTTGTTTGTCTCTGTCATCTGTTTTGCTAACAGCAACACAAAATAAACTAACATAGAAAGTCAGGATCAGAAGTTGGGCATTGGCCTGATAAATATGATTATGTTGTTCTTGGAAGTGATTTGTAGAAGGAATGATGAAGAGTTTGGACATGTGAGCTGGAGAAGCACTTGGATGTGCTAATCTCTATTCAATGAGCCTTATGGTCATAGTTCAAACCCAAATACTGGTAGAAGTGCAGATAAAAAAGACAGTTCTTGTGAAGTTTCAAATAAGAAGACTATTTTGGAGAATGGGTTAAGGGACATACTTGTTACATTCTGGCAAAGAGTATGTTGGCATTTTGTCTGTGACCTGAAAATCTAAGTAGGGGACACTGCAAAGTAAGTCTTATTTGGTGGAAGGAATCTTTTGTTTTTGTTTTTGTTTTATTACTTTTATTATTTAAAGACCAGCCATTGTCTCTCTCTTGGTCCCCCTCCCACAGTGCCTCAGACCATTTTTCCTATGCCCTGTCTCCAAGAGGATGCCCCCTGACTGCCAAGCCACCCTACTCCCTGGGGCCTCAAGTCTTTCAGGGGTTAGGTACATCCTCTTCCATTGAGGCCAGATATCTGCAGGGCCTTGGAACTGCTAGTGTATGGTACTGGTTGGTGGCTCAGTGTCTATGAGATCTCAGGGCTCTGTTTTAGATAAGACTGCTGGTTTTCTTATGGGGTCACCCTCTTCCTCAGCTTCTTCCAGCCTTTCCCTAATTCAACCACAGGAGTCCCCAATTTTAGTCCATTGACTGGGTGTAAGTATCTGTATCTGACTCTTTCATCGGCTTGTTGGGCCCACAATAGCATCAGTAATAGTGTCAGGCCTTGGAGCCTCCCTTTGAGATGGAGCCCAAGTTAGCATAACAGACTGTGCCATGTAACCAATAAACTACTTTTATTTGGGTTTACACTGAAAATTAGGAGGAAAAGGTGAGGCAAAACATATGGAAAATAAAACGCAGTAAGGAAATGATTATGAATGCAGTTGTAGATATAGCAGGTATAGTCAAATCATTGTAAATGTTAAAGATTGACTTAATCAAAAAAGGAGTAATACATTTTCCACTGGGATAATTAAAAATATACCTTGAGGGAAAGACCAATCCCACCCCTCAATTGTTTCCAAGCCAACTTGGCTTCATCTTTCTTTTCATCTAAAAGGAGTGCTTTAAAAGATAGAGCAAAAAGAATGAAAATCCTAAATGTTTAGCCAAGGACATATATTGCTGGGTCTAGACACTCAGGTACTTGTAGGTTCCAAAGGGAAATGGATATATCTTGGATGACTAAAGAATGTTAAATTATTTATATTCTGCTAGTTTTTCACAAATGCAGAATACAAGAGTCATAGTTATTGATGCACTTCACCAAAAAAAAAATAAAAATAAAAATAAAAATAAAAACAGAAAAAATCCTGTGAGGCTAAATAATGTATAGCACAGTTAGTCTCCATAGAAAGAACTACAGAGAGGGTGATACATGAAACTTTATGAAGCCTAAATTAAAATGGAGATGATATGTCTGGAGCATTGCTTATCAAGGCAAGTTGTTGACAGTAAGTGTAACTGGTCAAAAAGAAAGCATGAGTGGATTGCAGGAGACAGGATCATTAGAGCCCGGCAACACAAAGCCCTTGAATCTCAAATAATGCTATCATGTGTACTGAATGTAATAAGTGGAGCTTCAGGATTTAATGTCTATTCTGCTAGGTGTTAGTCTATTTCCCATGCTTTCTTTTTAGAATTGGAACAGTTATTCTGTATTGCTGTATGTCAGAACTGTGCAACTTTCTTCTTTTTTTAAATAGGAACTAGTAGCTAAGAGTTTGCAATGAGTCTCAAAAAAGATATTTTTGTTTTTAAACTGTGTTGGAAGTGTTCAGACTATGGTGATCCTTGAAGTTAAACTAAATGAGCCTATAAGGGTCACAGATAGAAAGTTATTGTTTGAATCTAAATTGCCACCATAGCCTCAATATAGCTAGAAAACAAGGGAATCAAAATCACAATGCAGGGATGGGGAGATACTTAAGTTGGCAAAGTACCTCTAGTGCAAGCCTGAGGACCTGTTTTTTTTTGTTTGTTTGTTTTTGTTTTTGTTTTTATTGGATATATTCTATATTTACAATTCATTTCCCTTTTTCTGGTTCCCCACCCCCAAAGGTCCCACATGCCTTTTTCCCTCTCCCTGCTCCCTCATCCACCTCCTTCCACCTCCCTGTTCTTGTACTCCCCCACAATGATGCTTTGGTCCATTCTAGCACTAGTGTCCACTCCTTTCTTCTTGTCAGACATCACTTGGTATGTGATTTGTGTCTTTGGTATTCCAAGATTCTAGGCTAATATCCACTTATCAGTGACTGCATACCACGGGTATTCTTTTGAGACTGGGTCACCTCACTTAGTATGATGTTCTCCAGCTCCATCCATTTCTCTAAGAATTTCATGAATTCATTGTTTCTTTTTTTCTTTTTTTTTTGATTTTTTTTTATTGTATATATTCTATATTTACAATTCATTTCTCTTTTTCTGGTTCCCCACCCCCAAAGGTCCCACATGTCCTTTTCCCTCCCCCTGCTCCCGCATCCACCCCCTCCCACTTTACTGTTCTTGTACTCTCCCACAATGATGTTTTGGTCCATTCTAGCACCAGTGTCCACTCCTTTCTTCTTGTGAGACATCACTTGATATGTGATTTGTGTCTTTGGTGTTCTAAGCTTCTAGGCTAATATCCACTTATCAGTGACTGTATACCATGGGTATTCTTTTGAGACTGGGTCACCTCACTTAGTATGACATTCTCCAGCTCCATCCATTTCTCTAAGAATTTCATGAATTCATTGTTTCTAATGGCTGTATAGTACTCCATTGTGTATATATACCACATTTTTTGTATCCATTCTTCTGTTGAGGGACATCTGGGTTCTTTCCAGCTTCTGGCTATTATATATAAAGCTGCTATGAACATAGTGGAGCATGTATCCTTATTGCATGCTGGTGAATCTTCTGGGTATATTCCCAGGAGTGGTATGGCTGGGTCCTCCGGAAGTATCACACCCAGTTTTCTGAGGAACCGCCATACTGATTTCCAGAGTGGTTGTACCAGCTTGCATTCCCACCAGCAGTGGAGGAGTGTTCCTCTTTCTCCACATCCTCGCCAACACCTGATGTCTTCTGAGTTTTTAATCTTAGCCATTCTAACTGGTGTGAGGTGAAATCTCAGGGTTGTTTTAATTTGCATTTCCCTAATGACTAGTGATGTTGAACATTTTTTAAGGTGTTTCTCAGCCATCCGAATTTCTTCAGGTGAAAAGACTCTGTTTAGCTCTGTACCCCATTTTTGGATAGGGTTATTTGGTTTTCTGGGGTCTAACCTCTTGAGTTCTTTGTATACATTGGAGATTAGCCCTCTGTCGGATGTGGGGTTGGTGAAGATTTTTTCCCAATTTGTTGGTTGCCGATTTATCCTTTTGACAGTGTCTTTTGCCTTACAGAAACTTTGTAGTTTTATGAGGTCCCATTTGTCTATTCTTGCTCTTAGAGCATAAGCAATTGGTGTTCTGTTCAGGAATTTTTCCCCTGAGCCAATGTCCTCAAGGGTCTTCCCCAGTTTCTTTTCTATTAGTTTTAGTGTGTCTGGTTTTATGTGGAGGTCTTTGATCCACTTGGAGTTGAGCTTAGTGCAAGGAGATAAGAGTGGATCAATTCTCATTCTTCTGCATGTTGACCTCCAGTTGAGCCAGCACCATCTGTTGAAAAGGCTATCTTTTTTCCACTGGATGTTTTCAGCTCCTTTGTCGAAGATCAATTGGCCATAGATGTGTGGGTTCAATTCTGGGTCTTCGATCCTATTCCATTGATCCGCTTCCCTGTCACTGAACCAATACCATGCAGTTTTTAATACCACTGCTCTGTAATATTGCTTGAGGTCCGGGATATTGATTCCCCCAGAAGTTCTTTTGCTGTTGATGATAGTTTTAGCTATTCTGGGTTTTTTGTTATTCCAGATGAATTTGAGAATTGCTCTTTCTAGCTCTATGAAGAACTGAGTTGGGATTTTGATGGGGATTGCATTGAATCTGTATATTGCTTTGGGCAAGATTGCCATTTTCACTATATTAGTCCTGCCAACCCACGAGCATGGAAGATTTTCCCATTTTCTGATGTCTTCTTCAATTTCCCTCTTCAGAGACCTGAAGTTTTTGTCGTATAAATCTTTCACATGTTTGGTTAGCATCACTCCAAGATACTTTATATCATTTGTGGCTATTGTGAAGGGTGTCATTTCCCTAATTTCTTTCTCGGCCTGCTTATCCTTCGCGTATAGGAAGGGTACTGATTTACTTGAGTTGATTTTA
The DNA here is from genome assembly GCA_964023405.1 of Apodemus agrarius. Lineage (NCBI taxonomy): Eukaryota > Metazoa > Chordata > Mammalia > Rodentia > Muridae > Apodemus > Apodemus agrarius. The sequence continues at coordinate 107,491,868 of OZ030010.1, forward strand.
TAGCCAGCCACTTTGCTGAAGTTGTTTATCAGTTGCAGGAGTTCTCTGGTGGAGGTTTTTGGGTCACTTAAGTAAACTATCATATCATCTGCAAATAGTGATAGTTTGACTTCTTCCTTTCCGATTTGTATCCCTTTGACTTCCCTCTGTTGTCGAATTGCTCTAGCTAGTACCTCAAGTACTATATTGAAGAGATATGGCGAGAGGGGACAGCCTTGTCTAGTCCCTGATTTTAGAGGGATTGCTTCGAGTTTTTCTCCGTTTACCTTAATGTTGGCTACTGGTCTGCTGTATATTGCTTTTACTATGTTTAGATATGGGCCTTGAATTCCTGTTCTTTCTAGGACCTTTAGCATGAAAGGATGCTGAATTTTGTCAAATGCTTTTTCAGCATCTAATGAGATGACCATGTGTTTTTTTTCTTTGAGTTTGTTTATGTAGTGGATTACGTTGATGGATTTCCGTATATTGAACCATCCCTGCATCCCTGGGATGAAGCCAACTTGATCATGGTGAATGATCATTTTGATGTGTTCTTGGATGCGGTTGGCAAGTATTTTGTTTAGTATTTTTGCATCGATATTCATAAGAGAAATTGGCCTGTAGTTCTCTTTCTTAGTTGGATCTTTGTGAGGTTTTGGTATCAGGGTAATTGTGGCTTCATAGAATGAGTTGGGTAGTGTTCCTTCAGTTTCTATTTTGTGGAATAATTTGAAGAGTATTGGTATCAGGCCTTCTTTGAAGGTCTGATAGAATTCTGCACTAAAACCGTCTGGTCCTGTGCTCTTTTTGGTTGGAAGACTGTCTATGACCCCTTCTATTTCTTTGGGGGTTATGGGTCTGTTTAGACGATCTATTTGATCCTGGTTTAATTTTGGTATTTGGTAGCTGTCGAGGAAATTGTCCATTTCCTCCAGATTCTCCAGTTGTGTTGAGTATAGGTTTTTGTAGTAGGATCTGATGATTTTTTGAATTTCCTCAGTTTCTGTTGTTATATCTCCCTTTTCATTTCTAATTTTGTTAATTTGAATACTGTCTCTGTGCCCTTTAGTAAGTCTGGCTAGGGGTTTATCTATCTTGTTGATCTTCTCAAAGAACCAGCTCCTGGTTTTGTTGATTCTTTGTATGGTTCTTTTTGTTTCAACTTGATTGATTTCAGCCCTGAGTTTGATGATTTCCTGTCTTCTACTCCTCCTGGGTGAAATTGCTTCTTTTTGTTCCAGAGCTTTCAAGTGCGCCATTAAGTTGCTGGTATATGCTCTCTCCTGTTTCTTTTTGGAGACACTCAGGGCTATGAGTTTTCCTCTAAGCACTGCTTTCATTGTGTCCCATAGATTTGGGTATGTTGTGCCTTCATTTTCATTAAGTTCTAAGAATTCTTTGATTTCTTTCTTTATTTCTTCCTGGACTAAGGTATCATTGAGTAGAATATTGTTCAGCCTCCAAGCGTATGGGGATTTTCTGTTGTTTTTGTTGCTATTGAAGAACACTCTTACTCCATGGTGATCTGATAAGAGGCATGGGATTAGTTCGATCTTTTTATATTTGTTGAGATCTGTCTTGTGTCCAATTATATGGTCGATTTTGGAGAAGGTACCATGAGGGGCTGAGAAAAAGGTATAGTCTTTTGCTTTAGGGTGAAATGTTCTATATATATCTGTTAAATCCAATTGCTCCAAAGTTTCGATGAGTTTCTCCATGTCTCTGTTTAGTTTCTGTTTTCCTGGTCGGTCCACTGTAGATAGAGGAGTATTGAGGTCCCCCACAATCATTGTGTTAGGTGCAATGTGTGCTTTGAGCTTTAGTAAGGTTTCTTTTACAAATGAGGGTGCCCTTACATTTGGAGCGTAGATGTTTAGAATTGTGAGTTCCTCTTGGTGGATTCTTCCTTTGACTAGCAGGAAGTGACCTTCTGTGTCTCTTTTGATGACTTTGGGTTGAAAGTCAATTTTATCTGATATTAAAATGGCTATTCCAGCTTGCTTCCTGTGACCATTTGCTTGCAAAATTGTCTTCCATCCTTTTACTCTAAGGTAGTGTTTGTCTTTGACTCTGAGGTGTGTTTCCTGTAAGCAGCAAAATGTAGGGTCCTGTTTCCGTATCCAGTCTGTTAGTCTATGTCTTTTTATTGGGGAGTTGAGTCCATTGATGTTAAGAGATATTAAGGAATAGAGATTATTACTTCCTGACATTTTTGATGTTATTTTTGTTTTTGAGTAGTTATCTTCCTTTGAGTTTGATGGAAGAAGTTTACTGTCTTGCTTTTTCTTGGGTGCCATTTCCTTCCTTGTGTTGGAGTTTTCCTCCTATTATCCTTTGTAGAGCTGGGTTAGTGGAAAGATATTGTGTAAATTTGGTCCTGTCATGGAATATTTTGATTTCTCCATCTATGTTGATTGAGAGTTTTGCTGGGTATAGTAGTCTTGGCTGACATTTGTTTTCTCTTAGGGTCTGCATGAGGTCTGCCCAGGATCTTCTAGCTTTCATGGTTTCTGGAGAGAAGTCTGGTGTGATTCTGATAGGTCTTCCTTTATATGTTACTCGGCCCTTTTCTCTTACTGCCTTTAATATTCTTTCTTTGTTTAGTACATTTGGGGTTTTGATTATTATGTGACGGGAGGTGTTTCTGTTCTGGTCCAGTCTGTTTGGAGTTCTGTAGGCTTCTTGTACATTCATGGGCATCTCTCTCTTTAAGTTAGGGAAGTTTTCTTCCATAATTTTGTTAAAGATATTTGCTGGCCCTTTAAGTTGTAGATCTTCACTCTCATCTATCCCTATAATCCTTAGGTTTGGTCTTCTCATTGTGTCCTGGATTTCCTGGATGTTTTGGGTTACAAGCCTTTTGGATTTTGCATTTTCTTTGACTGTGGAGTCAATGGTTACTATGTTATCTTCAGCATCGGAGATTCTTATTTCTATCTCTTGTATTCTGTTGTTTATGTTTGCATCTACGACCCCTGTTTTCTTCCCAAGGTTTTCTATCTCCAAGGTTGCCTCCTTTTGTGATTTCTTAGTTGTTTCTACCTCTGTGTTCAGATCTTGGATGGTTTTGCTCAGTTCCATCATTTGTTTGTTTGTGTTTTCATGTAATTCTTTAATATATTTTTGTGCTCCCTCTTTCATGACTTCTGCCTGTTGTTTCAAGTTCTCCTGCATTTCTTTAACTGATTTTCTCACTTCCTCTTTATTGGTTTCTGTCTGATGGCCCATATTCTCCTGGAGTTCTTTAAGTGTTTTTTGTGTTTGGATTGTAAGAGCTTCTACTCTATTGATGTTCCCCTGCATTTCTTTAAGAGATTTGTTTATGTCTTTTTTGTGTTCCTCTAGGAGCATCATGACCTGTGCTTTTATATCTAACTCTTGTTTTCTGGTGTGCTGGGGTATCCTGGACTTGCTGTGGTTGGCGAATTGGGTTCAGATGGTGCCATATTGCCTTGATTTCTGTTAATAACGTTCCTACGTTTGCCTTTTGCCATCTCTTTATCTCTGGCGCTAGTTGGTCTTATTGTAGATGGCGCCCTGCTGAAAGCACAGCACGCCTGTCCCCAGGAGACAGATCCCTTCTGGCAGCTTGTCTGTGCTGGACTATGCTCGCTGAGTCCAGGTCCCTGACTCCAGCTGCTAGAGTGCCGAGCTGTGCCCCGAGGCAGCCCGGTGGCCCCTCGCTGCTAGTCCGCTCAGAGAGCTGGTCCCAGCTGCTAGTCTGCACCCGCAGCTGATCTTTCTGTGCCCGGATCTGCTGCAGAGCTAAGCTAAGCTATAACTCTGGCCACGCACCTGATTCCAGCCGCTCACTGAGTCCAGTGTGCCCGCTGTTTGCGCGCGGGGGTCTGGGGCAAGATGGCTGCCCCTGCTGAAAGCACCACGTGTCCTTGGCTGAGCTGTTCGTGCCCGGCTCTGCTGCTCCCTTCTGGCTGCGTTGACTGTGCTGGACTATGCTCGCTCTGAGTCCAGGCCCCTGACTCCAGCTGCTAGAGTGCCGAGCTGTGCCCCGAGGCGGCCCAGTGGCCCCTCGCTGCTAGTCCGCTTGGAGAGCTGGTCCCGGCTGAGGACCTGTTTTAAACCATCAGCTCACACATACAAAATTAGACATAGCAGTATGTGCCTGTAATCTCAGATCTGGGTAGATAGAGATGGGATGATCTCTGGGGCTGGCTTGCCAGGCATCTAGCTACCTGAATCAGCAAACTTCAATTTGAGGAACAGAGCCCATCTTTCAAAATAAAGTGGAAAGGAGTTAGAAAGGAACTCACCACTAACCACCTGCCTCCACACACACTTGAGCACATATGAATACAATAGTAGATATAGAAAAATTGACATACAAAATAGGATACTATTCATTTATAATGAAGAGTGAAACCATCTCATTGGCAATAATATAGACAGGACTAAAGATTGTTATGTTAAGAGAATTAAGTGTGACATAGACAAATACTATGAAATTTTACTCATATATAGAATGTAAAATAAGGGACACCATAGATGTTGAGAGTAGAATAATGTTTATAAGAGGGTGGAGAGAGGAAACATGGGAGAATTGAAGTTAACCAATGGGTTCTAAGTTATGGCTATATATGAGCAAGGAGTTTTGGTGTGCTATTGCACAGCAGAGTCACTATAAATGTCAATAATGTTCCACCCATTTATAGATGTTTAGATGAAAGGATTTTGAATGCCTCTACCACAAATAAAAAAATCAGCCCTTGAGTACATAAACAATTTATACTGATTTGAATGTCATACTGACCTGACTCTGACACCTGGAATCCATAAATAGAAGCAGAATTATTGCAGAGTACAATAACATAGTTTTTATATTTGATATTACCAAAAAGTAAATGTAGTTGGGTATATAGCACATACCAACAATCCCAGTATTTCAGCTAAAGAGAAAGAAGATAATGTCAAGTCCAAGTTCAGCCTGGTCTAGAAATTGAACTCCAGGTAAATCAGAAGTATAAAATAGATCTTGCCCCAAATGGCCAGACTGCAAATAAATGTAATTTAATTTAAATATATGAAATAATAAGGCAACCAACACCTGACTAGTTGAGGGTATTTGAATTGGCTCTTTTGCACTACGTTTGTAAAGGAAATTCCTACCTCAAAACATCTGTATTTCTCAATATTATGCAGATGAGATCTACAGAAAGCTATTATTAACTCACAGTCCAAGAGAGGAAGGCACTGTAACTACCAAAGACCATTTAAGTTTATGGTCAGAAACTTAGTAAACAGTGACATAAAACCAAGCTTTAATGGTATCAAGAGGATGAGGTAACTCCTGGTTTCTGTAGATGAAGTGATTGACTTTGAGTCTGTGGGCTGGGAGAAAACTAAAGTACACTCATGTAGGATCAGCAGGATCTGTGCCTGCTTCTTTTGACCATGGAAATTAAGACTAACACAGAAGAGAATGGAGAGATGAAAGCACGGTCAGGCTAGTAGAAGCTTTCTTGGTTCTACCAGATGTCAAGACAGCAAATATGAGGCCATCATTTTACACCTTGGTATTACAGATGGAAAAGAGATTGAGCTTTTAAAAATGTATTTGCATGTACCAGCAGCAATCAAATGATAATGTTTATTTGTTTAAACCATGTTGACTCTGAGAAGGAGTAAGCTTTCTCTGCCGACAGCAAACCTGATGGGTGTGCTCATTAAAGGAGATAGAAGAACCCTATCTATTCATCTTGTCACTTATGGAAACAGTTATGGAAATGAAAAAGATGTCATTTGTAGAAAGCTCATGTCATTTAACACACTCTTAAAAGTAAATCAAGATAAAAGTACTTGCACTGATTTAATTAAAAAGGCAGACATAGTAACAAAAAATAATATATATCATTTGCAGTGACATTGAAAACAAGAAAATTGAACAAGCAAGATGGCTCAGCAAGTAAGGGTACATTCTCCCAATTCTGATGCTCTGAGTTCAATTCCTGAAACACTGACGGTCTTTCTTAACATTATCCTCTCATTCCAAAACTATGTTATAGAACACACACACACACACACACACACACACGCACACATTTTAAAATGTAAAAATTCTAACAAGCATTACTAAAAAGCATAAGGAACAATAAGCAAAATTCTATAATGCAACCATATAAAATATGAAGGAATGTACAAGACTGAACATAGCAATACATCTTTATATTTTCAGCATTAAAAGTGCAGACAATGGAGGAGTGTTCCTCTTTCTCCAAATCCTCGCCAACACTTGCTGTCTCCTGAGTTTTTAATCTTAGCCATTCTGACTGGTGTGAGGTGAAATATCAGGGTTGTTTTGATTTACATTTCCCTAATGACTAATGTTGTTGAACATTTCTTAAGGTGCTTCTCAGAGGGCTTATGGGATTTATGGGGAGCCGGGAACCAGGAAAGGAAAAATCATTTGAAATGTAAACAAAGAATATAGAAAATTTAAAAAATGCATACAGGAAAATGATATATTTGAAGTCAAGAAGGCATGCATAGTGTGTTCAAGGCCAATCTAGGATAAATAATGTATACTGTATTTCAGAACATAATACAAAATTAAAATTAATTAATTATATATTGCTTTACTTACATTTCAAATGGAATTCTCTTTCTGAGTTAACCCACTGAAAAACCCCCATCCCATCCTCCTCCCCCTGTTTACCCCCCCCTAATTTCCTGACTTGCATTCCCCTATTCTGGAGCATCAAGCCTTCACAGGATCTATGGTCTCTCCTCTCAATGATGTCTGAAATGACAATCTTCTGCTACATATGCATCTGGAGCCATGGTTCCCTCCATGTGTACCCTTTGGTTGGTGGTTTAGTCTCTGGGAGCTCTGGACATACTGGTTGTTTCATATTCTTGTTCCTCCTATGGTGTGCAAAAAACCTTCAGATCCTTGAGTCCTTTATCTAGTTCCTCCAATGGGGACCCTATGTACATTCTATTGGTTGGCTGTGATCCATGGGTATTTTGATCCATTTTCCAATAAGGAAAGTGGTCTTCCTTCCTCTTGAACTTAATGTGGTCTATGAGTTATATCTTGGGTATTCCGAGCTTTTGGAATAATATCCACTTATCAGCAAGTGAATACCATGTGTGTTCTTTTGTGATTGGGTTACCTCACTCAGGATGATATTTTCTTTTTTTTAATTTTATTAGGTATATTCTTTTTGTTTGTTTGTTTGTTTGTTTATGTTTAGTTTTTCGAAACAGGGTTTCTCTGTGTAGCCCTGGCTGTCCTGGAACTCACTCTGAAGACCTCTGCCTCTCAAGTGCTGGGATTAAAGGCATGTGCCACCACTGCCTGGCTAGGTATATTCTTTATTTACACTTCAAATATTGTACCCTTTCTTGGTTCCCCCTCCCCCGAAAATCCCATAAGCCATATCCCCTGTCTTAGTCAGGGTTTCTATTCCTGCACAAACATCATGACCAAGAAGCAAGTTGGGGAGGAAAGGGTTTATTCAGCTTACACTTCCACACAGCTGTTCATCACCAAAGGAAGTCAGGACTGGAACTCAAGCAGGTCAGAAGCAGGAGCTGATGCAGAGGACATGGAGGGATGTTCCTTACTGGCTTGCTTCCCCTGGCTTGCTCAGCCTGCTCTCTTATAGAACCCAAGAATACCAGCCCAGAGATGGTACCACTCACAAGGGGCTCTCCCCCACTTGATCACTAATTGAGAAAATGCCCCACAGCTGGATCTCATGGAGGCACTTCCCCAACTGAAGCTCCTTTTCCTATGATAACTCCAGCCTGTGTCAAGTTGACACACAAAACTAGCCAGTACATCCCCTTCCCAATCAACCCACCCTGCTTCCCTATTCTGGTATTCCTCTATACTACAGTATCAAGTCTTTACAAGACCAAGGGACTCTCCCCCATTTTGTGTCCAACAAGATCATCCTCTGCTGCTGATGTGTCTGGGGCCATGGGTAACTCCATGTGTACTCTTTGGTTGATAATTTTGTCCCTGGGAGCTCTGGGAGTACTGGGTGACTCATATTGTTCCTCCTAAGGCTCTGCAAACCCCTTGAGCTCCTTTGGTTGTTTCTCTATCTCATCCGTTGGGGACCCTGTGCTCAGTTCAATGACTGGATGAGTGATTCCCTCTCTGTATTTGTCATGCACTAGCAGAACCTCCCAAGCGACAGCTATATCTGACTCCTGTCAGCAAGAACTTGAAGGTATCCACAATAGTGTATGGGGTTTGTAATTGCTTATGGGATGGATTCTCAGGTGCGGTAGTAGCTGGATGGGATAGTCTTTCCCTCAGACTCCGCTCCACACTTTGTCTCTGTATCTCGTTCTGTGGGTATTTTGGACCTCCTTCTAAGAAGGACTAGAGTATCCATACTTTGTTCTTCCTGCTTCTTGGGCATCATTTGATATGTGAATTGTGTCTTGGGTATTTCAAGTTTCTAGAGTAATATGCACTTTTCAGTGAGTGCATACATGTCTTCTGTGATTGGGTTACCTCACTCAGGATGATAGTCTCCAGTTCCATCCATTTGTCTAAGAATTTCATGAATTCATTGTTTTTAATAGCTGAATAGTACTCTGCTGTGTATATATACCACATTTTCTGTATCCATTCCACCATTGAGGTACATGTGGCTTCTTTCCAGCTTCTGGCTATTATAAATAGGGCTGCAATGAACAAAGTGGGGCATTTGTCCTTATTAGATGTGGGAGAATCCTCTGGGTATATGCCCAGGAGTGGTATAGCAGGGCCCTACAGTAGTATTATGCCCAGTTTTCTGAGGAAACACCAGAGTGGTTTTACGAGCTTGCAATCCCACCAGCAGTGGAAAAGTGTTCCTCTTTCTCTACAACCTCTCCAGGAACTGCTGTCTCCTGAGTTCTTTATCTTAGCCATACTGACTGGGGTAAGGTGAAACCTCAGGGTTGTTTTGATTTGCATTTCCCTGATGACTAAGGATTTTGAACATTTCTTTAGGAACTTCTCAGCCATTCAATATTCCTCAGGGGAAAAAAATCTTTGTTTAGCTCTGTACCCCATTTTTAATAGGGTTATTTGGTTCTCTGGAGTCTAACTTCTTGAGTTCTTTGTATATCTTGGATATTAGCCTTCTGTTGGTTGGTAAAGATCTTTTTCCAATTTGTTGGTTGTCATTCTGTCCTATTGATAGTATCATTTGATTTACAGAAACTTTGTAATTTTATGAGGTCCCGTTTGTCTACTCTTGATCTTAGGGCATTCCCTTGGCAAGAAGTTTATTGAGTATTTTTGCATAGATATTCATTAGGGAAATTGATCTAACCTAACGTTCTCTTTCTTTGTTGGGTCTTTGTTTTAGGTATCAGAGTAATTGTGGATTCATAAAATGAGTTGCATAGTGTTCAATCTGTTTCTATTGGTATTGGGTCTTCTTTGAAGGTCTGATAGAACTCTGAATTGAACCCATCTGGTCCTGGGATTTGTTGTTGTTGTTGTTGGGAGACTATTAATAACTGCTTGTATTTATTTAGGGATTATGGGATACTTTAGATTATTTATCTGATCCTGATTTAACTTTGGTACCTGGTATCTGTCTAGAAAATTGTTCATTTCATCTAGATTGTTCACTTTTTTGAGTATAAGCTTTTGTAGTAGGATTTGATGATTTTTTTGGATTTCTTCAGAATCTGTTGTTTTGTCTCCCTTTTCATTTCTGATTTTGCTGATTTGGATATTGTCTCTGTGCCCTCTGGTTAGTTTATCTAAGGGTTTATCTATCTTGTAGGTTTTTTTTTTCAAAGAACCAGCTCCTGGTTTGGTTGATTCTTTGTATAGTTCTTTTTGTTTCTTCTTGGTTGATTTCAGCTCTGAGTTTGTTTATTTCCTGCTGTCTACTCCTCTTTGGTGTACTTGCTTCTTTTTGTTCTATAGCCCTCAGGTTGTTAATGTTTGCTCCTTCCAGTTTCTTTTTGGAGGCACTCAGGGCTATGAGTTTTCCTGTTAGTTTCATTGTGTACCATAAGTTTGGATATGTTGTGCTTTCATTTTCATTAAATTGTAAAAAGTCTTTTGTTTCTTTCTTTATTTCTTCCTTGACCAAGTTATCATGGAGTAGAATGTTGTTCAGTTCCATGTGTATGTGGGCTCTCTGTTGTTTCTATTGTTATTGAAGACCAGCCTTAGTTCATGATGATCTGATAGGGTACATGGAATTATTTCAGTCTTCTTATATCTGCTGAGATCTGTTTTGTGACCAAGTACATGGTCAATTTTGGAGAAAGTACTGTGAGGTACTGAGAAGAATATATATTCTTTTGTTTTAGGATAAAATATTCTATAGATATCTGTTAAATCCATTTCGTTCATAACTTCTGTTAGTTTCACTGTTTCTCTGTTTAGTTTGTCTTTTTCTGATCTGTCCATTGATGAGATTGTGGTGTTAAAGTCTTCCACTATTATTGTGTGGGGTGCAGTGTGTGCTTTGAGATTTATTAAAGTTTCTTTTATGAATGTTGGTGTCCTCGTATTTGGAACATAGATATTCAGATTTGAGAGTTTACATTGCTAGATTTTTTCCTTTGATGAGTATGAAGTGTCCTTCCTTATCTTTTTGATTACTTTAGGTTGAAAATCAATTTTATTTGATATTAGAATGGCTAAACCAGCTTGTTTCTTGGGACTATTTGCTTGGAAAATTGTTTTCCAGCCTTTTACTCTGAGGTAGTATCTGTCTTTGTGCCTGATGTGAGTTTCCTGTATGCAGCAAAATGTTGGGCCCTGCTTATGTATCCAGTCTGTTAGTCTATGTCTTTTTATTGGACATCTGAGTCCACTGATATTAAGATATTAAGGAGAAGTGATTGTTGCTTCCTGTTATTTTTGTTATTGGAGGTGGAGTTATGTTTGTGTGGCTCTCTTCTTTTTGGTTTGTTAAATAAGATTAATTTCTTGCTTTTTCTAGTGTGTAGTTTCCCTCCTTTTGTTGGTGTTTTCCATGCATTATCCTTTGAGGGGCTGGATTTGTGGAAAGATACTGTGAAAATTTGTATTTGTTGGGTTTTTCCATCTATGGTAATTGAGAGTTTTGCTGGGTATAGCAACCTGGGTTGGCATTTGCATTCCCTTAGGGTCTGTATGACATCTGCCCAGGATGTTCTGGATTTTATGTTCTCTGGAGAGAAATGCTATTTAATTCTGATAAGTGTGCCTTTATATATGTTACTTGACCTTTTTCCCTTACTGCTTTTAACATTCTTTCTTTGTTTAGTGCATTTGGTGTTTTAAATATTATGTGACAGGAGGAATTTCTTTTTTGGTAAAATCTATTTGGAGTTCTGTAGGCTTCTTGTGTGTTCTTGGGTATCACTTTCTTCAGATTAGGGAAGTTTTCTTCTATAATTTTGTTGAAGACATTTATTGGCTCTTTAAGTTGGAAATCTTCACTCTCTTCTATACATATAATCCTTAAGTTTGGTCTTCTCATTGTGTCCTGGATTTCCAGGATGTTTTGGGTTAGAAGAATTTTGCCTTTTGCATTTTCTTTGACTGTTGTTTCAATGCTTTATATATTTTCTGCATCTGAGATTCTCTCTTCTATCTCTTGTGTTCTGTTGTTGATGTTTGCATTCATGAGTCCTGACTTCTTTTCTAGGTTTTCTATGTCAAGAATTGTTTCCTTTCATGATTTCTTTACTGTTTCTACCTTCATTTTCAGATTCTGGATGGTTTTGTTCAATTCCTTCACCTATTTTGTTGTGCTTTCCTGTAATTCTTTAAAGGCTTCTACCTGTTTACCTGTGTTCTCCTGCATTTCTTTAAGGGAGTTATTTATGTCCTTCTTGAAGCCCTCTATCAGCATTGTGAAGTGTGATTTTAAATCCAAATGTTGGTTTTCTGGTGTGTTGGGGTATCCAGGACTTGCTCTTGTGAGAGATTTGGATTCAGATGGTGACATGTTGCCTTGGTTTTTGTTGATAACATTCATATGTTTGCCTTTTGCCACCGGCTTATCTCCTGTGTTAGTTGGTCCTGGGGCTCTGGCTGGTGCTTGTCCTTCCTGTGGGCCTGCAAGCCTGTCTCAGCACCCCTGGGTGACCGGCTCTCCCCTAGCACAGAGTGGTGCTCAGTAGGTGGAGAGAAGATGGCAGCCTTATCTCCAATGCTGGGTGTCAAATCACTCCCTGCAGAGCAGTTCTCCCATGGCAGGATTGGTGCACACTCAGCTGTGGAGCTGCCCAACTCTTGGGTGCAGGTGGAACCCGGATGGACCCTGGCCCAGCTGCTTTACCACTCCTGTATTCCCTGAGCTCCTGGCTGTACCCACATGCTCAGTCACTGGAGAGAAGATGACCAATTAATTAATTAATTAATTAATTAACTTGGTGTTACTCTGTTAATGAATATAAATTTTTGCTGTAATAATGACACTTTTCTCTCAAAAAGTAATCCCTATAAAAGTACCAGTAAATATTTTTGTGGAAATTGGAAAAGTAGTACAACAGAAGAATAGAACAAAGCTGGACCTCACACAATCAGTAATCCAAATTCATAAAGCTGTATCTTCAGTGTACTATTGTTAATAATGGCAAAATATACCAATGGAATGGCATAAAATCCAAACCAGATACAGATTCTAGTTCCTTATTATCACACTGATAACAATGGAGAGAAATAGAGTTTACCCTAATACATGTATTTGTCCAAGCATGTCACAAGTGTGTGCAGGTCACAGGACAACTTGAAGAAGTTGCTTCTTTCTTATCCTGGGTATTGAACTTGAATGTTAAGGACAATGAATGGTAAGTGCCTGCCTTTACCTGCTGAACCACCTCACCAGCCCTCAAAATATTATTTTCAGTAAGTGTTGTGGATTAGTTTAAACAGAAAAACATAAAAATCAAGAAAAAATGATTTTACTGTGGATACAATTTAGGTATACTTTGAATGTAAATATATAATCATGAAAATACATAGAAAAGGTAAGCTTAAATAACTGAATGTCCTTGAATAAGAAAAGTTATTTTATCAATCATTATTGCATCACACTATGGATAAGACAAAATACCTAAAAAAAAATCAATCAGCATAAAGGACAGTGCAATTGATTTTACTACATGACTTAAAGTTTTATTATCATGCTCATCTTATTTCACTGCTTCTGGCCATGTGGTGGGGCAGAAGTTCATGCTGCAGAACATGTAGTAGATGCAAGTTTCCAACATCATGGTAACCAGGAAGCAAAGAAACAGGAAAATAGGGAATCCCCAAACACTTCCCTGAAGCCAGGAGGCCCAACCTACCAAATTTCCACCATCTCTCAATAGTATAATAAGCTTTGACTCCATCAATAAAGTATTTCATTGAAGAGACTTCATGACTTCCCTAAGACTTCAATTCCTAATACTACTGTGGCAGTGTCTTAGTTACTGTTTCTATGGCTATGAAGAGAAACCATGACCAAGACCACTCTTATAAGAGGAAGCATCTAACTGGGGCTTTGCTTACAGTTTTAGACAATTATTTCATGATCATCATGTAGAGAAACAATCATGGTGTTGAAAGCTTTTCTTCCTGATCTGTAGGAGAGAGAGAGAGAGAGAGAGAGAGAGAGAGAGAGAGAGAGAGAGAGAGACTGGGTTTAGCACCCCCATTGACACATCACCTCCAACAAAAATTTACTTATTGCAACAAGTTTCATCTCCTAATCCTTTTCAAAAAGTTCATTAATTGGGTAATGACCATGCAAATATATGACCTTAGGGGGCTAGTTTCATTCAAAATACCAGATGTGGCTTTTAAGACTTTCAATACAGAGATTTTTGGACAAACTTTCATATCATATCTAAGACAGAATATACTAATCAAAATAAATAAATAAAATACTAACCAAAAAGGAGGTGACTAATAAATAACAATAAATATAAGAACATCTGTTCCTTGATATCATAAAAAGAGACTTAAATGTCATGTAACTGTATGGTTACAAATATTTTTACTACATAAGACTGTTACTTATAGGATGATGAAAACAAATGTATCTTAAGTGTAATAGTATTTCCATGGGTGGAAAAATTTGGAGGGATAGATTTAAGACTACAAAACCAAGACTGCTTGCCTTAGACTCATGGACATCCTCCTGTCTCAGTCTCCCAAGTGCTAAGATTGCCTGAATTCACTAAAATGGCTGGAAATATTTTAAGCCTTATCTAATTGTACTTTTCAGAGGACATGCAAAAGGATGTGAATTAAACTTTATAAAGCTAATATTTAAAGGTAAATAGCAAAGTTTAAGAAAGACTAAAATAACCTAGGAATTTTATATTGAATGCTACTTAATTAATGGTAAAATCTTCAGTGCAAGAGAATAAAATATATTTCAATAATGAAAATATAATTATAACTGTCAAGGACACTGTTAAGTACAAAATAGTGCACACCTGTTCCATAGTTAAGAATCAGCCTCTGAAAGATTACAAATCTCGGCTCTAAAAAGAAACCTGCACCATTAAGGGACTGAAATTATCAAAGATTCAATGTAAACAAATTATTAGAAAAAGTAACTAGAGGGGAACATCATGAAAAAATGTCTTCTCTGTAAAGCAATAAGGAAACTGTCAAAAATAAAAATCAGCATTTTTCAGAACTCTTGCAAAATCAGACTTACAGCCATCCAGGAGAGAATTGTCCAGTTGGCTCCTGTGAAAAGTATTGTTTTTACTTACAGTATTTCTACCCCCACCCTGCTAGCTGTCATGTGGAAAACCAGCAGTCTGGCAACCAGTGGAGAAACAGCATATGGCTGAAAGTACTTCAAAGCCTCATTCCCTGAGAAATGCCATGGCTTTACATGACTGGTAGTTCTCCAGAACACCCAATTGAAAATTACATTACTTGTTGGACCATATTCAGGACTTACCCACAACTAAAAAAAGACTTTTCCCACAAGAAAATCCAATGAAAGCATTCCAAGGTAGTTGTTTTCATTTTAGGTTGCCCAAGGAGTGTGAAAATTGTTGGGACAGATGTTGAGTTGAAAATCAATGAGATCCCCATAAGGGATTTGAAAGCTACAGCACATTCGTAGGAATTGAGAAAGCCACAAGTAAAAAGTAAAAACTTGAGCAATATCGTCCTATTTCTGTCTAAGTAATGTCCAAGTGTTCCAGCAAAATGCATACAGAGATACTCAGTAACAACTGTCAGAATAATAAGTTCCAGGAACTTAAGGAAATTTCTGTCTGTCAGTTTATAGTTCAGTGAGAAGAGACTTTAGAGGTTACACATAGCAAAGAATATACACTCTGCAGAAAGATTCAACAACAACTTGAAAAACCAAAAGAGACATGCACTAGCTCGATAGAAATTGAATTTCTGGTGTTGACACATTCATTAATATTAGCTAACATGTCCACTTTGGGGAATAGCATATGAAAGGTGCAAAGAAACAACAGCAATAGCTGTATAGCCCATACTCAAGAACAAAGAAATTATAGGAACTATTCCTAAAGAAGACAAATGCTAGACATACTCACTAAAATTTTACAACAAGCCATTTCAAATATGGTCAAAGAATTATAGAATATTGTGGTCTGAAAATTAGGTATAAATTATCTTAAAGAAATGAAGAGAATGAGATCTTAAGAAATTAAGCTGTTGGAAAATTCAGTACATAAAATGAAAACATCACAAAAGTGGCACCACAGCAGATGTGAGCTACCAAAGAATTATTTAAAAATGTAAAACAGACACAGGGCATAAGATCAGTGGAGCAGCTGGGAAAGAAGTCTCCCTGCTGCCATTTGCATAGGGAGCTGGGAAACTCTGCAGCCTTCTGTTCACAACCCACCAGGAGAGAGTGATCTCCCAGCAGTACTTTCGCTTCTGAGCACAGAGTTAAGTTCTCTATCTTCTCTCTAGAGAGGAACAGCTAGGAGCACACAGTGCATAACATCAGTGGAGCTGCTGGGACTGAAGTCTTCCTTCTGCCATTTGCACAAGGGAGCCAGGAGACTCCACAGCCTTCTGTGCACAGCCCACCAGGAGAGAGAGAGAGAGAGAGAGAGAGAGAGAGAGAGAGAGAGAGAGAGAGAGAGAGAGAGAGAGAGAGCTCTCCCAGCAGTGCTTTCACTTCTGAGCTAAGAGGAGTAAGGACACAGGCTTACAGGCCCAAGGAGGAACAAACTCCATCCAGAGACAACATTACCAACTTGCACCAGAAATAACCAGAAGGCGAAAGGCAAGCACAAGATCTCTACCAATAAAACCAAGGCCACATGGCAACATCAGAACCCAGTCCTTCTACCACAGCAAGTCCTGGATACCCCAACACACTGGAAAAGCAAGAGTTGGATTTAAAATTGTGTGATGCTGATAGAGGGCTTCAAGAAAGACTTACATAACTCCCTTAAAGAAATACACAAGAACATCAGTCAACAATTAAAAGCCATTAAAGAGGAAACCCAAAAATCACTTAAGGAAATAAAGGAGATCATGGGTCAACAGGCAGAAGCCCTTAAAGAAGAAACACAAAAATCCCTTAAAGAATTACAGGAAAACACAAACAATCACGTGAAGGAACTGAAAAAAACCATCCAGTATCTAAAAGTGGAAGTAGAAGCAATAAAGAAAACACAAAGTGAGACATCTCTAGAGATAGAAAATCTTGGAAAGAATCCAGGAGTCATAGATGCAAGCATCAACCACAGAACACAAGAGATAGAAGAAAGAACCTCAGGTGCTGAAGATACCATAGAAAACATTGACTCAACAGTCAAAGAAAATGCAAAATGCATAAAGCTGGTAACCCAAAACGTCCACGAAATCCTGGACACAATGAGAAGACCAAACCTAAGGATTATAGGTATAGACCATAGCCAAGATTTCCAACTTAAAGGGCCAATAAATATCTTCACCAGAATCATAGAATCAAACTTTCCTAACCTAGATAAAGATATGCCTATGAACATACTAGAAGCCTACAGAACTCCAAACAGACTGGACCAGTGCAGACATTCCCCCGTTACATAATAATCAAAACACCAAATGTACTAAACAAAGAAAGAATATTAAAAGCAGTAAGGGAAAAGGGGCAAATAACTTATAAAGGCAGACCTATCAGAATTACATCAGACTTCTCACCAGAGATGATGAAAGCTAGAAGATCCTGGGCAGACCTCATACAGACCCTAAGAGAACACAAATGCTAGCCCAGGCTACTATACCCAGCAAAACTCTCAATCATCATAGATGGAGAAACCAAGATATTCCATGATAAAATCAAATTTACACAATATCTGTCCACAAATCCAGCCCTACAAAATAGAATAGATGGAAAATGCCAACACAAGGAGGGAAACTACACCCTAGAAAAAGAAAGAAAGTAATCTTCCAACAAACCCAAAAGAAGATACCTACACAAACATAAAAATATCATAAAAAATAATAGGAAGCAACAATCACTATTCCTTAATATATCTTGACAACAATGAATTTAACTCCCCAATAAAAAGACATAAACTAACAGAAATATTTCTCATGTAAATCTTCAATTTTATCAGGAAATGTTTGTAACTCTCCTTTTCATTAATTTAGTAATATTTTTATGTCTAACATTTCATCTGCATTATTTTTCATGATAATCTTCAATTTTAATGTCTTTCTATATATTTCCTCTATTTTATCAGAAATGTTTTCAATGTAAATCTTTGATTTTATCACAAATGTTTCTAATTCTACCTTCAATTAATTTAGAAAGAGTTTTTATATCTACCATTTTATATGTAAAATTTTCCATGAAATAGTCAAAAAAGTAAAACAATATTGGAAGACACATATCTTTGATTTTTAAACTTGATACAAACCTACATACCCTAACTCAATATGGTAGCAGTACAGAATACAGTTGCTTGAACATGATTGGGAAAACAGAAATAAATCTTCCAGTTAAGACCCACTGATTTTCCACAAAAAATTGTTAAGATAATTCAATGGGGGAAATACTTATCTAATCAGCAAAAGATGTTCTGAAAATGGTTATCAAAAAGGAACAGAATGAAGTTTGTAAAAACTAAGTCAAAGCTCAAATCACTTACAAGAAATCATGGAATTCAAACTTTGTGACCTTAAATAAAGCATTAGGTCCTCAAGTCATGCATGACTAGTAATTAATTGATGTTCATCAGCATTGAAGATGTTTCTGCTCCAAAAGACATTACTGAAGAATTGAAATGAAAATTATACAGAATTTTTTATCAGTATTATGTATTTTGATTAAATATCTATTTTCAGTGCCCCTGCATTTGTAATTAGGTGCATATATTGGAAGAAGTAAAGCTTGTAACTTCATAGCAAAATGAAAATTCTTGTAATTTAAGTGGTCAAAGGACTCTAGTAGATGTTTTATAACAAAGATATATAATTGTTTAACAAGAACTTGAAGAAATATGCAACACTATTATGCATTTTAAAATGCAAATAAAAACAAAAATAATTGCACACTCACTGACTATCTGCATTCAAAGGCAACATAAAACAATTGCTACTAAGGGTTTGATGCAATCAGAACTTTGGCAAGATTTCATATATGTGTTTGCATTATCTCACACTCTGTCTCTTTCCTTTCCCCAAGACATCATCAGTGAGAATATAAAATCATAAAAAGAATGCAATAGTTTTTCAGAAAAAAATAGTTATTATATGACTTAACAATTGCAGTCTTGAGTATGTGAACCTTTGAGCAATACAACAAAGCAGTCAAGTGAAAACTTGTTTGCAGAACCCATAGTTATTTCTAATAAACAACTGAAAATGACTCAAATGTTCATCAGTTGATGAGTAGATAAAATGTAGTAAATGCATACAATGGACAATGGAATATTAATTACTTATGAAAGGAATGAAGTACTGATTCATGCTATGACTCAGATGGATTTTGAGAGTGTCATTGTAAATATGGACTTGCTGTATAATAGCAAAAGGCAACATACTATGTAATAGCATTTAATTGAAATATCCATATTAGATAAATCACAGAGATAATGTGATAGGTGTATGAGACAAAAAGAATTGGAATGGCTGCTAAATTACAAAACTTTATTTTTGGCATGATACTAATGTTATAAAATATTATAGCAGTATCCAAAGACTAAGGACATATACCAAAAGCTATTGAACTATACACTTTAAATTAGGGATCCCTATCTGTGCTGGGTTTCTTTACCATGCTGGCTCAGAGGTTCAGAGCACTGACTGTTCTTACAGAGGTCCTGAGTTCGAATCTCAGCAACCACATGGTGGTTCACAACCATCTGTAATGAGATCTGGTGCCCTCTTCTCATGTGTCTAAAGGCAGCTACAGTGTACTCACATATAATAAATATTTGTGCTGTTTTAATAATTTTTTGAGATTTTTATTTCATATAACTGAATGTATGTCAACAGTAAACGAACTTCTGGGGGAATCAATATCCCGGACCTCAAGCAATACTACAGAGCAGTAGTGTTAAGAACTGCATGGTATTGGTACAGTGACAGGGAAGTGGATCAATGGAATAGGATTGAATACCCAGAATTGATCCCACACATATATGGCCAATTGATATTCGACAAAGGAGCTGAAAACATCCAGTGGGAAAAAGATAGCCTTTTCAACAAATGGTGCTGGCTCAACTGGAGGTCAACATGCAGAAGAATCAGAATTGATCCACTCTTATCTCCTTGCACTAAGCTCAACTCCAAGTGGATCAAGGACCTCCAAATAAAACCAGACACACAAAACTAATAGAAAAGAAACTGGGGAAGACCCTTGAGGACATTGGCTCAGGGAGAAAATTCCTGAACAGAACACCAATCGCTTATGCTCTAAGATCAAGAATAAACAAAATGGGACCTCATAAAATTACAAAGTTTCTGTAAGGCAAAAGACACTGTCAAAAGGACAAATCAGCAACCAACAAATTGGGAAAAGATCTTCACCAACCCCACATCCGACAGAGGGCTAATATCCAATGTATACAAACAAATCAAGAAGTTAGACCCCAGAAAACCAAATAACCCTATCCAAAAGTGGGGTACAGAGCTAAACAAAGACTTTTCACCTGAAGAAATTCGGATGGCTGAGAAACACCTTAAAAAATGTTCAACATCATTAGTGATTAGAGAAATGCAAATCAAAACAACCCTGAGATTTCACCGCACACCTGTCAGAATGGCTAGGATTAAAAACTCAGAAGACATCAGGTATTGGCGAGGATGTGGAGGAAGAGGAACACTCCTCCACTGCTGGTGGGACTGCAAGCTGGTACAAACACTTTGGAAATCAGTCTGGCGGTTCCTCAGAAAAATGGACATGATACTTCCAAAGGATCCAGCCATACCACTCCTAGGAATATACCCAGAAGACTCCCCAGCGTGCAATAAGGATACATGCTCCACGATGTTTATAGCAGCCTTATTTATAATAGCCAGAAGCTGGAAAGAACCCAGATGTCCCTCAATGGAGGAATGGATACAAAAAAATGTGGTATATATACACAATGGAATACTATTCAGCGATTAGAAACAATGAATTCATGAAATTCTTAGAGAAATGGATGGAGCTGGAGAACATCATTCTAAGTGAGGTAACCCAGTCTCAAAACAATACCCATGGTATGCAGTCACTGATAAGTGGATATTAGCCTAGAATCGTGGGACACCAAAGACACAATTCACATACCAAATGATGTCTGACAAGAAGAAAGGAATGGACACTAATGCTGGAAAGGATCAAAGCATCAGTGTAGGGGAATACCAGAACAGGGAAGTGGGAAGGGGTGGATGAGGGAGCAGGGGGAGGGAAAAGGGCATGTGGGACCTTAGGGGGGTGGGGAAACAAAAAAAAAGGGGAAATGAAATGTAAATATAGAATATATCCAATAAAAAAAATAAAAAAAGAAAGCCTGAATTGTCCTATAGTTATCAAAAAATTGAAACACTTTAAAATTCTTCATATAAATAGTGGACTAAGATTATTTTTTATATCTAATATTCAACTAACAAGGGAAGGATTACTGTCCAATAAAAAGACATAGACTAACAACATAAGGAAGTCAAAGGGATACAAATCGGAAGGAAGAAGTCAAACTATCACTATTCGCAGGTGATATGGTAGTATACTTAAGTGACCCAAAAAACTCTACCAGAGAACTCCTACAGCTGATAAACAACTTCAGCAAAGTGGCTGGTTATAGAGAAATCGTGGAGGGGGGATGATTGGGGAATGGTTGGGAGGAGAGGAATTATGGGACGTATGGTGGGGGGGGGGACTGGGAAAGGGGAAAGCCCTTGGAATGTAAACATATCATATAGAAAATAAAAATTAAAAAAAATCAACTCAAGCAAATCAGTAGCCTTCCTATACGAAAAGGATAAGCAGGCCAAGAAAGAAATTAGGGAAATGACACCCTTCATAATAGCCACAAACAATATAAAGTATCTTGGTGTGACTCTAACCAAACAAGTGAAAGATTTATATGACAAAAACTTCAGGTCTCTGAAGAAGGAAATTGAAGACGACATCAGAAAATGGGAAAATCTTCCATGCTCATGGGTTGGCAGGATTAATATAGTTAAAATGGCAATCTTGCCAAAAGCAATATACAGATTCAACCTCCACATAAATCCAGACACACTAAAACTACACTAAAACTAATAGAAAAGAAACTGGGAAGACCCTTGAGGACATTGGCTCAGGGGGAAAGTTCCTGAATAGAAGAATAGCAAGAATAGACAAATGGGACCTCATAAAATTACAAAGTTTCTGTAAGGCAAAAGAAACTGTCAAAAGGACAAATCAGCAACCAACAAATTGGGAAAAGATCTTCACCAACCCCACATCCGACAGAGGGCTAATATCCAATGTATACAAAAAAAAAAAAATCAAGAAGTTAGACCCCAGAAAATCAAATAATCCTATCCAAAAGTGGGGTACAGAGCTAAACAAAGACTTTTCACCTGAAGAAGTTCGGATGGCTGAGAAACACCTTAAAAAATGTTCAACATCATTAGTCATTAGGGAAATGCAAATCAAAACAACCCTGAGATTTCACCTCACACCAGTCAGAATGGCTAAGATTAAAAACTCAGAAGACATCAGGTGTTGGCGAGGATGTGGAGAAAGAGGAACACTCCTCCACTGCTGGTGGGACTGCAAGCTGGTACAAACACTTTGGAAATCAGTCTGGCGGTTCCTCAGAAAACTGGGCGTGATACTTCCAGAGGACCCAGCCATACTACTCCTGGGAATATACCCAGAAGATTCCCCAGCATGCAATAAGGATACATTCTCCACTATGTTCATAGCAGCCTTATATATAATAGCCAGAAGCTGGAAAGAATCCAGATGTCCCTCAATGGAGGAATGGATACAAAAAATGGGGTATATATCCACAATGGAGTACTATTCAGCCATTAGAAACAATGAATTCATGAAATTCTTAGAGAAATGGATGGAGCTGGAGAACATCATTCTAAGTGAGGTAACCCAGTCTCAAAACAATACCCATGGTATGCAGTCACTGATAAGTGGATATTAGCCTAGAATCTTGAAACACCAAAGACACAATGCACGTACCAAATGATGTCTGACAAGAAGAAAGTAGTGGACACTGGTGCTGGAAAGGATCAAAGCATCAGTGTAGGGGAATACCAGAACAGGGAAGTGGGAAGGGGTGGAAGAGGGAGCAGGGGGAGGGAAAAGGGCATGTGGGACCTTTGGGAGGTGGGGAACCAGAAAAAGGGAAATGAATTGTAAATATAGAATATATCCAATAAAAAGAAAAAAAAGAAAAAATTTCAACAGATCCAAAAGGACAAAAGAAAGAAAGAAAGGATACTGCTAGTGCTCACAGTAACATACAGCTTGCTGGTGTGCTATTGAAAAATGTTTATGCTTCCTTTCCATCTTGTAGCAATTTCCCAGAAACCTCACAATTAGGTGGAATCATGAATCTAAATTTCAGTAAGAAAACATGAGTGTAAACAATGTCTGTCATTTCTTAGTCATAGCAGTTAAGAAATAGATATGCTTGTGTACTCATTTAACAGTAAGCAAAGCTGGACTTTAAGAAGTTCACTGAGTCCTTAGCTAACCAGGTCAAAAGCTAATTTCAACATGTACATTGCACTTTACATCAATGAAAAATTATTACTGAGTTCAGATACTCATAGTTTTTAGTATCTCTGTGAGAAAATCAACTCTTACCTAATATCATCATTGATATAAATAAAATATGATAAAGAAAATGCAAAGAAGAGGGGAGAGAAATGGCTGAGTAATTAAAGAAATTTATTTTACTCTGGTTTGATTCCCAGAATCTACATAGAGGCCCACAGCAATATGCAGCTGCAGTTCCAGGTGACCTGATTGATGCCTCTTTTGACCTCTGTAGTCAAGGCCTACGTGTAGTATGCATACACACATGCAGGCAAACACGTACTCGATGAAGAAGCACTATAGTTTTTTGACATACATCCAAAGGGCTTGCCATCCTACTTGCTCAGTCTTGTTCATTGCCATTCTATTCACATTAATGGGAAAAGGAAATAATCTAAATATATTCCAAGTGATGAATGGGTGATGAAAATGTGCTCCATGTACACTATGGAATAATATTCATCTATCAACAGAACTTAAACCTGGGGATGGAACTAGAAAGTATTACACTGAGCAACAAAACACAGATCCAGAAAGTCACAGAGCGCATATTCTAATTCTTCTGTAGTTCCTAGTGCCAAATCTTTAGATGGGAATAAAACTTTCAGCAACAGCAGAAACTAGGAAAGTCAAAAGTTACCACATAGGGGAGGGGTGTGAAGAGGAGCAATAGAAAACAAATGTTTTTTCAAGTGGGGAATGGGGAAAACAGTGTAGGCTTTCATTGGAGGGGAAGAGACTGTGCTCAATACAAATAGGTATGAAAGGAAGATGAAAAAGTAACAATAACAAAGCTTGGAAAAGCCAAATGATTGTGCTGGCTAGTTTATGTCAACTTGACACATGCTAAAGTTACCTGAATAATGGGAAGCTCAATTAGGAAACTGCCAACTCAGGAAAGGACTGAAGGAGCTGAAAGGAATTGTAACCCTATAGGAAGAACAACAGTATCAACAAACTGAACTCTTCAGAGCTCGCTGGGACTAAGCTACCAACCAAAGAGCATATATACATGGGGCAGTCCATGGCTCCTGCTACATAAGTAGCAGAAGCATGCTTCATCTGGCATCAGTGGAAGG
Organism: Apodemus agrarius; assembly: GCA_964023405.1. Lineage (NCBI taxonomy): Eukaryota > Metazoa > Chordata > Mammalia > Rodentia > Muridae > Apodemus > Apodemus agrarius. The sequence continues at coordinate 107,516,094 of OZ030010.1, forward strand.
GGAAGTGCTTGGTCCTGTGGTAGCTTGTTGCCCCCTCAAGGGGGTATATTAGAGGGGTGAGGTGGGAATGGATGGGTGTGGGAGGGAGAGTACCCTCTTAGAGGCAAAGTGGAGGGAGAAGGAGGTAGGGGGTTTGTGGAGGGGAGACCAGGAAGAGAGACAACATTTGAAATGTAAATAAATGAAATAATAAATTAGAAAAAGAAGAATGTTGAGAGAATTAGTCTTTCCCAGGTACAACACTTAATTGGTTACAAGCTCTGAAATCACATACATGCAAGCAACATTAAATGGACTCAGAAGGTTGTACTTATAAATTTATGTCTGCAGATATGTGTGCACGTGCACGTGTGTGTGGTTCATGCATGGAACAATAATAATTAAGGAAAGGATATTATGAATTTGAAAGGGAATCAGGAAGAGCGGGCTATGAGAAGGAAGGGAAGGAAAAGGATGGGGGAAGGATTTGATGGTATTGTAATTTCTAAAAAAATTAAAGTTATAGAAGAAATAAAGCATATAAATGTTTAAACCAGATAATGCAAAGAAACAAGCTAATAAAATATTCATTTAGTACACTGAATGAATATAAAAAGAATTTTAAAAATTCATTTTATATACTAGTTAAAATTATATAATCTACTGAGGAATTTCAGTAGTGAGAAAAGTAAAGTGTCTTGAAATAAAATTAATAATGTGTAAAAGCACTTTTATAGGCAATTATAAAACATTATTGAAAGTTAGTCAATAAGACCCAAGTAAATATAGATAAATATATCTATGGACAGGTAAGTATCAAAATGTAAATTCTAACAACATTCACATATACATTTAATGAATCTAACAAAAATCTCAACAAAGACTTTTAAGAAATTTCCCAAGTTGAATCTAAACTTTACAGGTTACAGTGATGATTCAAGAATAGGTAGGAAACTCCTGAAGAACAACAAAGAGAAAGGGGGAGACAGAGGAGGACTTAAAGTAAATATAAAACCTTTCCCTACCAGATCTCAGGACTGGTAAGTGCATAGAAATGCAGGTTTTACTATAAAAGCAAACACAATATGTTTTGCTTTTGAATTGAGGTCCCAGTCATATATTCAGTACTGTGTACCTCTTCTTCATATCCTAAATATCTTTACATTTCCAGAGGAGTCAAGGATACCACAAGAAAACTACAGAATTAACTATCCTGAGTCGTAGGGACCCATCAACCAGGGAGCATGCATAGTTTGGACCTAGGCCCTCTGCACACATCTTACAGGCATGTAACATGGTTTTCATGTGGGACTCCTATCAGTGGAAGCAGGGTCTGTCTCTGACTGTGCTACCTACCTTTGGGATCCTTCACTCCCATTGGGCTGCCATTTCTAGCCTCAATAAGAGAAGATGTGCCTAGTCTCACTGCAAAGTACTATGCCAAAATCAGTTGACATCTGTGAGATAGATCACCTTTTCTGAGGCAAAGGTAAGGGAGGTGTGGCAGGAGGGTAGAAAAAAGGGAGACACTGGAAAAAGAGGAGGGAGGGAAAGATGTGGTCAAGAAAATTAATTAATTAATTAATTAATTAAATACATTTCTGGGCTTCAGAGAGAAGAAAAATAGCACTCTTCCCCTGGCTCTTTACTGATTTCCTGACCTCTGAGTATTCTCAAATCTAGATTCAAATATGAGAAAACTATTTCTTTCCTGAAAACTGTTCAATTCCATTAAATATATTTTACAATGTTATACTTAAAAATGAGTATAGACTCAAAATATGACCTAAAACTTCATAACATTGTGGTCTCTTATCTTTATTAATCCTATTACTGAAGACACCCATACTTGAGTCATAGAACAGGGTGAAATCCAATTGGTAATAACTTAAATATTTCACTGCTGCAGGACAGTTTTCATAATGCTGGAAGGTGCTATGCAGGCTACCAGAGGAGAAAAATAATCTTCATTCATACCTAGGTATGAAACCTTTGATCTACAACAATGATCAGCATAAGAAGTAGCAAAGAATGGCCTTGTTGGGCATCAATGGGAGGAGATGCCCTTGGTCATGTGAAGGCTCGATGCCTCAGTATAGGGGAATTGGAGGGCAGGGAGGTGGGAGTGGATGGGGGAACACCCTCATAAAGCAGGGGGAGGGGGGATTTTATAGGGGGTTTCTAGAGGGGAACCAGAAAAGGGGATAACATTTGAAATGTAAATAAATAAAATATCCAATTAAAAAGAAAAATTTAAAAAGAAATAATCACTAGTGGAACTGTAGCTCAAATAGTATTAGTGTAACAAAACAAATCTTTTATTAATTTAAGCCCCACTGCATAAGATGAAACTCATACCTAGCATAATTATCAGACCAAGAACATACAGGTGGCAGACATAGGCCCTAGGGAAGAACAGACTACTATTATGCTGCTAAATAAACACACAATTAGACTGACTCCTAATAACTTATCGTTATACCCAGAGATAAATGCATCTCTCATCCTTCATCTAAGAAGATTCGATTTGCAGTAGACTGTGATTAACATAGTGCCCCATAACTGGCTGAGGTGCATAGAGTAAGAGACAGCAGAATGCATAGCCTTAAAGGGATCATATGTACCTTACCCATCCCTCCCAAGGCTCAGAGATCAAGAAGGCAAAGAAATACTGTAAGAAGATGAATATGAAGTGATGGATGAATGCAAGGAAACATCTTCTTGATAGAATAGGATATATATATATATGTATATATATACATATATATGTATATATACATGTATATATGTATGTATACATATATACACACACACACATATATATACACACACACATACACACACACACACACACACACACACACACACATACATATATACTAATGGCAGCTACAACACCATGTTTAAAAAAATCCTGTACAAAACCAAGCCAGACCAAACAAATCCCAGCATGGAGGTTGGGGCTGGGCACACAATCCCACTCTAAGCCTAGGAAATGTTGACAATTAGCTGCTGGGAGAGGACAAGGAATTTTTCTTTTAGGAATGTAGGTCTGGTAAGTTGACACCTCTCCAGCTGAAGAACACACATCCAGTGATATGTGGGCATGAGTCTTTGTCCTTAAAGAAATGCTTTTGAAGAAGACAAAAATTTAAGAAATGGTTAGGGAAATGGAGTGATGAGTTGAGAAATAGTTGGGGAGGGGGTGAATGCGATCAAAACACATTGTAGAGCTTTCCCTAGCAATTAGACCTGTAGGTAAGTACAATTCACCAGGAAAAGACTGCATCTCTATAGGTTTTTCTTAGTCCTCCATTCCCAAGCAATCCACTCTTACTCTCCTTCTATTGTCACACTCTTGAAATTTGCTAGGATTCCTCAAATGTTACCCTTTAAAGCCAACCCTTCAGATGACAGGGAAGGTACTAGTATTGCAGAAGGAAGCCTGCTCTGTTTTTTCTCTGCCTAATCTTTCTAAAATCTAAGAAAGAGAACATAAGTCTTCAGGCAACCCGAGTTCATATGCATTATCAACATTTCCATATTTCTGTAGGTGATTTCCCTGAGTATTTTCTACAGAAAGTTTTTCAACATGAACTCCTAGATTGCATAACTAATTATAAACACAGAAACAACTAGTCAAAGCTAGTTAATCTCCTCCAAATGTTGCATTCCAAAACCATAGAGTCACTTGGAAAGATACAAAGAAGTTTAATTGTAAAAATCATATACCAACAGCTTTATAGGGTGTGTCAACAACAGAACAATCAATGAATCAGTGGTACATGCTCAGGGCTGCTTTAGAAATGTGTCAAACAATGCATGGGGACAGAATGTCACCAGTTTCATGAAAACATGTTAGATTTGAAAGGTGAAGCTAGAGGTAACTTAGTTCAGCCACATTAAAGAGGAATAGTGTAGAGATCACTGCCACAATGTGTGCTCAACATGAGAACGGCCCTGGGTTTAATTTCCAGAACCAAACCAACCAATGAACCAAACAAACAGAAGACTAATCCTATAAGAGACTTTAACCAGACAGATGTCAAGATTAATACACACTAAAGAAAAACATGCTAAATTCCTTGCTAGAAGACAGTTTATGACATTTGAATATACACAGTGAGTGAAAGAAACCCAACTAACATGAAGCCAATATTAGTACTTCTAACACACTTCAAGAAATCTGAAACATTCAAAGATGCACAGAAAATACTAACAATCATGTTTGAAATGCTCCCATAGTAGCAGAAGTAAAACATTGGCAGTTCAAGTACCACAGCAGTTTGTGAAGTCTGGAGCTGCCCCTTCTGTCCTTAGATTCTTAGAATCCCTGAGGATAAACACCGTTACACACATAAGCACAAAACGGTTTCCAAACATTCTTCTTCACTACTTCTTTAATAACCTTTCAAAGGCAGTGACTTGCAAACAGACAAGTGTGGTACTAAGGAACACCTTTGAGAAGGGATGCTGATGGAATTTCAAGAGTGAGCAGAATGTTTGTACAACATGATATATATTACAGTACATTTTAAAAGACCAAGGTTTTAAATTGCAAAGAGAAAATGACACTGTTTAAGTAAAGGGCATATTGCCTTTTAAAAGGCTGTATATATCACTAAAAGTAAAAACATACATGAAGGAAAAATAACCTAGCCTTACATAAGGATGTCTGAAAGAAGTTTCGTTTCATTTTACAAAGAACAGATGATGGTCAACCATCCATGGCAAAGTAAAGGGGAGAGAAAGATTTTCCACAGATAGGTAGTAGTGAGATTTAGGGATCATAAGTATAAGAGATCATATCATGAATAATGAGCTATTGATAGTTCTCTGTGTTCAGAAGACAGCGAAAAGATTAAGAAGACAGAAAGGGGAGAATCTGAACTTGAACAAAAACAAAGAGACAGAGGAAAAAAGAGTAGAGTAGAAAAATATGCAAGCAACATAATGAAAATCTACAAAGGGCACAAATCAAGAAGACACCTTTAGCCTACACACACACACACACACACACACACACACACACACACACACAAACAAACATGCATGCACACACACAAATGAACATAACATGGCAATAATAATGCAATAAAGCATTTAAGCCAGGAAGTTACAGAAAAAAAAACATCATTGGAGAAAATTTACTCAGTAGGGAAATATACACTTCTTTATACAGGGAAGTTTATCTATTGTACTTAATTTTTTCTAATCATTAATTTCATCTATTTTAAGCATCATGGCCTAGTCTAGTTGCTGAATGATTAATGTACAGGGCCTAAGGAAGGCTGCTGACAATTTAAATGACTCAGGAATTAAGACACAACGTCAATGTACCAGAATAACAGAGTGATTCATAAGAGTCACATAAGTTCCTAATGTCAGTGGTGTCAATTGAGAGCACAGTTCACTACAAAGATTTCCAACTTATTTCTGTAAGAAAATCATGTCCTTCATTTTTAAAAATCATACTTCATTTTTAAACCAAAGAAATGGGTTTTCTTTTTTCATCTTTACTTAATTTCTCTGAATTCATTGCTGTTCTAGAATTAGTTATTTACAATAAACTGAAGAATTTCTCTTTTTACTATAAGGCATAATGGAAAGAAATGTATTGTTGTTATACCTTTTAGAAGATCTATAAATAACTACAATGTAATAACTCTTGTGACTCTGAAGACTAAACCACTAGAATATTATTTATTATATAGAGAATCATCTCAGTGAATGGATACTATAATATTATAGCACTGTCCCAGTTAAGTACCATGGGACCTTCAATGCCTGATGATGACTTTGGGTATCACAAATTCTTTATAACCAAGCCTGTATAGAAATGTAACTAATAATTGTAATGGAAAATATGGAAATAGTGCTGTACCTTCTGTTTGGTAGACAACATGCATTATCTCATATCTGTACAAAATTCTTTACAAAATACAGGTAGCAGAGTGGAAATTTTGTCTAGAATTTTCTAGTTTCCTTAGTGCTAGAAGGCGATATGAACGCTGCTTGCAGAGACAAAGAATTATGAATTACAACACCAACATGCAAGACAAGATGTGCCCACATGTACTATACTGGCATGAACATTATGGGGCTAACCAACTATTCTCTGATTGGATTTTGGGTCTACATTACAAGACAGAATTCACACATAGTAATATGAAACTAGACAAAAATGTATTTGATGAAGTTTTAGACCAAAGAAAGAAGTTACAACTGTTTATAGCTAAATTGGCATGTTATCAAAGTGCTTTCTAAATATCTATGGTTATATTCATTCCTTAGTGCTGCTCTCAACCTTGGTCAAAATTTTTCTGTTTGCATTGAAAACAGTTAAGCACTAAACTCATAGTTCATATAACTGGTAATTGAATTATTGGCTCTAAAGAAATTACTCATAACCACATCTAGAAGGCTCACACCCCAAAAGAGGGAGTGAAAATAATGTAAGACATGGAAGACAGGGTGAAAAGAGGCAAAAAAACCCCACTCTTCTTGGCACAATATAGACATTGCAATCATGAACTCATAGCAATTAGGACTTCTTGTACTGATTTTATACAAGAATAGAGCTTCTGGCAAGAATTCATGGATATGGTAGGTAGTTAGAGAACACAACGATGTCCTTCTGAACTATAGGATACGGAGGGGTTAAATGGGAGAGGCATCATTGTCTTCAGTTGTATATACCCCCCATGAAATCACTCTTTCCAATGGTCACACAAACAGCCTTGGTGAAACTCAGTGAACCAAAAAGATGATAAAGGACATGGATATGGAAAAGTGGTTGAGGTGAGTGGATTAGTGGCAAAGATCCAGTAGGAATGACAAAAGTGGTGGAAGTTTGCAGTAATCAGAATAATATATATATATATATATATATATATATATATATATATATATATGAAATTCTCAAACAACAAAAGTTAAATAATATTTGTTTTAAATGGGAGGAAGAAGGAACATGGGGCTGAAAGAAGGTGCAGCAAAATGTTAGGACCTATTTGAGGGGTCTAATGATTCAGTAGAAGCTTCCTAAATAAATAAATATGTAAAAGAGATCACTTGATCATTGACAAACAAGCCAAACATATACAATGGAAAAAATAAAGCATCTTCAACAAATGGTACTGATCTAACTGGCTGTCCATATGTAGAAAAAAATGAAAGTAGACCAATATTTGTCACCTTGCAAAAAGCTCAAGCCTAAGTAGATAAAGAACTTCAACATAAAACCTAATACACTGAAACTAATAGAAGAGAAAGTGGGAAAGAGCCTTGAACTCATTAGCACAGGGGGAAATTTCCTAAATAGAACTCCAATGGCTCATGCTCTAAGATAAGAATTGATAAATGGGACCTCATGAAACTGGAAAGCTTCTGTAAGGCAAAAGACATAGCCAATAAGACAAATCGGCAACTTACAGATTGGGAGAGTCTTAACTAACCCCATATCAGACAGAGGGCTAATATCCAAAATATATAACAAACTCAAGAAGCTAACTACCAAAACCACAAACAACCCAATCAAAAAATGTGGTATTCAACTAAACCCAGAATTCACAACAGAGGAATCTTGAATGACTGAGAAACGCCTAAGGAATTATTCAAAGTCCTGAGCTTCCTGTGCAGGGTGAATTTTAACTTGTTTATTTTGAGCTTTTGGGCTAACATCAGTTTATTACTTAGTGCATACCATGTGTGTTCTTTTGTGATTGGGTTGCCTCGCTCAGGGTGACACTTCGTAGTTCCATCCTTTTGTCTAAGAATTTCATGAATTCATTGTTTTTAATAGCTGAATAGTACTCCATTGTGTATGTATATATATATATATATATATATATATATATATATATATATATATATATACCATAGTTTCTGTATCCATTCCTTTGTTGAGGGACATCTGGGTTCTTTCCATCTTCTGGCTATTATAAATAAGGCTGCCATGAACATAGTGGAGAATGTGTCCTTATTACATGTAGGAGCATCTTCTGGGTATATGCCCAGGAGTGGTATAGCTAGGTCCACAAGTAATACTATGTCTAATTTTGTAAGGAATCGCCCAACTGAATTCCAGACTGGTTTTACTAGCTTGCAACCCCACCAACAATGGAGAAGTGTTTCTTTTTCCCCACATCCTCTCCAGCTTCTGCTGTCCCCTGAGTTTTTCATCTTAGCCATTCTGACTGATGTATGGTAGACTCTCAATTTTGTTTTGATTTGTATTTCCCTGATAACTAAGGATGCTGAACATTTCAAGTGATTTAGAGCCATTGGAGTTTCCTCAGTTGAGAATTCCCTTTTTAGCTCTGTACCCCAATTTTAATAGGATTATTTGACTTTCTGGAAACTAACTTCTTGAGTTCTTTGTATACATTGGATATTAGCTCTCTATCGGATGTAGGGTTGGTAAAAATCTTTTCCCAATTTGTTGGTTGCTGTTTTGTCCTATTGACTATGTTCTTTGCCTTACAAAAGCTTTGCAGTTTTATGAGGTCCCATTTGTCGATTCTTGTTCTTAGAGCATAAGCTATTGGTGCTCTGTTCAAAAACCTTTCCCCTGTGCCCATGTATTCAAGATTCATCCCCACTTTATCCTCTATAAGCTTCAGTGTGTCTGGTTTTATGTGTAGACCCTTGATCCACTTGGACTTGAGCTTTGTACAAGGAGAAAAGAATGGGTCAATTTGCATTTTTCTGCATGCAGATCTCCACTTAAGTGAGAGTGCTTTGGTTCCTCTGAGAAAGGGAACAGAATAATCACAGGAGCAATAACAGAGACAATGTGTGGAGCAGAGACTGAGGTAAAGGCCACCCAGAGACTGCCCTATCTGGGGATTCAGCTTATAAACAGTCAATAAACCCCAATACTACTAGGGACTACAAGTGTATACCAAAAGGAGCATACCATGGTTGTCTCCAGAGGTGCCCTGCTAGAGCCTTACAAATACAGAGGCAGATGCTAGCAACCAACTATTGGATTGGGCATAGGGTCCCCAATGGAGGAGTTGGAAGGTGGACCAGAGGAGCTGAAGGGGTTGATAGCCCCATGGGAAGAACAATGATTTTGTCCACCCAGACATCCTAAGACTCCCAGGGACTGAACCATCAACCAAGGGGCACACATGGTTGCAGCCAAAAATGTGGCAGAGGAAGGCCTTGTTGGGCATCAGTGGGAGGAATGGTCCTTGGTCAGGTAAAAGCTCAACAGAGGCCCCCAACAAAGGGAAACAGAGGTGGGGGAGGGAGTGTGTCAGGTTGTGGAGGCAAAAGGAAGGAGGAGGGGGAGGAGTTGCGGGTTTTAGGGGAGGGGGGATATCGGGACATTCCAAAGGTTTTATCATTGGCAATGTAAATGAAGATTATATTCAATATTTTAAAACAGCAAAAGAAAAAAGAAGAAAAAAATTAATACTCAAAGTCCTAAGTGATCAAAGAAATGCAAATCAAAGTGACCCTGAGATTCAACCTTATACCAATCAGAATGGCTAAAATCAAAACCTTAGACAGCAACATGTGTTGGTGAGGATATGGAGAACTAGGAACACTCCTCCATTGCTGGTGGGATTGCAAACTGCACTCTGGAATTCACTTTGGGTGTTCATCAGAAAATGGAAAATATATCTTCCTGAAGACACAACAATACCACTCTTGGGAATATACCCAAATGATGCCCCAACATGCCACAGGGGCATGTGTTCCACTATGTTCATAGTGGCCTTGTTTGTAATAACTAGAAGCTGGAAACAACTCAGATGTCCCATGACAGAACATGTGGTTCATTTACACAATGGAATACTACTCAGCTATTAGGAATAAGCACATTCTGAGTTTTGCAGGCAAATAAATGGAACTAGAAAATATCCTGAGTGAAGTAACTCCAGACTCAAAAGGACTTATATGATATGTATTCACTAATAAGTGGATATTAGTCAATATATATATATATATATATATGTATATATATATATATATATATAAACATATAGAATACCTAAGATATAGTCCACAGAACTCAAAAAGGTCGACAAGCTGAACTGCCCAAGTAAGGATGCCTCAGTCCCACTAGGGTGGGATAAGAAAGCAATCACAAGGGGAGAGGGAGGGAGTGACCTGGGAGGGAAATTGGACAGGTTGGGGAGAGAGGGGAACACAATGTGGTATTGGGCGAGAAGCGGGGGTTGGGAAGCACTGAAGCCCTGCGCGGACCAACAGAGAGAATAGAAACATGCAATCTTGGGAGGTAGGAAGTTGGGGAAACCCTGCAGAATGTACTAGAGACCTGGGAGGTAAGATACTCTCAGGACCCAAAGAGAGGGACCTTAGATGAAATGCCCTACATTGGGGAGAGGAAACTTGTAGAGCCCACCTCCAGCAGAAAGACAGGGCATCAAGTAAGGGATGGGGTTGCCATTCCACAGTCAAAATTCTGACCCATAATTATTCCTGTCTGAAAGAACTGCAGGGATGGAAATGGAGAGGAGCTTGAGGAAAAGGAGGTCTAGTGATAGGCCCAAAGAGGGATCCAGCTCAAGGGGAGGCCTCAAGGCCTGACACTATTACTGAGGCTATGGAGTGCTCACAAAAAGGGGCCTAATGTGACTGCACTCTGAAAGACCCAACAAGCAGCTGAAAGAGTCAGTTTCAGATATTGCACCCTGTAGGAGGATTAGCAGTCTCAATTAACCTGGACCTCCAATATCACTCAGATACTGGAACACTAACCATGCAGCAATCACCAGCTGATATGAGGCCCACAACACACATACAGCCAAAAACTGATGGGGCTGGGTTTAGTCAAAGAAGATGCTCCTAACCCTCAAGAGACTGGAGACCCAGGGAGTTTAGAGGTCTGGTGGTGTGGGAGTGGGGGTGAGGACAGAGGGCAGGGAGGAGATATGGGATTTGGAATAGTAGGAGAGTGAACCTGGAGGAGAATACAATCTGGAGTTTAAAATAAAACAAAGAAAAATAAACTAAACAAAAAAACCTCTATCCTCATTAATGATTAAAGGCTAGAAGTCAATATGATATCCTTCTACATGTATTATTTTTGGGTTTCAAAATGGATTTTTTTGTATCTTGGAAATTCATCAATTTATTATTCAATGCCATTTTTATTTCATGCAGTGTCTTTTGATAAAATGTTTCAAAACATCCAATAGTTCACACAAACGGAGGATAAAACATGATCAGTATTTATTATGTGAAAAGGTAGATTTAATAAAATAAGAAATATTTTCTTAAAAAAAAGAAAAAAAGAATAGCACACAGAGATCCAGTGTTTATCCCATTTGACCCAAGTTGATATTTGGTTCAAATATTCAAATAGTTTAAAATTCAGGAAATTGTCTACTGTAGCTTTGAGTAAATTTTATGTTCCAACCAACTTTTCTTTGTCTCCCTTTTTGAAAAATCAATATGTATTGTATCTGCTATGTTTATCTTACAAAATAAAGTTTCTAGCTTTTTTACATTCTTTTCTCAGTTTTAGATTGCATTGCTCCAATCCATCTTCCTCATCAGGTTCTGTGATCTTATTAACAGTTGTGCCTTTTCTCCTGTATTGCCATCTTCATTAATATCTGTAACAGTTTTCTCTTTTTGTCCCATTTTCATCTCTTTCCTGAGATCTTTGTACAATTTAAAATTTTTCTATTACTTTTTTTCTTGAGAAATTTGATTTTGTTTCGAGTTATGTGTACATACCTTATGGAAATATATTTTTCTCCAGTAACTTTAAACCATTCTTAGCAACTTGTTTACTCATCGTTATTTGGCTTTATTGCAGTTCAATGTATTTATCTGAGTAGGTCCTATCCATCATGGTCTTTGGCTCCCCCTTTCTTCTGTTTCCCCTTATAGTGTGTGTATATGCATTGCTTCCATATAAATTATTCTATAGAGTACTTCTTCCTAGACCAGTTCTCTATGTGAATATATGAAGGCAAAAAGCCAAGACAGAACTCTCAGCCAGCAGAGTTCTTCTGACCTAGAGTGAACATCTAGAGAATAGAAGTTTTTGTGCCCAGGATGTATGCTTAACTGCCTTTTAGTAATGAACATTTTTCTTATCATTCTTGTCTATTTCTTGTCTTTCTATATTGCTGAGACTGATAACTTAGGAATAGTATTTCCCATATAATTCATATTTTGTTAATAGGATGAGATATGCCAAGTAAAGAGAAAGCAGAAATAGTTATTTCTTCTTAGTACTGACTGAAAATTTTGGCCTTCAAAAAGAGATCATGGAAATTATTTTTTTCAATTTATCCATTTATTTATTCACTTTACATTCTGATCTTGGTCCACCCTCTTCTAGCCATCCCCAACAACCAATCCCCTTATTTCCATCCCCTTCTGTAAACATTAATTTTTTTTTCAATTTTTATTTACTTTATATTCTGATCTCAGCCACCTCCCTCCTTTCCTCCAAGACTCACCCTTACAAAATCCTTTCCCACCTTGCCCCCACTGCCTTTCCTCAGAGAAGGGGGTACCAATGCACCTTGGATCATTTAGTCTGCGCAGGACTAGGCACATCATCTCCCACTGAGGCAGCCTGTTTGGAGAAAAGAGATCCAAAATTAAGCAACAGAGTCAGAGACATCCTCTGCTCTTGCTGTTAGGGGACCCATGTGAAGACCAAGCTGCACATTTACTTCAAATGTGCAGGGGACCCAGGTCCTGGCCCTATATGCTCCCTGATTGATGGCCTTGTTTTTCTGAGCCCCAATGCGAGCAGTTTAATTGACTTGATAGGTCTTCTTGTGGTGTCCTTGACCATTCCAACTTGATCAATTCTATCTCCCACTCTTCCACAAGAGTCCCAGTTCTGCCTGTTATTTGGCTGTGGATCTCTGCATCTATTTCCATCTGCTACTGGATGAAGTCTCTGAGAAGACAGTTATTTTAGGCTCCTGTCTGGGAGTAAAGTTTGGGAGAAAGAAAAAATTTTCTTAAGATATACATTTAAAACCCAGAGGAATCAAATTCCCCCACTTTGGAATTGGTTTGGCAAATGTACTTATCTGGATGGAGTCTGTTGGATCCATGGGATCTGAGTAGGTTTCCTGTAGCTTATTAGTTTATAAAAGAGAACACAACATGACTTAGCAACATGAGCAGTCCTTAAGATAAGCCTTTTGTGGAGCAGAAGGAACAAGATTAAAAAGTTGGATCTTATAGTTGTATGTTTTATAGTGTTAGGCAAATTTATAGGAACTTAGATAATATTAGGACAGTGGCATATCAAGAAGAGGAAATATGAAGCATTTATTTAATGGAAACTGAGTTTAGGTAAGGAGATAATAGATTACATCTGTGAAAGTTTTTTTTTCCTCTAGCTGTCAATGTAGTCAGAAGTCTGACAAATAAACAAAAATCTACCAGTCATATACCAGTTATATATTATTTTTGAAAATGACAGAGTCCACTAGACAACAGTTCTCTGTGGTCTCAATGGTCTCAATGGCAACTTGAGTAGAGTCAATTGGACTTTCAAGAGCAGAAGATGCAGGGATTTTTCTCTGTGGAATGGATAAGAGTGACATGAGAAATGGCTTACCTTTAAATCATTTGACTCAGGGTATCCAGTTTTGTCCACTGTGTTTCTTAGTGATTATCATATCACAATCCAGGCAGAATCTTGTATCTGTGTCCACATCTTCTGAGACCTTGTGGGATAAATTGTTAGAGGTTTTTGAGAATTCTGTTATAAAGTTAATAAAAAAAAAACCCTGACAGGATTGAGGGTTATGGTTATAACAGAATAGAACTTAATGACAGTAGTGAAAAGCATATTAGGACAGGATAATAAAGAGGATCTTAGGTAACTTTGACAGGCTGTATAGGTAGAGAAAAGTATATTGTTGAATTAGCAAAGAGACATATAGCTAGGATTAGAATACGAAAACTGGCAGTGGTGGCATAAGATTGTGGTGACAGAAAATGAGTTTGTCCAGGCAGATTTGAGCCTGTGACACAAACTGAGCATGCAGACCATGAGAACAGTACAGGGGTATGGGAGAGTGGATAGGTAAGCACTTGGGCATAGGAGACTTTTTTCATTTACCAGACTGTTGGCAGTATGTTTGAAGATCCCTTAAAATATACATTCAAAGACATTGTAGCACCCATTGCAGGGTTATCAGCATCCTGATAATAATTCAATAACCAAAAATTCCAGCCAGTCTAGAGGCCTAAGTCATCAGGAAGGTCCCCTAGAGGCTACACAGTATATTCTGGATTTACTGTGATAGCTTCCCTACCTTAGACCTAGGGGTTTCTTAAACAGCTGCAAGAGCCTGGAGGAGGAGAGAAGCATTCGAGGGGTATGGTCACCCAAGTGTTGATGTCTTATCTTATATGTCAGCAGGGAGGCTGGTCACAAGGACCATGGCTATGAAGTGCCAACCCCTTAACCCCCAGAAAAAAAAAAGCTGTCCAGGCCCTATCTTGGAAATTAGGGGCTCTCCTGCTGACTTGAGAAACTCAATCACTATGCTGGTTTGTGTCTGTGAGCTTCCACTGTCCAGGATCAAGAAATGTGGAACTGAGTGGTTGGTTTGGTTTGAGCCCATTTGACTGTGTCAAATCTAAAAGCTGGGGCCTCTGGCAGGGTGAAAGGGACAGAGACTCACTTTTCAGGATAAGAAGCAGGAGCAGAGCCAAAGAGCAGAGGAGGAATCGTAGCAGGTGAAAAGAAAAAGACAATTAGACAAATATAACATGATTCCGGCCAGTGTTGAGGCTGAAGCAGCTTTAATTTTTCCAGAAAGCTTTTATACCATTCTAGGTACTAGCAGAGGGTCAGTTCTTAGATTAAAGACAAGTTCTTAGATCAGATCGCACCAGGTAGTAATCACACAATGCAATAAACAAAGTCCCCAAGTCCCTGGGTCTGGGGGCTTATCAGGATTACCAAAACAAAAAGGAAAGTCACACATTCCTTGGCTGTGTTCACCTTGAGCCTTCAATTAGCCCAAATATTACCTGAGCCTTATCTGAGCCTACTTCCTTGAGCTCAAGGACAAGTACTTGTCAAATTTCTATAAGCAGTACCAAAATCTCTCCACATTTGCAGGGGGTGGGAAGGGCAGCAAGTAGGGTCTCCAGCAGGCAGACAAACTGAACTAGCCAGCAGGCCACAAATGAGAGGGGGGAAGGGAAGGTCTAATACTCAGAACCAATGCTGTCTATGTGGGACCTGGAGTTCTAAGCTACAAGAAATAAAATGTCTCTAAGGAGAGGGAAATCTCACCCAAGGGAAAAGTCCTAAAATGAGGGTCAGTGAAAAATTGAAAGTCTCCCATCCTCAAGGACAGCATAGGGATAGCTCCGAGCTCAAGAACTTTCCCCTGGAACCATGAGCAAGAGAAGGGATGAGGCCTTACCAGACCTGGGCTAGTGAGCATGGTTGTGGCTGAGATGGGATGCAAACCTCCAGAGTTTCTGGATTTGAGTGATGGCACAAATCTTCTGTTCATAAAAATAGAAATGGGTAAAGAATATGTTCTATGGAGATGTGGTGAGGTGTGGGGGAGGGGGGTGCCTCAGTGGGCTCATGCCAAGGCATCCCTGCCCCCTGAGGGATCAGACACACAATGCTATAGCATAGAATAGAGTTTATTCAGGGCATGGGGAGGGGAGTTAAGAGGGTAGTAGAGGCAGAGAAAGGCAGAGAGACGAGAGGAGAGAAGTAGAGGCTGGCCATGACTATGTGGAGAGAGGGGGGAAGAGAATGGGGAGAGAGAGGGAGCAAGGGGTCAAGAGGCAAGAGAGCAAGAGAACAAGAGCAGGAGAGAGGGGGGTGGTCAGCAGCCCCTTTTATAGTGGGCCAGGCCTACCTGGCTATTGCCAGGTAACTGTTGGGAAGGGCATGCCTGGCTGTTGCCAGGTAACCATAGGGTAGAGTTTAGACAGAATTCTAAAAGTATGGATTTGGCTTCTATATCAAAATCAAGTGTACATAGGTATGTGGGTTTATTTCTGGGTCTTCAATACTATTCCATTGATCAATGTGTCTATTTCTGTACCAATATCACTATTGTTCTATAGTACAGTTTGAAGATAGTGAAGGCCCGTTCCTCTAGAAATTCTTTTATTGATCAGAATTGTTTTGCCTACCATGTTTTTTTGGTGTTGTTTTTTCATATGAACATGAGAACTTCTATTTCAAGGTCTGTGAAAAATTGTGTTGGAAGTTTGGTGGGAATTGTATTGAATCTGTAGATTGCTTTTGGTTAGATGGCCATTTTCACTATATTAATCCTACCAATCCATGAACATGGAAGATCTTCCTATTTTTTGAGTTCCTCTTTAATTTCTTTCTTCAAAGGCTTGAAGTTCTTGTCATACAGGTCATTTATTTCCTTGGATAGAGTTATAAGTATTAGACTTAAGGATTATTATTTTTCTTTTAATGAAAATGGCTTTCATATAATATATTCTGATGATGGTTTTGTCTTCTCCATTTCCTCCCCACCTTCCTTCCCATCCAAATTCACAACCTTTCTGTCTCCCCTCAGAAAACAGACATCTGAAAATTAATAATAAAATAAGATAAAACAAATAACAAAACAAATTAGAATAGGAAAAAAAACAAAGAAACAAAAGAGAGGTAAAATACAAGCACAAGAAATATTGATCCAGAGGTGTTAGTTAGCACACACAGAAATTCCATAAAGCACAAAGCCAGAAAGTACAAAATATACACAAAGGGTCTGTAAGCTTTTAAAAATGCATTGGCAAACCACTGTGGGACAAAGAACTTCCAAATGTGTCATTGAGCTTGATTTGTGTTGGACATTTACTGCTGGACATGAGGCCTGACCTTAAGAGTGGTTTATATACCTTGTTAGCTTCTATGGGAATAAAAATCCTAAGTTTTCATTTTTGAGTTATTTATCAATGGAAGATTACTTCTTGGTTAGGGATGGGAGCTCATGTCCATTTGCCCTCTCAGCATTGGGACTTCCTCAGGCTCAGAACTATGCATGGTTAATGTGCATGCCACCGCAGGCTCTCTAAGTTCATGTGTGGGTCAGTCCTGCTGAGTTTGGAAGACCTTGTTTCCTTGGTGTCCTCCATTACTCTATGGCTCTTATAATTTTTCCATTTTTCTCTTTAACAGATTTTCCTGAATCCTGAGGAGAGTGCATTAATAGCAATATTTCTTTTAGGACTAAGTATTCCAAGGCCTCTCATATTCTGCATATTTGACAGTGGTGTGCCTCTGTATTTATTTTCATCTACTGCAGGAATAAGCTGTTGGTGTCTGAGCAAAACACTTATCTATGAGCAAAAGAGAATGTCTTTAGTACTTATTTTATTTTATTTTATTTTTATTACATTTCTTTAGCCCAACAACAGTATTTTGTGTTTTTCTGTGTTCCTAGCCTTTCTAGTCTCAAGAACTTAGTGACCCAACCAGTGTCAGAGTTATGTCCCATCTCATAGAGTGGGCCTTAATGTTTGTGACTCTCACTGTTACATTAGCACATCTTCCAGACAGGTCATCATTGTAGATGGAATGTTCTGAAGCTGTAGTGTGCAGAGTACCTTCCAGTTCTGCCAACACTTTTCAGTAGGGGTGAGAGCTCTAGGTGAGCACCAGTTTAATTTTTCCATGTTTAGTAAGGTATGTCTTATTGGCTATGTCTTTTGCCTTGCAAAAGCGTTCCAGTTTCATGAGGTCCCAATTATCAATTCTTCATCTTAGAGCATGAACCACTGGAGTTCTATTTAGGAAATTTCCCCCTGTGCCAATGAGTTCAAGGCTCTTTCCCACTTTCTCTTCTATTAGATTCAGTATATTGGGATTGATGTTGAGGTCCTTGATCCACTGGGGCTTGAGCTTTATACAAGGTAACAAGTATGGGTCTATTTTCATTTTTCAACATATTGACAGCCACTTAGACCAGCACCATTTGTTGAAGATGCTTTCTTTTTTCCTTGTATATTTTTGGATTCTTTGTCAAAGATCATGTACCCATATGTGTATGGTTTTACTTCTGGGTTATCAATTCTAATCCATTGATCAACATGTCTGATTCTGTACTAATACCATTCAGTTTTTATTACTATTGATCTATAGTAAAGCTTGAGGTCAAGGATAGTCATTTCCCAAGTTGATCTTCTGTCATTAAAAATTGTTTTAGCTATTCTAGGTTTTTTGCCTTTCCAGATGAATTTGTGAATCGTTCTACCCATGTTTTTGAAGAACTGTGTTGGGATTTTGTTGACGATTGCATTGATTCTGTAGATTTCCTTTAGTAGGATGTCCATTTTTACTATGTTAAT
Source organism: Apodemus agrarius (assembly GCA_964023405.1). NCBI lineage: Eukaryota > Metazoa > Chordata > Mammalia > Rodentia > Muridae > Apodemus > Apodemus agrarius. Next base: position 107,534,388 of record OZ030010.1, read on the forward strand.
TCTGCCAATCTTTGAGCATAGGAGGTCTCTCCATTTTCAGAGATCTTCAATTTCTTTCTTGAGAGACTTGAAATTGTTGTACAGAACTTTCACTTGTTTGGTTAGAGTTACCCCATGATATTTTATATTATTTGTGGCTATTGTGAAGGGAGTTGTTACTCTAATTTCCTTCTCAGCCTGTTTATCAATTGTATAAAGGAAAGCTACTTATTTACTTGAGTTAATTTTATATCTGGCTACTTTGCTGAAGTTGTTTGTCAGCTGGAGAAGTTCTCTAGTAGAGATTTTGGGGATGCTTATGTATACTATCATATCTGCAAATAGTGATACCTTTATTTCTTCTTTGCCAATTTGTACCCCCTTGATCTCTTTTTGTTGTCTTCTTGTTCTAGCTAGCACTTTGAGTACTATAAGAATAGATATGGGGAAAGTGGGCATTCTTTTCGTGTCCCCCATTTTAGTGGGATTGCTTCAAGTATGTCTCCATTTAATTTAATATTAACTGTTGCTTTGCTGTATATTGCTCTTGTTATGTTTAGGTAGGGACCTTGCATTCCTGATCTCTCCAATACTTTTAACATGAAAGGGTGTTGTGTTTTGTCAAATGCTTTTTCTGGATATAATGAGATGATCGTGTGATTTTTTTTTCTTGGAGTTTGTTTCCATAGTGGATTATGTTAATGGATTTTCATATCGTAACCAACCTTGCATCTCTGTGATAAAGCCTACTTGATCATGGTGAATAATGGTTTTGATGTGTTCATGGATTAGGTTTACAAGAGTTTTTTGAGTATTTTTATATCAATATTCATAAGTGTGATTGGTCTCAAGTTCTCTTTTTTGGTTGGGTCCTTCTGTGGTTTAGGTATCAGAGTAATTGTGGCTTCATAGAATGAATTATGTAGTGTCCTTCTATATTATGGAATTGTTTGAGGAAAGTAAATTATACAGAGAATATATTACATTAATTAAATAGAAAGACAATTATTTTAAATATACACAAATCCAGAGAATGAGTCCTTATTTGTCCCCATAAACATATGTATATATTTTCCATTCATTGAAAATAATTTTTTTCTCACATGACATATCCTGATGAAGGTTTCCCCTCTATCTAATCACCCCAGGTTCTTTCCACATCTCTTCCATCTGAATCCACTCCCTTTCTGTGTCATTAGAAGGGAAACAGGCTTCTAAGAAATAACAATAAAATATGATATAGTAAGATTTAGAAAAAGAAAACAGGCTTCCTAGAAGACTCAGTTCTACACAAGTACCTCAGTTTTGTTTGCTGAAGTACTTAAAGGCAAAGTATCCATTGTGAGAGGCCAATTTACAACTGCAACCCATATTTTAAAATTCCTCAAATACTGGAAACAGATAATAAAGTGATTAGGGGTCATTTTAGAAACATTTCCTCTTCAGTGTTTCAACCCTTTTTGCTTTTCTTTTTCTTCTTCTATTGAAAACAGTTTTTTCCATATAATATATCCTAATTATGGTTTCCCTTCCCTCAGCTCCTCCCAGTTCTTCCCAACCTCCCTCCCATCTGGATCCATTTCCTTTCAGACTCATTAAATACAAAAGTCCTCCTCTGGGCTCTCCTTATTACTTTGCTTCTTTGGTTCTGTGGAATGTAGCATGGGAATCCTGTGCTTTATGGCTAAAATCCACTTACAACTAAGTATATACTATGCATGTCTTTCTGAGTCTGGGTTACCTAACTCAGGGAGGTCTCTTCTAGTGCCATTAACTTCTCTTTGAATATCACTGAGAAGGGGAAATAAAATAGAAGTCCAGGTTGCATGGAGGGAAGGAACTGGTTGAGAATGGTGGGAGGGACAAGAGAGATCAAGTATGTGGAGGATAAGGGAGAGAACTGGAATCAGTGGGGGGGGCATCTCTGAGATATACTAAAAACTTAAGACAATGGAAACTTACATGAATATATGAGGGTGGTCCTAAGACTCCTGGCAATAGTGGATATGAAACCTGAACTGGTCATCTCCTATATGCAGGAAACACTTAAAACGGAAACATGGGGACACCTAACTCAGCCACAAAACTTTCAACCCCCAATTTTTTCTGCATAAAAGATATGCAAGAATAAAGAAGGAACAGAAATTGAGGGAATGCCCAACCAATGACTATCCCAATTTGAGAACCATGCCTTAAAAGAGAGTCCACCCCTGACACTATTGATAATATTATGCTATGCTTCCAGGCAGGAGCCTAGCATAACTGTCATCTAAGAGGCACCTGATGGAAACAGACACACAGATCCACAACCAAACATTAGTCTGAGCTTGGGGAATCTAATAGAAGAAGAGGAAGATGGATTGAAGGAGCCAGAAAGGTCAAGGATACCACAAGAATACCTACAGAATCAACTAACCTAAGCCCATAAGGGCTCACAGACTGAAACCACCAACCAGAGGGCCAACATAGGATAGAGCTAGGACCCCACCACATATGTAACAGATGTGCAGCTTGTCTTTGTGTGGCACTCCTATTGCAGCAGGGGCTGTCTCTAACTCTGTTGCTTATGTCTGAATCTTTTTTCCCCTAACTAGGCTACCTTGTCTAGACTCAATAGAAGAAAATATACCTAGTCCTACTGCAACTTAAAATACCAAGGCAGGATGATACCCATGGGAGGTCTCCCCTTCTCTGAAAAGCTGAGGAGGGATTATGGGGAAGGGGAAGAAAAAAGGAGGGAATTGGAGCAGAGCAGGGAGGGGGAACTGAAATTAGAATGTTAATTAATAAATTATTAATACATTCATTAATAGAAAATAAGTCCTTCTTGAGTATATAAAGAGGTCTTATTTAACAAACTAAAGAAGGGATTGCTAAATAATAACAAAAAGGTTTGGTAAGCTTTAGCTCTACTTAAACAAAGATTTAAAATAAGATGACTGTAGAAATAACTATAAAATACAGCATAAATGTTAGAAACAGTGGTAATCTAAAATTAATATTTTCTCAAAATATATCAATAATATTGTAACAAAATATTAGCACATACTTTTTAAAAACTGTTTTTTAAGAAAAAAGTTAATGTTGGTTGGGTAGGAAAGAGTAGAGGACCTGGAAGAATTTACATGAGGAAGAATATGATAAAAATATGATTAAATTTAAAAACTGTCTTAAGTAATAGAAATATAAGAATAAAAAATAATTCCCAAAAGAAAGCCTGGAGATTAGTGGCAAATTGTTCCCTAGTATAGGTTGTTTCTCTAAGGCTGTGATAAAGCACAGACCAAAAGAATTCTGGGAAAGAATATTTGGCTGACATGTTATGGTCTATTGTGGAATGAAGCCAAGGCAGCATTCTCAAGCAGAAACCTGAAGGCAGGATATGAAGCAGAAGTCATAAAGGAATGCTACTTCCTGGCTTCTGTTCTGCCTTACTTGGCTACCTTTCTTATAGAGCCCATGCCCAACTACCTAGGCAAGATATCACCCATGGTGGGCTAGACTTTTCCTGTATTAATCACCCTGCAAGAAAATGTTACACTCATCTGCCCAAAGTCTATCCAATAGAGGCAGTTCTTGAACTAGTGTTCCCTCTTTTTGGACCTCTAGTTTGTATCAACTTGACAAAAACAAAATAAAAACAACAAAAAATTAGACAGTATATCTAATGTGTAGGAGACTCTGGCTTTAAACTCCAGTACTAGGAAATAAACAGGAAAAGAAATAATCTTTTTTTTTAATTACTATCAGTTGCTGGTGAAGATACAAACTAACAGGAACATGCATTCATTGCTAATAGAAATGCAAAACATAAATGCCAATTTAGAAATGATTTGACAACTCCTTACAAAGCCAAACATTAACATACCATCCTCATAAATATTCACACACACTCACACAGACACACACAGACACACACAGACACACACACACACACACACACACACACACACAAAATTGTTCTATGCTAAGAAGGAAGAAAAGAAAATGTTTCTAATTATCAAATTGCAGCACCATGAGCAACAAAATCAATAAGGCAGTATTCCATTATAACTCAAAGTATCACATAAATATGTATGCATCCACAATGATATAAATAAATGTGAATGTTATGACTTAGATGAAAAATCTACCCACCACCACCCCACAGTCTCATGTTTGAGAACTTGATTTCCAGTTATACTACTCTTTTAGGAAGTGGTAGAACTGTTGAGAGATAGGGTCTCCTATCTGATGGACATAAGTCACTAGGGGTGACTTTTGAAGGGTATAGACTACCCATATTCTGGTGCTCTCTCTCCTTTCCAATTGCTCAGACCTGGAAATCTCAGTCATGTCTTCTCTCACCGAAACATTGTACCTAGTCTTTGCTGTCATAGATGGACTGCTGCCACAGAAAGTAGGAGCCAAAATGTTAAATTCAATTCAATACTTTCTGTTACAGGGGTGGTCTTTCTGGTTTTCTCCTAATATTGAGAGGGGTTTTCTTATCTGCTCGATGCTTTCATTTGTAAATAGGAACTACCCATCTGTTCTCATGTGCTCCCAACACTAGCATATGGCTATTTTCTTGATTGACAACAAGATCTCCATTTTCATAGGGTTTTTTCTATTTGAATTTTATTATTCTTTTTTCAAAAGAAAGTTAGTTCCCTTAAGAGACTGTTTTAGTTAGGGTTTCACTGCTGTGAACAGACACCATGACCAATGCAAGTTTTATAAAAGACAACATTTAGGTGGGGATGGCATACAGGCTCAGAGGTTCAGTCCATTGTCATCAAGGCAGAAACATGGCAGCATCCAGGCAGATATGGTGCAGGAGGAGATGAGAGTTCTATCTCTTCATCTGAAGGCTGCTAGTAGAAGACTGACTTCCAGGCAACTAGGGTGAAGGTCTTAACCCCACACCCACAGTGACACACCTACTCCAACAAGGCCACACCTCCTAATAGGTTCACTTCCTGGGCCAATCATATACAAACCATCACATTCCACTCCCTGGTCACCATAGGCTTTCAAACATGAGTCTATGGGGGCCATACTTAAACATAGCTTAATGCAAAATGCATTTAGTTCAACTTCAAAAGTCCCTATAGTCTATAGCAGTCTCAACAGTGTTAAAAGTCCAAAGTTCAAGGTCTCTTTTGAGATTCATTCAATCACTTAACTGTAATCCCCCAAGCAAGCCAGGAAACCAGCTGGGAAAAGTCCAAACTCTGCAGCTCCATGTCTGATGGCAAAGCTGTCTTCAGATATCCAACTCCTTTTTCATTTTTGTTGACTTCAACAAGGTTCTTTCTCCTGGGCTTGCTCCCTGTTAGCAGCTTTCCTTGGCAGGCATCCTGTGGCTCTGGCATCTTTGACATCTTGGGTACCCCAAGTCAATTTCAGCTTCACAGCTCTTGTTCCAATGCCTGAGATCCATATGTGATCTTCTGTATATCTCCAAAGAGCTGGTGTCACTTCTCCAGATCTGCCCTCTGTAGCACTATAAGTTCAGATTGATCCACTACACTGCCACTGCTGTTCTTGGTGGTCATCCCATGGTACTGGCATCTCCAGTATGCTAGGGTCTTCCACTGCAACTATACTTCACCAAAGCCTCTCATAGGCTCTCTTCGTGGTACCAAGTCTCAACTCCTTTGTATGACCCCTTCAGTCCTGGGCTGTCAATTACAACTGAGGGTACACTTTCACCAATGACCTTCCATGGCCTCTCCCAGTACCAAGCCTCAGCTGTTCTTCACGATGCCTTCATGCCTTCAAAACCAGTACCACCTGGATGATTCTTACACGTTACCAAGTACAACTGTAGCATGAGGAACACTTGGCTATCTCTGGAAAACAACTTCTTTGTGCTCTCAGAAAACACTTCCCATATTTCATCTCAGCGATGCTGGTCTATCTTAATCACCACTAATTTCTTGGCTCCAGCTAACCAGCATCAATTGTCCCAGTAATCTCCTTTTCCTCCTGAATATAAAGCCAGAGACACATGGCTGAAGCTGTTGAGTCCTGCTGCTTGCAGGAGCTGGAACATTGCCCCCCACCACCTTGTTCTATTACATTATCACTAGCTTCCTTTTTCCCAGCTCCTTCACTGCCTAAATTGGCTGTCCTGAATCTTGCTCCTTAGACTGACATGGAACTCAAGAGATCTGCATGCCTGTCCCCTAAGCACTGGGATTAAAAGTGTAGTCCACCAAGCTTGGGTTAAAGTTTTTCTTCACCTAGAATTTGCTCCGTTCTGGGCTGACCTTGAACTCAGAGATCTGCTTACCTTTGCCTCCTGGGATTAAAGGCTTGTACTACGATGCCTGGACCTAGAGTTAACTGGGTTAATCTTGCCCCCAAGGTCACCATTCCTTTAATTCAATTTACTATCCTTGAATTCAGCTCCATTTCACTTCCTGGAGTCCCTTTAATACTCAAACTAAATATTTTGTACTTTTCCTTTCTCAGCTTGCTATATTTGTTCAAAATTCTCTTTATCAGACTTAACCAGAGAACAAAGTCTTTGTTGGGCTTCCTTGAGACTTCCTTTGCAGATGCAATTAATATAAATCTATTTACCTTAGTCCTGGCCAGTCTCTTCAGACAATGGCAAAAAGCAGCTGTGTTCTTCACCAAAACATCACAAAAACAGTCTCTCAGCCACATATTAAAGTTCTTCTCCACTGAAACCTCTTGGGCCATCAGGCCTACACAGTTCAAATGTCCCTCAGCACCACTGTCTTCCATATTCCTACTAGTCTGGCCCATTAATCCCCACTTAAAGAATTCTGTGCCTTTCCAAATCCAAAGTCCCAAAATCCAACAAAAGCATGATCGGGCCTATCACAGCAATACCCCAGTCCCTGGTACCAACTTCTGTATTAGTTAGGGTTTCACTGCTGTGAACAGACACCATGACCAATACAAATTTTATAAAAGACAACATTTAGTTGGGGATGGCTTACAGGCTCAGAGGTTCAGTCCATTGTCATCAAGGCAGAAACATGGCAGCATCCAGGCAGATATGGTGCAGAAGATGAGAGTTCTATCTCTTCATCTGAAGGCAGCTAGTGGAAGACTGACTTCCAGGCTACTAGGGTGAGGGTTTTAAGCCCACACCCACAATGACACACCTACTCCAACCAGGCCACACCTCCTAATAGGTTCACTTCCTGGGCCAATCATATACAAACCATCACAGAGACATTATAGAAGTCTCTGTTCTAACAGGTTAACTCTTACCATTGACAGGCACTCTTTATTACTATTCTATGGATGGAAGCAGAACTCTATTGAGTTTGCACCTGTACCCCTTACTGTCAGGACAACATTATCCATAGACTTCCTGGCTCCTCTTTCACTTCAGAGTGAAATCTCTTCCTTATAAAGGTTTAGGGTAATAGCGTTCTTGGCCAGATATATGTTGGGTGAGTTTTCTATTCTAGCTGTGGTACCTATGTACAGAAAGAAGTCTCAGATTTTATTTCCGGTAATACAGCATCTGCCACAGTAGGGAAGGATAAGAAATGTTGACTAGCATGCCTCAAAGGAGAGAAACCTTAGTCTTCTACTGGCAGCTGGGATGAAGTGGAGCCTTGTGCTATAGATTATACCTATCCAGAACAAGTTACTGCTTTTCTGTGTTAGAAGAAGTCAATGAAGAAAGCTCAATTGTTATGAATTCTAAGTATTCTATGATACAGTATGATTTTTATGAGTAAATGCTTTCAGTTTCTTACAAGTTTTTACCAAAGCAACTATAGGATTTAAATTTTTATTTATTTTTTTGAAAAATATTCCTCAACTGTTACTTTGTTTGACAGAGTACTCAATAAGGATCATCCTGCCACCAATCTGGAAGTGTGTTTCAAATTATATGGAATCTCTTCTTTAAAGATTAAGAATTTAAACTCATCTATTGTATTTTATTTCCCCTTCCCAGGGAGGTTGGTGAAGGTTGAGATAGGTAGATAGGTGTAATCAGGAGAGAGAGAGAGAGAGAGAGAGAGAGAGAGAGAGAGAGAGAGAGAGAGAGAGAGAAATGACTGTTCCTGTGGTGCATCATTTAGGTGGACAATGTGGAAACCTAGTGCAATGGAAACTTCCTGTGACCTCTGACGGTGACTCAAGCAAGGATTCCTAGTAATGGACACTGAAACTGAACTGGCCATTTACTGAAACCAGGCAACGCTTCTAGTTTTCTGACTAGGACACTAGCGCAGCTACAAAACCTTTCACCTACAGCCTGTCCTGACTAAAGAATATGCCGAGAATATGCTGAGGCAAGGTCTAACTTGAGGACCATACTTTAAGAGGGAGCTCAGGCCTAGGACTACCTGGATGGCCAGGAACCAGAGGCTGGATGGCTCAGAGATCTAGAATAGAACCAAAAATGACTGGCAACAAACAAAACACACACACACACACACACACACACGATTAGAAAAAGTAAATAAAATGTTTCTTAATGATATTATACTATATTCATAGATTGGTGTTTATTTCAAACTCATCATAGAGGCTTCCTCTAGCAGGTGATGGAAACAGATACAGAGACCCACAGCCAAACATTACGTGGAACTTGGGGAAACCTACAGAAGAGAGGAGGAAGGAGTGTAGAAACTAGAGGGGGTCAAAGACACTATGAGAAAATGTCCCACAGAAACAACTAAGCAGGGCTCATAGGGGCTCACAAAGACTGAAGTAACAATCAGGAAGCCTGCACAGGTGTGACCTAGCCCCTTTGTACATATATGTTTGTTTAGCTCAGCATTCCTGTGAAACTATTGATATGAAGGTTCTTGCCTAGTCTTATTGTAACTTGTTATGCCTTGTTAGGTTGATATCTCAGTAAGGCCTGCTATTTTCTGAAAGGAAACAGAGGGTCTGTGGATCTGGAAAAGAAGGAACGTAGGGGTGGTGGAATGGGAAGAGTAGAGGGAGGGGAAGCTGTGCTCAGGATATATTCTATGTAAGAATATTTAAAATTTATATTAGTAGAATGGAGCATTGAGCCCTTTATCAACAGCAAATACTGTCAGGGATTTTTCTGGTACAGAGAGAGTAGTCTCTATTAACTAATGGCTATCAGAATGAAAAGGAATTAGCATTTATTATGGAGGATTTGAAATGCAATCAATATTTCAGATAAATTAACTGTTTATTATCTAATTATCTAGATTCAACTACACCAAATATCTTGGCTATAGGCTCATTGTGCCTTTTACTTCACATGACTGGACACTACTCAGAGTTCTATGATCCAGTTGATATCATAATTTTGATATTTGTGTTTGGATTTTTGGTTTCTACATCCCACCTTTAACTTTAAATCTTCTGATTATATTTATTTGCCTTTAAATTGGCCCCTCAGAGCTCCCAGGAACTATAGTACCAAACAAAGAGTACACATGGAGGGACCCATGGCTCCAGATGCATATGTAGCAGAGGATGGCCTTGTTGAACATCAATGGGAGAAGAGGCCTTTGGGCCTAAGAAGATTCGATGCCCCAGTGTAAGGGAATGCCAGGACATGGAAGTGGGAGTGGGAAGATGAATGGGGGAGCACCCTCATAGAAACAGGGGGAGGGGAAATGGAATTGGGGGTTTCCGGGAGTACCTGAAAAAAAAGGATATCATTTGTAATATATATATATATATATATATGTATATATATATATATATATATGTATATATACATATATATGTATGTATGTATATATATATGTATATATATATATATATATATATATATATATATAGAGAGAGAGAGAGAGAGAGAGAGAGAAAATATCTAATAAAATAAAAACATGGCAAAAAAAGCCATCACCTTCCTGTAAATACAAAATATAGAATTAAAAACTTTCTCACAGAAAGATTTTTCTCTTTGTGAATCAGTACAAGTAGCTTTAACTAAAATTATTGTTACATATTCTTTAATGAATTAAATGTATATAATCCTCATGTTAGCAATTTTCAACCAGATTATATGCTTTATGTTGCCCAGTTTCAACAGGCCATGGGTCTGAACCACCAACCCCCTTTGGGCATCACATTCATTCTCTTCCCAATCTCTGCACTTCCCAGAGACCTCTGAAGTTCATACTCACTCAAGGTTCCTGGGTACCAAACACCAGCCCTGCTTACTGCCTGATGTTCTTTACAGACAAGCTCTTTACACTTCTTTTCACTCTTGTAGGGATGCTAAGAGAAAAGTTAATGATCAATTACACTTCAAATGGGATCTCTTCTAGTTGATGATCTTAATTTTTGTATAAATATTTTTGTGTAAAAAAAAAACCTAAAAGATTTTATTTTAGGTTTAGGTGTACTCTATCACTGGTGGCAATTATCATCAATGATGGTTTACAGGCACACAACCCAGTATTAGCAGTTTTCCTCCTTTAGGAGATGATCAGCAGCAATGGAAGTCACAATTATGGTTACCCTCTTCTCTGTTAAAAGGTCTCAGGGGCCTGGAGAAAGCAGACAAGCACACTGTGGGCTTGACAAGATCAAAGCTGCAGAAGTTGGACAGTGAGGTACAGCAAGAAGGAAGGATCTTGGACATGATTGATGATGCTTGACGGTAAGACAAGCTGCAATAAAGGAGGATGTTGAGATTCCACTGAGTGAGCTTCTTGAGCCTGAGTAAGACAATGGTGGCACTGCAGAGTCTGTGAAAGAGCAGGAGATGAAGTGGGCAGACCTGGCCCTACAACGCCTCCAAGGGAATGCCGCACCTGCTGGAAACTGATGCTGGGCTCCTTCCCATGGATGAAGATTTCAAAAATATGGGGATAAAAATGTTTCCTGCCTCCAAATTCAGATCTTTAGCAATAAATTGACACTTCAAACACAAACAAACAAAAATAAACAAAAAAGTCTCAATAACTTAATATGAAACGTGTACATGAATTCCTAAAGAATGCTGTTCTAATGTAAGTAGCGGGGTAGGTCTTAAGTAGAGAATTATAATATGCTCTGAGATGCTCCTTTAATTCAAATAACATTGGATTAAAAAATTCATCTAAAGGCAATTTGGTTCTTTATTGAAATTTGTAGTCTATTTTCCCATACATATTTTTAAACCTGCCTATTTTACCCAGGTAGTTACATAATTTAACATTTGGGTGTATTTTTAAAATCTTTTTTTATTAAAATCTTCTCACTAATTTCAGATAGATGTTTTTTATGATCATTGATATGTCTGCACTGTCTTGCATCTGGACTCCCCCAAACCACAAGATTGACAAATGTTAAGAAAGGCAAGGCCACATGAAATCTCAGCAGTGTGTGAACTCCATAACCCAGTGTGCAACGAGAGAATTGATTGTTAAAAGTTGTGCTTGGACCTCCACGTAAGATCATTAACATATGTAAGTGCATATACACACACAATATTTTTAAATGAAAAGCTACCCTTAAAATAACAAATGGTTCTTACCATGATATATGTGAGTTCTGAACTTTTCAAGTATAGTTCAGGTCATGTCATGATTTTCAGCCTTAAATGTGATACTCACAGAACTGAGAATGTATTCAAAGCTTCCTTCATACTTATTCATGGTGAGTATTTTCACCCAGAATTTCAGTTTAAAGGAACCATCCACAAAACCATTGAATCTCGTTTTTCAAGATTTGGCAGTATCTCAATAGCTTAGTTCAAATTAAAATATCATATTATCTTATTAATACATTGAATAAAATCTGGTCCATTACTTGATGTATCTATATATAGATCTCTCACCATAGATTTATGAGGAAACCAAGTAATTACTATAATATAGTAAATTTACTATCTGCTAAGTGTTTTCGTACCATGAAATGTACCTAAATGCAATAATGAAGTTAACCATGATATCATACATGTGTGATGCCAGTACTTGAAAGGCTGATTCAGGACTATCATACACTAAGCTAACTTGATATACATATCCAGCACTTTAGTAAAAAAAAAAAACCAACAATATTAGGACAAACACTGGTTTGCAAGAAGATGTACATGAAATTTGAAGAGAAATTGAGTTTAATATGACTCATGCTGTCTGGCTTTATGCCAGGGAAAGGGTAGTTTAACAGAGGGTCTCTTCATAAGCATACACTTCTTTGTTCAGATCCACATGGACGCTCTGAAATCCAAAAAGAACTCTGTCACTAACAAATATTTAATAATACAATTTCCCTAGTATTAACAATTTTGAAATTTAACGAACAGAGAAGCGAAACATTCCATGGACAGTCCATATTCTATCTTTACAAAACACAATATTAACATGTTTTTCTACAAACAGTGTTCCCTTAGAACCTGTGTCATGACTAGTTCTAAGTGTCAACTTGATACAATTCTAAGTCATCTGGCAAGGGAATCTCAATGAGGGAATGTCCAGGTCATGTTGACCTGTGTTACATTTGTGAGGAATAATCTTAATTCCATTAATTGATGTTGGAAGACGCAACCCACTATGAGTAGCACCAATCCCTTGTCTTGTACCTTGGACTATGTAAGAATGGAGAAGGAAAGCTGAATGGTAGAGTGTACATACATGTATTTCTCTCTTATTTTCACTATAAAAGTTTATGAGCAGCTGTTTTAGGTCCCTGCCACCTATATAACTTTCTCCCCTCCCAATCTGTTTTTCTCCTGGAGTTCGTGCACTGTGCACTTTTCTAATCTAACGATCTGCAGTATTTCATGTTCTAAAGTATTTTTCTCCCATTTTGACAGAATTAACTGCCAGTCCCCCAAAATATGGGTTTTTAGTATCAAATTTGACTATTTTCTGAGGATATTACAATAATGTATATAGTATCAATTTTACTTTATGGTGAGCAGGCAAACATATAAATGTAGGCCTTTGAGTTCTGAATGTATTACTTCATATGTCTATTTGACATAACCTAAAACAGCTTACCAATGTGGGTTCAGGTTCTTCCTTCTCCACAATAAGGCAAAGAAGTAATAAAAGGAATATAAAGAAAAGACAAACTGGTACTATGAAAATAATCTTTGAGTCTGTCCCTGTGTAACCTATGATTTAAAAAATATAACAATAAAAAGAGAAACGTTAAAGGTTTGTAAAGACTCTTGAAACATTTAATACACAACTAAACTATCAATAATGCAATAATGGAATTAAACTGACATACTTGTCAACGAACAGATGCCACAGTTGGGTTTGAGTTTAGTATACAGAAAACCTACTTTGATGTGCTGTGGTATGAATCCCATTTCAATTAGAAAAATAATTCCCAAAACAATATAATTTTGCTTAAAATTTGATGTTGTGATATTTCTCATAAAAAACCCATAACACCTGAGTCAAGTGATTAAACAAAATAAATCCCATGCATGCCTTAAATCTCAAGAACAAGTTATTATCTTAATAATGACATGTGTATCATGATAAAAATACACACAATGAAAATGAAACAGACCTTACAAGGTCACTATCTAAAATTTGTCTCAGACTTTAGAGGCTGAACTAAATGACAAGACATGATGCTCCTGTTTGATATTTTAGGTGTAACTTCTCTTTTCTCCTTTTTTTGAAGATTTTTTTTCTTATTTTAGTAGTGGTAGTGATTGAATACCAGGCCTTGAACATGTTAGGCAAGCATTAAAGCATCAAAAGTATACCAGAACAGGGAATGAAGTGTTAATGTTACTTCTTCATAGAAAGAACAGTCAGTAGAGAAACTTAAACTATAGAAAAATTTCCAAGTCTAGTATATCAGACTTTTTTGATGTAACACACAGCATATTAAAATTTAGAGCCAGACCTATACATCTATCTCCATTTCTTCCGTTTCAATTTGTCTTTGTCTTATTTCCTTGGGATCTTAGTTTCTTCTAGAAAATTCTGAGGCAAATTCAAATGCTTAGCATAGTAGATTTATAGGGGTAATTTCTGGAGTAGTAACAGACAGTATAAGTCTCCTGACATGCATAATTAAAAATAGCAAGGCAGATAGTTCATTTCTTGAGGTTCTGTTTGTGTTCTCTAGTCCAGACAATCCCTATGAAGTTATTATATTGCCAAAACATTATTGTTCTACTTATTTCCCCCATCAAGTCCAGTTTGTGTTGCCTAATTTCTCGTGAGAATGGGTTCTGATCTGGAGTATGATCAAATGAGCAGAGGTTATGTTATTAATGAAAGCTGACTCTCTTTCTCCCAGAATGTAATAAATGCCAACTCAAAGTTGGAGGAGTAGAAATGTGAGGGTGGAAAGATGGATAAGGGAAGAGTAGAGAGAGTTAGTATGATCAAATGCATATCAAATAAAATTCTCAAAAAACCATTTACTTTATGGATTTTACTAATTGTTATAAATTATACCAAATCAGAGAAAAAAAGATAAAATAGTATTAAAACTATTATTTTCTTTTAAAAAGGAAAAGTCTGAGCTCCTGAATGTGGTCAGTGAACTGAACTCAGATTTTCAATCAGTTTCACAAGAATTATAGAAAAAGAAATATGTGGTGTTTAAACTGTGTGTGTGTGTGTGTGTGTGTGTGTGTGTGTGTGTAATTGTCCTATTTTTTAATGTGAAGTACCTCCAAAAAATATGTAACTTAAACATCTAAAACTACAAGCAATGCCAAACAAAATATCTTTGTTCATAGCTTGTAGGTCTAAATTAAAACTCTATCAGGAGATATCTGTCAGGGTAAAGAAATCTCTGTCCCCTATATTACTGATGAGATTATATGCAATGCAAAGAGATGTATGTTATGAGAATCTGGTAAAGAAATCACTATATTCACTTTATACAATTTTTGTACTAATGAAAAAATAAACCTTAACACATAAATACATGTACACACACACACACACACACACACACACACACACACTCCAGATAATCCAAAAGTGGCTTCAAAATTTAAAAATGTAGAAACAGTAAAAGTATTCTTTCTTTTTATACATACATCTCTTGATTGAACTCTTGCTTACCAATACCATTTTCCTCCATATTCTCTACAGGTTGTATAATATATTTTCTTTGGTTATTATTAATTTTTCCCAACTTGGGAATATCAAAGACTTGACAAGAATAATAAATACTGCTGAATATACAATCTCTGGAATCTGATACATAGTAAGTACTTTAAAAGTATTTAATAAACAAAATCAAACAATGTATTTGCTGTATGTAGATGGATATAGAAACACCATTCCACTATAGCAGATACACTTACATCTGTATATAAATAACTACATAAGCAGTGCTAAAGGGACTTTTCTTCAGTTTTGGATAATTACCAGTAATTTATAATATACGTAGATTCTGAATTAAATCATTCTATGTGTCACCTTCCAGGCTTTTATGTTTGGATCATTATAGAATTTGAAAAAACTTTTATCATAAATCACTTTCTGTTAGTACAGAGAGTAATGGTTTTAACAAAATATAAAATCTGTCATGGTTAGTTTTAATTATCAGCTGAGCATGCTGTAGAACTATCTGGGAAGAGCATCTAAATGAGAGACTGTCTAGAGGAGGTTGGCCCATGGGTATGCCTGTGAGGTACTCTGTTATTTATGTTAACTGAGGTAAGAATATCTTTAGTAGATTTTTCCCTGTTCAACTAATTTAATTATTTATAGAACAAGAAGCTTGTGATTGAACAGGGAAAAGGGAAGCGGAGCCAAAAGTGGCAGAGATGGAGAAGGACAGACAGTTATAGTGGAGGAAAAAATGGAGGACAACAAACAGGATGATTCAGAATCCGTGTGGTTTTTAATAGCCACAGGTAAATATACTATCATATAGGGATAGAATAACTGGGATAGCTTGTCTAATCTAGGTGGCAAATTGTACCATTATAAATTGGCCCCGATATTATTGTGTGGGCATCTTGTGAATTGAGAATTTATTGATATATAAATCTGACTGATTAATTATAAGTTTCTAGAGTTTTGTTTCTACTGAGTTACTGGGTGTTGTGGCGTGGTGACTAACCACGAGGTAGGTGATCATTGCATGGCAAAGACCAGCCAAAGAAACTTAGTGAGTCTGGATGCATTATTTCATGGGATAGGCTCTGAACTAAATGAAAAGGAACGAGGGGCTTGAGCAGTGGCAATGTGAATGCACCCATTGCTTTCTGCTCTTTAGTGTGGATATAAGAAGCAGTTTAGAATTTCTGCCTAATATACTTCTTTACTGTGATAGACTGTAACTAGGAATCCTGAGTTTAATAAGCCCTTTCTCCCCCAAGTCATTTTTGGATAGAATATTTTATCACAGCAACAGACATGAATCCAGGACAACTTGTGAATTTGAAAGATGACCAGTAAGTATTGTTAGACACTTGGAGCCAGCTGCATCCCTTCCTTTAAAATTTCTGTTCTAGTGAAAATTGAAAACAACAGAAAAAATATTGATTAAAATAGACTCTTGACTTGCCCTAAAAAAATGAACTGCTTGTAAAAAAAAAATATTCCCTTTAAAACAGAACACGATACCTAGTTCCAAATGAAAATAAGATTTCCAGTCAGCCTATCTTCATTTGAAGCACTTGCTTTTTCTCCATTTATAGATGATACACGAGATTATCTGATCTCCAATTTACAACTGCACTGAGAGGAAATGCATTTTACTACCCACTAGCCCCAATTAAGTAGTTCTCATCCTTTTAGTGCATACCTTCCCAGCATTCTTCTTCACTCCATTCGCTCCAAATCCCATCATCTGCACAATATATATTGACTTTACATCTTACAAAAAAGCACAGGTCTTCACTTTCATTCGTTTGCCTCTTCAACTTCATATCGTTTTTATCTGTGGTAGACTGAAAGCCAAGGAAAACTATGGTGTGTTTACTTGAACTCAGTACAACTGCAGTGATTTCATCTCTTGACTTCAAATGTTTTTAGACATAAAACAGCAGCATTGAGTTACCAAGAAGGTCCAATCCTAGAAGTGCTTCACCACTCTACACTGATTTTTAAAGGTGTTTTCTTCCAATGCTCATCTGAATTTAATTTTATCTTTTATCCTTTTATAATAATGGGATACTTGTAATAAAAAAACATCATGTGCAATAAGTCAAAACTGTACATATATTACTGTTCACAATCTACAGAAAAGTGTCAGATATTCTGGGTTCTAGAAATGGGAAAAGTATATACAAATTACTGAATGCTAGCTGATTTTATGGAAACAAAAATAAACATCTTCGAAGTGTATACCCTCATCTTTTTGGTCTGATTAACCTTTGAAGTCCCATGAAATAATGTTCAAGTGACACAAAACTACTACTTCATATATAAGACCACCACAAAATGTTCCAATATTCTCACAGGGTTCACAAGGGAAAAAAAAACTAAAGAAATTACTCCAGGTTTACACTTTAAAGTGGAGTAGAGGCCTTCTTGTATACAATGATTAGCTTTTTATTTATTTAACATATCTACATAGCTATGTAAATACTGAGTATAGACTTCAGTGGCCTGGGACTCAGGTTTTGAATTTCAAACTATTTGCTTGCCAAGTCAATTAACCAGCCTGAAACATATCATTAAGTCAGTAGGCATTTTTTTCACCTAATATGAATTGAGTAATTGATAATTAGTAATGAACCTTCTTGTCTTTACAATTTCTAAACTAAAAATAAATAAAGCAATATATACCAAGGTAGGGTTAAAGAAATCACCATATCATTGAGGTTTGGAGTCTCACAATGATCACCTTCTTTACAAACTTTTCTTCTCTAGAAAATCTTTAGTATACCTGTGGACTGTTAATTTTGACCTCATGGGTGTACTTAAAAAAGTGATTTATGGACAGTGAAGATACCATCTCCTGATCCATCCAAGAGAACCTGCTGCACTCAGAGCACTTGGTAAGAATCCCCTACCACCTCTGCAGTCACAGAGGTATTTCTATGGGCCTAACTGGACTCACTACCCAGCAAACATCAAAACCACCACTGTCCTTAATACCAATCCCCTTCAGATGTTTCTTCTGCCTGATCAGCTGTTCCTTCTGCAGGAGTACAGAAAAGACTGAAAGCACAGGTAAGACCACCACTGCTGCTCACAGGAAACCATCCTGAACCCTCTCAGGCTGGAGTCTTCCAGTTTCTGCCTCTGGCTGGAGACCATCTTCTGCCACAGTGTACCGTATCCAGGTGGCATAGGAGATAGCTAACCTCTCAGGACTTTGGAGAGCCCTGAGAGTGCAGAGCTAACCCTGGGCCACAGAGCTACATACACAAACACCACCATAGCATAGCTGGTCTCCAAGGAGTGCCTACATACTTGTGTGCACAGAAAGAATGGGATTCCCAGGAGTACAGATACAAAGGCTTGCAGGACAGATAAACCATAGTCAGAGAGAAAGTCCAGCTAACACCAGAGAAAACCAAATGGCAAAAGGCAAACACAAGAACATTACCAACAGAAACCAAGGCAACATGGCACCATGTGAACCCAGGTCTCCCACGACAGCAAGTTCTGGATTCCCAAACATACTGGAAAAGCAAGATCTCGATTTAAAACCACATCTCATGATGCTGATAGAGGATTTCAAGAATGACATAAATAACTCCCTTAAAGAAACACAGGAGAACATGGGAAAATATGTAGAAGCCCTTAAAGAGGAAACACAAAAGTCCCTTAAAGAAACATACGAGAATATGGGTCAACATGTAGAAGCCCTTAAAGAGAAAATACAAATATCCCTTAAAGAATTACAGGAAAACACAAACAGAAAAGAGAAGAAACTGAACAAAACCATCCAGGATCTGTAAATGGAAGTCGAATCAATAAAGAAATTACAAAAGGAGACAACTCTGGGGATAGAAAACCTTGGAAAGAAGTCAAGAGTCACGGATGCAAGCATCAACAACAGAATTCAAGAGATAGAAGAAAGAATCTCAGGTGCCGAAGATACCATAAAAAAACATTGACTTAACAGTCAAAGGAAATGCAAAATGCAAAAACCTTCTAACCCAAAACATCCAGAAAATCCAGGACACAGTGAGAAGACCAAACCTAAGAATTATAGGTATACAAGATAGCAAAGATTTACAACTTAAAGGGCCAGTAAATAAATATCTTCAACAAAATTATAGAAGAAAACTATCCTAACCAAAGAAAGAGATGCCCATGAACATACAAGAAGCCTACAGAACTCCACACAGACTTGACTAGAACAGAAATTCCTCCAGTCACATAATAATAAAAAACACTTAATTCCCTAAACAAAGAAATAATATTAAAAGCAGTAAGGGAAAGAGGTCAAATAACATATGGAGGCAGACCTATCAGAATTACACCAGATTTCTCACCAGAGACAGTGAAAGCTACAAGATGCTGGGCAGATGTCATACAAAACCTAAGGGAACATAAATGTCAGCCCAGGCTACTATACCCACCAAAACTCTCAATTACTAGAGATGGAGAAAACAAGATATTCCATGACAAAACTAAATTTACACAATATCTTTTCCCAAACCCAACTCTACAAAAGGTAATGGGTGGAAAATACCAATACAAGGAGGGAAACTACACTCTAGAAAAAGCAATAAAGTAATGTTCTTTCAATGTATCACAAAGAATATAGCCACACAAACAGAATTCTACCTTTAACAATGAAAATAACTGGAAGTAACAATCATTTTTCCTTAATATCTATTAACAGCAATTGACTCAATTCCACAAAAATAGACAGAGAATAACTGAGTGGATACATCATAATAGGACCCAACATTTTCCTGCATACAAGAAACCTGCCTCAGTGACAAAGACAGTCACTACCTCAGAGTCAAACGCTGGAAAACAATTTTCTAAGCAAATGGTCCCAAGATAACAGCTGGAGTGGTCATTCATATATTGGAAAAAAATAGACATTCAACCAAAAGTTGTCAAAAACGATAAGGAAGGACACTTCATTCTAGTCAAAGGAAAAATCTACCAAGATGAACTCTCAATTCTGAATATATATTCTCCAAATACAAGGGTACCCACATTCATAAAGGAAACTTTACTAAATCTCAAAGTGCACACTGTACCCCACACAATAGTTGTAGGAGATGTCAACACCCCATTCTCATCAATAGGCAGATCAGGGAAACACAAACTAAACAGAGAAACAGTAAAACTAACAGAAGTTATGAACCAAATGGATTTAACAGATATCTATAGAACATTCTATCCTAAAACAAAAGAATATACCTTCTTCTCAGCACCACACAGTACCTTCTCCAAAACTGAGAATATACCCTGTCACAAAACAGACTTCAGCAGATATATGAAAATTGAAATAATTCCAGGCATCCTGTGAGATAACCATGGACTAATGCTGATCTTCAATAACAAAAATACAAACAAACAAACAAACAAACAAATAAAACAGAAACCCCACATACATATGGAAACTGAACAACATTCTACTCAATGATAACTTGGAGGTAAGAAATAAAGAAAGAAGTTATAGACTCTTTAGAATTTAATGAAAACTAAGTCACAAAATACCCAAACTTAGGGGACACAATGAAATCAGTGCTAAAAGGAAAACTCATAGCTCTGAGTGCCTCCAAAAAGAAACTGGAAAGAGCATATACACTAACAGCCTAACAGCACAGCTGAAGGCTCTAGAATAAAAAGAAGCAAATATATCTAAGAGGAGTAGATTGCAGGAAATAATCATACTCAGGGCTGAAATCAACCAAGTAGAAACAAAAAGAATTATACAAAGAACCAACCAAATCAGGAGGTGGTTCTTTGAAAAAAAAATCCAACAAGGTAGATAAACTCTTAGCCAAAATAACTAGAGGGCACAGAGACTGTATCCAAATTAATAAAATCAGAAATGAAAAGAGAGACATAACAGCAGATACTGAAGAGATCCAAAAAAAGCAACAAATCCTACTACAAAAGACTATGTTCAACAAAAGTGGAAAATCTAGATGAAATGGACAATTTTCTAGACAGATACCAGGTACCAAAGCTAAATCAGGTCAGATAAATGATCTAAACAATCCCATAACCCCTAAAGAAATACAAGCAGTCATTAATAGTCTTCCAACCAAAAAAAAAGCGTAGGACCAGATGGTTTCAATGCAGAGTTCTATCAGACCTTCAAAGAAGACTTAACACCAACACTTTTCAAACTGTGCCACAAAATAGAAACAGAATGAACACTACCCAAGTCATTTTATGAAGCCACAATTACTCTGATATCTAAAGAACACAAAGATCCAACAAAGAAAGAGAACTTCAGACTAATTTCCCTTATGAATATTGATGCCAAAATACTCAATAAAATTCTTGCCAACTGAATCCAAGATCACATCAAAAAGATCATCCATCATGATCAAGTACGCTTCATCTAAGTGATGCAGGCATGGTTCAATATAAGGAAACCCATCAATGTAATCTACTATATAAACAAACTCAAAAAAAAACACCACATGGCCATTTCATTAGATGCAGAAAAATCATTTAACAAAATTTAACATCCTTGCATGGTAAAAGTTTTGGAAAGATCAGGAACTCAAGGCCCATGCCTAAACATAGTAAAAGCAATATACAGCAAACCAGTGGCCAACATCAAACTAAATGGAGAGAAACTTGAAACAGTCCCACTGAAATCAGGGACTTGACAAGACTGCCCACTCTCTCCCTACCTGTTCAATATAGTACTCAACATCCAAGCCAGAGCAATTACACAACAAAAGGTCAACGAGATTCAAATTGGAAAGGAAGAAGTTAAAGTATAACTATTTGCAGATGATATGATAGTATACTTATGTGACCCCAAAAATTCCACCATAAAACTCCTAAACCTGACAAACAACTTCAGCAAAGTGGCTGGATGTAAAATTAACTCAAACTAATTAGTACCTTCCCTATACTCAAAGATAAAGAGGCTGAGAAAGACAACCATCACAATATTCACAAATAATATAAAATAGCTTGGTGTGACTCTAACTAAGCAAATGAAAGATCTGTATGACAAGAACTTCAAGTCTCTGAAGTAAGAAATTAATGAAGATGTCAGAAGATGGAACTATTTCCCATGCTCATGGATTGGCAGGAAAAAAAATATATAGTAAAAATGGCCATCTTGCCAAAAGTGATCTACAGATTCAATGCAATCCCCACCAAAATTCCAACTCAATTCTTCATAGAGTTAGAAAGAGAGATTTCCAAATTTATCTGGAATAACAAAAAAACCTAGGATAGCAAAAACTATTCTCAACAATAGAACTTCTTGAATAATCACCATCCCTGACCTCAAGCTCTACTACAGAGCAATACTGATAAAAACTGTATGGTATTGGTACAGAGACAGGCAGGAAGATCAATGGACTAGAATTGAAGACCCAGAAATGAACCCACACACCTATGGCCACTTGATCCTTTACAGATTCCATCCAGTGGAAAAAGACAGCATTTTCAATAAATGGTGCTGGGTCACCTGGCAGTCAACATGTAGAAGGAAGCAAATTGATTCATTCTTATCTCCCTCTACAAAGCTCAAGTCCAAGTGAATGAAGGACTTCTACATAAAACCAGATACACTGAATCTAATAGAAGACAAAATGGGGAAGAACTTGGAGCACATAGGCCCAGGGGAAATTTTCCTGAATATAACACCAATAGCTTATGCTCTAAGATTAAGAATTGACAAATGGGACCTCATAAAATTGGAAACCTTCTGTAAGGCAAAGGACACTGTCAATAGGACAAAATGCCAACAAACACATTGGGAAAAGATCTTTATCAATCTCACATCTGATAGAGGGCTAATATTCAATATATACAAAGAATTCAAGAAGTTAGACTCCAGAGAACCAAATAATTCTATTAAAATTGGGATACATAGTTAAACAAAGAATTCTCAACTGAGGAATACTGAATGGCTGAGAAAAACCTAAAGAAATGCTCAACATCCTTAATCATCAGGGAAATGCAAATCAAAACAACCCTGAGATTCTACCTCTCACGAGTCAGAATGGCCAAGATCAAAAAATCAGGGGACAGCAAAATGTTGTAAAGAATGTGGAGAAAGAGGAACATTCCTCCATAGCTGGTGGGATTGCAAGCTAGTCCAACCACTCTGGGAATCAGATTGGAAGTTCCTAAGAAAATTGGACAAAGCAGTACTTGAGGATCCAGCTATACCACTCCTGGGCATATACCCAGAGGATGTTCCAACATGTAATAAGGCACATGCAAACTATGTTCATAACACCCTTATTTATAATAGCCAGAAGCTGGAAAGAATCCAGATGTCCTTCAACAGAGGAATGGATACAGAAAATGTGGTATGTTTACACAATGGAATACTACTCAGCTATTAAAAACAATGAATTCATGAAATTCTTAGGCAAATGGATGGAACTAGAAAGTGTCATCCTAAGTAAGGGAACCTAATCACAAAAGGACGCACATGATATGCACTCATTGATAAGTGGATATTAGCCCAAAAGCTCAAAATAAACAAGATTCCATTCAAAGACCACAGAAAGCTCAAGAGGAAGGAAGACCAAAGTGTGGGTGGTTTGGTTTGTCTGGGAAAGTGAACAAAATACACAAAAGAGCAATTAAGGAGATAATGTGTGGGGCAGAGACTGAAGGAAAGGCCACCTAGAGACTGCCCTACCTAGGCATTCATCCTATACACAGTCACCAAACCTGACACTATTATGGATGATAAGAAATGCTTGCTGAAAGGAGCCTGATATGGTTGTCTCCTGAGGGGATCTGCCAGAGCCTTACAGATACAAAGGCAGATGCCAGCAGCCAACCATTGGACTGAGCGTGGGGTTCCCAGTGGAGGAATTGGAGCATGATCTAGAGGAGCTGAAGGGGTTTGCAGCCCCATGGGAAGAATGATTATGTTGGCCAACCAGATCCCCCAGGGCTCCCAGGGACTAAGCCATCAACTAAGGGGTACACATGGTTCCAGTTGCAAGTGTGGAGGAGGAATGCATCAGTAGGAGGAGAGGTCATTGGTCCTATGAAGTCTAGATAGATGCCCTAGAGTGGGGAAATCAAGAGGGGTAGGTGGGAGTGGGTTGGGCAGAGAGGAATCTTCTTTGAGGCAGAAGGTGGGAGGATGGGTTGGGGATTTTCTAGGAAGGGAGAAACCAGGGAATGTAAATGAAGAATATATTCAATAAATAATTAAAAAGTGGTTTGTGTGTGTGTGTGTGTGTGTGTGTGTGTGTGCACGCAAGTCAGCGCGTGCGTGTGTGTGTGTGTGTGTGTGTGTGTGTGTGTGTACATGCACGCACATGCGTGTTCCTGTGTTTTGTTTAAGTCTTATTGGAGGCTATGAAATCTATTTCAATTTCCTGGAGAATTTTCACTTATTAAAACAAATTGAAAACAAATGACTAGATTGTATTTGCAGCTTTAAAATTGTCATGGCTACTCAAACTTTTTAAAAAGTATACAGATATTTCCTTTGTCCACTGGATTTGGGCTTCTAGAAAAGTAAATTGAAATATTTATCATGGTCTAACTCTCCTTTGAACAGTAACAGATTTGACTTTCCAGTATCCTATCATACTTTAAAAAGTTATATTTATGATTCTTGCAAATAAGTACAATATCCATACCTCCCAGGAAATATCATCTTCTCGGATCCCAATTTCATAAGTGTAACACCGTGGTGGAATGGGCCCTCTAGGTGTGCTCCATTTCATTCTAATATCAATGGAATTCTCCACACTAATATGAAGGAATTCTGGTGGCAATGGTTTAACTGAAAAGCAGAAGAAAACTATTTCAACATGAAAGTTGCTAAGTTAGTAAAGCTTGGGACACTCCATAAGCAACACTTTCAGGGACAAACTAATGTGACTGAAAACCGATGGACTTGTTGAGAAATTTTACTTGAGTCTCTCTCTCAATCTCTCTCTCTCTCTCTCTCTCTCTCTCTCTCTCTCTCTCTCTCTCTCTGTGTGTGTGTGTATGTGTGTGTGTGGGGTGTTTGGAGACAGAGTTTCTCTGTGTAGCCTTGGCTATCTTAGAATTTGTTTTGTAGACCAGGCTGGTCTTGTTCTCAAAACGTCCACCTCCTTCAGCCCTCCAAACATTGGAATTAATGGCATATGCCACCACCAGCCAGCATGAGAAACTCATTTTTTTCATTTCCTTTGTATAAAAGCTAAACTGATAAATATTTGAGGCCAAGAGAAAAAGTAAGAAGACCCAAATCATTGCAATCATTTTCCCATTTTTGTAAGTTTAGAAACAACAAAACCCCTTTTACTACAATTATTATTGTGACTGCTTTCTAAGTAACACATATGTTGTGGTCACTATACATCTGACATTGCACTATATCTGCCTAATTATTGAACCTTTCACACTTATAGTTGTTAGAAATCAAAATACAAATTTTGAGGAGATAAAAATGTTTTGGTTCTTAATTATTTATTATTGGAAGCCATGATTAATAGATTTTGTGGTTCGCCATATGCTTCTGGCTTTGCACTTCCATCTCTTTAATAAATCTCACTCTCTCCTCTTTCCTCTACTGCCCAATTAGAAATAGCCTAAAGGAGAATCAGCAACTTTTACGTTGACATCATTTGCTCAGATCACCTATATTTTGAAGTTGGAAAACCATATAGCTGGGTCTGATAGGTTCCAACTGTGAGGATCCATTAACACAGATGAAGAAATCTCTGTAGTCTGATGATTCCAAGTTGGAAAGTTTGCATCCAACATTTATTTCATTATCCTGGAGGTATTCAGTACACTGTAAAGCATGATCCAAGCCCTCATACCTATAACACAAGAAGCAGTTTAGGAATAGTTTGCTAGCATATTCTGTATCTTGGCATTCAGTTTTAAATCATCTTATTATATTATGTGAAGTACACATTTGTGCACCATATATTGATTCAGTAAATTACACATGTACGTAAACACACACAAATACATACATATATATATATATATATACATATATATATATATACATGCATATGTTATAATAATTATTTTTAAAAGATATCATGAATTTTAGAGAAATTGAGATGTTTTAAGACCAATAGGAGGGAGGAGAGGTACAAATGATGTAAATATGCTACACATGTACAACATTCTCAAATAAATTGAAAAGGTTAAGTTATAAAATAGATAACATGAAGAAATAATCATTTAGTAGCATTCTAAGCTTTAATGCACCTACTATATGCTACATGCACTAAGATCTATAGATTCAACAGCAGGCAAAGCAGAAATAGTTAATTTCATGGAGCTTCAGTTTAATGTTAATCTTCATAATTCTCAAAGCAACTCAAGTAACTCAAAGAATCAAGTTTTTGTTGATTCATTACCATTTGTTAATTAAAGATTTAGAATAATTAGGTAGCCTTGGTAATATTTAATGAAGAAAATAATGTGTGTAGAAATAAGATGTAAGAGCAGATATATAATTTTCCTAAGTTTACTAAAAAAAAAAAAAAAAAAAGAAAAAAAGAAATCCTCTGATGTTATAGAACAAAGATATGAGCCTGAAAACCTACGAATAGCGGAAGAAGTGAAATGAACAAACCAATATGCAGTTTAATTTTTATCAAATAAAGTGTAGTTTTTTGTTTAAAGAGATTTTACCATGGCATTTAAATTTAATTATTTACTGACAGGGATGAAAGGCCTTCTTAACAACTAATTTTTAAATCAGTAATTCTTGATTTGTCCTCCCCCAAAAATATTGGCTTGCAATGTAAAATATGATTTTGTTTTTAAAAGCAGTCAAAAATCCCTTCTGAAATGAAATTAGCATAACAGCTGATAAGGAGCTAGTGAAAATACCTAGACTCTATTAAATGCACTTTATGCCAAGTGCCCTAATTTAGGGAAGTGTTCATACATTTTAGTCTTTTGGTTGAGTTGCCTGCTTACAGTGTGGAAGACTTCATATCCACGATTGACATTTTTATTCATTTTTTTTTTACATAGGATTTCACTATACACTATCCTGGAACTTACAATGTAGCACAGTGGTCTGGTGTTGAACTCATTGCTTTGCATTAGCCTCTCAAATTCTGGGATGACATGTAAACATCAATATGCTCAACTGGTACTTAGGTTTACAAAAATTGACTTCATAACTTTGTGTCAGTGAAAAATGACATACACTTTGTAAAATGTTAATCTTTATTCTCACCATTTTACTAATGAAGGATAAGTTATGTTAAACATGAATGACACTGTGAAGAGTGTCTTCCTCTTTCTTTGTTTTTTTTTAAAAACTAGAACAGTGTCTCCCATTTAATAAATATTTAATATTTATTGATTTAATGACTAAAAGATTTAGAAATGACTAAAAGATGTAGAATCTTAAATCTTCAATTTAAGATATGGAAAGTGAATCATTCCCAGAAGAGAAAATTGTTTACTCAAGGCTATCCAGCTATATGGTGCCAGAGCAGGGTTTAGAGCCCAGTTCTCAAAAGCATTAATCCTTTATGCCCAATCATTTATATATTGTGTTTTTCTTTTAAAAGATGCAATCAGAGTGTGGGCTTAAAGCTCACAAATACTACAAGCTTGACTTCTCTTGCTGTGTCTTTCTTTAGTAAATGTACAATCTCTAATTTTTTTCCATCCTTGGTTTCATTCATTTACTTAATATTTAGTATTAATCTATTGGGAGTGTGGCCATCTGTGATTAGTCAAGATAAATGTGAGAATTTGTTCACAACCACCAATCTTAAAAAAAAAACCCAAAAACAAAAACAAAACTTGAAGCTGGGAGGTGGTGGCACATGCCTTTAATCCCAGCACTTGGGAGGCAGAGGCTGAAGGATTTCTGAGTTCAAGGCCAGCCTGGTCTACAAAGTGAGTTCCAGGACAGCCAAGGCTACACAGAGAAACTCTGTCTCAAAACAAAACAAAATAAAACAAAAAAAATAAAAAACTTGAGGAGATAAAGTATACATATATGAAATAAGTTTGAGTACCAACCAAACAATAAATAAAGTGCTATAAAAGTAGCAAATATGAACAGAAGCTGACACAAGCAGCAGAGTCAATTAATTTAGACATCACATTGGCATAGAAGGATTAAAAAAAATTGGTAACAGTGTGAGCCAGAGGCCGTTCCAGATTGCAAAATGCACAAAAGTCAAGACATGGATAAGGCAAAGAAATGTAAATATGAATCTATAGAGTAGTATACTGAGCCTGGCCATAGCAAACTATAGTTTTGGAAAGGTAGTGATACAATGACGTGAAAATTTGAAAGGCAACCTAGCTTTTATCCTGGCATAATATCCAGCTACTGGGGATATATGGTCAGGATATGGTATATAAAAAAGACAGAAGACAAAGGGGGCTCCAGGATGCAGAAATGAACAGGAAGGAAAAATACTACAATCTGAGAAGCCCCCATTTGGGAGGTAATGGCAGCTGTCCAAGTGAGGAATGAGGGGAGTCTAAAGAAAGGTTCTTACAGTAGAGAATGGAAATGAAAAACAGATGTGCAGCTTAGCAAAAGAATGTCAGAATGTGGTGCGTGATTGTATTACCATAAAGCAATTAAGGAGCTGGCTGCTGACTGGCGGAGGGGGAGGGAGCAGGCTGTCTATCACCCATGTGCCACATGCATGCCCACACAAGCTCTAGTTAAACTCAGCTGACCTCAACATGAGAATTAAAACAAAACAGAAAGACAACATGTCAGAGAGGGCTTGTTGAGAAGGAGGGAAGAAAATAAAGGAGGGAAGGGGTGAGTGTGCCTAGAGTGTAGTAAATGTGTATAGAAAATAAAATCTTTAAAAGCTATCTTTTTAAAGTTTCACTAACAGTTCATTAAAAAGCAGCAAGAAGATCCAGTTTGACAGATTACTGCTTTTTAAAAAACTAAGTGTATAAAAAAAAACCTCAAACATTAAAAGCAATAAACCCAGCTATCTATAGAATGAAATACTTCATTCTGTACAGAATAGTCATGGGATACCTTGCTGTATCTTCAATTTGAAATTCCCATATAATTATGATTGATTATCATCATACATAAGGCTCTGGTGAAGAAAATGTTTGTAATTCAGTAGAGATATAGTTGATAGTACTCTGGACTTATCTTGACAGATGTTTGCCCAATGTGAGATTCTAATTATAAAAATACTTACCAGAAAAACATAGTATAGTTGGTATCAGAATATACTGTTTTGCCAGGCTTCCAAGAGCAGACCAAATACTGCCAGTTATAATATATACACTTCATGTCCTGAATTTTAGTTCCCAGACTTCCTATGAAATGAACAAACTATTAATATCTGAGAGACATGGTGACAGATCATCTATGCAATCACTATGTACTTATTTTTATTCTTTTTTTAATTTTTTCATTTTCTATATTCTGTGTTTACATTCCAAAGACTTTCCCCTTTCCCAGTACCCCCCTCACCATATGTCCCATTATTCCTCCCCCCCCCATTCCCCAATCACTCCCCTCCACCATTTCTCTGTTCTGGTATTCTCCTACAAAACTGGTTCCAGTCTTTTCAGGACCAGTGTCCTCTCCTTCCTTCTTGGGAATCTTTTGATTTGCTAATTGTGCCTTGAGTATTCAGAGCTTCTGGACTCATTAATATCCACTTATCAGTGATTGCATTTCATGTGTATTCTTTTCACTATGTACTTTTATTTCCTTTGGCTGTGCTACTTCATTTAGCAATCAGCATAATGAGAAAGATTGCAAAAGGAAGCTTTCAGAAATCACTTCGCTATAAGGAGTATATGCAAACCTGAACAGGATTGAGGGTTTATTTACTGACACTAGTTCCTATAAAAGGATTAAATTAATTATTTGAAGATGCTCTCAAGAATTGAGGAAATTCCCATTCAGGTTTACTAATATAGCTCCATACTGAGGACTCTATCAATAAGATCTATAGTTAGCTTTTAAAACGTGTGTTGATTTAATGAGTTTAAAAAAGTCAACCCACTTATACTAAGAAAGATTCCATTTATGTCTATTTGTCACAGGATTTACTGTTCATAAAGTCATATATATATGATTCATTTATCAAAAAGTTTAGGGAACTTATTCTCTATATGGATTTTTTCTGATAATATCAAATGTGAAAAAGAAATGTCTTAACCTTCATCTGATATCCCATAAGAGGCTTCTGTCCATGGACTTTGAACTTCTGATCCATTTGTACAATGCTCTGACAAATGTGTACGTATCTTTCCTTCAACGCCTTTATTAAGATCAAACCCATCCTTGTAAATTAGATTCCGAGTAATTATAGTCTGTTTGATAAAAAGATGAAACAGTCCATTTTAGAAATATGTGGAACTGAACAATTAATATCTAAGATGATTATTCGGTACAATACGCCACATGTTGTTCTGTCAATAATAACCTATGTATTATTGGTATTATTCAATTAGGTCATTCAAAACAAAACAGAAGACATTTAGTAAAGGAAAAGGTTGTGTGATAGGAATATGAACTCTTAATTTGGAGTTAAATGGATGATTTTCACAAACAATTAGGGTATTGAATATCCAAAGATTTGTCATTTCAGATATACTATAAAATGTTCAGGAATCCCAGAAAATTAAAAAGTCTCAGAAGCACTGGAGGAAATTGGATGATTGCTAAGTATTTGAAAGATGAAAAATTAATATATGAGAGTCTTATATTTCTGAAGCCCAGCAGAGTATCTTGTCTAAAATGCTGTTCAATAAATATTAGACTTGAATTACTCATTAATACTACCCAGCTGAATTACAGACCTAATGGTATACATTTTGCAACAAAGCTTCGAATAAACACAATAGTTGACTTTATAAATAGCTAATAATCCAATAAGCTTTCATTGAGATCTTGTCATCCATGTAAAGAGTTAGAGAAAATAAACTAGTAAAAGGAGAAACTATAAAATAGAGCAAAATGCATAAATGTTCTTCAAGTTCATATTCTCTGAGTTCTAGTTTTCTTGTACTTCCAAGTGTAGTCTTAATGTTGAATGAGGTAAAACTAGAGAACAGAAGCTTTTCGTATAATAACTAGAACTGTTAAAGCATACAAAGTGATGGATATTGGAGTCAGGGGTCAAATGCCTAATGATCAGATCACTCTGATGTTGCAAGTCCTGCTTTACTTACCTTCCAACTGTCCCTATCAACATTTCGGTATTTTAACTCATATTCTAGTGGGCATTCCTTAAATTTTTCCATACCCATGGGAGGTTTCCACTGCAAATAGAGATAACCTAGTAATCCAGGATCCAATATTTCAAAATCCTGAGGAGGATTAACTGAAATGAAATCAGAAAAAAAACATTTTTGTTTTTCCTGTAGTTTATGAGGAAGATTGTTGAATATGAATAATATCCGAATGCTTATCACCTGATTACTGGATAAAAATTCTAGTACATCTATATAGTGGGATAATATTTTATTAGAAAAATGAGTAAAGCACTGATAAGTGGCTATAATTAGAAAAACCTTGAAACCATAATCTGTATAAAGTGAAGCTCTCTCATGAAACCATGTATCTAATTATTTCACTTATACAGATTCCTATATGTGAAAACAGTAGATTAGTAGTCACCAGATCCACAGAGTCTCTCCATCAGAGAATGAAAGTATTCTGGAATTTTATGGAGCAGTGATTTCATAACCTTGAGGATATTCTAAAATAATCTAAAAAAGAGTGCTATGTTAAAGAAGGGAGATGTTTATTCAGGATGCAAAGGTAGAAAGATCTCTGTAAGTTCAAGGTCACTCTGGCCTACAAGGTGAGTCCAGGACAGGCAGTACGATTACACAAATAAACCCTGTCTCCCCCAAAAAAACAACCAACCAAAACAAACAAACAAAACTAACCACTACAACCAACCACAAGAAAAACCAAGGGAGATATTTTTGTTATATTAATAAATTTGAAGTCCATAATATTTCTGTGTAACTGTTCTTTGTAAAGAAAGCACATGAGGAAAATATGATCTTTGTCTCTTTAGGAACTAAGGCTGTACACTTACTTTGGAGAATTGTCAGTGGACTTGTACACCAGAATTTGTATAATATTATATAAATAATAATTATATAAATGTTTCTAGTAAAAAGAACCACTCAATATTCATTCAGTATTACATTATGGTCAGCATAAAAATTGTGATGGATGCAAGAAAAGGAAAGACAAAGAACATATTTACTCTGCCTGAGAACCTTAAGAATTGAGAGTACAACGCTTGTGAGTAGTCCATGAATTTAATTAAATCTATAGCTTACTGAAGTTCAGATCTATCTCCAGAGTTTGAAAATCCAAGCCTTTCCTACACATTTTCTAAGTAACACATCTAGTATCACTATAGTATTACTGTTATGTTAGTCTTTGACTAATTCTCTCTGATAAATGGTTTTCATTTCCATATGGCAACATGCCTAGGGACTCAATGTCTGAGATTAGAGTCTCCCCAAAGAAAATGACCCATCAACTTTGTTGTTTTCTTCCTTAAAGTTAGAAATCCATGTCAAACTAAGTGTTCATCAGAAACTAAAAACCTCATATTATTTATATTGAGGTATACAATACATCAGTATACACTGAAGTGTTTAACTTCCATTTTCTGTTTTCTCTGTCATAAAGTAAAAATAATAAGAAAATTCTCAAGTTGTGCTAGGAGAACATAATTGCAAATACTTAAGTTATTTTCTTAAAAATATCATTTACAAGAAGTCTGGCAATTATTTTATGATGCAGCATTTAACCCAAGAAAATATGAACATTAGTTACCTTACCCATCCATGTGAGGAGCCAACACACACACACACACACACACATATTTACATTCTGGCAATAGTACTGATGTTATCTACTAGTTTTACACTTTTATGATATATATTGAAAACACTGTTCTTGTCCATTAAGACTACTTCATTATAATTGATTTACTTTATTCATTTACCTTTTATCTCCAAAGAATGGCCAGTTATTGTACAAAGAAGAAAGAGACCCACGCATCTGGTATCCACACCCATCAAAGCCATTTCTCCAGGATTTAGTGTGCCGAAAGCTCTGATCTAAGAGAGAAGGAAACAGTGGGGTTTTATTGTACTTCAAATAATC
The DNA here is from genome assembly GCA_964023405.1 of Apodemus agrarius. NCBI lineage: Eukaryota > Metazoa > Chordata > Mammalia > Rodentia > Muridae > Apodemus > Apodemus agrarius. The sequence continues at coordinate 107,567,433 of OZ030010.1, forward strand.
ATGTGGATAAATGTAACTAATAATATTTCTGGGAGCTCTCTGTGTACTTTCTAGCAAGACCAGAAAACTGTGCCCCTTGAACCGTGGAAATGGAAATTAACTTAGGAGTCAAGGCAATTGCAACAAGAGGACTCTGGGCCCCTAAGAAGCAAGACTAGCCCACATAAAGAAAGCTGGAAATGCTCATCCATACACACATATTGTGACTCTGACAAGGATATAATGACCTCGAGAAACCTTCCTTCTGAAATCAAACCCAGCAGAATGTCCCTGAGAACCTTGGACATCCCTGTATTCATAGGAACCATTTTTCCTAAATGCAAATAAAACCTAGTAATGTATATTATTTTTTAAGAAAAAATAGTATTTGAAAGTAATATAACTTCTAAAACTGATCAGATACTCTACATGAACACCCCAGAAAACTAAGAGCTTAGCCCTTGTACTTTATAATGATTAAAGAATCATTGTCTAATCAGAGTTGTCCTGGATTTACCCATTTTTTTACATCTAATATTTTATTCAGATAGCAATCTCATTACACATGGCCCAAGAACATTCAAATAAGAACTCAAATCAGAAGTTAAAGATTGGTCTTCAAACATCATAGTCAATAATGCCACATTTTCTCCCCCTAGTTTTTAAGTGTTTTTCACTTCTTGCCTCTTCTATCCAATGTCCTCATTATAAATCTTACTCTATTGATATTGTCATTAAGGCTCATATCCAGGCATCCCTATCTCCATCACAATTTGCACACTACTCACCAGAGGAGTGATACTTCTAGGGGGGAAATCTGAGCTTCTCTTTTCCCTTACAATTGTAGCAGCATTTAATTGCCACAGGACACAATGTGGTCTATTTTAGATTTGAAGAACACTGTTTATGATCAAAAACTAAAGATTAACCCCACCAAATACATACTTCATTTTTAAAGTCATTTTTTGCTTTTTAAATTATTTGAGCATTTTATACAAGTATAATAATAAGTTTTAGTCATTTTCTCCCTTGTTACCCTCTCTAGCCTCCCTCTCTCTTGAAGAAATACTATATATCAACAACTCCCAATTCTGATTCTATATTCTGCTTATGATGCACTGAGTTTAATTAGTGCTGTATAAATGAGCGTAGTAGAGAGATTTCTTACTGGAGCATAGACAAATTATCTGTGTTTAAATTACCAATGAAAACAATACATTTTCCCCAAACAATGGTAACTGCTGTGAGTTGCTCAATGAGAGCCCATTTTTGCCAGTCTTATGCAAATAGTCACATCTTCATAGAGTCCAGTGGCTATGTCATAGCCAGAAGATATTTTATTGCTCTTCTCCCCATATTCTGGCTTCTACGGCCTTTCCACTATGTTCCCTGCACTGTGGAAAGAAAGTATAAATATATGCATGTAACAAGAAGTAATGAAAAATAGGAATGCATCAATGTCAAGAATTGACAAGTGGGACCTCATAAAATTCCAAAGCTTCTGTAAGGCAAAGGACAGTGTCAATAGGACAAAATGGCAACCAACAAATTGGGAAAAGATTTTTACCAACCCTACATTTGACAGAGGGCTAATATCCAATATATACAAAGAACTCAAGAAGTTAGACTCCAAAGAACCAAATATCCCTATTCAAAAATGTTGTACAAAGCTAAACAATGAATTCTCAACTGAGGAAACTTGAATGCTCAAGAAGCACCAAAAGAAATGTTCAACATCCTTAGTCATCACAGAAATGAAAATAAAAACAACCCTGAGATTCTACCTCACACATGTCAGTATGACTAAGACCAAAAACTCAGATGACAGCAGATGCTGGTGAGAATGTAGAGAAAGAGGAACACTCCTCATTTGCTGGTGAGATTGCAAGTTGGTACAACCACTCTGGAAATCAGTGTGGTGGTTCCTCAGAAAATTGGACATAGTACTACCTGAGGACCCAACTATACCACTCCTGGACATATGCCCAGAAGATGCTCCAACATGTAACAAGGCACATGCTCCACTATGTTTATAGCTGCCTTATTTATAATAGCCAGAAGCTGGAAAGAACCCAGATGTCCCTCAATGGAGGAATGGATACAGAAAATGTGGTACGTTTACACAATGGAGTACTACTCAGCTGTTAAAAACAATGAATTCATGAAATTCTTAGGCAAATGGATGGAACGAGAAAGTGTCATCCTGCATGATGAAACCCAATCATAAAAGAACACACATGATATGCACTCACTGATAAGTGGATATTAGCTCAGAAGCTCAGAATACCCAAGAGACAATTCACAGACCACATTAAGCTCAAGAAGAAGAAAGACAAAAGTGTGGCTATTTCAGCTTCTGCTTAAAAGGGAGAACAAAATACCCATGGGAGGAGAACACAGAGACAAAGTGTGGAGCAGAGACTGAAGTAAAGGACATCCAGAGACTGCCCTACCTGGAGATATATCCCATATTCAGTTACCAAAGCCAGTGCTTGCTGACAAGGAGCCTGATAAAGCTGTCTTCTGAGAGGCTCTGCCAGTACATGACAAATGCAAAGATGGATGCTTGAAGCCAATCATTGGACTGAGCACAGAGTCCCCAATGGAGGAGCTAGAGAAAGGACCCAAGGAGATGAAGGTGTTTGCAATGCCAAAGAAGGAACAACAATATGAGCCACCCAGTAACCCCAGAGATCCCAGGGACTAAACCACCAACCAAAGAGTACACAAGGAGGGATCCATAGCTCCAGCTGCATATACAGCAGAGGATGGTCTTGTCAGACATCAGTGGAAGAGAGGCCATTGGTCCTGTGAAGGCTTGATCCTCCAATGTATGGGAATGCCAGAACAGGAAAGAGGGAGTGGATGGATTACTGAGCAGAAGGAGGGAGAGGGGATGGGGCTTTTCAGAGCGGAACCCAGGAAAGTGGATAACATTTGGAATATAAATAAAGAAAATTTCTAACAAAAACAGGCTGTGAACTGAAAGAGGACAAAGAGAGATCTATAGGAAATTTCGTATTGTAATCAAGAGAAGTAGGGGAAGATATGATTATCATAAACTCAAAAATAAAGAAAACTAAATTATAGTTTAAAGACAAATTACCATAGCTAATTTTACATATTTCTCATTGAGTCTGCATTTCTGAGAATTAAAACTTATGTGTGCACCATCTTTTTGTAATCCTTCACAGACTTGTGAACTACACTTCTCTTAGAATTCCAGCCTTTTCAACAAACTCTCCTAAAACATCCTAATATTGGTAAGCTTCACATGCTCCTTACTAGAATCTCAGGATCCAATTATTGGCTGTAAGTAGAGGGTTTAAAATCATTGGTCTCATTTCCTTCTATAGACTACTGACAGTGGACCCTAGCTATCAACTAGCATTTCCTTGATCAACCCAAAACACTTAGGCAAAAGAAATAGGATAGATTGCTCTTGGAACAATTTATGGAAAAGTTCCCAACAGACATTCGTGAGCTACACCAGGAACCAACCTGGACTTTGCCAAAAGACTACAGACATTCCTTCACTGGCTTACTCATTGTAAGACTATCACTAGAGCACAGAGACTGGCATTAGTGCACTGGTTTCAGGAATTTTTCACAAGGTATATGGACCTTTGAATTTAAAGGGAGAGGGAAATAATGAATGTTCATATGCACAATTTGAAATATCTCTGACACAATGGACATATACCAAGCAGCTCATCTGGACAGAAATCCAGTTAATTTAAATTATGAACGAAGAGCTCAAGATGAAGACCAGTTGTCTTAATATGCACAACTTATTAGTGGCAACGATAGGACTAAAAATTAGTGAGAATCTTTTCAATAGCTTAACACTTCATTTTCTTTCCCTAAGAAGTTAGTCTTCACCCATGGTATGAAGAGATTCTTCATACCAGATTTTCTGCAACCTATTGTCCCTACCCTACCTTACTATTTAGGTCTTTTTTTCATATTTTTAATAGAGAAAATAATCTATAAATATACATTGAGTATAGGGGATTTTTTTGTTTGTTTGTATTGTTTTTCATGGTAATAGCCTAATAACTATTATATCTTGCATAAAAGATGCCCCACAATGCCACCGGGGCATGTGTTCCATTATGTTCATAGACAGAAGCTGGAAACAACCAAGAAGTACCAAGACTGAAGAATGGATACAGAAAATGTGATTCATTTACACAATGAAATACTATTCAGTTATTAAGAACAAGGACATCTGAGTTTTGAAGGCAAATGGATAGAACTAGAAAATATCATCCTGAATGAGGAAACCCAGCTTCAAAAAGACATGCATGGTATATACTCACTAATAAGTGGATGTTAGCCAAAAAAGCAAAACAAAACAAAACAAAAACCAATGAACAGAGTATACAAGATACAGTCCACAGAACTCAAAAAAGGTCAACAAGCTGAAGTACCCCAGTGAGAACTCCCCAGTCCCTCTTGAGTGGGAGAAGAAAGCAATCACAAGTGGGGAGGGAGGGAGGAAAAGTGGATGGGGGTGGGGAAGGGAGTAGGGGGAAAAGTGGTACCTGATCTTTGTATTGGGTGAGGGAAAAGGACTGAAGCCCTGAGGGCCAGCAGAAATAATAGAAACAGGCAACCTCAGGAAGTAGTAGTTTGAGGTGACCCTCCAGAATGCACCAAAGATCTGGAGGTGAAAGACTCACAGGACTAAAAAGGAGGGACTTTAGATAAAATGCTTGACAGTATGGAGATGGTACTTACAGAGCAGACCTTCAACAGGTAGACAGGACATCAAATGAGGGAGAGGGAGGCATCCCATAGTCACAAATCTGACCCATAATTGTTCCTGTCTGAAAGAATTACAGTGACGGAAATGGAGAGGAACCTGAGGAAAAGAAGGTCCAGCAACAGGCCCAAAGTGGGATCCAGCTCAAGGGGAGGTCCCAAGGCCTGACACTATTACTGAGGCTATGGAGCACTCACACAAAGGAACCTAGCATGACCTCACTCCAGAAGACCCAACAAGCAACTGAAAATGTCAGATGCAGATATTTGCACCCAACCAATGGACAGAAGCTGCTGATCCCTGTGGTTGAATTAGGGAAGGTTGAAAGAAGTTGAGGAGAAGGCAACCTTGTAGTAGGACCAGCAGTATCAATTAATCTGACTCCCTGAGAGCTCTCAAACACTGGACCACCAACCAGACAGCATACACCAGTCGATATGAGGCCCCCAACACACATACAGCAAAGGACTGCCTGGTCTGTGTTCATTCAGAGATGATGCAACTAACCCTCAAGAGACTGGAGGCTCCAGGGAGTTTAGAGGTCAGGTGGTGAAGGGACATCTACTTGGAGACAGGGGGGTGGCGAGGAGGTAAAGGATGTGGAACAGTTGGAGGGTGGACGGGGGGGGGGGGAGGGGGCGAATAAAATATGGAGTATTTTAAATAAAATAATAAATAAGCTAATTTTAAAAACATCACAAAAAATCAAATAGCGAGTCATAATATCTGTAATAATAATAATAATAATAATAATAATAATAATAATAATAACTTCAACAATGGTTCCTGAGCAATATTCACTTTCTAAACATTATTTCATACTCTATTTAAAGTTCTCTTTGGCCATGTATACTATTTTTATGACAACTTAGAAACCAGAGGCTGAGGCACAGAGAAGTAAAACAACATGCCTCAGGTCACACAGAATGTAAATAATGAAGCAGGGATTTAAATCTAAATAATGTAGAGCCACTCCTTGGATAGCAAACAATACTAGGTTTTTTTTCCATGCCTAAGAGCAATATGAAAGGCAACTTCTTGTTTCTACCCACTTGTTTTTATGTAACACTATTACTGACACATTTTCCCATTGGCAATCTCCTTTGGAATGCAAAGTCTCATTTCTCTTCTCCACTTCTTCAATATAATAACAACAAAACGCCTTCTCTAAGGTTTGTCTAAGGCTGAGGCTGAAACTGAGGCTGTCCTGTGATAGACTGTCTCCCTAGTATGAGCAAAGCTCTTAGTTCCCTCCACAGCAACCACACATGCAGAGAGAGAGAGAGAGAGAGAGAGAGAGAGAGAGAGAGAGAGAGAGAGAGAGAGAGAGAGAGAGAGAGAGAGAGACTCATGTATGCACTTGCACACATACAAAGAATTGGCTGGATAATCCTTGCATTATTGGCAAAGTTCCAGGTACTTACCAATAATATGGTTTCTCAAGAAATGTTTTATCTCAGGCAGCTATCACAAGACCTCTTTGTCCTCCTTTCCACATTAGACACTAAATTGAGTCTCTACTGTTTTCCTTCCTGCCAGATAAAAAAGAACATTGAAAAACTTAAGATAGGTGTTCCTGAAATAGCCAGAGGGCCAGGACAAAGATTCTACAAATCACAAACAAGGTTATGGGTGGTGCTAAATGACTTCTCAAGCAAATTTCTAATTAAATGTGGAAACTTAAAGGCTGAAAATGTTACTTTGAGAAAGTAATAAATTTATAGCTAAGAAGATAAAAATATTAATCTCTGCCTATGTGTTATTTGTGTTTAAAATACTGGGCTTAAAAACAACTTATGTCTTCCATGTATGAAATAGAGGTAATAATATAAGCCTGGGTAGGATTTCATGCTGATAAAAATCAAATTATGTACATGCAAGGAATATGGAAGTCATAAATTGCTCTGTAGATATGAAAGAGGCTTACTTACAAGGATCTTGCCACTAGTCAAAACTTCAAAATAAATTTCTTCTATCTATATATCTGCCCCCTGCTACAAATGAAGATTTTATATGTCAGTGTTGATAACTAGACACTCGTAATTGATCTCATTTCAATTATCCTTGCTGAACAATTGTTCTTTCTTTATCAATATTTAATAATAATAATAATAATAATAATAATAACTAGTTTATACTTATTGAGCTTCCAATAGTTTATAAGTAATTTATTGAATGATATTAGCCAATAGGTTTTTAGGAACAGTGTTGTATAAAAGTAAAAAAGATGTGACTATTTTAAGACCCCCCCATAGATGACAAAAAATCTGTAAAAAAGGAACGGGAAAAGAAACCATTTGTTCTCAACATTCCTAATGCTTCAGCCCTTTAATACAGTTCCCAAAGCTGTGGTGACCCCCAACCATAAAATTATTTTGATTGCTATTTCATATCTGCAATTTTGCTACTGTTGTGAATATTCCTGCAAATATCTGTGTTTTTCAAGTCTTAGGCAACCTCTGTGAAATGGTCCTTTGACCCCCAGATTGTTCAGGGTTTTTTTTCTTTTTTTTATTAGATATATTCTTTATTTACATTTCAAATGATTTCCCCTGTCTTGGATCCCCCACCCTGAAAATCCAATAAGGCATCTCCCCTCCCCCTGTTCCCCAATCAACCCCCTCCAGTTTCCCTCTCCTGGTATTATCCTTCACTGCTGCATCAAGTCTTTCCAGGGCCAGGGGACTCTCCTCCCTTTTATGTCCAAGAAGGCCATCCTCTGCTGCCTATGCGTCTGGAGCCATGGGTAATACCATGTGTACTATCTGCTTGATGGTTTTGTCCCTGGGAGCTCTGGGAGTACTAGATGGCTCATATCATTGTTCCTCCTATGATCGATGCAAACCCCTTCAGCTCCTTGGGTCCTTTCTCTAGCTCCCCCATTGGGGACCCTGTGCTCTGTTCAATGGCTGGCTGAGAGTGTCTCCCTCTGTATTTGTTATGCACTATATAGAGCTCCCGGGTGACAGCTATATCCATGGCTCCAGTCAGCAAGTACTTGTGGGCATCAAAATAGTGTCTGGGTTCTGTAACTGTATATTGGATGGATCACTAGGTGGGATAGTCTCTGAATGGTCTTTCACTCAGACTCTGTTCCACAATTTATCTCTGTTTCTCCTTCTGTGGGTATTTTGTTCCCCCCTTTAAGAAGGGCCAGAGTAAAGGAATATCGAATGGCTGAGAAGCACCTTAAAAAATGTTCAACATTCTTAAGCATCAGGGAAATGCAAATCAAAACAAACCTGAGATTTCACCTAATACCAGATAGAATGGCTAAGATCAAAAACTCAGGAGACAACAGGTGCTGGAGAGGATGTGGAGAAAGAGGAACACTCTTCTACTGCTGGTGGGATTGCAAGTTGGTACAACCACTCTGGAAATCAGTCTGGCGGTTCCTCAGAAAACTGGGCATATCACTTCCAGAGGACCCTGTTATACCACTCCTGGGCATATACCCAGAGGATTCCCTTGCATACAATAAAGACACATGCTCCATTATGTTTATAGCAGCCCTATTTATAATAGCCAGAAGCTGGAAAGAACCCAGATGTCCCTCAACGGAGGAATGGATACTGAAAATTGAGTATATTTACACAATGGAATACTACTAAGCTATTAAAAACAATGAATTCATGAAATTCTTAGGCAAATGGGTGGAACTGGAAAATATGATCCGGAGTGAGCTAACCCAATCACAAAAGAACTCTCATTGTATGCAGTCACTGATACATGGATATTAGCCCAGAAGCTTGGAATACCCAAGACACAATTCACATATCAAATGTTGCCCAAGAAGAAGGAAGAACCATTGTTCTAAGTTAATAATATATAATGTGGTGCATTTGTTGATAAAAGAAAATATCCATTTTCTATTTTGGCAAAAATAAGTACCTTTGTCTGAACTATCTAAAATTATCATAGGTTTTGTCATTGTATTTACTTACAAAAAAAGTGACTAAGTTGCTGAAACAAATAATTATCATACGCTAACAGAATTTGATATTGTCAAAAAGAAGCTATTTTTAGACTAGTTTAAGGTAAAAAATAATTAGAGTTACAAAATTGAATATGTTCACGTTTTAAAGCATTTGAAAATATAAGCAAAAAAAACAAGTCTTGGGAAGAAGAAAATATTAGTATAAGAAAAGAAGGGGCACTGTGACTCCTTGATTAATTGTAATTTGCTGATGAAAAGAGAAACCAATTTGGTTTACTTGAGAATATGTTGACCTTAGAAAATCCAAATAGGGTCTATAGTATATTTGGCCCTTACCATGGGTCAATTTCTATACCAGAAACTTCATATAGATTACCACACTTAAATATTTCAAGTGTTGGTAGGTAATTTCTTTACCTCAATATCATAAATGAGGTATTTGAAGTTTAGAAAAAATACATTCCTATTGGTCATTTAGGCTAAACAAGCAATGAGGTTTATCTAAATCAGAAGCCCATGCATGCACCTTTTAAACATAAAACAGTCTTCCAAACAGCCTTAGAGATGGTCTATTGTCGCTCATGCAAGTTATCCCTTAGATATTGTTCCCAGCATCAGTTGATCTGCAATGTTTCTAGCCATTGACTCAAGAGCACCACCTTGCTGGATAACTGATCTTTCAAGGACAACATCCAACATTACAAACTATTCATAGCTTCTGGAGTATGGCCATGACTCAGCATCAGAATCAGTGTGGAAGTTGCCAGGTTTTGAGACCTAATAGCGTGCTGAGATTGATTCATGCCTCACTAATATTGCTATCAGTCACTGAACTGGTAGTGAGTCAAACATAGTTTTAATAATAACATGTAAATAACCTGCCCTACATAGATAAGCACATAAGGATTTGTGGATATGATTTCATAGACATTAAAACAAAGAACTTTGAACTAGACAAATTTATCATAGTTGCCACCAATCAAATCATGTAAATAATTTTATACCAAACATAAAACATAAGGAATGAATGCATATGCAGAATGATTAAAGTGATTGTATATAAATTAAATACAGGTAGGATCTCTATTATAACATCATTTAAACACTCAGGTATATATGACATTATTATATTTATATCCCTGCTACGAATATACACTTATAACAATGTTTACTGATATTTATAGAATATGTTGAACAGAATATGTACAACAAATCTTGTCAAGTCATTTATTTCTCCTTTAGAAGGCTTTTGATATGGTTCCTTGAGTTCATCCAGCAAGCAAATGTCCTAAAGTCTTATCAAAGCAACAGAATTTGCCTTTGAGATTCCATAGCCATATCTACATTAAAAACACACATTTGCAATTACATCACACAGTACAGAATCTGCACTGCTTACACAATCAAAATTTGCCATGAACTTGGCCAAATCAGAGTTTTGATATTTTATAGTCCCACCCAACAAGCTAACAAGACAATTTTAATAGCAATCCACTAAAAACTTATGGCTTTACATTTTTCCTTAAGCCATCGATTAGAAAATAATCATTAAAATCAGTACATTGTTATTTTTAAATATACCTTATACCTGAAGAGCAAGGCACTGTCTTGAGAGAGATCACTGTTCAGGGTGTAACAAGTAATCTTTCTCTCTCTATCTTTCCCTCCTCCTCTCCTCCTCTCCTTCTCTCCTCCTCCTCCTTCTCCTCCTCCACACTCCTCAAATGCTTTCAATGACTGGATTGTAAATAGTGTGTCCTGTACCCAAAACATTCCCATCATGAAACGACTTCAAAGGCAAAGAACCGGCTGCTGTCCAGTCCCTCAATACTCATTACAAACACAATGGACAATGTACAACATTGAGTTTTAGAATCCTTGGAAATTATTCTACCAATTTGTTCTTTCATCTCTAAAAGATATAGGCTGAAAGAATATGGAACTGATATTTACTATTTCATAATATATTGCATTGTATTGTATCTTCAGTTATAGAAGTAAATGTTAGCAAATACAATTAAGTAGTTATATCACATATTTATAATATAGAAAATAATTAAGAACCTATTGTCTGCCACATATTTTTATAAGTCCTGGATACAACAGTGAGCAATATAAAGTATTTACCTTCATTTCTTGTGTTGGAAGTAGGCAGTGAACTCATCAAATAATTACAAAATTTGCAAAGAAAGGCAGAGCAAGATATCAAGAATGAAAGTGATTCGTGGCTCAGTTTTTATAGAATGATGAGGGAATGCTTTTCAGAGAAAGAGACACTAAGGCTCTCATTGAGGGAGTTAACAAGGGTAAGATACACGGAAAGAATTATCCAGGTAGAAAAATTGCACAATCTTAAGTCCTATAGCAGTAATAAGCTTAGTAGTTCCAGGAATAGCAAGGGCAGTGAAACAGAGAATAGGAAATACTTGTTTGGGTGCTGTGCTTTGATTTGAGAGGAGTGTGTGTGTGTGTGTGTGTGTGTGTGTGTGTGTGTATGTGTGTGTGTGACTTTGCTTTTAGAAATAAAGTTTCATACAGTTGGAGCTCAGCTTAAACTTGCTATATAGTGGAAGCTAATTGTGAAAGGGAAATGTGAGGCACAATGACTCAGAGTAAAGTAGTTAATAATTGGGACAGGTTGACAGCAAAGGTGATGCAGGAATAATTCACTGGTGGATTGGGTGTGGAGTTTCAAAGAAAAATGCCTCAATTTTGGCATGGCAACAGATAATTACTTCTAGGGCCTGAGGCTGATAATTAAGATTTCAGTTTTTAATAGTTGTATTTAATGTGCCTAAATAATAGCCAAAGGTAAATAGTAGAAGTAGGCAATTAGATGCTTGACTTTAGAAAATAAGAAAGACCATTGCCAGAGGTATAATTTTGAGAGCCATGAGAACACTGTACTGAGGCACAGTGGAGTAGAGTAGAGGGGTATCATGAACTAGAACCTTCAGCTATAGGAAAGGTTAGTGTATGAGGAGGAATGGATAAAGTAGGCTAAGCTGAGACCAGCACATCAGAGTTGGTGATGTCCCACTTTCTCCCAAATGGAGAAACTATTCCCAGGATAAGAACAGTGACAGGTAGTGTCAGAAACTCCTGATAGGTAACATGAAGCATGAGAATAGTCTATCAGACTTAGCAAAGAGGTGAGTGATGCTATCTATAAGTGAACTCATATAGGCAAATGTCTGAATCACTACCAATTAATGTAAGTTCAAAAGACAATGGGGGTAAATTTTGAAGGCAATAAGTACACATAACTAGTAAGAGTAGGAAATGCAAACAAAGGATTTTCCCTGCTTTTCACACAATCAGCACCATACAAATTACTTCATTTCTGGTCATTCAAATATGTACACATTTCTTTCTACCAGTAACCAACCAATTCTGTAACAGATACCATCTGGAAATCATCTAATTTGTTTCAAAATGTATAACAGTTTGACAGTTGACACAACTTAGCTACATTTCAGACCTCCAGTCACCTTCTTAAGTTACACTCATTTTCCATAACTCAAAGAACTCAGGAAACATGTCGCTGAAATGTCTCCAGTTATTATAAATTATATCACAGAATATGCAGATGAATAATTCAATGGATTGAATGGTATGTGAGACAGGCCACAGAGCTTCTGAGCCTTGTCCAGGCACCTTCACATACCCAGTTACCCAACGGCACCCTGATCCCAAATATTTGGGATACATGAAGGGTTTAGTGCAGAGGCATGATTGATTAAATTATGGGCCATTGATGATCAACTTAGCCTTTAAATTCTCCGCCTTCCCTGGACGTGAGACAAGAGTGTATGTGTTTTGAGGAGGTGAGGCTTACCTCTTAGGAGAGAGCCCAAGAGTAATATGCTCCAGAAAATTAAATCTTTGAACGAAGAAGATCCTTTACATCAAAATGATCATATAAGTCAGAAAGGCAAGCTTTCTCCCATGTGTGAAATCTAAAACAGAAAAAAAAATTGACATGAAAGAAGAAAGATGATTGTTGAGTGAATAGAAGGGGCTAAGAGAAGAGGGAGGATAAGAGATGGTAAATACTGGATGAGTTTCATCAAAACATGTCGTACACATGTATGTAACATAATGAAACTTATCATTACATACAATTTATACACACGAATAAAAATTGGAAGACAAATACATAATGTCATACTATTATAATCCCATTGAGTCACTAGTAATTAGCTCAATCCATCTTCATATTATGACCAAAGACCAGGGAAAGGGACCTCAAATTTGCAGATTTTCAAACTACACAATATCTTCTTTGAGTAGTGTGCTGTGTATTACAGGAGTTGTATATAGAAAGAGATCTCTCATTTATTCTCTTTTTAAAATATGGACAATAATCTTGTGGCAAGTCATACTCCCATCCTGCTGTTCCTTAGATTGTTGCTATGCACACTTAGTAACAGAGTAGTGACATTTAAAGATGCAGGTCAAGGTAATTTAAGATTATTTGTCAAAGAGAAATATGAGCATTAGTCTGAAGAAAATGGAATCTTACAAAGTTTGGGTTGGATGGATGATGGCTCAGTGGGTAAATTGCTTACCAACCAAGTATGAGGACCCCAATTCAAATCCCCAGAACCTATGTAAAAACCGGCATTGCAGTTCCCTAATTCTAGTGCTACTGCAAAAAAGTAGAAACAGAAAATATTGATAAATCTGCTTAGTACAGATGAGTCTAATTATCCTTAGCATTTAACTCATCTAAACAATGTGTCAAGTCATTCCACCTTGCCATCCATACCCTAAATGGAAAAGCTCAAGGCAAGTCACTAACAATAGAGTGACTCAGGACAAGTGTCTGCTTTACACACTCAGTAAAACTGAGTCAGATGCTGCTGGGCTAGCTAGTCTGGCATCTGTATTGGCAAATGACAAAATATATACCCTGATCTCAAACAAGGTATAAGGCAAAACATCAAAATCAAAGTTGTCCTCTGACCTCTACATGTGTACCATGGCATAGGTGCATTCACACTCACACACATGAGTGCACACATGTCATACATATACATATATTATGAATACTCATGTACATATCTCTATGCACACATATAGACATGCAGATACACACAGAGAAACTACAAATGTTTAGTTTCACCAGTGATTGCCAATTATTTCCCACTTGTTAAAATAATTTTGTGAAGCTATGTTCCAACTTATTATATTTCTAATTAGATTGTGTTATTTTTGAAAACCTGTTGCCAAAATCTAAGCTCAGTGAATAAAGTTAGTTGCTGCCAAATGTATGAACAGTGTTCAGTTCCCCAAAATTCATATAGAGGAACAAATGAATTAATTTCCAAAAGTTGTCTTCTGATCCATATAGAAGTAACATGGTACTTAAGATCATACGCAATCCCTATACATATAAAAAATGCATAGATAGATAGATAGATAGATAGATAGATAGATAGATAGATGGACAGATACAGAGATAAATAGATGCATGAATCGATGCATGGATGAATGGATGAATGGACTGACTGAAGGGATGAAACAGCACTTAAAAGAGTGCTTGCTGTACAATCATAAGGCTGGAGTGTGGCTCATAGCATCTGTGTTGCAAACTAACATCCTTCATCAGACTCTAACACCAACTTAAACTCACCCAGGAATGTGTTCACAGGGACACAGAAAGACAAACAGAGGAATAAGGAAATAAACCTACCATTTCTCCAGAAAATTGAACATCTCTATTTTCTGGAGGCAGTCTGGATTTTCATTTGTTTGCTTCTGCGAATGATTTCTGTAGAAAGCCATGAGAAACAATTTTAACTATATTCTTATACAAATTATTTTTTTAAAGCTTTGCTTATTTAAAAATAATTAAAGGTCTGAATGAGTGAGGCACCAGAAAAATTTCTAAATGAAAAATGAAAAACAAGAAGAGAGAGTACCTGTGTCCTACTAGACTGTTTTTCTTTTTCTGTTTGTTATCTTGAAAACTGTCAGGGATAAAGCAATGTAACAAAACACAGTCCCAAAGAGTTCTAATATGCTTTCCTCTAGACAGGATTATGTTTATTCTGCTTTGGCCTGGAAACCTGTTTGGAATGCAAACCATGGAGAGTAGTACCACTTCACTCCTCAAAAGTTTGCTTCTTCCTGCCTCTTGATATCCAGGCTCACTTCTGCTTTCTCCTTTCTGGCCCTCTTTTCCCCTTTCTCTCTCTTTCCCTCATTTTTTACTGAGTGTATAAATCACATACTTGTCCTGAGTCATTCTGTTGTTAGTGCCTTGCCTTGAGCTTTTCTATTTAGGATATGGATGGCAAGGTAGGATGACTTGACACCTTGTTTAGATGAGTTAGATGCTCTAGATAATCAGACTCAGCTGTACTTAGCAGACTTATCAAGATACATAACATGATGAGAAACAATAGGAGGACAATCCCCATATGTTGGACATGTCAAATATATGGATCTTGCTAATGAAGACAAGAGACACATGGGTCCAGTTTTAAAAGAAAGCAGGTAGAATGAAGCATAAAACACCAAACAATACCTTTCCCATGGGTCACTCAATCAATGTACTTGAAACACACTTTGGCTAGCAGATTGCCAAAAGACAAATTTTCAACTATCTTCAGATTCAGCTCACCATATTCCAGCCTTCCATTAGTACAGCCTACTTCCATTGTATCTGAACCTTCATCTAATCTCTGTTGTAAATTCATTAATTCAGTTGCTGGCTACATGCAATGACACTTTGCAATGTTTCTTTGCTTTGTGACTCCTATGGTTTCTTTAACCTCCTTTAAACTTTATGCTGTGTATACTAACAATTAAAATGGAATAAAAGTTTGCAATTTCTGTTGTCATTAATCCAAGTGAAACCAAGAGTGTTTGGATAAGAAAAGCTGGTGAAATGAGTGTGGCTTGTAAATCTACTGACATTCAAGTTATGACATCATGGAAAGACACTGACTGGCCTAACTGTTGTTGGTACTGTTAGTATTCTCTCAAATATACAGAATCTTATTCTCTACCTATACTAATGTGTTTCAACATCTTGTCAAGTCCAGGCCCTTGCCACATCCAAAGAAGCAACCTTCAGATGCTCCAATCTCCTCTCAGCTTCTCTAGACACAGACAGGTTCTACTGAACCTGTTCTCCTGACCTATCCTCAGATGGCTCCACAGACCTTGGACAGCAAGGAAGCAGCCAATTCTCCTGAGACTGGACAAACACCCCCCATACCCCTTTCTCTATGTTCCCCAGAGACACATCGCCCCCAATGTCAGCATGAAGCAGCCAGATATCACAACCACGACCCTATTCCTGCTTTGCTGTCACATCTTTGTAATTTTTTCTTTTTTAATTAAACCATTACTGGGGAGTGTTAGTATTCTGTCTAAGCTCCACCCCACAATTACCTGGCAACAGTCAGGTATGCCACTCCCATCATTGCCTGGAAACAGTCAGGTAGACCTGGCCCACTATAGAAGGGCTGCATGCCCCTCCTCTCTCTCTCATTGCTCTTGCCTCTTGGCACTCTGGCCTCTCTGCCCCACTTGTGCTCTCATTCCCTCCCCCCTCTCTCGATGTGGTCATGGCCGGCCTCCACTCCTCCACTTCTCTCTCTCTCTCTCTCTCTCTCTCTCTCTCTCTCTCTCTCTCTCTCTCTCTCTGCCTCCACTACCCCATTAACTTCCATCCTCTGCCCTGAATAAACTCTATTCTATACCATGTCTGTGTGTGTCTGGTCCCTAAGGGGGAAAGGATGCCTGGGCATGGACCCGCCTAGGCACCCCCTTCCCCCAACACTGCTGTATACCATTCTCTAAACTTCTCTCTCTTTTTATGAACCCATCAGGTACAAAGTACTCACAAATGTTATGTTTCTTTTTTTCTACCAGTGGAAGACAATATATGCTTGGATAAGTTGTTATTTTCTAAAAACTAAGGATGCTTTTCTTCTTTTTAAATTTGGGTCTGACAAGGTTTCACCTGTTTAAGCCAGGTGTTAAGTCCTCAAACTTGTTCTGCAGCACACAACAGCCTCCAAATCATTACATCACACTCCAGCCTTGCTTCAAACTTGATCCTGCAGCCCCTGGTGGCAGAGGACTAAGATTATAGAAATTACCTCAATACCTAATACAATGTTTCTTTTCAATATAGTTTCTTTTCATACCTTGGCTTCAGAAAAAAATCGTTTCCATATATAAATTGAAGATTAAAGTTTTATTTCAAAAAGTTTTCTCTTTTAAAGTTATTTTTAACTCATTAGTACAAAGAGCTTTCTCATTTCTCAGCAGACTAAATGAATACCTTCATTGCAATGAATTCAGTAATTTAAAAGTACTGATGCTTTGCATACACCCTCCCCAAAGTTAGTCATGAGTGATAGAACTACATAATTCACGTATTGTTTTTGACAGCTGTATTGAAACTAGGCCTGACATTTTCCCATGTGACATTATAGCTTTCTTAACAAAATAAACCCAAAAGTCTTTGTTTGTATAATCTATCCTTAAACTCATCTTTGCTTACTATATTACTGCTGACACAGCCATGGCATCTAGCCACATCATAATTTTTCAGACATTTCCTGAACTTCCATTTTGCACTCAATGCTGAAACCAGACAAGGCACAATATTTCCTGTCCTGAGTCCTATTGATGGAGCAGAGGAAGAGAAGCAATTATTTGAAGTATGTTTTTCACATGTTATCAGTAGAAGGGTGCATCAGTATAGTCATATTTGAGGTTATGTGGCTGAGATTGCAAGTCTTCAGCTTCAGACATTGGAGAAACCAAGTTTCAGCTGACATGTAGCCAAGCAAAATGAACCCACGTTTTAGGATGGCATTTCAAAGTATCTTTTCAGGTCCACAAATAGTGTTGTTAAAGTTCTAGCCTGGAAGGTCCAAGGTTATCTTTGAATTTGGCCTTTAAAGAGAATATACCTTTTCTACCCTTCTCAGCTTTTTACATCCTACTGGAGAACGGTCCTGGTACAGAGCTTCCCCTGATCAAGCAGATGAGTGGAAAACATCAAGCAGATTAGAACAACCAGTTTAGTGAGGCCCAGGATCATTGTTGACCTCTGGCAATGAAGCTACAAACTCTTCATGCAGCTCTTCACCCATTAACCCTAGGCTATGAAATCAAGGCAAAATTCTCTAAGTCAACAGAACCAGTCATTCAAAAGTCAAAGTAGATATCGACATGGCAATGTGTATAAAAATGTTTTAAAGTTTATATCAATTCACCCTCAAATATCCAAGTAATCTAAGAAGAAATCATAGATAGAGTGCTGCCGTTTGTATTTCATATAACCTTAGTGCCTGAACCTTGCAGCATGGCTCTTGGTTTAAGGTGTCATACATACCACATATGCAAGAGACATTACAGAACCATCAACCTAGCTTCAACCATACAGCACAACATTTGAAAGTCACAAAATACTTTATGACAACCTTCCAATTCTCCAGTGTTGAAAAACTGCGGTTTTTCAAGAGCCTTTCAAAGTCCTTGAGACTGTAAACAAGGGGCAATACATATTGAAGGAGCTTCTCTGGCTTGCTGGAGGTTCTGTTATTATGATGGCATGAGTATCCTGTGTGACATACACAGGTTCCAGTGATTCTGGCTTATCCAATGTGCTTCACATGTTACCACAATGTCCAGAAATCATTTCCTTTTGATGAAACAATATTCTTTCTATCAATAGTATGTACTATTCATTCACAGATATGCTAGATAAAGAAAAGTAGCTAATTCCAGTTATAATCAATGCTAGATAACCAAAGTCAAACCAACCTTGGAGAGAGGATTACTTGTAAGGCTGAATCTGTTACCATCAGGAGATCATCTGAGCCTAGTTGCAAAGAGCCATAATAGTTGGATCTATGGACTAATTGTGTTTCCTTTTAGAAGGAGGGGTTTAGAGGGCCATTGAATCCTAACCTAAGTTTCTGGCCATATGTCCCAACTGCTTTTATGTGATGTTATACATCAAGGGGTACAGTAAGGAAGCTATTAATAGCCTGGGAAAAAAACTATTGGGCTTCCATCTATCTATAGTGAAGCAATCATCTGTGCTATGTGAAGACTTTCCAATGTGTCTGTCTTGTAAGTAAGTTGGATAAGCTCATCGGTTCCCCAGAAAAGAGTTTAGTGGAATCATAGGTTGGTTGATCATGGTAACTTGGGAGAAGGGAGTAGATGGTTGATTTTTTTTTTTGTGTAGTTGAATTACACCTCCAGAGAGAATGGCTTATCTTCTCTCTCTTTTTTTACCATAAGATACAAATGAGTTTTATTTATGAATGTATCAATGTATGGCAAATAGAAAAAAATGACAAGAGTATATGCCATAGTCAAGCAGAACTGATTTATCATAAATTTGAGGATGTTTCAATATTATAAAAACATTGAATTCAATCAATCATGCAAGGTGATTAAGATATTATTACATTAAGAGACTGGGTCATTTTAACAAGTTTTCAGCTTCCAACAAATAGAAATAGAGTATTTCTCTTCTTCTAGTAAAAAGCACTCATTTAAAGCTAATAACTAACTATATTAATGAAGAAATACAAAAAATGTTATTTGTATTTAACAGAAAATTATAGAGCTCCTTAACAAATGACTTTGTAGCTAGAATTTTCTGTTCAGAAGGACAGGCCATCTACAACTATTACAACTAACAGTTCTCACAAAGGCAAGGATTGTAAAAGTGAGCAGTATTTCAGAGAGATCCCATAATGAGTAGCAACACAAACACAAAATAAGCTAGAAAGAATTAGCATAATAAATTTATAAAAATTAAAGTGAGGAAATTCAGGACACACTCATGTTGGACAGACAGAATCCTTGATAGGAAACCCACTTCATGAATAGAAGTTGACTCTAGACTTCAATGATTCAATTGGTTTGTGCAATAGAGCATCCTCATTAGGAATTAAAGTGTAAGCAATTTTTTAATAAAGGACCTGTACTGAGTGTGGTGGTGAATACCTTTAGACCAAGCAGATGCTTCCGGCCTACATGGTCTACATGTGTTCCAGGCCAGCCTGGGCCACAGTGAGATTGAACTCAGTATGTAGTCTACGTTTTGGATCCTCCTGCATCCACCTCCTGAGTGCTAGTATTATTGACATTTGCTACCATGCCCCACTTACTCAGTGCTAGGGATTGAAGATGGGACTTGATCATGGAGGCAAGCACTCTGCCTACTGAGGCACATACCCAGGCTAGCCCTGGACATTGTCTTTCAATGATGTTATCTCTTCTGTAAACACAATCACTACTTCCATCTGTGTGCCTCAAAGCCTGGCAAAACTACAACTGTCATGTCTTTCAACAACCCTTACTGACCCCAGAGAGGTGGTTCATATACCTCTAGCTTATAACTCACATTCCAATGATTTGGCTTTGAGGAAAAAAAAATTATTTATTCCCTGTGATAATTCTAACTCTTAGAAGTTAGAATTAGTTGATTGAGAATATGGTAGGTTTTATTGTTTTGTTTGTTTTGTTTTGGTTTTGTAGGACTTTTTTGTTTCTTTTTCTTTTCTTTTCTTTTCTTTTTTTTTGAGACAGGGTTTCTCTGTGTATCAGAGCCCTGGCTGTCCTGGACTCATGCTGTAAACCAGGCTGGCCTTGAACTCACAGAGATGTACCTGTCTCTGCCTCTTGAGTCCTGGGATTAAAGGCATGTGCTACCACTTTGGCTCTGATTTTGTTTTTGTTTTTATTTTTAAAAAGGAATATCTTCTTTTGACTGAGTATCTAATGAATTGTTTCCAATGGATGCTACCCCCCTTCACACCTAGGATGAAAGTGGGATGGTCACGCTTAAGGATCACCTAAGCCTTCCTCATTTATTTTCATACTTAGCATACAAAGACAATGGGGTACTTCTGCAGAATTATAAACACACCCTTGCCTTCTACCAATCTACTTCCAGCCCAGCTTGTGTTTTTAGGATTGTCAGCCACCATTTTTAAACAACTTGGGAAAACTTACAGTTCATAGACCTATATTTCTTTTCCAAATTCATGAGCTATATTTTCCCTTATTTCTATCTTTTCATTATTCAGACATCCTTACTTTCCCACAAACTCAGGTTCCCCTTGTTTGTTTGATCATAACTTAAAAAATATGAGGGCCTGCACTTTTTGGAAGAAGAAACAGAGAGGGCATGGACCTGGGGAAGAGCAGAGGTTGAGAGAAGCTGGGAGGAGTGGAGAGAGAGGAAAATGTGGCCAGGTGTATTTTATGAAGAATTTATTCTCAATAAAAAATAAAATGAAATAAAATAAATTATATGACATCCCTATGTAAATCTTACTTGTATTTTCTCTGCACTTGCACCTTAGTAATTGTTGGTGAAAGGACTCTCACAGTACATTAGATCCATGTTAAATATGCAACATTCCCTGAAAGGACTGGATCCAGTTTTGTAGGAGAGTACCAGAATAGAGCAGAGAAATGGTGGGGTGGTGATTGGGGAATAGGCGGGGGGTGGGGTGGGGGGGTGTGGTGGAAGAGGACATATGGGACATATGGTGAGGAGGGAACTGGGAAAGGGGAAAGCCTTCAGAATGTAAACAAAGAATATAAAAAATTTAAAAAAAATTGTAAGAAAACTTAGCCCATGGTAATATGCCAAACCTTACTACATGTAAAAATTCATTTAATTCTTTGTAAGCACAAAGCTATATTCTCCTCAATACATGTATTCCCCTTCATCTCCTACATGCCCTTGATTTTCACATTAAAAGCAAAATGGAAGGTGGAGGAGATGGCTCAGCAAAGTGTCTGATGTGCAAGCATGGAGATCTGAGTCTGGTTCTATGGCACACAGGTCAAAGCTGAGCATAGCCATGCAAGAAATTGAGATAGAGAGCAGAGATAAGCAGGTTCCCAAATCTCAACGTATAGCCATTGACTATAGCTAACTATAGACTAATTGGTAAGCTCTGGGTTCAGAGAAAGACTCTATCTCAAATGACAAGGTAGTAAGCAATAATGCAAGACACCTGCCTTCAACCTCTGGCTAACACATACATGTGCATAGCACACATGTTCATACCCTTATGTGAACACATTCACTACACACACCCCAAAATTGGAAGTATCAAAATGGTTAATTCCTACATTTTTCCAATTTGCAATAAGAGGCTTCCTTTACTGTTTTCCCCTGAATATCTAGTTATTAGAATGGGATAGATTTACACCTTTTATAGTAGAAGCCCCATATGTGCTCACATTTGTTGGCATAGCTTGGACTATTACAATAGGTTTTTTTTCATTCTTTCTCAGTGCTGCTGCTCATTGGAAGATTAATAGCTTCTTAATATATCTCTGAATTTACTCTGTGCCTCATGTCATCTCTTTCCACGCTGTAAGCAAAATGTACATGGTTGGTTGGAAAATCTGAATATAGTAATATAAATTTCAACCTAAGAATCATTCATAGTTCCTTTCATATTTCAAAATTCAGGAATAAAAATGAGAATCCTTGGTTTGGAACTCAAGACTATAAACATTCGAGCACCTGTCTGGTTCTTCATCTACTTCTTAGAAACCTGTGTACTTGTGTTCTATGCTCACACTATAAGAAATATACTTTTTTTGTTTTCCCGACTTCCAATGTAAAACAAAGTTGCCAAGAAATTATAATAATATATTTGATACTTCCTCAATATCAGCCACCAAAAGATTTTTCTCAGTAAGGTTTTTTTTTCAGGGGTAGAAATTCCAGGCCTGTCAAAGAAAAATGTGGAGAGGAAAGCACATATTTCTTGAAGCAGGACTGAATTCTTTTGTGGAATTTATATTAAAATACACGAGGCATTAATACATTTAAAAACTACATATGGATGAGGTCATCCAATTTACTCTGCTTCAAGAAACATGAATCATGTGAAGATTATGGATACTTAAGACATGAGAACATTTGATCTTCATTTCCCTCTTTAATTTATGATACTTAAATTACTCAAGCCACCACTCTGTGGGCCAGTTTAAAGTCCTTGCACTTACCCTCACCACAATTACACCAGCATGTATCACATGCTAAAGAGTTTTAAACCTTTTATTTAATTTCCTTTAAATATTTTTCTATTCCAACTGTATCATGGCATATTTCTTATAATTCCAGTGATATTAGCCTCCAGAATCTCTTGCCTGAGCTACTTCCATATACATTTTCCAACTTAAGTTACATCAAGTTCAGACCATTCTCCCTACTATAGTTGCTGCAATCTTTGAAAAACGGAACTATGTACAAACTCCCCTAATGCCTTCCCACTGTTTTACTGAAAGATTTATGATAATATCTCTGTACTGAATGTGCTTCTCTAAGCATCTCACTGCAGTGACTTTCTTAATCTACAGCACAACATTGTGGAATGCATACTGATCTAATCCTATTTGAAAAAAAGTAACTTAAAGTACAAATATACTGCATTAATGACTTGGAGTCCCATTAATTAACAAGTGATGGAACTGAGATGCATTGTCCCCTGGTTCTTTTGGGACATTGCGCCTTTAAGCAGTATCTTGTTATTGTCTCTCAAAAAGTAATGTACAGGGTACACATATATGTACATAACAATGATGATTAAATAAGAAAAGACTTTTAATTTGAGATGAGATGGGGGGCATGGGTGGAGTTTGTGGAGGAGAGAGAGGTATAAATACTGTGAATTAAGTACCTATATGTGAAATTTGAAAAAAAATCCAAAATTTTAAGAAGGAATGTGCAAAACACTCGGTAAGACAATCAATGATTTTTCACTCCTTATTCTGTACTAACAAGTTCAGTTTTGTCTCCTGTATTGAAGTTTTGAAAAATAGGATCTTGTTTTGTCATTAAGCGTTTGTCCAAGCAGTACCATTAAGATCAATTATGACTTGCTGAATTTAGTAGCTAATCTATTACTAATGAATTAAGCTGAGGGAGTAGAGCCTGGTGTGTACTTTTTAGACTGGTGGTTATGATGTTACCTGTGTATTCTCCATTTGAATGTCAGAATACAGAAACAACAGTCCCTTGGGATTGAAATTTTCCCAGAAATCTCGTGTTTGAAAAAGGAAAAGGCTGAAGCCTGGTGCCAGTCAAAGAAGGAACTAATCTCCCAGAAAGATACTTTACATACTAATGATAATCTAAGCATATCACAGCAGTGATTTTCTTAATCTACAGCACAGCATTGTGGGAAACATGGTGATCTAATCACATTTGACTAAGAGTAACTTGAAGTACAAACATGCTCCATTAGTATCTTGAAGATGCCTTTAAGATTTATGTTGCTATTGTCTCTCACAAAATAATATACAATGTACACATATGCATATAACAATTATGATTCAAGAACAGACTTTGAATTCAAGAGGGAATGGGGGTCATGGGAAGAGTTCAGATCATCCCGCAGGGAACAACTATAGCCCAAATAAGGATGAATGAATAATTGGCAAGAGTACACCTTGACAACGACTGCTTAGTTATACATACCTTTTGCTTCTACATGGTATGTACTCACCGATAAATGGATATTAGGAAAAAAGCTGGGAATACCCATGATACAACTCACAAACCATATGAAGCTCAAGAAGAAGGTTGAACAAAGCGTGGGCGCTTCAGTCCTACTTAGGGTGAACAAAATAATCATGGGAGGTAAAGGGTATTAAGGACTTTGGAGCAAGGGGAAGGGAGAAAAGCAGGGCAGGATCAGGTGTGAGAGGAGACTGGGGAGATGTACAGAGGGTCAGGAAATTTAACAGAGGTGTGTAGCAATGGAGGAGTGCAGAACTGAGGGGAGTAACCAGAAAGTCCCAGATGCCAGGAAAGGAACAGTCTCCCAGGACCCAACAGGGATGACATTAGCTGAAATATCCACCAAAGGAGAGAAAGAATCTGTAGAGATCATATACAGAGGCTATGCACAGTCCCCAGTTGAGGGATGGGACCATCCACCTGTCTCAAAAATTTTAAGCCAGCATTGCTCCTATCTAAAAGAAATACAAAATACAAAGAGTAGAACAGAAGCTCAAGGAAAAGCCATCTAAAGACTGCCCCACCTGGGGATTCATCCCGTATGCAGCCACCAAACCCAAATACTATTACTGATGCCAAGAAGTGCTTACTAACAGGAGCCTGATATAGTTGTCTCCTGAGAGACTGTGCCAGAGCCTGACCAATACAGATGTGGATGCTTGCAGCCAAACACTAAACTGAGCATAGGGACCCCAGTGGAGGAGTTAGGGGAAGAACTGAAAAAGCTGAAGGGGTTTGCAACCCCATAGGAAGAACAACAATATCAACCATCCAGACCCCCCAGAGTTCCCAGGGACTAAATCACCAACCAAAGAATAAACATGGAGAGACCCATGTCTCTTATATTTAGCTTCTTATCTGGCAGCAATGTAAGGAGATGGCCCTTATTCCTGTGAAGGCTCAATGCCCTAGTATATGGGAATTCGAGGGTTGTGGGGTGGGAGTGGGTGGGTGGGTGAGGGAGCACCCTCATAGAAGCATGGGGGAGGGGAGAGGAGAGGGAGTTTATGGAAGGGAAATTGGGAAGAGGGATAAAATTTGAAATATAAATAAATAAAATGACCAAAAACAACAACAACAAACAACCAAAACAAAATATCCTAAACGTACTGCCAGAACCCTAATGACAGCCTTGAAGTGGGAAAGGAGACCAGAACTTTTTGTTCCTCTTGCAAATGTAGTCACCACTGAAGAAATATTTTTCTGTTTCTTATTACACGTCTCTTTAATTGTTCTATTGAGGGTAGGTGGCAAAGCCTAGCTTGTAGGGCTGCCAGGGACCAGGCTCTGATCCTGACTCTGGTAAGAATTGCTCATCTAGATTGAAATATGGTCCTATCTTCTCCACTCTGTACTGAACGATAGAGAAATGAAATTCTACAATATTTTAAAGACACTCTTCATTAGTAAAGTGAACAACATTCTCGATTGCTAAGTATATGGGATTTGAGAGGTAGCTCAGCAGTTGAGAGTACTGACAGCTCATATGAAGAACCCAGGTTTAATTTCCAATACTTACATAGTACCTAATAATCTTAAACTCCAGGTTTGGGGATCCAACTCCCTCTTCTGTCACCCATGGGCAAGGATTGTAGCCAAAACACCCATATATGTGAAACAAAACTAAAGACATCCAAAATACACCAAAGGATTTGGACAAAGATAAGAGTTTTCCTTTTTGTTTATTGAATTCTCATTCTCTCCTGTTTCAATAAGATAATCATTACAGACTTAACAGGATAAATGATCCTCCATTTCCAGAACCCAAATTGGCAATGCCAAAACCAAAGCTACACAAGAAAAATGTAAGCTTGAATGCAAGTAAGGGTCTTAAGAGAAAAGGTTAAAAAAAAAAAAAACCTTTTTTAGAATACCCAGAGGGAATAAAGTGGCATTTGCTTAGTTCAAAAATTACTCAGAGGTCCAGTAAGAGTAAAAGGAGACAGGAAAAACAAGGAACCACTCAGTATTTGACACCAAATGGGCTAGTAGGACATGTAAAATCAGATGACTTTCCTTGAGTGTACTAGACCTTAGACACAAGAAACAGTTCTAGTAATGAGCCAATCTCCTAAGCATAAAATAGGATAGGTAGCAGAAAATATAAACAAATGATTCCAGCATGAAACAAAGTAGTGGATTAGAGAGTATATCAAGAAAATAATGGTAGATTAGTGTTCAATAATAAAAGAGGACTTACCAGAAATTGAGGGTCATCTAATGCTTCAGATATTTGTATAATATGGCAGTCAGCCTATTAACTAAAATTGTGTATTTTCCTTTCTTAGAAGGATGTTAACTATAAGACAGCTTGATAAACATTTTAAAGTAGAAGTTTCTTACATGCCTAAATTTGTTTGTGTCCCAGACTCACACAATGGCCAATTATAAATTCCAGGAAAATAATAAGCACTTAGAAGCCAAGAGGGCAGGTAAGTACTCAATCTGATCTTGGAAGTTGTGGTCCAGTGTGAAGCATTAAAGCAAGAGTAATGTAATCTGTCTCACAGATAAGAAGGAATGAAATGACCAATGGGATGAGGATGAATTGGGGGATATGGTGTGTCATTTGTGGGAAATGATTATTAAATGCCAGAAATAGATAAAACTTAAAACACTCAGAGGTCTACAGTTATTTCTTTGACTGTGCTGTAAGATATGCACAGGCATTGCCTTTTGGGCCAAGTTCTAAGACTTGGATTTAATTCTGAGGATTAAAAGTGGGTACTGAACTGAGCTTAAACCTGAAGGTTGTGTGATGTTGTGGGATCTAAAAGAGGTAAAAGTTTAAATATCAACAGATAAAAGGGCTACATTTGCCTTTAAGACAGGACAAAAAGCACAAGTGAAGAGGAAAATGAATGGCTCCATAAAATATATGTGGATGTGTGGATTAAAACAAACAAACAACAACAACAACAACAACAAAAACAAAAAGCAAAACCTGAAGCCACACCTGATAACTTTTACTTTCTATGTGAAACAGGCAGCAAGATTGCCTCATGGAAACAATGTGTATTGGCTAAACAGGAGTTTTAAAAATAAACTGGCTTGGGATGGCTCTTTGTGGTATAGCAGTTGTCTACCTAGCATGAGACAGGGAGACAAGGGGAGGAAAAAGGAGAGAGTGGGAGGGAAAGAGATTGTGAGGGAGAAAGCAAGGGGGAAGAAGGGAAGTAGAAATAGAGCAAGAAGGGAGGGAGGGAGGGAGGGAGGGAGGGAGGGAGGGAGGGAGGGAGGGAGGGAGAAATGGAGGGAGGGAGGGAGGGAGGGAAGGAAGGAGTGAGGAGGGAGGGAGGGAGGGAGGGAGGGAGGGAGGGAGGGAGGGAGGGAGGGAGGGAGGGAGGGAGGGAATTTGCCATAGCCACCCAAGAGGATGCAAAGGAGCTAGGGACAATCCAGAAGGACCATAGATGGTTGTGTCCTGATTAGTACCACCAATTCATTCTTCAGTTATTAGTTGAAGTTTCACCTGCAGAAGCTACAGTGGGGGCACTCTGTTTTATGCTTTTGAAGAATAGATTATCTTTCCTATAGAGACTTACCTTAATGCTGATATTCGATTAATACATGAGATTGTCTGATTACTATCTACTCCATACCTGTTCACTCAGCACTGTATAGATTAATTTTTAGTTTCCTATCTCTGAAATACAAACACTAATCTTCTCTATTGCTACTTGTTCCACATAAGTATTGTACTAAGTGACTGCACTTATGCTTTGCTCAAGAGAAAACTGAATCTCTGAGAGCTCAGTCTACAAGTACAAATTCAAGAGTAAGTACAATGAGAATTCAATCCAGGCCTACATCAATCTAAAATCTGAACCCCCCTCTTCTCTTCCACACTGCTTCCTTAGGCAGTAGGCAATTAGAGAGTCCGTACATGAACTCTCTGTAGGGTTATATTCATATTTATATCCTTGTCTTAATCTCACTGCTTATATGGAAACCAGCAAGCACAAATACTTTACATTCAAATGAATGACTTTAGAAATAAAATATTTACAATCTGATGAAGATAATATTCACAGCATGCACATGTCTTCTATCTCCTAAGTAATAGTGTATAGTTACCTACATTCTGACTCTATGTGTCACTGTCTATTATCCATCTCTTCAGCATAGGTTTTAGTCTCAATAAAAAAAAAATTGAATAAGGGAAAGCACTATATGAATCTGAGCAAGGTTCTTCAACTCTCTACATTTTGCATAAACAGGAAAACAACAGCGTTTGTTACAATACAGCTTCTGAAATGATAAATGGAATAATGCATACAAAAACAACCTTGGAAAACTTAATGTAATAATTTGATTTATTTTCCTTCTTTGTTTATATCCAGGGCCATTTTCTATTAATTCCTTGAACAAGCACATCAGAAGCACCCTATTCCACTTCAACTCTTGCCAAGTTTTAGCAAAACAAAAAACAAAAATAAACTAAACAACAACAACAACAACAACAACAACAACAAAACAAGATATCCTGAGAGCAGGTTTCATTCATTCACTGGTAGAATACTGGCATTATAAGAATTTCTGCCCCTTCTTTGATTTCTCCCACTCTTTCAGTAACAATATGCAACAACTAGATGACATTTCAGAATACCAGTCAGAGATAGGTTGAATATCTGGCTTACTTTACAAATAAAGAGATTAAGATAAGGAAAGCAACTAAGCAGGCATATACAAGGAAGATCTAAACAAAAACCTGCATTCTTAGTTATTAGTTTAGTGCTATCCTTAATAAAAACCCCAGCGATACCTATACAAATTTATTAATATTATTCTTGAGTCCCAAACCTCACTACAATATTCTATGATCTCGGTATAGTATATACATGTATAAAATATAATGAAACCCACTGTTTTGTCCACTTAATAAATGCTAACAAAATGGGAAGAAAATAGCAGATTAAGTCCTTGGTGTTGATGTCCTGGTTTTATGTGCCTTCTCTCTTACAAAACACAAAACTAACATAGAAAAGAAACCTAATTGAAAACAACTGCAGTGTATAAATTGGTTGGCACATTTCAGTGTTAACTATTAGTATTTGTTCTTTCAGGAAAAATATTAGATGCTAGTATATTTTAAAATCAAGGTGCTGAAACTTGAACTTTTCTTTTCAAAACTGCATTGTACATGTAATTAGAATATATAAATAAATGAAGCTACACATACAGAGGATATGCATGTCCTCTGAAATAAATCAAAACATCAAAAATAAATCAAATCATTTCTTATAGAAAGGATCTCTGGTTGTTTCTTAAGAAAGTATTGTTTATGCAAAATGGAACCATCTCCTTTATATTAAATAATCACATAGAAAATATTCTAGGAGGAATCTGAAAAACAAGTATTTTCAAAGGACCACTGTTGCTCAAAAGTGGTAAAATTTTATAGAAAATACAGACTAATAAAAATTGAACAGTAATATTATTCATGACCTACTAATACTAATTCAAACATGTAGTATTTCCCCAAGTATTTCCATTAAATCAAATCTTAGCCACACACACAAATGATTCATGTGCCTTTAAGCAAAAACGATTAAAGCAAAACAAGCAATTACTCAAAACAAGTTACTTCTCATTACCAAATTTCATACCCAAATAAAACTTCAAGACTTACTCAATGTGAATAATGTGTCCAGATGTAATCAAATTCTTCTGAAATACCACTGAAGTCTGCCTCAAGGAACAGCTTCTAAGCTTAATGGGTTTTAAATGACCTTAGGACTAAAACTTTTATTTAAGTAGGAGGAGCTTTAGCTTTAGCCACAAAAAAGTACCAACTATCATGAGGAAATTTGCATTCAAAGCAAATCAGCCCTCAAAGCTATATTTGCTTAAAAATTCTCAGAGGAAATTATATCTGAATGACTTTCTCATTTGGTTACTTCCTGATATAGCCTCTTAGCTGCCAGTGGTATTCTACTATGTGACTCACCACACCACAAATCAAATGATAATCTAAAGGTAAGTATATGATTAATGGGTTTATGTTTTCTCAGCATATACTATGCAAAGGCATCATTGTTTTGAGTGTTAAATAACTTTATGTAGAAAAGGAGCAATTATAAAACCTGGGTTCTATTCTGTAGCCTTTTGGAAAAAAATATTTCAGGTGCTGATGATGTAGCTCAGTGGTACAATGCATGCTCAACATGTGCAAGGCAGTAGGTTCATTTCCAAGCACCAAGAAAAACGAATGAAGAAAAAAATTACTGAATGGGTCCTCAGATTTTATGGTCATCTGGGGGCAAATAGAGACATTTTCTTCAATGTTGCAATCACCAATAAGGTGTCCACACTCCAGAAAACAACCACTCATTTATGGTCCTATAAGCAGCCATAACTAAATTCAATAGAGAGGCAGGGAGGAGGAACAAAGGAAGGAAGGGAGGGAGGGAAGAAAGCAGGGAGGGAGGAAAAAAAACGATCTGATCACAGAAGGGGGACTGGTTAGGAACAGGAAGGGATGGGCAATGTAAAGACAAGAAAGGGCCAGAGGAGTAAGTAGGTTCAAAATACATGCATGTATGAAAGTATCATAATGAAACTTGTTGTATATAATTAATAAATAATAGCAAATATCTTTTACTCTGAAGCCATTTACCCTCTATTTACCCCAAAATTACATCTTCACTTTGCCTAAGAAATTGACCTTTATGAGCTGGGGGTAAAGCTCCCATACATGTGTATGAAAGAGCCTGGCCTTGCAATCCAAAACAAAACAAATTTTAAATTGGTGGAAAATAAATAGAGGATGTCCAAAATTCCTCTGGTTTCTAAAAGTCCTCATATGATACCTGATACAATAAACAAAATTCTCATGCTTTTTCACTAAAAATGCATCAAATATTATGTTGCACAACTGGGTATGTATTTGAAGCCTCCTAGGGCTAAATGGTGAGACCCACTCAAAAAATATCATGGAAAAATATTACCTATGTGAATGAACACAAATACAAAGACATTTGATTAAATGTCAATCATGTTGTAGATATCGGAGTGTAGATTCAGAGTGTGTGCTGCCACATCCAGCCTAATACTTCTCTAGGTTTTAATTTAAGAAGGCAGAAAGAAACTCCAACTTAGTGTAGCATAGCTAATCTGGCTGTTTCACAATCATTTTTTGTCTGAAATTACTTATCAGAACTCTGTGTGAGAGTTTAGTGTCTGAATTTGCTGACAAGAAAAATAAATAAAAGGAAATCTAGATTCAACCTTTCCTTTCTTCTTCCTGAGATTGTAATTTCAATTAAATCCAGGAAGTTTCTTTCAAGCCTCCTGCTTCCTGCAAATCTTTTGGCAGTTAGAGCTATATCGCCACACTATAACTCATGTTCAATACCATAGACCCAGCTTTGTGGTGGTCAATGCCTTGCAATAATACAATGTCTCTTGTAATAGATAAAGAAAGCAATAATTAAATTTTGTTAATGAGCTTCTGTTTTAAATAATAATACATAATGATTCTGTTATTGAAGTCTACTAGATAGTCCCTTTATCGTGATAGAAAGCTTTATCTGTGAAAACAGAGGCTAAGCTTTGCTGCTTTGTGTGACAAAAAGTTCTATTGCAACGTTTTCTGGTGATGGGGATGCATATAGGATTAAAGCAGAGCGTATATGAGCTGCTTCACATAAAAAGTAGAAAGAAGACTGAAGAATAATGAGAGATCCTGGATTTGTTGTTTAGTTTAGTTTTGTTTTGTTTTACTCTACTTTGCTTTTTTGTTTCCTTTTCTTTTCTTTTGTCTTAAAGTAGAGTGAATAGAATAAAGATAATACAATCTCTGGCCTCTGCACATGCATGCATAGCAATGCTGTTGCACACACCCATGCATCATACATGCAAATACACACAAGTTTTAATTAGGCTAATTAAAATCCATCTTCAATAACATTGACAATTATTTTTATACTCTGTGTATACTTAGTGAACTGCTGTAAATTTTATATAAAACGGTTGAATGGCAGGAATTATGATATCTTTTTCTTTGTGCAGTATTCTATAATTCCAATTACTCTGTTGACCACCAAAGTATGAAATGGTTAATTTAAACCATTATTTAAATGGAAGGATCCCTGAATATATCAAAGTCCACAGATGGCCCCGACTTTACATAAAATGCTTGAAATGCTTATATGGACTATATATACATCATCTGAAATTCCTTTTAGTCATTTCTAGATTAGTTGTTTTACCTATATATAGCAATGTATAGTATGCCCTGTATATTATATATTGTAACATAAAGTAAATTCTACATATATAGCTATTATACTATATCATTTAAGGGTTAATCACAAGAAAAAAATCTGTATATGTTTAGTACATATTCATTCTCTAACTTTGATTCAATCCAAAGATATGGAACCTATAGAAAACAAAGTTTCACTACATATAATGCTTCAAAGAGTTATTTTGTTTTAAAGCTGAAGAGGTATCAAAGAGAGAGAGAGAGAGAGAGAGAGAGAGAGAGAGAGAGAGAGAGAGAAGAAAAATGAGATTACATGTACATGCAAGATTTACAGCAGAATTTGAAATTTAATAACAATGCCTAAACATTCATACAAGCATATGAGACAGAGTATGTTAAGGCTGCTTACCTTACTCCCAAATCTAGTTTTACTGTGCTGTAATAAATCTGCAATATCCTCCATTACCAAGATGCAGTAGCAAGAGTCCTGAGCTAACATTACCAGGAAAAGCCCTTGACCCAGAATATAGAGTTGGCAACAGAAGGGGCCTGTCCTTAGGTGGTTTTCAGAAGTAGGAATGAGCACCCAACAGGTGTGAATGCAGACAGCAGAGGTCAGCAGTGCCAGCCTGATTCTGCTCACTCCCACTCGCTGCTCAGCTACAGAGCATCCCAGTTCTAAGTACCCGACAGGTAAGTTCAATGCTATGGCATGTTGTTTAAAGTCAAGTTGGAGGAATGGAAACTAGAAACTGTTGAATGTTTACTCCACAGTGTGAGAATGTTAGGTAGCTAGTCAGATATTACTAGGAATAGAAGACACTGGCACTAGACTCCTCTCAGAACCAACAGCCTGTAAAAACTAGGAACTGATGGCAGAGCTCTAATCACAGGTTGAAGGAATGGAAGCCAACAATCTCTCTGGCCCAGAGTGAAGATATGATCCCCCAAAGCACTCTGAAGGTCATTAATAGATTGCTATCTAAACCTAATCCCCAGAGATCAAAATCTTATGAGTTTATTATCTAGCAGGAGTCTGTCTGATAAAGAAAAAGCCAT
This sequence comes from Apodemus agrarius, assembly GCA_964023405.1. Classification (NCBI taxonomy): domain Eukaryota; kingdom Metazoa; phylum Chordata; class Mammalia; order Rodentia; family Muridae; genus Apodemus; species Apodemus agrarius. The sequence continues at coordinate 107,600,932 of OZ030010.1, forward strand.
AATGTCATCCTCTTTCCTTGTAACTGCCAAAGCAAATGTGTCTGTCAGTCATTCAGACAAGAAAATGTCCCTTAGGAAAGGTTTATTTTTCTAGAAGCATTCAATATATTTTTAAAACATCTTCCTAAAATGGTGCTAGAGAGCAGGCTCAGAAATTAAGAGCACTGGCTACTCTGGAGGACTCAGCATTGATTGCCTGCACTCACATGGCAGCGATCAACTCAGCATCTTCAGTCCCAGGAATTTTATGTCCTCTTCTGTTCACCTCAGTCACCAGGCACAAACATAATATACAGACAATGTGTATGCAGACAAAATGCCTATACTCATAAAAATTCATAGTAGGTTTTTTAAAAGTCTATCTAAAGTGTAGAGCCAGAAAATAGTCTGTTAGACCATGGCCCAATCCCTCTGCTTCAGAGTGTTTTCTTCAACTCTACCTGTCTTTACCACTAGGCTCTGTCTGTCTCTTATGCAAAAGGATCAAGAGGTCAAAACAAGATCCCCATTCTTCATTCTTCCATTGGTATCTAAAAGAATTTGGATAAAACAAGTAACTCTACCTGTGTCATGAAGAGGATGGGAATCTTCGGGTAGAGATGCGAGGATGATCCCTGGTAGTGCTATTATCAATTGCAAAACACTTAAAAAATACATTGGGGTTTTAGGTCTGTACCCTGCCAAAATCCCTTGGAATTTAAGGAGAGATAGTAATTAGCTTTGTTAACTTTTGTTAATGGTCTGAGTGTTTTAGATAGCAAATAAATCTAAAGCTGTCTTTTAAACTGTGACAAAAACCAGGCATGGGTAGTACATGCTTTTACTACCAGGACTTGAAAGGCTGTTGGATCTCTCGAGTTCAAGTACAGCCTTGTCTACTTAGTGAGTACAATGCCAACCACTGATGGCAGAGATAATTTCCTAGGTTTTATATCTCCTTTCAACCATATCAACTGCATTAGAATTGAATACACACCTTCCCAACTGAAGGCTGCATTTTCCAATTCCTTCTCTTCTAGGAGTGAATATGTGGTTGTAATGTAGACAATAATGTGTAAAAAGCAAAGCATGTAATCTCTTAATTTAGCTTTAACAAGAAAAGCACATATCCTTTTTCCACCTTTTCACACAATCACCAAGATATTGCCTGGATGTGAAAGTAGAAATCATATTTGGACACATAGAGAGTCAACACATTACAAGATGGCAAACTGACAAATAAAATGATCCCAGACATTTGTTGACCTGCAGTAGTATTGTCAGTTTACATTTTGGTCTACCTTTGATGTATCTGGATTTTAGAAGTTTACCATCCCTTAACTAACAGTGAAATAAATCTGTGTTAAATATTAATATTAAGATGTTGCTCTGCCCAAGGGTATCTGCACATGAATTCCAGAAATCCAGTAATCAAAGATTGCACAAAATGTAAAAGAAAAATATGGAAATGATATTTCAAGCCTAGTAATGCTAAGGGCTGTTTTTTCTTCCTTGTTTTGACCTTCCATTAAACCTAGCAGAGCACTGATTGCCTACTGTGTTATTTCTTTAGGTTAGACCCTGTCTGGGCTTCCTTGTGTCTCTTACTTTAGTATGTAAATTCCTTAAGGGCAGAAGTAGTATACCACTTGCCTCTATATGTCCAATTCTAGAACAGACATTTTGTACATTAAAAACAAAGGTCAGGTGTACAAGAGGTTTTGCGCTTTGGCTTGGTTTTTGTCTTTTTTGGAGTTTTTGTTTTGTTTTATTTTTGTTTGTTTGTTAATTCTGATGGAGCAAATAACCTCAAAACAAAACTAAAATTGACAAAATGGGGTGCACTGTTAGCTTACACAAGAATTTCCATTTGAAAACCTAAGAGAACCTAAACTCTTTCAAAGTTCCCTTGTAGGAGAAGAAACTCACATTCAGTGATTCATCATGATCTTTGCTCCTCACAACACACTCTTGGTACAAACAGTATTACAGTACTTGTGCTTTTCAGTAGAGGGGTATCTCCTAAGAGTCTTAATAAATAACTGAGAGCATGGATAGTATCAACCCCATATGGAAGGTATGATTTTCATATATATGATAAATTTCATTGATAAATTATGTACCGCAATCGAAAAATAACACAAAATAATTAGAATGATTTAACTGTATACATAATAAATTTATGTAAGTGTAATCTTTCAATTTATGTAAGTGTAATCTTTCTGTCTTAAAAAATCCTGATATTAAACTTTAATCACATTTCTTCTCATCAGTAGTTGATGATAGGTTAATGAGTTTATGGGAAGTCACTACTCAGATAAGAGAAACAGTATTTCAGCATTTCCATTATATGGAAATGAATTTTAGGGTACCACATTTTCAACATTTAACAAAAGGAACTCAAGAATGTTTATCATCAAAAGGTACTTTCCTTGCTCCAACACAGCCAGCTACACTATCTTCCAGAAACGGTCTGGCAATATGCAGAACAACAATGGGAAAAAAACAGCATTTGTGTCTCAAAAACAAAAGAATTAGTTACAAGTAATCAAGTCAATTATTTTTATGGTCACTTTTGCTGAGTAAATTTTTATCACTTGTTTGTAGCCTAAGCTGGCCCTGAAACCACTTTGCTGCCAATGAAGACCGTGAAATTCTTATCTGTTTGTCTCCAGGTTCCTGCTGCTGTAATTATAGCCATGTACCTCCAAATTCAGTTAATGCAGATCTGGGAGTTGAACTGAGGGATCTGTGCATGCTGGGCAACACTCTACCAACCAAGCCATAACCCTACCCCTTATGCTGTGTTCTTAATCAGAGAATGTTTTCACTTTAAAGCACAGGCATGTCCTTAAATATAGTTCATGTTTGAGACAGTTACATAAAACTAAAGAAACTGCCTTGGCAGTGAGGATGCAAAGGAATATAAATATTTCACAGCACAACATAAAACACATTATAACCTTGAAATAGATTTCATGAGATCAATTACAATCTAGAAAATTATCTATAAAGTATTTTATTCATTATATTTCTAAACTTTTTGCTACAGCAATATCCAAATATCCATAAAAATAAATTTCTACAATGACATTGCACAAATATGGGGACTTTCCCAGTGTCTAAGAAGCCTAGAGTTCATTTCCAAGTTCCATGTATACTTGGTATGATAATATAATCCTATAATCCCAGCATGTGAGAAGATCAACAAGATCAGCAGTTTACATAAATTTCTTTAAAAGGCTACATGGAGAAGAGTAGTTAAGTTTAATGTTTCAAGTGCATGTTTGTGCAGTATGACAAACCCTTTTCTTGAATGTGTGTACAAGGTACAGATACACTGATCCTATGTTTTCATGATGTATGAGGAGCAATGTCTGGATACATTGATTCATATATCAGTGAAGTGACATTCTTATAAGACAAAATAAAGTAATGATAAAATATCAAACAAGAATGAGATGGGAGAGTGGGAACTGTTAAGTGAACACTGACCTTACTCTACAACTGACTGACTGTACTGAAGCCTCTTCAATTGCTTTCATAAATCTATAAAGCAACCAAGTTCTGTAAATAATTATCAGAAATTCTTCCAGTTTTACTACTGAAATATGAGGTTACTCCTTTGAATAAAATAAAACAGTCAGTATCTCAGGATAAATATTCACAATCATCCCCAACCCTAAATTATCAGATATTAAATAACAGATCTCTTCCCTGGTTTATTGATTAGGTCCATATGCCAGAATGAATTGAAGAATCATGAATTTCTATAAAATAGAATGAGGAAAAAACAGCCATCAGGTTCCCTAATTTCTGATAATTTGCTAGCTCATGTAAAGCAACAGCATAATGGAGGAAATAAGATGTTATTCTTATTTTTGCTGTGTTGAAGTATTTATAAAGGCTTCAAAATCCTTTTATTAATGAGTATTAAACTATTTTTTTCTTTTATCTTCTTAGGTTGAACTAGAATCTTCATAAAAGAGTAGGAAGGCAAGTAATCTAAAAATAAGTAATTACCAGTAAGGTAATACATAATCAAGGCAGTAGGTAACAGAATCTTCCTATTCATCACATACATCATTCTTTTTTTGAGACTCCATAGCATAGATTCACACAGATCCATTTCCAAAAACCAAAAAGAGACCTCTATTCATGAGACTGTATCATGTCTATTTACTCCTCTGCCTCCTTAACTGGACTACAAGACATATCTCGTATTTTATCTTTGTGTGTGTATCTTCTGGAAATACAAAATCCAGAAGAAGTGAAACAGAAGAGGAAAATAAAACGGACAGAGTAGTTGCTGGTGTGTGGGTATGACTTACTGCATTTGTTCACATTATTTATCAGTGATGTTGACATTTTACATTATCACCAGGCTTTCAAACAGCCACACTGCCTCACAATTCTTACTTGTTATTTTGTCCAGATACTTGATGACACAGATGGAGCTTCAAATTCATGTGACATAGATGTGGCTTGCTATGGTCATTTTAGTGAATGTAATGGCTATGAACACTAATTTTCATAAGATTTAATGAGTTTCTTTGACAGCCAATAATTATCCTACTTATTTTCTTAACTATTGTCTATTATGTTTAAAGCATTTTTTATTCACCTATCAATTGTTTTTATTCTCAAGCATGGTAAACCAACACCCACATGCAATTCTAGAATTTCAAAATAATACGAAATTTTAAAGTAATAAGAAATATTACAATACTGTGCCATGGGGCCTTGCCTGCACCTTTAAAAATATCCATTCTTCTTAATTCTGTGTCATTTTATCATGGCTGATATAAACTAATCGACCAATAGATTCTCACATTTAACAGGTATGCACAAACTCCTGATAAGTAACAGAGCAAGACACAGTGATATGTGTTATGAGATATGGGACCTGTATTTTGGCCCAAGGTCTATCACCACTATAAGCCTCATCACATCTCCTTTCTTTAGTACTTAGGGCACTAAACTTCATAGTCAACTCCAATTTCTCCCCAGAAAATCCCTTTAAATAATCCTTGCCTTCACTACAGGAACAGTTATCTTACACAGTTTATTACAATTTTAAGAAAATGTAAACCTACCTTTCAAAATATGCATGGGATCCAGAAACTTCTTGCAAATTGTCTCTACAAGCACTATTTAGAGCTATTGATATGGACTGAAACAAATCAGCTAACAAGAATAGAATTTCTATGCTAACTACCCAATAGCTATAAAAGGATAATTCTTCAAATAAATGCTGATTTCTTTTACAAAACTAACATTTTAAGATATTAGAATGTTTGTGGACTGGCATGACTCCTATTCTAATTGTAATCTCTTCCAAAACAGAATGGATGATAGAAATACTATTCATCACTGAATACATTAAAAAATATGTACTTCTTATAACTAGCCAACAAAATGAAAATTATACTAGTGCATTTATCATTATATGAAGACAGCACAATTCCCAAAGAAATAGTGTACAAGATCCAGTCTCACAGAAGAAAGCTTAGGGTCAGTAGGTCTTTCTGCAATTCTCATACCATCAACAGATGAGACTCTCCTATTTATAATTCCCTCTAGTGAAAAGATTCCACAACATTACTCAGCAACCATTTCCAATGTTTCACAATGAAGATTTCTGTTTAAGTCTAACCCAAATCTCTCATGGCTCTTCTTGTGCCTATTGCATCATTCGGGAATAAAGTGAGGACTGTATGACTGTCTTCCACATCTGACACATTGGTCTGTGATTGACCTATATGTATATAGCTATGCCTTACTTTACAGACTCTCGTAACATCTCCCTAGAGTGATGCTGATCTTTTTATACTCAGAATAGAGAACCTTCTATAATCTATAGAGCTTCTCTTTCCCTAGGACTTTTCTCTTTCAAAATAATATGAGGAACTGTAGCTGAGATGATCTGAACTATAATTGTATTACCGAAGTATAAGAAATACACGTTAAAATATTTAAAAATCCTGGCTTCATCTTACAAACAAAAAACAAGAGCATTGAGATTTTAGTTTCGTGGTATCCTGTCCAGAGGCCAAGAAATTATTCAAGTGGTATTTCTCAGGAAACAAATGTTTAGACTTCTGGGAAGAAGCCAGAAAGCTGGAGTGTGATGTGGTTCTTGGCTCCTCGATTATTATGTCACCAGAAAAATATTTTGGCTGAGTATTAAATTCTTGTCCTCATTTCCAGTCCACTGCAGCCTGTAAAGTTATGTGCTTTGGACAATTTCACAGTGTACTACAAGATGCATTTGCATGATTAGCTTATCATATGTTACACATCTGAAATTTGACTGGAATTTATGACAGTATTGCAAACATAAAAAGCTGTCTTCTTACATATTACTCAATAAAATGATAACTGAAGCCTTTATCTTCCTTTGCTGAATCAGACTCAGCAAGAAAAGTTAATGGTGTTTGCTGTATTTAATTGAGACATGGCTTACAATTGAGGAATAAACCATAAGCACAGGCTGACTACCAAGCCCATGTTAGCCCCCAGTACAACTACAATTGCTCCTCAGTAGACTTAATTTTTAAAATTGCATTACATATGCTATTTATGTGTACATGCATGTGGTATGTGTGTAAAATCAGATGACAACTTCCTTCTTAGGGCCCTGGGGATCAAACTCAGGTCATCCGAATTGGTGCCAAATACCTTTACACACTGTGCTGTTAAGACAGACCTGACTTAAATTTAAATTGACAAATTAAAGTATCTTGATTATATACATTAGGTTATTTCCAAATATGTATGTACCATATAATGGTTAAATAAAGTTAGGTAATGCATTATTTCTCAATAGCTACAATTTTGTGTTGAGGTCACTAATATACTTTAGTATACCCATGCAATTGTAAATGACATGAATCATTTCTATATTAGGTTAAATAGTACTCCATGGTATATATGTACCACATTTTTGTTACCTGTTCATTAGTTGATGGACATTTAAATTATTTACATTTCTTTGCAATTACAAATAGTGTCACAATAAATATTAGTATGCACATGCCTATTTAGCATATTGAAAGGCATTTATCTGAATAATCATCCTGTAATGATGTTGCTCAAATCTATGGTACAGTCCTAGCTAGCTGCAAATTTTGAGACAGGCCCATACAGTTTTCTACAACATCTGTACTGCTTGATGTTCCCACCAAGATCCTATAAAAGTTCTATTTCCTCCAACATCTACAGCAGTTGTGACTTTTTCTATTTCAGTTAACAGCTCTTTATTCTTAATTAAGATTCTTAATATTTATACTTTTAAAATCCCACAAAGTTTTTCTTAATATCTGATATTTAAATATTACTTGTTTATAATTTATCTCTTGTCTCCCTCTTCAATATTCTCATCTCTATAAAGCAGATAGTTGTACTGTCTAATTAAATCTCAAGTGTCTAAAATAGATCAACTGCTTTATAAATATGCTCTAAGTGAATTGATGAATCAAAAAATAAACACTAGGAAAGATACCAAAAACATTAGGTTGATACTGTGACATGTTTCATTTCAATAAGCTACTGAATCCAGCCTTCACCATTACAGTTACTAAGCTGCTAATGGATTTATAGTTCATTCAGTTACATGTTTCTACTGGATTGTGCTTTTATTTATGTGTTTACTTAAAAACAGTAATCCACTACTTACACACTGCATATCACCATCATTTATATACATGTTCTCATTCAAATACATACCAACATATTTTATTATTTATAAGAAGAACATGCTATGTAAAGCAAAGGTATAAAATAAAGCAAAGAGGAAAATCATAGAAGGAAAGCAGAAATGCAAGAAGCAGCTTGAGAAGTGTTAGCCATGCAAGTCCCTGATGGAGATCTGATACAAGGAAACCCAGGAAAAGAAATGAGATGAAGTTGAAAACAAAAGGCTAGGAGGAAACATCTCACCTGGATCTCTAGTAACTTTGACCTGGTAGAGTCGTTGCGCCTTACTCAAGCTCAGTCCTTGAATTTCTGTTCCTCAGATGCCCATCCACTGACACTTGATGTATCTCCCAAGGCTTCACAAGCTCTGGGCTTTATACAACTGCTAGAGTGTATTTCCGGAAACTAAAAGGGGAGAAAGGTGTTCAGTTACTTTACTTAAAACAGAAAGGAAGCAGGAGACTCAAGGCCTCCTGTGTATCAGCTTTGACTTCTTGGGAAATGAGCCATGCAGGGACAAGGGATCTGCCCTCTCGCTTTCCCTGTAAAAGCTTTCCTTGATCATTTCTTATCGCTAAGTGAGTTCCTTTTAAGTTTAACTGACTCAAAGGAGGACAAAGACAATGCTGACACTTGGACTGTAAGGCACATTCAAAAATGTCTACATCTCTCTCCCCCTTTCAAAAGCACATGTAACAGCACATTCATGGAAATAATTTATATTCTTGAACAATAGGAGGAAAGTGTCAGCAATATATGTGCCAAACTCGCCAAAAGTCACTTATCTTAATATCGAGGACACACCTACCACTTTCTCCCCTCCCTTTTTTTGTCTTTTTTTTTTTTTTTTTTTTTTTTTGTTTTTGTTTTTGTTTTTCGAGACAGGGTTTCTCTGTGTAGTCCTGGCTGTCCTGGAACTCACTCAGTAGACCAGGCTGGCCTCGAACTCAGAAATCCGACTGCCTCTGCCTCCCAAGTGCTAGGATTACAGGCGTGCGCCACCACGCCCGGCTGTCTTATTTTTTTTAATGATCTCATGCTTCTAAAATAATTGCTATAGGGAATATATTAAGTAGTGATAATTTATCATAAATCTTATGGCTTTTAAATATTTTACTAATATTTGTACTTGTTTCAAAAGAAAATCTTTGGATAAGCTCAAACTGTCCCATTAGGTTAAAGAAAACAAGGTGCAGTTTTCTAAAGCACATAACCATACTGAGGAGAGTGGAATGAAGCATTCCTCCAAATTGTCCATTGGCTAAAATTATGCAGTATATTCTACTACTTGGTGTTTCTTAACTATTGCCTATGAATTTATATTTCTACTTAGTAAATACAGAGGAGCAATCACTGCTTCAAAATCAAGTACTGTATTCTCTAAAAACAAGGTAAGACAGATTCTTTCACCAGGTGTGTGTGTGTGTGTGTGTGTGTGTGTGTATGCTTGCATGTGTTTGGAATAGAGAAGAAATGTAAGCACATAAATCCCTTGGGTCCTTGCAGCTGCTGAAAATTCCTGGACCAGGTTGAATTGCTTCCTTATGATTCCAGTAATCATCACCACCATGGCTCCTGGAAATTCACATGACAACCTGAATTTCTAGCTTGGCCGTACCGTACTGCTGGGCAGTTCTCTGGGAAGATGATATGGAGTGTTAAGTAACTACCCTTCCACCCAATGGGCATTAAATTGTCTTCAAACGTGTGTGTGTGTGTGTGTGTGTGTGTGTGTATATGTGTGTGTGTGTGTGTGTATGTCTATGTCTATATACATATATATACACAGTTTAATTTTTAATGTATTATTTATTATTTAAAAATTCATTATTTAATTTATTATTTAATTAATTATTAATTATTTAATTAATTATTAATTATTTTATTAATTATGTGTTTAATTATTTACTTTATTATTTAATTTATTATTTAATTTTTAAATTTATTATTTATGCAGTTTAATTTTTTAATTTATTATTTTTATTGAATATCATCTTCATTTACATTGCCAATGGTAAAACCTTTCCTAATATCCCCCCTCTCCTAAGATCCCCAATGCCTCCCCTTCCTCCTTCCCCTGCCTCCACGTATATACCCCTCCACTCAACACACTCCCTCCTCCCCCTCGGTTTCCCTTTGTTCAGGTCTCTGTTGAGCCTTTACCTGACCAAGGACCATTCCTCCCACTGATGCCCAACAACGTCTTCCTCTGCCACATTTTTGGCTGGAACCATGTGTACCCCTTGGTTGATGGTTCAGTCCCTGGGAGTCATGGGGCATCTGGGTGGCTGAAATCATTGTTCGTCCCATGGGGCTGTAAACCCCTTCAGCTCCTCTGGACCATCCTCCAACTTCTCTATTGGGGACCCCATGCCCAGTCCAATAGTTGGTTGTTAGCATCTGTCTCTGTATTTGTAAGGCTCTGGCAGGGCTTCTCCAGAGACAACCATGGCATGCTCCTTTTGGAATACACTTCTTGTCGTCCATAGTAGTGTCAGAGTTTGTTGACTGTTTATAGGATGGATCCCCAGCTAGGGCAGTCTATATTTTAAGGGATCTTCACACATATTGCCAGCAGTCTGATAAATGAAAAAAAGGCCCAATCATTTACCAATGCACACTCCAAGACCCCTGGCCTGTTCTCAGTGCTTGTGTGCTCAGTTTGTGTCACAGGCCTAAATCTGCCTGGACAAGCTCATTTCCTGTCACCATGATTTTATGCCACTGCAGCCAGCTCTCTTATTCTGGTCCTAGCCAAGTACTTTTTTACTAATATAAAATAGACTTTTCTCTACCTACACAGCCTGTCAAAGTTACTTAAGATTTTCATTCCTATCCTGTCTTGACTACTGCTATTAAATTCTATTGATTTATAACCTATCTATTTCATGCTCAATCTTGTCAGAAGTTTGTTAATTATTAAATTTATGACAGACAGAATTCCCAAAAGACAGTTTCTCCCATGAGGTCTCAGAAGATGTGGACACTGCTACTTGATGCTGCCTAGATTGTGTGTGATATGATAATCACGGAAGGACTCAGTGGAAAAAAGTGGATACTATTGAGTCAAATTATTTAGCTAAACCATGGTAAGCCATTTCTCATGTCATGCTTATCCATTACACAGAGAAAAGCCCCGAGTCTTCTGCACTTGAAAGCCAGACTAATAGCCCAAGTTGCTATGGAGACTGTAGAGACCACAGAGAATTGCTGGGTACTGGAATCTGTAATTTTTTAAATTAAATGCTAAATTACTGTTTATTCCTCGGACCTCTGACTACATTGACAGCTAGACAGCTATCTCCTTACCTAAACTCTATTTTGATTAATTAAATGCTTCATATTTCCTCTTCTTGCTTTGCCACTGTCCTAATATTATCTGAGTTTCTATAAATTTGCCTAACTCTAATAAAATATTCTACTATATGATCCAACTTTTTAATCTTGTTCATTCTGTTCCACAAAAGTCTCATTTTAAAGACTGTTCATGTGCTTAACTCATGGTATATCTTTTACAAACATTTTAGCTACAGGAAACTTACTCAGATCTAGCTCTCATGGCTCTCATAGGCTCCATCCAGATAAGTATACCTGCCTAACCTATTTCAGAGGGTAGGATTCTTCTGGGTTTCAAATGTTCATCTTAAGGAAAAATTTTTTCTTTCTCTCAAACACCCTTAATCCTATTCTCTACTTATAATAATGTGTTTTAAAATCTTGTCAAGTTCAGGCACTTACCACACCCAGGACAGCTCCAGAGAAGCAAACTTCAGATGCTTCAATCTCCTCTCAGACACAAACAGCTTCTACTGGACCTGTTCCTTCTGACCTATCCTCAGATGGCCCCACAGTTCCTGGACATGAGGGAAGCAGCCAATTCTCTTAAGACTGGACAAACATCCCTCATACCCATTTATCTAGGTTCCCCAGAGACATGTCACCCCAATATCAGCATGAAGCAGCCAGATATTACAAAGACCCCATTCCTGCTTTACCATCACCTCTTTCTAATTCTAACTAAACCAAAATGGGGGAATGTTAAGATTCTCTCTAAGCTCCACCACACAGTTACCTGGCAACAGCCAGGTAGGTCTGACCCACTATAAAAGGGGCTTCTTGCCCACTCCTCTCTCTTTCTCTCTTATCCTCTAGTTCTCTTGTTCTCTCTTGCCCTCTTGGTCTCTCTCCCCATTCCCTTGCCCCTCTGTCCACGTGGTCATGGCCGGGCTCTACTTCTCTACTCTCTCCCTCTCTTTGCCTTTATCTGCCTCTACTACTCTCCTAACTCTCCTCCCTATGCCTTAAATAAACTCTATTCTATACTAAAAATTGTAAGTATAGATTATATCACTGCAAAGGACTGTGGTTGGACAATGATATCCAAAAGTTTTCAGTAATACATCATATCATGTTTGTTATTTTGAACATATTCTTTTAGGAGATTCATATTAGTTTATACATTATATACATTATACATTAATCCATAATGATTATTAACATTTTTAGGCATAAAAACTTATGGTTAAGCCTACGGTTATTATACAGTGTGTTGCCATATTTACATCAAGTAGACACAAGCTAAAGTCATCTGAGAGACCAGAACCTCAAGTAAGAAAATTCCTCCATAAGATTGGGTTGTAGGTAGACATGTAAAATCATTTTCCTAATTAGTAATTAATGGAAGAGGACCCAGCCCATTGTTGGTGGTTCAACCCCAGTGCTGGCTGTCCTAGGAAGCATGCTAACCAAGCCATGAGAAATAAGTCAGAAAGCAACATGCTTCCACGGACTTTGCATCTGCTCCTGCCTCCAGGTTTCTGCCCTGTTTTAGTTTCTGTCCTGACTTCCTTCGATGATGAACAATTTGCTTTCACTCACAGTGCTTCATCACAGCAATAGAAACCCTAACTGAGACATAGTGTATAAACATTAAACAATTCCTGGAAACCTTAAATTTTGGGGAAATTTAGCAGGTATCATTCAATCACTGTGGTTTGGGGATATGATTTTTATTTACCTGAGTGGCCAAATTCACTCCATCTTAGAAATGGTCTCCATCTTAAAACAAAAGAAAGGAAAAGTAAAAATAGCCTGAGAACTTGGCTCACGACTGAACCCCAGCTACAGTCAAGTACCAGAAAGGATCCCCAAAAGTCTGATCTTGGCCAGAGTTACTCCCTAGCTACTTCCTAGCTACAGTTAATCAGAGCTTAGTCTGATTATTTTAGATGGCATTTGATTATATAAGGTCTTGCTTCAGAGCACCCACCTGTTGGCTTACATTAGACATTCAGTTACATACTTGCCAGGCTAGACCCCTCTTCCCCACTTACTTCCATTTCTTAGAAAATCTTGTCCCCATGAGAGTTATGGGCTATTTCACCAAACCATCCTGTGGGTCAGCAGTAAGTAAGCCCAAACTCAAGTTTGTAATAGAGACCCTAATGTTATTGCATCAGAAATGGATCCTTGGTTGTTTTGGGGGGTTCACAAACCTTTTGTGCCACAACAACCCTAATAATATAGCTGTCCAAGAATGCTGTCAATTGGTTGCCCATTTGTGCTTAAATTATTGATAAATCTATCTTTATGATATACTGATAAAACTGTCAATAATACTCTTTGTGAGTACTTTTGAAACAATTGTATGAGGGTATATATTTTAAACTAAATATTGGCACTGAGAAATCAAACTAAAAATATATGAACTACAAGATACATGAGGATATCAAAATCACACTAATAGAGATGTGTGTGTCCATACCTCTGAACATTTTTTCTAAGGTATTCCTTCATCCATGTTGAATAATAACCTCTGTGATCTTTGGGCAACTTATAGACCAAATTCTAGTAACCTTGTTTTTAGATATGTATATGTATAGAGTTATTATGCATATTTATTTGTATGTATAAACTCAGGATTCAGTATTTGTATAAAAATAGTAATATCTGGAATTACTTTAAAAATTTAAAGGGTCAATACCTATCTACAGCTCTTAGGACAACATAAATGTCTAATTTTGGATAACATTGCACCAGTCTACCCAATGATCAGAATAAAATTTAATGAATTTTAAAAGATTTTCTCAAAAACTAACACCTGGATCATAAGTGGACTGCAGTGTTAAATTCCTTGTTTAAAATCCTGGGCTACACCACCAATACAACTGCCACCATAATGTGATGTCATAAGTTGAGATTCCCAGCACCTTAGAGTCAGACAAACACAAATCCCTGGGAATGAATGGCCTCAAAAATTAATCAAATCAGTATAATCCAGATTCGCCAAGAAATCCCATTTCAGAAAATAAGCTAGGGAGCAATAAATGACCTTTACTAATGTCTACTTAGCTCCCCCACACAGACGCATGCACAAAGTTAAATAAAATTACAACATTGGTTTCCATTACTTTCTGCCCCTTAACCAGAAACACGCGTATACATGGCATCACAGATTGACTCACCAAGCTTTCATTGAAAGAATATATAAGGGGAGTTCATGAATTGCTGGTCAGAGGACATGGTTCCAAGTACAATAAGATTGCACAACTCCTAGTAACTTCATTGAGGGATTTACTCAGTTTCAAGTGACTGCTATTTGCTCTGATTCATAACCTCAAGCTTAGAAATCTGAATAACAAACATGACATATTAAAGGAAACAATTTAATTAAATTTTTGTGAAAATATCATACTTAAGTAACTTATTTACTTAATTTAACCCATCTCTCTTCTATCCAACTCCTCCCTTGTCTTCCACATGCTCTCTCAAATTTATAACCTAATCATTAAATATACATACCCATATCCACACCCCACATACATCGATATACATGAATATATGCTAGGTATTTATAAATACATACTATTGAGTCCAGTTAGTATTTGTATATATATACATTTAGGGCTCATCAGTTGATACTGGATAATCTATAGAGAGACTTCTCTTTAGAAAGGACTGAGTATCCCTCCTTTGGCAGTCACTAATTGCCTATAACATTTCATGATAGAGATCTGGGAGATTTGACAATCCATATTGTTATGTCATTTTTTGTCATCTTTTAGGTTACTTAGGCAATCATATTTGTGAGATTTCATGGGTAGTGTTACCTGTCTTAGATATGAGAAACCTTCTCACAGCAGATGACCTAATATTCTTGCTCTTAAAATCTTTCTGTCCTAAGTGTCTAGGGTATAGTGGTTGTGTTATAGATGTACCACTTGAGGGTGGGAATATCATGGTCAGTTCTCTGCATTTTGACAAGATGTGTGTCTCTGTGGTATTCTCTGAATGCTGCACCAAAAAGATGCTTCTTGGAAGAAGGGTGTGAAATAAATTTATCGGTGGTAGAGAATAAGTATTGAAAATAGTCTTTTAATCATATTGATGTATTAAAGTAGCAGTAATACCTTGTCCTCTAGGATTCACTAGACACAGGTAGTTGACTGGGTTACAGTACCAGAAATTGATTCCTTTCCTATTGAGTAAGCCTTAAATACAGTTAGGTGGGTGGTAGTTTTACCCCCAAGAAGTAAGTGCTACTATTGCACCCTTGTGAACACCTTACCAAAGTGGTCATCATTATTATTCCTAGGCTTTATAGATGGGGCAGACTATTGATTGTTTTTCCTCCACTGGAAGATTTCATAGCCCCTTCATACTGTGTGGTCCAGTCTTCATGGAAAAGGATTCCAGATTAGTACCCTTTCAGTCTCCATTTCTATTGTACATTAATTGGAGAGAATATGATCTACTTTTGGAATTTTTACATAAAAATTATTACAATCCAGGTGCTTAATAAGTAATTGACAGTAATCAACTAAATGAGTGAAGTTGGCTGGGGACATAGCTTACTTTGGAAGACTGCCAATCATGTAAGAAGCCCCAGAATTAATCCCAGCACCTCATGTGGTACACATGTTCTGTAGCCATAGCATATTGGAGGTCAAAGTAGAAGGATCATTCATTTAATGGTCATTTGCCTCTAAATAGAGAACTTGAGGTCACCTTGGACAAACGAAAGCCCCATGTTAAGAGAAGTTAAAAAAGTATAAAGTTATGTGTAAATGGAGCAATGTTATGATTTCATGTTACATTATAATGAAAGATTCCCATCAATTATCTATAGCAAAAATTAATTAAATAACTTTAGTTATTTGACTAATGGTTAATTTTATTTCTACTATTGACAATAATAATAATGTTATTTTCATATATCTACTGTTAAAGGAAACTCACAATGCTCAAAATAAATCAATACAGTGATAATAATAATCATTATTGTTATATCACGGGAGTCTTTGAGGATGTAAGGAACCACACTGAAGGGAATCTTTGACTATAAAGAATTTGGTAAAATCTATAGCCAACACACAAGATTATTTCTCAGGAGAGTAAAATGTGTCAACAATCTATTCAAGCTGTATGTGATGTTCCTTTATATTTTGTTTTAAATTGTAATCATATTTTTCTTTGATTTAATAAAATTTCTCAACCAGGTGTCAGTCTTTATGGCTGTGTATTAATGCCTTTTCTATTGCTATGATAAAACCCAATGTCTAAAGCAACTAATAAAATAATTTAATTCGGGTTATGGCTTTAGTAGGGTATGGGATAACATGTGATATGGCAACACAAGTGTTAAAAATTTCTTTCAGAAGTTGTGAATTCTTATGTAGCCTGGCTTGTATAGCAGTCATTAGTCATTTTATCTCTTGATTTTCCTGTGCCAGCCTATTGAACAACAGTTGTAGCATAGAAGATGCACCCTAATGTGTCCATTTTGTCAACATATTTTATTAATATTAATGGTAAAATACTTAATAGAAGAGACTATAACCATCATGAACTATTTCACATATATCCAAAACATCATTTTCTTCTATCTGATAGAGATGTCATTAAATTGGATAATCAACAACTGTGTATTTCACAGCATCACTTGATTGTTATGGATAGGCTTATATTTTTTGATGTTCCATGCTTCTATATGTCCCCATTAGTTACCATTTGACACTTCATCTTGAAGCATGCCATGTTAATTATCTAGAGTCACTAAATAATGTAACAACAATGAAATGTATTTTTAATAAAGCACTTCAAGCATGTCTGTGTGTGTGTGTGTGTGTGTGTGTGTGTGTGTGTGTGTGTGATGTGAAATGGGTTTTTAAGCAATGAAAGATATGTGAAGACTGAGAGAAAACTTTGTAGGGTCTACTTGACATTCTTTATACAGGGATCAAGGTCAAGTTGTCAGCATTACATACGTAGACCTTTTCTACGGTGCCATCTGCCTGATGTGCAAATAAAATTAGCTGAAACTTTAAAAAACATCATTATTGTTAGACCTGGAAAATATCATCCTGAGTGAGCTAACCCAATCACAAAAGAATGCACATGAAATGCAATCACTGATAAGTGGATATTAATGAGCCCGAAGCACTAAATACTCAAGACACAATTAGCAAGTCAAATGATTCCCAAGAAGAAGAAAGGAGAGGACCCTGGGCATGTAAAGATTGCATCCAGTTTAGTAAAGAAACCGAGGGGGGAGGGGGAATGATTGGGGAATAGTTGGGGGGGAGAAGAACTATGGGAACTATGGTGGGTGGGAACTGGGAAAGGGGAAAGCCTTTGAAATGTAAACATAGAATATAGAAAATAAAAATAACTAAAAAAAACATCATTATTGGTGTTATTGATATTATTGCTGTATTGATTTATTCTGAGTATTGTGACACATACTTTTGGAAATATACTGCTCTTAGGAAGGTAGAAGTGTCCATAACCAGAGGGAGTGATCTATCATGTGATGGTTTAAATGAAATAGCAGGCCAATTCTATTTCTTGATGAAGTTCCTGTGGGTGCTGAGGTCAATCTTTTCCACTTATTTTCCAATGTTCCTTCAATTGTCACCATCATTTTCTTTTGGGTGGCAAATAGAGCTTGGAAATGCATGCTTGGGAGTTCTATAAGCAAGTCAATAGCAAATGTAACTTCTACCACCCTAAATTGGTGCAAAGTCAACCAACTCACCTAATGTCAAAGGAGGTCAGAAAGTATAGTTTAGGTGGGTGTCAAGAAGAACAGAAGGTAGCAGTTAGGCAGTTATCAATCTGGGATGGATTTTGAATGCAAGGACAACAGCAAGGTACACACAAGAAGATAAATTATCAAAGGTCAAGGAGGATTTTTCACACACCTACTGCTGACGGAAACTCACCAAATAAATCACATTATGACGTTTGCATGTCTTTGAATGTTTTAGAGCCCTATCTACACATTTATTCATTTAAACTGCTCTTTTCCTAAAGGGATCATGGAAGAACCTCAGATGCTTTCATTTCTCATGGCCTGTAAAAATCTCTCATTTTCTCCCCCTCTCAGTTCCTAGCTCCTTTTCTCTCTTCCCTTCTCCTCTCCCCATCTTCCACAGATGACCTTCCAGATTAGAGTGCTGATGCTATCTATAATTCCTTTCCAGGGGTAGGTTAAATAACACCTACCCCTTCTAATTTCATAACAACAAACAGGTGCCAAAAGTTATTTCTTGAGAATCAAGGGGTTTATTGTGTTTTCTTAAAGAACATAGGTGATAGGTAATTTACAGAAGTATGGAAACTCCTCCCCTCACTGGCTACACTGGAAAGCCTTACTCAGCAGAGATGAAGAAACACACACACAACACACACACACACACACACACACACACACACACACACACACAACATTTATATATAGATGCTCTCCTTTCTACCCCAAGTCACCTGCAGAGTTGCAAGTTGGTAGAGAGCAGTTCTATACTGGAAAGGAAGGAGGTTGGGGGCATAAAGCACAATGCCAGATAGGATGACGTTTTGTAATGAATATGCCGAGATTACAATTGCTTGGCTCATAGAACAGTCACTCAGAAGGCCATGCTTGGAAAGTCTATACCTATCAGCTATGAGGTCTCTATTATACCCACATAAGTGGAACCCCCACCTCTAGAATTTCTAGATTATAGAATCCCTCACCAAACCATAAGAAAGGAAGGTAGAGTTGCATACAACTGATAGGGAGCAACTAGAAACTCAGGTGTGGGTTTCATGAACTTACCCATATCTTCATCAGGAGCATAGATGAACTCCCCAGGGTAGTGTTTGCTTGGCTTGGAGGGCAGTCACTCATACCAGGTAACCTTTAAAAACAAAAATTGGATATTTAGAATTGAGAGTTATTCTTGATGGATTTTTCCTTTGACCAGCAAGAAGTGTCTTTCTGCGTCTCATTTGATGACTTTAGGTTGAAAGTTAATTTTATCTGGTATTGGAGTGGCTACTCCAGCATGTTTCCTGAGAACAATTGCTTGTAAAATTGTCTTCCAGCCTTTTATTCTAAGGTAGTGTTTGTCTTTGACCATGAGGTGTGTTTCCTGTGTGCAGCAAAATGTAGGGTCCTGTTTCCGTATCCAGTCTGTTAGTCTATGTCTTTTTATAGGGGAATTGAATCCAATAATGTTAAGAGATATTAAGGAATAGTGATTATTACTTCCCGTCATTTTTGATGTTATTTTTATATTTGAGTGGTTTTCTTCTTTTGGGTTTGATGAAAGAAGGTTACTGTCTTGCTTTATCCAAGGTGTAGTTTCCCTCTTATATTGGAGTCTTCCTTCTATTATGCTTTGTAGGGCTGGGTTTGTGACAAGATATTGTGTAAATTTGGTTTTGTCATGGAATATCTTGAAATCTCCCTCCATGATGATTGAGAGTTTTGTTCTCTTAGAGTCTACATGAGATCTGCCTAGGATCTTCTAGCTTTCATAGTCTCAGGTGAGAAGTCTGGTGTAATTATGGTCTTATTTTATAAGTTACTTGACCTTTTTCTCTTACTGCCATTAATATTCTTTTTTTGTTTAGTACATTTGGGATTTTGATTATTATGTGCCGGGAGGTATTTTTGTTCTGGTCCAGCCTGTTTGGAGTTCTGTAGGGTTCTTGTATATTCATAGGCATCTCTCTCTTTAGGTTAGGGAAGTTTTCTTCCATAATTTTGTTGAAGATACTTGCTGGCCCTTTAAGTTGTAGATCTTCACTCTCATCTATACCTATAATCCTTAAGTTTGGTCTTTTCATTGTGTCCTGGATTTCCTGGATGTTTTGGTTTACAAGCTTTTTGCATTTTGTATTTTCTTTGACTGTTGAGTCAATTGTTTCTATGGTATCTTCAGCATCTGAGATTCTTCTGTCTCTTGTATTCTGTTCTTGATATTTGTATCTATGATCCCTGATTTCTTCCAAAGGATTTCTATCTCCAAAGTTGTCTCACTTTGTGATTTCTTAGTTGTTTCTACTTTTGTTTTTAGATCCTGGATGGTTTTGCTCAGTTCCTTCACTTGTTTGTTTGTGTTTTCCTGTAATTCTTTAAGAGATTTTTGTGTTTTCTCTTTCATGACTTCTGACTGTTGACTCAATTTCTCCTGCATTTTTTAAGTGATTTTTGTGTTTCCATTGTAAGGGCTTCTAACTTATTCACATTCCCGACACTCCTCCAATGCTGGTGAGATTGCAGGCTGGTACTACCATTCTGGAAATCAGTCATGTGGTTCCTCAGAAAACTGGGCATGACACTTCTGGAGGACCCTTCTCTACCACTCCTGGGCAAATACCCAGAGGAGGATTCCCCAGTATGTAATAAGGATACATGCTCCACTATGTTCATAGCAGCCCTATTTATAATAGCCAGATGCTGGAAAGAACCTAGATGTCCCTCAATGGGGAGTGGATACAAAAAAAAATGTGGTATATATACACAATAGAGTACTATTCAGTCATTAGAAACAATGAATTCATGAAATTATTAGACAAATGGATGGAGCTGGAGAACATCATCCTAAGTGACGTAACCCAGTCTCAAAAGAACAATCATGGTGTGCACTTACTGATAAGCATATATTAGCTTAGAAGCTTGGAATACCCAAGACACAATCTACATATCAAAGGATGTCCAAGAAGAAGGAAGGAGTGGACCCTAGTTCTGGAAAGGCTCAGTGCAGCTGTGTAGGGGAATACCAGAACAGGGAAGTGGGGAGGGGTGGATGGGGGAACAGGGGGAGGGAAGAGGGCTTATGGGACTTTAGGGGAGTGGGGATCCAGGAAAGGGGATATCATTTGAAATGTTAATAAAGAATATATCACATTAGGAGAGACTTGCAGGCATAGCCAGTAAGGAGTCCATAAGGCTTGGCCCTGTTCTCAGCAAGGGAGTTACTCAGCATCCATTCAAGGGAGAGGTCACATGTGCTGTATTACCACCTTGGTCCCCTCCCTTACTACCCAGTGGCATGGCCTCCACAATAAGGAGGAGGAAAAGTTTACAAGCAATTATATAACTTAATAGAGTATATAACGTAACAGAAAATCCCTTTAATATTCACTGCCTGACCTAAATATGTTTGTCTGGTTTTGTGTTTGTTTTATTTTGTTCCTTTTGTTTGATTAGTTTTTGAGACAGGCTGTCATGTAGCCCAGTCTAGCCAAGGATGACTTTGAACTTCTAATACTCTTGCACCTACTTCACAAGTGCTGGGACTCCAGACGTGTGCCACTGTGCCACACTTCTGCAGTGCTGGAGGTGGAACTGTGTACATAATCAAGCAAAAATAAATAAATAAAAAGTATTCTGCCAACTGAAAAAATAATAAATAAAGCTTCTATGTTTTCTCTTGTCTGCTCTCATATTTTCCAAAGCTATCCCAGTGCTTCCCATAATCTATATAGCAACAGGACAGAAGAATCTACAAAATGGACAACAGATAACACTTGGAGAACACACACACACACACACACACACACACACACACACATACACACATACACATATGAACTTAGGCAAGCATGGGAGAGGGTCATTGATTTGCTGAATATTTGGTAAAATTATTTTATGGAAAAAAACCCTGTTTCCTCCAGATTTTGTTCCATAGATCTCATGATCATATATCCCTGAAAATCATTTGAAGGTTTGCTACCAATCAGAGGATGATAGATATGAGAAGAGTTTCCACAACCAGGAAATAAAATCCTCTTTCCCTAAAAACACATTTCCCCTGTGAGAGGGGATTTTTGTTGTTTGTATCAATTAGAAGAGTCTACATCCCTCTAACACAAGATTGATGGTACTCCAGTCTCTCCACCTTCACGTGAAAGCAAATATGGGTATGTATTTTGGACATACCCCTTCCTGGATCTATCCACCACTTTTTACTTGGCTGTCCTGATGAAAGAAAAACTGGCATCTTCTGCAAAGTGATCACCAAAAACAAGGCCCGATTAATCCTGGGGCCTTTGGCAGAATCACATGTGAGAGGGAAGCAGTAATGAAAAAAGTAGGAAGATAGGCACACAGATCACCCTTAGGAACATGGTGGAGCACAGTCTATGAAACCATTAAGAATTTATTTGTCAGTTAAAAAAATAGTCCACTCCATAATAGATTTTCAGAAGACATCAAATGCCATTTAGGGAGGACAAAAAGTTTAGATGTTTTCTTTTTTGTCTGTCAGAGAAAATAAGACTGAAATGCAGAACATCACTTAAAGGGGAACAAAAAGAAGGCTCAGCATGATGTTAAGAAAGCTCTTCAGTGGACAGTACAGATTAAACAACAGGAGGTCAAAGGCTAAGTAAGATCTTGAGTAGGATGTAACAGAACATGCCTGTCTTCCTAGCTCTTGGGAAGACTGCTCAGAAGGATTGCAAATTAAATACTAGTCTGGACAATTTGGCAAGATTCTGTTTGTTTTTGTTGCCATTGTTTGTTTGTTTGTTTTTAAGAGGTTATAATTGGTATCCCCTTGAATTTGATGGGCTCAACATACAGATCTGGGTTTCTATCTTAGTTTCTCTCTTTTTTTGTTTCTTTCTCTTCATTCCTTTCTTTCATTTTTCTTACTTGCTTGCTTACTTTTTTAGCTTCCTCATATTATGCTTGCTACAGATATTATATTTTGTTTGAATATGTACCAGATCCAAGGGTGACCCTGCAAATTAGAAATGTTAGGTGAATCTAAGATATGGAATCTGCATGAGATATCTAAACATAAATGTAAGACATATACAAGTGTGGAAAGGCAAATTGTAATCAAGAAATATACAGGTAAAGATCTGTTATGTCACTTCTCAGTTTTACTCTTGTTTTATAATTAAAATAGAGGTTCAAAATCCAAATTAGATTAGAGGTGCTGTAGAACAGGACAAAACAACGAGGTAGTTTAAGGGAGAACACAAAAATAATAGCCTCTAGAACGTTTGGTTAGCAGCTCTGGCCTCTCCATGATCTACACAATGGAACTAGACCATTCCTTCCCTAAAAGAAGGAATTTATTTGTATTACAAGGGAGTGGGACTTGAAAGTTCTAAATATCCTAGAATTCTTAAAGTTTTAAAAAGCCATGAACCTAACTTCTGTTAAAAAAAAAAAGTTAAAGCTTTTTCCACTTTCCAAGTAATAGGCATGATAGACAGCTTTATTTATGTGTTGTGACATAAAGAGCCCTGGTAAAAATACAGATCTCCTTACTGATGTCTTCTCTGGGCTTGTTAAAATACGGCACAGATGGTATTATTCTTGGAAGGCACAGATCGTGACCATAATTGAGGAAATGTTCCTAGGAACCCAGAGTTTCCTTGGGTGTTGTTTACTAGCTTGTGGCCAGCTGTACATGCTGGTCTGTGTCATATTGTTGGCTATTTACTTTCTCTTTGTTCCTTATTATGTTTTTCTTTGCTACAGGATTTATTTTTAGAATCTATTGAAATTAGAGAGTTCAGTGGAATTTGATATAATAAATATAAACAGCTTTGACATGGAAACAAAGAAGTTAAAAAAAAGAAAATTCTTGATTTGTTGTTATTGGAACTACTATAATAAAATGCTGGTTTCTACAGAAAGACAAACATCCTACCTAGTTAGCCCTTGTAAATCTTTTCAATTGTGAAGTTAAACAGTGAGTAGACTATGTTTATTTGATTGAGAAATTAAGTAGGCCAAGTCAGCTCCTAACATACACAAAAGAATGCATAGACAAGTTGAACTGGAACAGATCTTCTGTCTAATTTTCACACTGTTTTGCTCAGATAGTTCAAAGACAGACTGTCAAACTGTAGTCCTGTAAATGACTCTTTATCGGGAGCTGTTCAGTTACAATATTCTTCTCTCACCTTCATCTGGAGTCGGTGGGTTGCTCATATCATTCTACTTTACTCTCTTTGGTCTAAGAGACCCTATACAAGAAAATGGTACATGAGATGTTTCCTTCAGTTACTATTTGGCATCCACTTTAATACAGTTCAAACACAGAATATTTTCCCTCTTATTGAAAATTGATTTTTTTCTCAAATAATATAACCTGATTACAGTGTCTTCTCTTCTTTCCAGTTTTTCCACATATTCCCTCTCACCTGGATTCAACCAAACAATTTCTGTCTCTTATTATAAAACAAATAGCCTTTTAAGGCATAATAATAAAATGAAATAAAATATAAGAAGATAAGAACCAATAGGAAGTCATCATATATATGCAAAGAATCTGTGTGGTAAAAGAGAGAGGGTGATATGTGTGTGTGGATGTTAAATATAGATTTAAATGACAAAAACAAAAGCCCTAACACAACTTTATGAGAAAAGAAACCTCCAAGTTGAGTTTATCTTCTGTTGCCCATCTACTCCTAGGCATGAAGCCAACACTTAAAATTAGTTTCCTCATACTCCCTCAGAGATAGCTTCTGGGTTAAGGATAAGGACAACAGCCTGGGTTCTTTGGGGATTCCCATGGGAATCCTTTGACCAACCACTCAAGTAGATGTAGCCCAATCCTAGTACTGAAAGTATCATTTGGTGACAAGAGATTTCATTATTTGTCAATTTCATTTAGATCCCCTCCATATATGTATGTATACATTATAGGAAGCTTCTATTGTGTGGATTTATAACTAGAAATTCAATTTGATTCTATTGATCAACACATCTATTTTCTGTGCCAATACCATGCTATTTTGTTACCATATAGCTCTACAATTTGAGGTTGGTGATGGTGATATCTCCAGCAGTTCTTTTGATGTTGAAGATTATTTTAACTATTCTGTTTTCTCCTCTGCCTCCCCTGTCCCCTCTCTCTCTGACTTTCTGACTCTCTAATTGTGTGCATGTGTGTTTCCATATGATGCTCAAAATTGATCTTTCAAGCTTTGTAAAAAATTGGGGTGGAATTTTGATGATGTTGCATTGAATCTGTAGATTGCTTTTGGTAGGATGGCATTTTTAGTATATTAATCCTACCTATCCATGAGCATGGACAATTTTTTCCATCTTATGTCATGTTCTTCAATTTAATTCTTCAATGTCTTAAAATTTTAATCATACGAGTCTTCTAAAAGTTTGATTAGAATTAGTCCGCTTCCTGCCTCCATTTGAGCCAGGAGACTCCACAGCCTTCTGTGCACAGCCCACCAGGAGAGAGTGATCTCCCAGCAGTGCTTTCACTTCTGAGCACAGAGGTGATATCACCACCTTCTCCCTGGAGGGGAAGAGCTAGGAGCAAACAGGGCATAAGATCAGTGGACCAGCTGGGATGGAAGTCTTCCTGCCACCATTTGCAACAGGGAGCCAGGAGACTCCACAGCATTCTCTGCACAGCCCACCAGGAGAGAGAAATCTCCCAACAGTGCTTTCACTTCTGAACACAGAGGAGTAAGGACACAGGTTTACAGGTCCACAGGACAAACAAACTCCAGCCAGAGACAACAATACAAATGAGAACCAGAGATAACCAGATGGCAAAAGGCAAGCACAAGAACCCTACCAACAGAAACCAAAGCCACATGGCAACATCAGAACCCAGTTCTCCCACCACAGCAAGTCCTGGATACTCTGACACACTGGAAAAGCAAGAGATGCATTTAAAATTGTGTTTCATGTTACTGATAGAGGGCTTCAAGAAAGACTTAAATAACCCCCTTAAAGAAATACAGGAGATCATGGGTCAAGAGGCAAAAGCCCTTAAAGAAGAAACATAAAAATCCCTTAAAGAATTACAGGAAAGCACAAACAATCAAGTGAAGGAACTGAACAAAACCATCCAGGATCTAAAAGTAGAAGTAGAAACAATAAAGAAATCACAAAGTGAGTCATCTCTGGAGATAGAAAACCTTGGAAAGAATTCAGGAGTCATAGATGCATGCATCAACAACAGATTACAAGAGGTAAAAGAAAGAGTCCCGGATGCTGAAAATACCATAGAAAACATTGACTCAGCAGTCAAAGAAAATGCAAAATGCATAAAGCTTGTTATCCAAAACATGCAGGATATCCAGGAAACAAGGAGAAAACCAAACTTAAGGATTATAGGTATAGATGAGAGTGAAGATTTACAACTTAAAGGGCCAGCAAATATCTTCAACAAAATTGTAAAAGAAAACTTGCCTAACCTAAAGAAAGAGATGCCCATGAACATACAAGAAGCCTACAGAACTCCAAACAGACTGGACTAGAACAGAAAATTCTCCCGACACATAATAATCAAAACACCAAATGTACTAAACAAAGAAAGAATATTAAAAGCAGCAAGGGAAAAAGGGCAAGTAACATATAAAGGCAGACCTATCAGAATTACACCAGACTTCTCATCAGAGACGATGAAAGCTAGAAGATCCTAGGCAGACCTCATACAGACCCTAAGAGAACACAAATGCCAGCCCAGACGATTATACCCAGCAAAACACTCAATCATCACAGATGGAGAAAAAAAGATATTCCATGATAAAAACAAATTTACACAATATCTGTCCACAAATCCAGCCCAACAAAGGATAATTGATGGAAAATGGCAACACAAGGAGGGAAACTACACCCTAGATAAAGAAAGAAATTAATCTTCTTCCAACAAAACCAAAAGAAGATACCCACACAAACATAAAAATAATGTCAAAAATAACAGGAAGCAACAATCACTATTCCTTAATAGCTCTTAACAACAATGGACTCAACTCCCCAATAAAAAGACATAGACTAACAGAAATATTTTTCATGTAAATCTTCAATTTTATCAGAAATATCTTTGTAATTCATTTTTCAAGTAAAGTGATGTTTTTTTATGTCTACCATTTTATCTGCATTATTTTTCATGATAATCTTCAATTTTAGTATGTCTTTCTATATATTTCCTCTATTTTATCAGAAATGTTTTCAATGTAAATCTTTGATTTTATCACAAATGTTTCTAATTCCACCTTCAATTAATTTAGAAAGTTTTTATATCTACCATTTTATATATAAAATTTTCCATGAAATAGTCAATGTGTTTGTCTATATATTTCTTAAATTTTCAGAAATATTTTCTATGTAAATCTTCAATTTTATCTGAAAATGTTTATAATTCCACATTTAATCAACTTAGAATTATCTTTATGCCTATCATTTTATCTGTATGATTTCCATGATAATCTTTAATTTTAACATGTTTTTCTATATATTTCTTCAATTTTATCAGAAATATTTTCCATGTAAATCTTCACTTTTATCTGAAAATGTTTATAATTCCACCTTTAATCAACTTAGAATTATCTTTATGCCTATCATATTATCTGTATAATTTCCATGATAATCTTTAATTTTAACATGTTTTCCTATATATTTCTTTAATTTTATCAGAAATATTTTCCATGTAAATCAAGTTTTTCAGAAAGTTTTTATAATTCCACTTTCAATCAATTTAGAAATACTTTTATAGCTACCATTATATTTATAAAAGAATTTCCATGAGAATCTTCAATTCTAACATTTTTTTACATTTTTCTACAATTTTAATAGAAATATTTTCCATGTAAATCTTCAATTCTATCATACAATGTTTCTATTTCATATTTCAATTTATTTTGCAATGTTTTACATGTCTACTACTTTACTCTTTAATTTTCCATGAAAATTGTCAATTTTAATGTGTTTTGCTATGTATCTCTTCTATTTTATCTGAAATATTTTCCATGTAAATCTTTAATTTTATCATAAAGTGTTTTTACTTCCCTTTTCAATAAAAAAATAAAAAATAAAAAATAAAATTTTATAAGCCCCCCAAAAGAATTATTTCAAAAAAGTTTATATTATTTGAGATTATTATGGAAAATGTTGTTTCCCTGATTTCTTTTGATTTGTCATTTGTATACAGGGAAGTTATCCATTTTTGTGAGTTTGTGTCCAGCTTCTGTGCTGAAACTGTTTATTAGCTAAAAGAGATTCATGGTGGAATGTTTATGGTCACTTATGTATACTAGTATTATCATCTACAATAAAAGAAACATTGCCTTCTTCCTTTCCAATTATTTTACTATGTTGAATAGGCATGGGGAGAGCAGACAACCTTCCATTGTTCTTGATTTTAGTGGAATTGTTTTGGATTTCTTTGCATTTAAGTTGATATTGGCTATGGGTTTGCTATAAACTGCCTTTATTATGTTGAGGTATATGCCTTCTACTCTTAATATCTCCAAGATTTTATTTTGAATAGGTGTATTTTGTCTAAGGTATTTTCTGGATGTATTGAGAAGATCATATGTGTTTTTTTTCCAGTTTGTTGATATGGTGAATTATGTCTAAATTGATGTATGTTTTACCATCCTGGCATCTCTGGGATGAAGACTACTCTATCATGGTGGACGATGATTTTGATGTTTTCTTGGATATGGTTTTTGAGTATTTTTTTGAAAATTTTTCACAATGAGTGAAGTTGGTCTGAGATTCTCTTTCAGTTTTAAGTTCTTATGTGGCTTGTGTATCAATGTAACTTTGGCCTCAGAAAATGAATCAGGCAATGTTTCTTGTGTTTCCGTTTTGTAGAATAATTGGGGGAGTGTTGGCATTAACTATTTAAAAATCTGGTAGAACTCTACACTACAATAATCAGCCCAGGGCTTTTGTGATGGTAGCCTTTTAATGACTAATTTTATTTCACTAAGAGTTATGGGTCTGTTTAAATTGTTTATGTAATCTTCATTTAACCTTGGGAAATGTAGGTATTGAAAACATCTTTCATTTCTTCTAGATTTTTCAATTTGTTGGAACACAGTTGTCCACAGTATGTCCTTCTCAGTGTCTGTTATGTTCCTCTTTTCATCTCCAATTTTTATAATTTGAATCTTCTCTTTTTCCTTTTATTTCATCTAAGTAAGAGTATGTCAATACTGTTGATTTTTTTCAAAGACTCCGGTCTTTGTTTCACTGATTATTTTTATTGGTTTGTTTGTTTCTATTGTATTGAATCCAGCCTTAAGTTTATTTCTTGCCATCCAATTGTTTGGAAATGATTGCTTCATTTTGTCCTAGACCTTTAAGTTGTTTAATAAAGTACCACATGGGGCACTTTAAATTGATAGTGATAGAACACAATGGTAAAAGGGTTAAATTGGAGTAATGGATCAGGAAGGGGATTAACCCTAGTAGAGGATGCTCAGCAGGTAGAAGAGGAAGTGGGGAGGTCAATAGCAGTAAGGCCTTGAAAAACATATGGAAAGCTAGTACTATAAAAGCTTAATAAAATGAATGCATAGAGTTACCCTAGAGCAGAGTAGCATTGCCCCTACTAGACAACATAGGCCAACAAATAACAGTTCTAAACACATATTCAGACCTATGAAACACTGTTGTAAGGTATAATGTTAATTACTTTATTGTTAATTATTATGAATTTCTCTGCATTTGTTTACATTAGAAATTTATGCATGATCCGAGTAAGGGCTTTAAGTAAATTCCCTTTGAGATTGAAAATACATATTTATTTCCATTTGTAAAATCATATATTTACCAACTACTGTTATAAACATGTAACTAATATGTATAAGTAGAATACAATGAAAATAAATTAAGCTTCCTACCATTAAGTGACAGAGTATTCAGATTTATATATTTGAGAGACAAATATTATGGATAAACTTAATATGTTAAAACAATCACCTTTAATGAATCAGTGTTCATTTAGTAATTTTCTTTCTTCTTTTTAATTTTTATTAATCATTCTTTTCATTAACATCTCAAATGATATCCCACTTCCTGGTTACCCAGCCACCACCACCCTGATCCAAAATCTGCCCTCCTCTTACCCTTTTGCCTGTTTAAGAATGCTCCCTAATACACTTTACTGCCCTACCTCTCTAGTGTCTGCCTACTCTGGGGCATCAAACCTCCCTGGAACCCAGGGCTCCCACTCTCATTGCTGTTAGGCAAGGCCATCCTCTACTACATATGTGTCTGGAGCCATGGATCCCTCTAGGTGCACTCCTTGGTTTGTTGCCTAGTCTCTGGGAGAACTAGCTGGTCAGACCAGCCAATGTTGTTCTTCTAATGGGGTTGCAATCCTCCCTCTCCATTCCTCCATTTCCTTCTACCAGCTCCCCCACCAGGTTCCCTGACAATGTTGCCTGAGTTCAGACTGATGGTTGGCTCCAGACATCCATATCTGCTATGGTCAGTTGCTGACTGGGTCTCCCCAGAACTGCCACATTTGCTTCCTATCCACAAGCACCTGTTGACCACAGCAACAGTATTGTGTTTGATGTCTACAGACATGATGTAGTTCCAGGTGGGACCCTTCCCCATTTGGCCCTTCCTTTAGTATCTGTTCCTTTTTTTGGTCCCTGTTTTTCCTTTGGACAGGAACATTTCTGGGTTAAAAAAACAAAACAAAACAAAACAAAAAACTGTGAGATGAGTAGAGAGCTCTATCCCTCTACAAATGGCCTCACCTATCTACTGGAGGTGGTCTCCACAGGTTCTATATCCCCCCCTTCTCTGCACATTATAGATAAAATCAATCTCATTTGGTCCTAGGAGCCTCATGTTTCTCTGCTATCTGGGACCTTCAGTGGCTATTCTCAGTTCTTCATCTCCCCTGCTACCTATCTTAAATTTCCTTTCCTGACCCTCTGTACCTCTATCATGTCTCCTCCAGATTCTGATACTCTCACCCTTATTTCCTACACCTCCTTTCTCCCACCCTTGTCTCCTTCTCCTTCCATCTCCAACAATTTTTATGTTTTCCCCTCAATGTGGAACTGAAGCAGCCACTCCCTGATTCTCCATTCTTCTATACTCCATATGGTCTGAATGTTGTACCATCAGGATTATGAGCTTTTGGATTAGAATCTACTTATTAGTGGGTGCATACCCTGTGTGTTCTTTTATGATTGGGTTACCTCACTCAGTATGATATTTTCTAGTACCATCCATTTACCTAAGAATTTCATGAATATACTGTATTTAATAGCTGAGTAGTACTCCATTGTATAAATATACCACATTTTCTGTATCCATTCCTCTGTTGAAGAACATCCGGGTTCTTTCCAGCTTCTGACTATTATGAATAAGACTGCTATGAACATAGTGGAGCATGTATCTTTGTTATATGTTGCAGCATCTTCTGGATATATGCTCAGGAGTGGTACAACAGTATACTCCTGTAGTATTATGTCTAGTCTTCTAAATAACCGCCAGACTGATTTCCAGAGTGGTTGTACCAGCTGGCAATCCCATCAGCAATGGAGGAATGTTCCTCTTTCTCCACATCCTCACTAGCACCTACTGTCACCAGAGTTTTTGATCTTAGCCATTCTGGCTGCTATGAGGTGAAATCTCAGGGTTGTTTTGATTTGCATTTCCCTGATGACTAATGATGTTGAACATTTCTTTAAGTGCTTCTCATCTATTCAAGATTTCCCTGTTGAGAATTCTTTAAGTGTTTCTCAGACATTCTCGATTCCTTGATTGAGAATTCTCTATTTAGCTCTGTAATCCACTTTTTAAGAGTGTTATTTAGTTCTCTGGAGTCTGTCTTCTTCAGTTCTTTGTATATTTTGAATATTATCCCTCTATTGGATTTATGTATGGCATGTAAATAACTTTTCCCAATCTGTGGGTTGCCATTTTGACCTATTGACAGTGTCCATACCTTACAGAAGATTTCCAGTTTTATGAGGTTCCATTTGTCAATCATTGCTCTTAAAACATAAGCCATTGGTGTTCTGTTCAGGAAGTTTACCTTTATACCTAAATATTCCAGACTCTTCCCCACTTTCATTTCTTTTAGATTCAGTATATCTGGTTTTATATGGAGGTCCTGGATCCACTTGGAATTGAGCTTTGTTCAAGAAGATAGGCAGAGCAATTAGACAATAAAGAGAGATCCATGGGATATAAATTGGGAAGGAGAAATTCAATTTATCACAACTTGCAGATGATATGATAGTATATTTAAGCAACCCAAAAAACTCTACCAGAGAACTCCTACAGCTGATAAACAATTTCAGCAAGTGTCTGGATATAAAATTAACTCAAACAAATCAGTAGCCTTCCTATACTCAAAGAATAAATGAAATGAGAAAGAAATTAGGGAAACAACACCTTTCACTATAGTCACAAACTGTAGTGGGGAAATGTTAAAATACAGTACTTCCCTGCCAGGCCTCTGCCCCAAATCCAGGCAGGTCTCTCTTTCCTGCCCAGCACTCACTCCTTCCAAGTAACCAGCAAAGCATGACTCTTAAACTTGAGTAGTTAACCAAATATATTTATGGTTATGAAACTCCCAATTACCTAAAGCCAATTTATAATGATAAGATCTTACCACAATATTTCTAATCTCTCTGAACACCAGAAACACATCTGATGCCATATAGGTCTGAGCATCTTCCCTCAATGCCCTCATGCAACTCACAGCCTCCCTTTTTCTCTGCCCCTCCTTCTCTTAGCTCCTCCTCCTCTCTGCCCTCCAATAACTGGCCTCTCACTGCCCCAATGTAAATGGATAGGAAATATCTTGCATCAACAAAGAATATAAAGTATCTTGGAGTGACTCTAAACAAACAAGTGAAAGATCTGTATGACAAGAACTTCAAGTCTTTTAAGAAAGAAATCGAAGAAAATTTCAGAAGATGGAAAGATCCCCCAAGCTCGTGGATTGGCAGGATTAATATAGTAAAAATGGCCATCTTGCTGAAAGCAATTTACAGATTCAATGCAATCCCCATCAAAATTCCAACTCAATTCTTCATACAGTTAGAAAGAGCAATTCTCAAATTCATCTGGAGTAACAAAAAACCCAGGATAGCTAAAACTATTCTCAACAGTAGAAATTCTGGGGAAATCAATATCCAGGACCTCAAACAGTACTACAGAGCAATAGTGTTAAAAACTGCATGGTATTGGTACAGTGACAGGCAGATAGATCAGTGGAATAAAATTGAAGACCCAGAAATGAACCCACATGCGTATGGCCACTTGATCTTTGACAAAGAAGGCTAAAATCATTCGGTGGACAAAAGACAGCATTTTCAACAATTGGTGCTGGTTTAACTGGTGGTCTGCATGTAGAAGAATGAAATTGATCCATTTTATTAGTTTTCAAGTAACTTCTTTATCAAATTTCTATCCTTAACTACTTTTTTTTTTAGAATCGCCATAAATTATAAACTGTTTATCTAAGGAGTTCTCATTCTAAACTAGATTTTTTCCAAAACAGCTAGATTTTATTATGATACAAAACTTTAACCGTGAACCTTGCAGTAAACACGTAGGTAGGTACACGCTCTGTTGTACAAAGACTAAGCTATCTAAGATCATAAGTAAGTGTAAGGGTAATTTTATGATTAAAATACAGAAAAAGAAAATATACCTTAAAACATACTTCCCTTTTTATCAATTATAGCAGCTATTTGGACATTTACACATTAATCTTATATACAACAACATGTGTCCTTTGGAGTTCTCCATACATTGATATAGATGCTTGAGTACTTATTCTAAGAATATTCAATGTAGAAAAGCAAGCATAGTTGGTAAAGCTCATTCAAAGTTCTGTGATAAACTTGAAATAACTTTAAAATCCTTTTATCAAATAGTTTTTTATTTAAGTACTCACTGAAATGTGCAAGTTTAAGCTAACTCTGGCAATATTGTGTTCAACAGAATTTTTCAATATATAAATGTATGAGTGAATTATAACAGCGAAAGACCATGGTCAGCTAAATATGAGCATTTTTAGAAAACTGACGATTGGAGACTCCAGCAGGGGCTACCATCAAGCGGGTGGATCCGCCAGGCTCTTGCCACCAGCCAGGCCCAGCGCCAAGGCTCTGCAGGACTTCTCCACGCCCTCTGGCCTTGCACCAGGGCAGCTGGGAGCAGCCTGCTCGCGGTCTCTTACAGCAGCAGTCATGGAAGCCTCCTTATTGCTGCCAGGACAGGGCTAGAGAGGCCCAGGTAGACAGACTCCAGCCGGGGCTACCATCTCGCAGGTGGAATCCGCCAGGCTCTCGCCACCAGCCAGGCCCAGCACTGAGGCTCTGCAGGACTTCTCCACACCCTCCGTACTTGCACCAAGGCAGCAGGGAGCAGCCTACCAGCAGCCCCTTGGTAGACCTCCATATTGCTACCAAGACAAAGCTAGAGAGGCCCAGGTAGACAGATTCAATCAGGGGCTACCATCACTCAGGAGTATACTCCAGGCTCACCCCACTAACCAGGGAAAGGGTGGGAGCTGGAGAGACATCTCCATGCTCTCTGGCCTTGCACCAACTCAGTTGGGAACTACCCTCCCTGAGGACCCCTCAGCACTCGCAGAGGCAGTCTCTATCTTGCAGCATAGTCACCAGTAGAGAAACACAGGTGAGCCCAGCCTCGCGGGAGGTTCAAACACCAGCCAGTGACAACAAGGCCAACTAACACCAGAAATAACCAGATGGTAAAAGGAAAATGAAGGAATGTTACTAACAGAAATCAAGGCAGCATGACAGCATCTGAACCCGTTCGCCAACAACAGGAAGCCCTGGATACCCCAAAACACCAGAAAAACAAGACTTGGATAAAAAATCACTGGTCAGGATGCTGGTAGCTGAACACATAGAAAAATATCATAAAGAAATAGAGGAGAAAATGGATCAAAAGAAGCCTTTACAAGGCAAATACAAAAATCACTTCAAGAAATTCAGGAGACGATGGATCAAAAAGAAGAAGACAATAAGGAGGAAAGACAAAAATCACTTAAAAAAATACAGAAGAACGTGGGTCAACAAGTAGAAGCTATGAAAGAGAAAACACAAAAATCTCTTAAAGAAATACATGAAAACACAATCAAGCAAGCAAAAGATCTGAGCATATCCATCAAGGTTCTAAAAACAGAAGTAGAAACAACTAAGAAATCGCAGAGGGAGACAACATTGGAGATAGAAAACCATGGGAAGAAATCAGGAATCATAGATGCAAATATCAACAACAGAATACAAGAGATAGAAGACAGAATCTCAGATGCTGAAGATACCATAGGAACCATGGACTCATCAATTAAAGAAAATGCAAAATGCAAAAAGCTGGTAACCCAAAACATTCAGGAAATCCAGGACACAATAAGAAGACCAAACCTAAGGATTATAGGGATAGATGAGAATGAAGATCTACAACTTAAAGGGCCAGCACATATCTTCTACAAAATTATGGAAGAAAACTTCACCAACATAAAGAAAGAGATGCCCATGAATATACAAGAAGCCTATAGAACTCCAAACAGACTGGACCAGAACAGAAATACATCCCGTCACATAATAATCAAAACTCCAAATGTACTAAACAAAGAAATAATATTAAAGGCAGCAAGAGAAAAAGGAAAAGTAACATACAAAGGAAGACCTATCAGAATAACACCAGACTTCTCAACTGAGACCATGAAAGCTAGAAGATCCTGGGCAGATATCATGCAAACTCTAAGAGAACACAAATTTCAGCCAAAACTACTTTACCCAGCAAAACTCTCAATCGCCATAGATGGAAACAACAAGGTATTCCATGACAAAACCAAATTTGCACGTTATCTTTCCACAAATCCAGCCCTACAAAGGATAATAGGGGGTAAACACAAAGACAAGGAAGGAAACTACACCCCGGAAGAAGCAAGATAGAAACCTCCTCTTATCAACCCCAAAAGAAGATAACCTCTCAAATATAAAAAAAATAATTTCAAAAATGTTGGGAGATAATAATTACAATTCCCTAATATCTCTTAACATCAATGGACTCAATTCCCCAATAAAAAGACATAGATTAACAGACTGGATACAGAAACAGGACCCTACATTTTGCTGCATACAGGAAACACATCTCAGTGTTAAAGACAAACAGCCTTAGAGTAAAAGGCTGGAAGACAATTTTACAAGCAAATGGTCTCAGGAAACAAGCTGGAGTAGCCATTCTAATATCAGATAAAATTGACTTCCAACCTAAAGTCATCAAGAGACTCAGAAGGTCACTTTTTGCTGGTCTAAGGGAAAATCCACCAAAAAGGACTCTCAATACTGAACATCTATGCTTCAAATGCAGGGGCACCCTCATTCGTAAAAGAAACCTTACTAAAGCTTAAAGCACACATTACACCTAACACAATAATTGTGGGTGACGTCAACACTCCACTCTCCTCAATGGACCGATCAGGAAACCAGAAACTAAACAGGGAAACAGTGAAACTAATTGAAACTTTGAACCAATTGGATTTAACAGATATATATATATATATAGAACATTTATTCCTATAGCTAAAGAATATACCTTTTTCTCAGCACTGCATGGTGCCTTCTCCAAAACTGATCATATAATTGGTGACAAGACAGATGTCAACAAATCCAAGAAGACCGAGCTAATCCCATGCCTCCTATCATATCACCATGGAGTAAGAGTGGTCTTCAATAGCAACAAAAACAACAGAAAGCCCACATACACATGGAAACTGAACAATACTCTACTCAATGACACCTTGGTCAAGGAAGAAATAAAAAAAGAAATCAAAGACTTTTTAGAATTCAATGAAAATGAAGGTACAACCTACCCAAATCTATGGGACACAATGAAAGCAGTGCTAAGAGGACAACTTATAGCCCTGAGTGCATCCAAAAAGCAACTGGAGAGAGCATACAATAGCAACTTAACAGCACACCTTAAAGCCCTGGAAGAAAAAGAAGTTAATTCACCCAGGAGGAGTAGAAGACAAGAAATCATCAAACTCAGGGCTGAAATCAATCAAGTAGAAACAAAGAGAACAATACAAAGAATCAACAAAACCAGGAGCTGGTTCTTTGAGAAAATCAACAAGATAGATAAACCCTTAGCCAGACTAACCAAAGGACACAGAGACAGTATCCAAATTAACAAAATTAGAAATGAAAAGGGGGACATAACAACAGAATCTAAGGAAATTCAAAAGATCCTCAGATCCTACTACAAAGGTTTATACTCAAAACAACTGGAGAATCATGAGGAGATGGACAATTTCCTGGACAGATACTAAATACCAAAATTAAATCAGCATCAACTAGATCAGCTAAATAGTCCCATAACCCCTAAAGTAATAGAAGGGGCTATAGAAAGCCTTCCAACCAAAAAAACTACGGGACAAGATGGTTTTAGTGCAGAATTCTACCAGACCATCAAAGAAGACTTAACACCAATACTCTTCAAATTATTCCACAAAATAGAGACAGAAGGGACACTGCCCAACTCATTCTTCGAAGCTACAATTATGCTGATACCAAAACCACAAAAAGATCCAACAAAGAAAGAGAACTACAGGCCAATTTCTCTTATGAATATCGATGCAAAAATAATAAATAAAATTCTTGCTAACCGAATCCAAGAGCATATCAAAACGATCATTCACCATGATCAAGTAGGCTTCATCCCAGGGATGCAAGGATGGTTCAATATACAGAAATCCATCAATGTAATCTACTACATAAACAAACTAAAAGAAAAAAACCACATGGTCATGTCATTAGATGCTGAAAAAGCATTCGACAAAATTCAGCATCCTTTCATGCTAAAAGTCTTGGAAAGAGCAGGAATTCAAGGCCCATACATAAACATAGTAAAAGCAATCTACAGCAAACCAGTAGCCAACATGAAGCTAAATGAAGAGAAACTTGAAGCAATCCCACTAAAATCAGGGACTAGACAAGGCTGCCCTCTCCATATCTTTTCAATATAGTACTTGAAGTTCTAGCAAGAGCAATTAGACAACATAAGGAAGTCAAAGGGATACAAATTGGAAAGGAAGAAGTCAAACTATCATTTGCAGACAATATGATAGTTTACTTAAGCGATCCACAAAACTCCACCAGAGAACTTCTACAGCTGATAAACAACTTCAGCAAAGTGGCTGGTTATAAAATTAACTCAAGCAAATCAGTAGTCTTCTTGTACTCAAAGGACAAGGAGGCTGAGAAAGAAATTAGGGAAATAACACCCTTCACAATAGCCACAAACAACATAAAGTACCTTGGCGTAACTCTAACCAAATAAGCAAAAGATCTGCTGTATGACAGGAACTTCAAGTCCTTGAAGAAAGAAATCGAAGAAGACCTCAGAAGATGGAAAAATATTTCTTGCTCCTGGATTGGCAGGATCAATATAGTAAAAATGGTCATCTTGCCAAAAGCAATCTACAGATTCAATGCGATCCCCATCAAAATCCCAACTCAATTCTTCACAGATCTAGAAAGAGCAATTCTCAAATTCATCTGGAGCAACAAAAAACCCAGGATACCTAAAACTATTCTCGACAATAAAAGGACTTCTGGGGAAATCAGTATCTCTAACCTCAAGCAGTACTACAGAGCAATTGTGTTAAAAACTGCATGGTATTGGTACAGCAACAGGCAAGTAGATCAATGGAACAGGATTGAAGACCCAGAAATGAACCCACACATCTATGGTCACTTGATCTTTGATAAAGGAGCCACAACCATCCAGTGGAAAAAAGATAGCTTTTTCAACAAATGGTGCTGGTTCAACTGGAGGTCAACATGCAGAAGAATGCAAATTGACCCACTCTTATCTCCTTGTACTAAGATCAACTCCAAGTGGATCAAGGACCTCCACATAAAACCAGACACACTGAAACTAATAGAAAAGAAACTGGGGAAGACCCTGGAGGACTTGGGCACAGGGGAAAAATTCCTGAACAGAACACCAATAGCTTATGCTCTAAGATCAAGAATTGACAAATGGGACCTCATAAAATTACAAAGTTTCTGTAAGGCACAGGACACTGTCAGAAGGAAAAAACAGCAACCAACAAAGTGGGAAAAGATCTTCACCAACCCCACATCCGACAGAGGGGTACTATCCAATATATACAAAGAACTCAAGAAGTTAGACCACAAAGAACCAAATAACCCTATCAAAAATTGGGGTACAGAGCTAAACAAAGAATTTTCACCAGAAGAAATTCGGATGGCTGAGAAACACCTTAAGAGATGTTCAACATCATTAGTCATCAGGGAAATGCAAATCAAAACAACCCTGAGATTCCACCTCACACCTGTCAGAATGGCTAAGATTAAAAACTCAAGAGACAACAAGTGCTGGTGAGGATGTGGAGAAAGAGGATCACTCCTCCACTGTTGGTGGGATTGCAAAATGGTAAAACCGCTCTGGAAATCAGTGTGGTGGTTCCTCAGAAAATTGGGCATGTCACTTCCAGAGGACCCTGGCATACCACTCCTGGGCATATACCCAAAGGATTCCCCTGCATGCAATAAAGACACATGCTCCACTATGTTTATAGCAGCCTTGTTTATAATAGGCAGAAATTGGAAGGAGCCCAAATATCCCTCAAAGGAGGAATGGATACAGAAAATGTGGTATATATAATACAATGGAATACTACTCAGCAATTAAAAATAATGAATTCATGCAATTTGTAGGTAAATGGATTGACCTGGAAACTATCATCCTAAGTCAGTTAACCCAATGACAAAAGAATACACATGAAATGCAATCACTGATAAGTGGATATTAATGAGCCCAGAAGCCCTAAATACTCAAGGCACAATTAGCAAGTCAAATGATTCCCAAGAAGAAAGGAGAAGACCTTGGGCCTGAAAAGATTGGATCTAGTTTTTTAGACCCAGAACAGAGAAATCGTGGAGGGGGATGATTGGGAATGGTTGTGGGGGGAGAGGAATTATGGGACGTATGGTGGTGGGGAACTGGGAAAGGGGAAAGCCTTTGGAATGTAAACATAGAATATAGAAAATAAAAATTAAAAAAAAAGAAAACTGACGATTGAATATGAAAGAATAAATTTGCTATCATACAGGTCAAAGTCAATCATGTATGAAGACTAAAATGTACAATGAAATTATCACATATTGTCCTACTTTATATGTAGTTTTAAATGAAATTTTCTCTCATATTTGTCATACAGATAACTTATATCATACATTGATAACATTAGTTTGTAATGGTACTTAGTTTCAGACATTTTAAACAAAATTTAATACTTTAAAACAAAATTGAAAATAACAACATATAAAGGGAATCGGGTAGCTTAGAACAATATACTTCAGTTTTTGTTGAGTTTGTTTCTGTCCTTTAGTTTTCAGATGTAATCTCATTGTTGGTCAGGCTATCCTTAAACTGACAGGGTCAAGAGATTCAGGCTCCCTAGGAGGCTAGATTCTAGGTGTGCCATCATGTCAAACTAAACAGTTACTGTGAATAGCTTATCAAATGTTTTCTCTTTTTTCAGCACATTTATTTTGTGTGTGAAAATAGTGTGCCACGGGGTACTTGTGGAGCTGAACTACATGAGTATCAAATCAAAGGACCATTTGCGAGAATCAGTTCTCTTTTGCCACCACGTGGCTCTTGGGAATGGTTGCCAGACTCCACAGCAAGCACTTTTCCTCACCGAACAACACTGCAGACACTCGGAGTTTAACTATCCTTCCACAGTGGGAACCACAGACTCAAAATACCAAGGGGTAATAGTGATAGTGAGAAAGATGACAGAAAGAAGAAAACTGAGAACCAGGTTTATATTTTTTTTCATTCAATTTTATCCACAGTTTGCATCGGTAATATACATTTAGTGTTCCATTTATTTTTTAAATGCATCAGAAAATCAATTATGATAAATCTGTGACTAATACAAACATTTCTGAATTCTTCAAAAAATTCAGTTAGAAAAGTCATTAAACTAGCATTCTATAAAGATAATTATTAAACAAATGGTTATGTATTTTTACTCATTTCAATTCAAACATATCCAACATCACTTCTTTCTTGTGCCATATGGTCATAAAGTTTAACAGAAGTAGCTATCTAATGATATTTTGGGCCTAATAAAATATTCTTTGATTACTCAATCCTCCTCAAATCACAAAACCATCCAAATAATGATAATGATTCTTAAATCAATAATTGATGAAGTAAATATATGTCATAAAACATTTAGCATAAAATTTACACTTAAAAAACTAACAGAAATATGTCAGGGTTTTGGTATAAGTTATTGTCGACTATGCTGAAAAACTGCTTTAGAAGTGATGTTGTTATTGCCTTTTGGCACAATAATAGTTGAACTGCCGTGCTAAGGACCTCAAGGAGACCCATCTTGAAAACAATTTGTATTTGCTATAAAGGAGCACCGAAGTTCTGGTGTGTTTTCTCTTTAAGGTAATAGTTAACTGACAAGTGAAATGTAGTAAAAGAATTATCTAAAAAACACAAGTATTTCAATAATAACAAAGCATAAAACTACTTGGAAAATAATACAAGATTATATAATAAGAGCAATTCTATAGCACAATAACCAGGAGAGAAATATAAATGATGTTATGGTTGTTAAAAGTTTTTAAATTTGTAATGCTGTCAACTGTCAAAGCTAAAAATTCATCAACTAAGGTCCTTACTAAATTACCTATATTATCCAAATTTTCACTAAGGAGATTCATTATATCATTGGGGATATTTTTAGATCCAACTATTTAGTCATATCTAATTTGATCAAATATTTAAATAATAAATTATTAATAATTTAATTCTTAAAACTTACAGTATAAAAAACTTTGACCCTTTAATAGTTCCAATTTGACTTCTGGGGAATGTAAAAACACATTTGTATTCTGAAGCCAAGATTGAAATGTATGGTTTCACAATGACTTACCAAAAAAGTAGATTTATTCCTAAAACCAATCCTTACCATAGTATTTGGCACATGACATTTTACATTTTATAAATGCCCTTTGAAATATCCTAGACCAACATTTTTACTAAGTTGCATCCATATTAAGAGGTAATAAGTGCAAATAATCAAAGTTAAAAAAATGATACTTGCTTGGCTACTACAAAAGTGAATATAAAGGCTCTTTTATAGGAAACTGAGCTAGTCATCACAGTAATGTTTTGGAAGAATTCCTGCCCTAGTATCACCATAAGTTTATCCATCTCCAAACCAAGCAAGGACTTAATTGAACATACTATTCCAAGAACGAGACTATGTTTAATTCAATATCAAGTTACTTGAGGATCATAAGTTATTCATGCTCTAGAAAGGGCCAGATTTTTAATCAAAACCTGTTTCTTAGTGGCTACTTTCTGAATGTGGAAGGTAGCACTGATATATTTAATGTTACGGTAAGTTGAGATATGAACCCAAACATAGCAGTTGCATCTAAATGTCCTTGACAATTTGCACTTCCTTAGCTTTCCAAAGCCTTACTGCTTTGTGTAACGTTCTCAACACAGAAATAAAATATTCTTCACATAAAGTGATTTAAATGATGATTATGGTTTTGCAAAATTAAATAGCATAAATTAAGCATATTAACATTTTGACAACATGAAATAACCAATTCAAGGGAAACTGCAATGAATTTAACTAAGAAACCATCAATGTGAGGCACATTTAAATCCTCACATATTACTGACCATACAAAACCTACCAAAATATTTAAAAATTCCATTGATTCTATTAACACATAAAAAGAAATTGCAGAAATGCTTAAGACTATTTAAGATTCATCAATTACACAGGCACTTCACATGTAAACAACCTACAGTATAACTGAAAATATTTTGGCACCAACTGATAATACTAAAAGAATTGATTAATGCCAGGAATTTGATTTTTCTACTCATTTTTGCTAAGAAACAAAGACAAAATATTGAAGAGATCGTGAATAAGCTAGAAGTATATGAAATAACTCAAATATAGAATAGTTTTCCTAAAATATGATTACTTTACCTAGATACTCACTTGTATACAGTGATGTAAAAAATATTCAACCTAATGTGATTGCTAAATTGAAAGCATATTTTCTATTTTGTATCAATTTGCATTCTGAAAATTCATCAAGTTTACTG
This sequence comes from Apodemus agrarius, assembly GCA_964023405.1. Taxonomy (NCBI): domain Eukaryota; kingdom Metazoa; phylum Chordata; class Mammalia; order Rodentia; family Muridae; genus Apodemus; species Apodemus agrarius. The sequence goes on from OZ030010.1 coordinate 107,643,818, forward strand.
AGTCACAAAATGAATGGAGAATTTTAATTTATGAAAAACTCTTATCGTATTAATCCAATTTTCCTCCCAAAATTGCATGGACTACTCAGAGTTTATATCGGATATCTTACTGGAATTTAAAACAAACAAACAAACAAACAAAAAAACGAAACCTAAGGCAAACTGTTTTTACTGAACATTCTTTTTCATGATTTTGAGATATCTGAAATCATTTCAAATACATGAAATTATACACGTATAATGTTTGTAATATCACATCAAGCCATAGAAAGCTGAGATGCCTTTGTAGTAGGTAATTCAAGGAGGGCCTGAACTGTGACACCAACTTTCACAAGACCTCGCTCTTCCAAAATATGGTGAGGTAAGCACAGTCTCTCCTGGGGAAAGAGAAAAAGGTATTTGAATGTCCATATTTTTTCACAGTTGAATAAAATGTTCAGCCAGAAACAGAGATTTTAAAAATTATTTAGTTTTTAAATTCTTTTATTTTTCTAGATTATTGCAGTTTTCCTGTATTCATTCCTTTCAAACCCACTCATACCACTCTTTTCAACTAAATACAAAGATTCAGATTAATAAAATGATTTATTTATTTATTTATGTATTTTATGTATATAGATATTCTGTCTGCATGTACATCTGCACAGAAGAGGGGGTATCGGATCCCATGGGACTACAGTTATAGATGGTTGTGAGCTGCCATGCAAGTGCTGGAAATTGAACTCAGGATCTCTGGAAAAGTAGTCAGTGTTCTTAACTGTTAAGCCATCTCTGTAGCCACAAGAGCCAGTTCTGCTTTCTCTTCAAACTCAGGTAAATAATACATTAATTCCACATACACCCTTTAAATATTACAATATAAAATATGGTTAGATTCATACCATACAGTAAGAAACGGAATATAGAGATTAGCTTGGTCACTAATGTCATTGATTTACACACAAATATCTTTCTCTACTCAGAATTAATAGGTCACCATTACCCACTCTACTATCTTTCAAGTGCCTCTCAAGTATCTTCCCACTGAACCTTCTCTAGTCAAATGGTGCACATACATATTTGACTACTCTGTTGCATCAATCTTTAAACAGTGCTTTGCTTGAAAGCTTCTCCCACTTTTCTTTTCTATATTATAAATATGTTTAGTTCTTCAACTTAACCTACAGCAAGTGTTCTGTACCAAGCCTCTTCTAATATCCTAAATATTTCCAAGCGTATTACACTCATTTTTCTCATTGTTACTTTAGTACACCTTAGTATTCTCTGGGATCATTTTAACTCTCACCTCTGCCCAAAATTCCATGTCTTTATTTCTACTAACAGTACATCAGGCAAATTCCAGTGAGCAATGGCCAAATGATAAGTGATTTGCATACATCAAAATCAACATGTCAAATAAAAAATCAACATGTCCATGACAGAACGGATTTTATAAGGAAACTTGAAATTTTTTTATCTCCATCATTTTTCAAACTGCATTTATACAAAATAGTAAGTTTAACAGCCTTCACCTCCTTTACTTTTGTAACTAAATTAGAATTCACTGAATAATACTGAAGATATCTAAGGCACCCTTAAAAAATGACTTTTTATCTCAGTAGTCATTGCTACATTTGGTGCTCCTGGGGTATTTTACTCAAATATTTAACTAATCAATTAAGTTACCATTATAAAAAGAAGTAAGTTTCAAAGCAAGAATAATACTTCTTTCCTCAGAAACTACAAAAAGAACAAATAATAATTGTGATGGTTTGCATATGCTTGGCCCTTGGAGTGGCATTATTTGGAGGTGGGCACCACTAGGAGGTTTGGCCTTGTTGGAGTAGGTACCTAGAAGCCAGTATTCTGCTAGCTGCCTTCGGAAGATGTAAAACTCTCAGCTCTTCCTGCACACTATGCCTGCCTGGATGCTGCTATGTTCCTGCCTTGATGATGATGGACTGAAACTCTGAACCTGTAAGCCAGCCCAAATTAAATGTCCTTATAAGACTTGCCTTGGTCGTGGTGTCTCTTCAAAGCAGTAAAACCCTAACTAAGACAATAATCATGTTAAACAAGAAGAAAATGACTACGATATAAGACAAGAGGGGAGAAGTGTGGGGAGCTGTACTTCAAATGAAAGCATCACCAAAGAGTGAACATGAGCTAGATAAACCCAGCATCACTCCACACATACATATATGTAACAGATGTGCAACTTCTGTAGAAGGGCCTTTCCCTGACTCTGATGGCCGCCTGTGGATCCTGTTCCCCTAACTAGACTCCCTTGCCTGGCCTCAGTGGGAGAGCATGTGCCAAATCCCACAAAGACTGGATGTATCAGGGTGGAATGATACCTGAGGGGGGGGTCCCTCTTCAAAGAAGGGGTTGGGGTAGGAGCTATGGATGTTAGTGGGAATTTGGATGACAGATAGTTCTTTGATTGAGATATAAAGTGAATAAATAAATAAAAATGGCTATAATAAGGGAAAACTGGGACTGAGATCACACTATTGTCTGATTCTATTTACATGAAACCATAGGAAATGTGAAGTAGTTCATACTGATAGAAGGCAGATTAGTGGTTATCTCAGGAAGCATGGTTTCCAGAAATACAAGAGGAAAGTTGGAATCTAAATTGTGCTGATGATTTCAATGATGCATAGTTAGATCAATACTTTTTAGGGCTGAAGAATTAGGCCAGTGGGAAAGTGTTTGGCTACCAGAAATGGAGCATTAAGTCAGAATTTCAGAATTTTTAAAAAGGCATAAAAGCGTCAAACTTCATGTTTTTATTTATGTGTAGCTTATTATATATTGATATCACCTCAAAAAATTGTTAAAATTCACATAATGTCCATGTGAAGCTTATTATGTATTGATATCACCCCAATAAAGTTGCTAAAAAAATGAGAAAATGTCGTAGAGCAAAAAAGTTAAATAATTACACATATCTTCCAAGTTCAAGATAAAAGTAAAGGAAGCTAAATATAAAACTCTTAACTTCCTAAAACATAAATGTTTTTAAAAATCATGTAATATCATATAATAATAACAACTAGGGAAAACATCAAATGTAAACTTTTTAAGAAATAAAATTTTTAATGCATCACAGAAAAATCACAAATAGTAAGAAAGCAGAAATCATGCAATTACAAGGTATGTATGGATTCATTGTTTCTTTTAAAAAATAAATCATATCTATTCAGTTGAGGTAAAGTCTGATCTGATGACAAGTCAAAGATGTCCCCATTTAAACAAGAGTTGAACACAAAATAATTGAAATCTCAGTGTCACTTTCCTCGATGGTCATGTTAACATTAGGTTTATGAAGTCCTCAAGATTGACAACATTTTTATTTTATTTTTTATTACACATTTTTATCTATTAAAAATACTGATTTGATTTTGTAATACTTCAATTATTTTGTTAAAATACAAGCCAATACTTCAATGTTTCTCCTTTACAGATATTGTCAAATAAAGTACTAAGATATATATATATATATATATATATATATATATATATATATCCTATTTTTTAAAAGTTTTATGTGAATTGGTGTTTTACCTACATGTATGTCTGTGTGATGATGTCAGATCCTCCCCTGGAACTAGTTATAGACAGATGTGAACTGTCATATGGGTACTAGGAACTGAATCTGAGTCTCCAGAAAGAACAACCAGTATACTTGAGCACTGAGCCATCTCTCCATCCTGGTACCACATTTTTTCATTAGACAGCTTCATTGCTTTTTAATATATTTATTGTAATGTATGCAATCCAATGTACACAAAATGTGTACAAATTGTAATGCAATGCAGTATATAGTCATGAAGTTACAAATAACTGGAGTATAGTTCAGTGGTAGAATGTATGCTTTGTATATATGAGGCCTTGGGTTCAATCTCTAGCATAACACTAAAGAACAAGGGGTCTAAATGTCCTTCATCAGAACACCACCAAAACCAGCACCACCAATTAAATAATACCAACAATGGTGTCACAATTAAGTTTCAGTTCCCACAACTACGTTCTGTTTACTCAGTGATATCTTTGATTAGCTTTATAAAGACCTTCTTTAAGATTAAAAAAACCGACAGGAATTACATATATGTGCAGGATAGAGAAACAAAAAGAGGATACTCAAATTTGTGCTTATAAAATGTTACTCATCACTCACTCAATAAGATGATTCCACTTTCCTTGTAACAGATTAATATACAACTTTATCAGATAATTACCTGTGAAACACCCAACTTTTTGCAAGCATCAAGAAAGTTTTCCACATTTCTTCGACATTTTGCCATACTCAGCTTGGGCTGTATAGCAGGAGAAGAAAGACACACATCATAAGTAGTTTTCTAAAAGAACTTAGTTGATATTGAAAATTGTACTTTCTTATGAGCATTATTTAAAAGCAGTTTTAAAAGTTTGTATTTTCTTTTGGAGAGCCAGTAATCTACTAATGCTACTTACCACTGCTGGTGACGGTACATGAATACTAGCTACAGAGCGTGGCCTTATATGATTGGCCAAATGGCAAAGAACAACTCCATCCATCAGTGCAGCTCCTATGTCATCAGGCAAAATGACTTTTAATCTGGATTCAAGATTCTGTAAAGAAATGAGGATAAATTGCAGATTGATAAACATGGTATGCATTCATATTATTAATTATGTGATCAAATATTGAAAGAGCATTAAGAATAAAATCAATATACTTTACGAATTTGCTGAATTAAAGTAAATTTCAGTAAAGGAGATATGCAAGGTCAATGTGACTCACATTGCGAAGCTGCCGTATCTGTTCACGCTCTTCTCGTAAATGCTCCATCTTTCTTCTCATTGTGAATCCTGGATCTGCTGCCCCATATTCTTGACGAGATGCACGACTGAAGGCTGTATATAAATAGAAATTCCCTAACTTTTTATACAGATAATACAAAACTAGCCATCCATGAAGAAAGGCGTGATGAAAAGCAGGAGTACAGAATTACAAAAGATGTTATTAATAATGCATTCAAATATTTTAATCATATGTAAATGATCTTTAGCTACATAGTACAAAATCAACAGGCAACAAAGTGTAGTGACTTCTTTATTTAACCATGTAATGAGAAACTTACGACCCAGGTTAAAAGGAATGATTAAACATATGACAGCCTTCTACCTCTAAAGAAAAAAAGGAAATTATTCTGGAAGGTCAAGATATTTATTTGGGAATAATTCAATATCTTACCAAGTAAAATGGATCCATTTTCTCATGGGCATGCCAAATGCAAAAGATCCCTGTTTTAAACCACCACAATTTAATGGAGTGCTATAATTTCAAAGAGTGTTTTGTCTGCTGCCAGAGGGCACATTCTAACAGCAGTCACAGGAGAGAAGAAATAAAGACTGCAGGATAACTAAGGCAGGGAGAAGGTGACAGGAGCTTGGCAGAAACAGAAAAGAAAGAAATGATGACAGGAATCATAAAGGCAAAGAAGATCAAGAGAAAACTGCTTTTAGAAGAGGGAAAAGAAGCTTTGAGTACACAAAATTATGGATACTAATGCATTTAAGCTGGGAAATACTAAGTTCAGCATAGACAACAAATTTTATTTAAAGACTGTACTATACATTTACCTGATCTAGGCTTCAAGCCAAAGGGACCATGTGAAAAGCCATCAGACCTGTCATATTCCTAAAAAAACAAAAAAACAAAAGAGGAAAACCTTTGCTATTTTAAAGCCATCAAGTTACTTATTCATACCCGCTCTAATTTTGAGATTTATTTCCAGTATTTCCATGAATTAATTAAATCTAAATTTCATTTCAAACTGATATGTTAACGTTTTAAAAAGTCAATAAATACTGGTAAGTTACCTGAATATGGGTTTTTTTAATTTCCTTTTAATTTTTAAAAAAATAAGTTGTGTGTGTATGTGTACGTGTGAGGGGGACTGGGGCAGAGGCTGAAAGACAGGAGATGTCAGAAAACAACTGGGGAGGTCACGTCTCCCCTTCATCCATGTGAGTCCATGTAACCAAACTGCATTGGTCCAGCCTGGTGGCAAAAGCCCTTACCCAGTGAAGTAGCTCACAAGCCTAGATTCTTACAGACAGAAAAAAAAATGTGAAAAGTAAAACCATTAACAAGATGTGACAGATATTTTTTAAAGAAGAATCCAGTTAGTTTCTAAAATAATAAAACATACTTCAGTTAAAAGATGTTATCACCATGGACACTGTATCTACATTGACTTAGCACATAGCAGTGGCAAACTTGAGACGAATCCTCATATTTACATGAACAGAGGTTTCCAAACATATGATCATAAATTACTATGTCCTCCTCTGAACGGACATTATTTAAAAGTGCTTCTGCAAGCTGTGGTGAGCTATGGAAAGACAGATGTAAATAAATTGGCAATTGGAATGAAAATCTTAAGGTATATTTGTGGAAACATTTATTTTTAATGTAATTATTCCATGCAATTCTATTGAGAGTATTATAAAAATTAAGTGAGGTGATTGAAAAGGCTTTAAAAAATTATAATTTATAAAAATAACCATAATGCATGACAGTGACTTATTACTCTGGGTGACAACTCTGGGAAGCAGGTAGGGCCAAAAGCACAGTTACTTGTCTGTCATTTACTGACGTGGCTATTTAGGAAAGCAACTGGTCTTTTCCACTACAAAATGATAAACGCATACAAGTGGGACTATATTTATGTTCAGATGAAATATAGGGACTTTGTTAATATGGTATGCAAACAGGCTTTAACATTTCCTTTTTCACTTGAAATTGAAGCAGTCAGAATTCTGTAGGGTGTCTGAATCTTCTCTAGATATGCCAGGCACCTCAGTGTGAAAGTCAGTGGAGCTGCAATACACATGGTCATATTCCTATCCATCCACAGCCTTATGTGCTGTCCCAACTAGTTTGGTTGAATTCTTATAAATTCCTGAACAAGAATTCCATTCATCCAAACACAAGCAAAAATTATAAAATCAATTTAACTTATCTTAAAAGAATGATATTAATATTCTACCTGGTAGCACAGACCATAATATCATAGATCAACTATGCAAATGCAGCAGTAGTCATGTCTACCCCCACATTTCTTCTAACTTACAGAGAAAGGATCTACAAAAGCATGCAACTATGACAAATTTTAGGACATCCTAATTTAAATTGTTCCCTAAGCCATGTGTATCGTTTTACTTTGCATATAATTTAGAAATCTGTTTATTAAAAAGATGCTCAGAACTATATGAAAGATTTATAATACAAATCACACAAACTAATACATAATGAATCCTGGCTTTCTAAAAATGTAAATCTACTTACATATAATGAGATAAAACATACATAATCATATTTATACAATGAATTCAGATCAATCACATTAAGACTAAATTCTCCAAATAGTCATTTCCTTGCTAATGAAAATGGACTGTAGAATACTGAATAAACTAAGTGAGATACTATTTAAAATGCTTTAAAACAATATATTAAACTAAGTTAAAAGAACTAGTCATTCAAACCACCAGACTATTTGGAAAAATGTTGTAATTTATGATTTTCATATGCCAGATCTCCCCTTGTTCTTTAGAATTAAAATGCCAGCAAAAGTGTAACCTCCTGTCGATAGGAACAACCCACTGCAGGATTGTTTCTCGTGGAAAAAGGACATTTCTCTTGCATTGTTTTCAGACCTAATTGGTTACTAGGAAAACCAAAGGCCATTGCACAATGCTTAAGGGAAATTTTCACATTAAAATTCCAAGGTCATTTTTAAGACCTACCACTTATTTTAAAATGTAGAGAGATAAGAAAGCATACATCTCATAAACTGACTTACATTGTGTAATGTAGACTTAGGTTCCACAGAAAACCATAAATTAGTGTAATTTACTAGGAATATTCATACCAAGGAATAGCATTCATAAATGTTTACAGACAAGAATTATACAAAATAATCAACTGCAGATTTTTTAAAGTGAATAAATTACTTTATAAAAATTACAAATTAAAAATAAGATTTCTTTTGAGAAAGGAAGCAAGGAAGAACTCTTTTGAAAACACAGAAAAGATACAAATCAAAACAACTTGTACCTCAGATGATACTGGAGACTGTGGTGACATATGAGCATTATCACTCTCTTGCTAAAATATAAAAATAAAAACATGAAAGATGAAATCAAAATACACAATGATGATTTTAACATACAAAAGGACAATGGAAGATTGTTCCTGTAAAATGTCCAAGGAGGAATTGACAATGTGCAATCTAGAACCTTGCCACTTAAATGTTGTTGGTGAATGACAGTACAAGTATTCTTGGAGAATTTGTTAGACATGAATGATTTCTGGCTCCAACTAATAATAAATCAGATTCTAAATAAGAAACCCTAATGATTTATAAATATTTTATAAAATCAGAACTACAGTCTAGACACAGTAGATAAGATGTATAACCATCTGAGACCCATTAATGAAAGCTGGCAAGAGGTCATAATAATTAGTAAGAAACTCTGGAAGATAAAATGTATTAGTTAAGTAGAGAATTGAATAAAAACAATAAAGTGTTTGTGGTTTTTGAATAAATGGAAGATGAATACCACATAAAACAAATAAGGAAATTTGGTAAAATATCATCCTTAGAGAATCTCTCAGTCTAGAGGGAAGAAAGATTCATGTGAATAGTTATTAGAACATTCCCAGATTATGTATGGCCTAGTAGGGAATCACAAAGAAACTGAGGAGGAATGGAAGGGATGCTGGAAAAAGGTAAGTTTTTTTGTTTGTTTGTTTGTTTTGTTTTTTGTTTTTTGTTTTTAGAAAGTAACAAGTCAGTAAAAGCTAGGTAAAGCAAAAAGGTAAGAATGAAGACACAGAACAATAAATTAAAAGGAAAAAAAAGATGGCTATAAAGCAAGGCTGTATCCCTGCGGATGACAAATGTGAAGGGAGGGCAAGCTGTGAGTTTCTGCTGCTATGGTTACCAATGCCTTTATGATAACCTGACAAAGAATTTACTTATAACGCATGGGTAAATCTGAAGTTTTCTAAACAAAGGAATGGCCTTCTTGCATTTTTGTGTATTTGTAGTCTGAAAGGATGAGGAGAATTGACTAAAGGGAGAAAAGGGTGAGCAAAAGAGACAGTGAGAAGACAGGGAGGACAGCCAAGGTAAACCTCTAGCTCGGAGTTCACAGAATGCTTTATGTGGAAGACTAGATAGTAAACATTTTAGACATATGGTCTTGTGGGTAACTGTCTAAATGTCATTAGAATGGAAAAGCATGTATAGGTAAATGGTTGCAGATCTTTTGTATTAAAACATCAATTACACACATAGCAAGTGGATTAGGTTTCAGTCTGGGCCACCTTGCCAACTTCTGCTTTGTCTAGAAGGGAGATACTGATTTCATATATTAGTTACCAACTCAGCCTTCAGTGAACTTAAATGGAAAACATTTAAGCATATAACACACACATACACACACATACACACACACACACACACACACACACACACACACACACACACATAAATTAAATCTGAACATCTCAGAGTAAAACCCAGCCATCAATATTCTTTAAAAACTCATCAGGGCTTTCAATGTGGAACCTCAGTTAAAAACGACTGCCTCAATGTAAAAAGCAAGCTTGTTTGAAGCAAATGTGAGGAAAAGATGAATGTATTGGACCCTTAGGTGAGAAGCAGATTTCAAGAAATTATGAAGGAGGACACATTGCTACAAGAAACCTAAGGCTCAAGGGTAAGTATGGAGTAAAGACATAAACTAAGTGTGCTCATCAAGTATCCTGGCATTAGTCATCAAAACTCTGAACACTAATAAAACTTTAGAGTGCACACAGTGGGTTATGACATAGGAATAAGATGTAAGGGTCAAAGAGATATTGTAAAGTTTAAGGGAAAGCCAGCATCAGATATATAGGAATTGACTGAGGTCGTGAGCTGCAACATATTAGGAAACACACCTACACAAACCTGCCTTCAGCTATACCACAAATGCTAACATTGAGATACATAGTGGGACGCTTTGGAAACAACTGCTTTTATTTCAGTCTCCCAAAATACTATTTGATAGGATATAGAAAGAAAACCGGTTTTGAGTTAGGCAAAGCTAAGTCATATAGATCTTTTTTCGCTGTGTAATTTAATTTCAGATGCCCTGCCAAGTACGAAACATCAAATTAGTCACCAAATTTCTCGATGAAATATACACAAAATGTGTGTGTGTGGGGGGGGGTGGTTATGAAATATTGTTTCAGCAGTAGTGCAGCAAAAACTATATAATAATGTGAAATGTATAAAATAAATAAATTTAAAACATTTGAAGAGAATTTGTGAAGAAACTTCTTTTAAAATCTTAAACAGATATAATCTGTCAACAGGTAAAAGTGTTTTCTTCCAAAAACTGACAACATGACTTCAAGATCACTATCTAGAATCCAAGGAGGAAAGGAGAGAACAGACTCTCTCCAAGTGCATGCTCAGGAACACACACACAGCCACACTTGTGCCCACATATCCTGCACACATAGGCACATTTTTGAAACAGATTGTCTCAACATGCAGTTTGGAAAAGTAAAGTGAGAGATAATAACAAAGGTAAACGGAAGGGTTGCAGATTCACAGCAAACCATAAAGCTCTACAATTTTAGAAAATGTGTTCCAGAATCCACCAGAAACTCAATGATTAAATCAGTAACCATATGAAAATGTAGAGAAATGTTCATTACCTTACTGTAGAAAATGCACACCTTAACTCAATAACAAAGCAGCTGGCAGCTGGGCTCAATTAGCTATCACTGAATCAATTAAATATGAAAGGAACTCTTTCAGGTCAACATCACCCTTTGTCTCACCTCTTCATTCTCATTGCCACTTGAATTCTTCCTTGTTGATTTGTACTGAAAAAAACAATTCAAATACATGGTTTATTTTTCTTCAAACATGCAAAATTTTTGTTCATAATGACATGTAAGGCATATTGCTACACTGGTACTTTTATTAACTTATCTGCAGTGAGACTTATGGACACAGTCAGTTTAGACAGTCTTCCTATTCACACATACAATGCTGTGAGTAACATTGTTCCAAGGCCTCAAAATATGTCAAGTAGCATTTCCTTCCTAAGCCAAACCCATTTCTCATTCTTTCTGGTTTGCAATCTCAGGGCTATCTTGGAAAAGCAGTTGTCAAAGTGTGGGTCATGAAGGGCTTGGAGGTCACATATCCTGCATATCAGGTATTTACATTATAATTGATAACAGCAGCAAAATTAGTTATGAAGTAGCAACAAAATAATTTTATGGTTGAGGGTCACCACAGCATGAGGAACTTAAAGCATCATGGCATTAGGAAGGTTGTAAAATCTTGCTTTTTCTAAGTTCACTATGTTCAACAAGTTATCAAGTCCACTGTTTTGGCTAACTTCTGAATTCTTAAAACTCCCACCCTATCCAGGGCTCTTAGAATCTCTCACATGGTTTGCAATTTCACTATACTAAAACATGAGCAATTGTTTTAAGAAACTGGGCTAGAGGTATGCTTCCTACTAACTCTGAAACTCTGGGATCAATCCAGAAACTCTGGGTTCAATCCATTTAGAACTATTGCTTACTACACATCAGTAACAACTGCATTATATGTATTGAAAAGTTTAATCTTTATAACAACTGCATAAGGTATATGTACAATTACTCCCAATTTATTATGAAATATAGTAGATTATTCAATATAAATTGTCTATGTGACAGAGTGATGCTTAGAATCAAAATGATACAGTGTGTCAATCACTAGAGTTCTTATTTTCTGATTCTTTACCAAAATGCATCGAATTCTTCTGTAAGTCAGAGGTAGAAACAGGAACTCATAGAAATTCTATTTTTAAAACTACTAACTCTCAGATAATGTCCCAAACTTTTTTGCCTGATATTCAGAATTCTATTTAATTGTCCCTCTTATGTAACTCTGTCTTTGATATCCCTTGGAAAAAATATATTTACCTATTATTTCAGTCCCAAACTGAGGTGTATTAGGAATTCCAGATAGGAGACATGTTCTTCTAATATATTTTACAGCTATGGTTAATAATGGACCAAAAGATCTATATTATGTCATTCTTTCTGTTTTGATGATGAAGGGTGAACCTATAATCTTGAGCATACTAAGCTAGTTTCCAATGAGTTACACCCACAGCACTATATAATTTTCTTTATTTTCCTGACAACACAAGAATAGTTTGTTGATAGTTAATTTTTGTATGCAATGTCCTAACACTGACATCTTCTGACAATTGAGAGAACTACACATGCCCTTAAAGCATTTCTCACTGACCTTAGATTATGTTTACAGGTACTTCTTTGCATATAAAAGAAATGAAAGAAAGGAACATTTACTGAGTGATAGTTCTATAATGGTCATTTCAGAGATTATCCTATTTTATCTCCTAGCAACTTTATAATTGATACTGTAGAAGAAATCTGTCAGCGATAAAAAGTAAAATATTTAATGAACAAATGATGCTTTTTTAAAGCAAGAAAAACGTGTCTGTGATAAGGGCTCACTAACACATCTATTAACTTTAATTAGTACAAAATATTTTTAAAACACTGAAACTATTTAAATGTTAGTGTTTGTTCATTTTATATCAAGCCCTCCACAACACCAAAGAAACAGCACTGTAAAGTCTTTGAACTCTAATTTCAACTGTAGGATTAACAAACTACTTGACTTTCTGGGCCTTAATATCTTCATATGCAAAATAGAAATGCTAACTTTATTTATGATACTGAAGTTTTCTAAATGGTAAACTGGCTAATATGTATAAATATTCATGAGTACCTGGTGCATGATAATTCCCATACAAGTGTTTGGACAAATATAATCAATATGGTTTTGTTATGTTGGGATAAACGAAAACAAAGAAATGTCAAATATTGCTCAGAAATAACATAAAAAATAATTCATCAAAGATCACCTATAATCATATTTTCTTCAGTACTTTGCTTTGAGTTTTCATGAATTAAAAAGGGAAACTAAGATAAACGCCAAGCTGCAAGCTGCAAATCGTTCTGATAAGAGCATTCTCATTGGGATGACCTACACATTTCCTTCCTATGTCTTTTCCATGTGTGATAATCCCTCATATTGTCCAATCATCCAAAAACCAAGGTTTAAAAATAATCATTCAAAGTTAGTTTAATGTATTTAAGGTATTGCTAAAATATACATTTTTATTTTGATAATATGCTAATTTCAAACACATGTTAGTTTCCAATATATGGAAAGACATTAATATAAGCAAAAGTATCAAATTCTACCAAACATAAAAATATAAGAGAAATCCTATTTGTTAGTGGCATAAACTTAAAATAATGTGTAATTTAGCAGAGTACTATATACTTGGATAAAATGATAGTTATTCGGTGATAGGAGGGTTTAGGGAGGTACAGAACAACACAGTTTGCTATTTGGGGCATAGGACAAAGTTTGTACTGCTTATATAAGTCAATTCCAAAAGTAGATGCTCACTAATATTAAAACTGATTCTAACTCCTGATGACTGACACTTGCAGATATAGCAGACTTAAAATACAAATAAATAATAATGCAATAGAAATTTGGGATAATTTATATGCTCTAGTACCTTAATTTATCTTTATTAAAAGACCTTCTTAAAGAATCTACTACATTAAGTGCAATGATGCACACCTTTAATCCCAGCACTTTGGAGGCACAGGCATGTGGATCTCGGTGAGTTTGAAGCCAGCATGGTCTACATAGAGAGGTCCAGAATATGTCCAAGATAGAGAGACCCTATCTCAAAACAAATCTCCTAATATAAGAAAGTATGGACCAGTCTTCAACTACTTGTTTATATAGATATGTTTAAATGCTATCTGAAAAAACTTCTGAACTACTTAATGAAACAAATTCAAGTAATGTCTTTTTCTAAGCCAGGCTTAGTGGAATACCAGAATATAAGAGACAGAGATGGGGGGGATACTGATTTGCGGCTAACCTAGGCTACATTGTGAAAATCTACCTCAAAAGAAAACAGAAAAAGAAACATAAAATTAATTTCCACAATTTGCAGTGTCTCACACAAACATTCATCTTTTATCAATTTAAATATAATCACTGTGTATATTGATAATTTGAATTACTAAAATTTTGTGGGTATATTTACACACAGGGGCAATCAGCATGAACACAGTTGTGACATTTAACTGGAGAGTTAAATATTATTAATTTAAAACAAAAGTGTCAAAAGTTAAAAAGTAGTAAGTAGGAAACAAAAACAGAATTTAAAATTTATTAATTTACCTTGAAATATTCTTTTCTGATCTGCTTGCTCCGTCTCCTCTCTTCATTTTGCCAGATTATAGGCTGAGATTCTGGCCACTGTTGATCAACTATTTGTTCCTTCTGATTTTCTAATGGCTATAATGAGAAAGGTCTTTTGTAACTCAACAAATGACAACAAAATAATACGTGTGTTATTAATTTTATTTCCCCTTACCTGCCATGCAAGAGGTGATAACGGTGAATTCCCTTCATCTGCTGAGACACTAAAAATTTAAAGAAGCATTAATATTTCTCAAGGTATTTTAAAAATCATTTCACATACTTTATAAACAATGAATTTGTCTTCTCATTGCTTTAAAGCAACAACATAAACACTATCCATACCTATGGTTCGTTTTGTTGTGTTGTTTTGTGTTATGTTGTGTTGTATTGTGTTATGTTGAGATTGTGTCTTACTATGTAGCACTGGATGGCCTGGTACTCAATATTGTAACCTGGGCTAGTCAAGAGGTCATAGCAATTCTCCTGCCTCAGTCTGCCAAGGGCTGCAATGAGAGGTAGAAACCACCACATGAATTAGTAATATTATATAAATTGAAGTTGATGAAACCAGCCAATTGTAAATGCCTACTAACAATTGTTCCAAGGCCAACATCAACACAACATGGGTTTATTGTACATTAACCTTATACATAGGCCAATCTCTTTCAGCGTACAAATTGAGTATACTATGTACCAATATACAGTAAGTACACAGAATATTACTGAAGACGTTACCATTTTTAAAATCAAGTAATAGGATCAGTGAGGTGAGAGGGAAAATAAAAGTACTAGCTTACCATCAAGTCTGACAACCTGAGTTAGATAGAACCCTGGGTTCCAGATAGTGGAAGGGGAGAAGTAACTCCCTGAATTCTTGAAAGTTGTCCTCTGACATCCACACTTGTGCCACAGCACACATGCACATATATACATACATACATATATATACATACATATATATATACATATATATACATGCACACACATATTAAATAAATACATGAATAAATGCTTTCCTAAATGCCAAAGAATTGAGAAGACAAATATTGATTGTCTATTGAATCACTGATTATGAGCTTCACCTATGATGTAACAGGAGTTATGGTGGACATGTTCCAGCGTCAAGGGATCCAACATCCTCTTCTGACCTTCATGGGCATCCACACACATATACACATGTGGCATGCACTCACACAGACACAGAGACACAGATACAGATATATATATATACACACACAAACCCACTTGAAAGGATTAAAATTGAAAAGACATGGGGTAAAGCTAGGTGTGATGGCTCATAGTGGTCATCTCAGCACTCACAAGGCTGAGGTATCACCATGAGATGGAGACCTGGTTGGGCCATGCTGGGCCACAGAGTAATAACTTGTTTCAAACAGAGAGAAGATGGAGAGAAGGAAGAATGGATGAAGGAAGAGTAAGAAGAGAGAAGGTAATAAAATTTTTAATAAGAGTACAAAGGACATCTCTATCTCTAGGGAGTAATAAAATACATACAAATATGAAAATACAATAATTCCAGAATTCATAGGTTTTTTTCCCTCCAGTGGGAAATTAAAGTACAAAATTTTAAGTACAGTAACTTTATGTACAAATGACGTTTAAATGTATAGAAACTGTAGAATATGTAACAAATAATACATAAACAAGTAGAAGACTTTGTAAAATACAGAAAAAGAAACAGCAGCAGAGGGTGGGTAAGAAAAAGGAAAAAGGGTATAAAGACAAGACCCCTAGATTCCTTACATCTTATCAAATACAGAAATCTATCAATTAAACAAACATATTTTAAGTGTAAATAAAGAATCCTACAAATGGAAGCTTAAGATCTCTAGGGACTCGGGCCACCAGCCAGTCATCTAAGAACAGGAGCTTGGCAGAGCAGCGGTTCCTGTGTTCCAGCAGGGCATGGAATTTCTGCCCTGTGGGAGACCCTGCACACCGCACTCCCCATTCCTCCAGGCCACTGCCCGCCCACATCCTTGCAGCTGTCTGGACTAAGCAAGCAGAACCAGGTACCTGTGATATCCAGTATTTGGGATCTCTGGGGACTCAAGGCTGCCACGCAGTGATCTGGGCAGAGCAGTGGTTCCTGGGTCCCAACCAGGCATGGGCTCTGTGCCCTGAGGGGGACCCTGCACTCTGCACAACTGTGGCCATCTTGGTGGCAGCTGCTTGGATTGAGCGGGCAGAATCAGATACCTGAGATATCCCAAGCTTAAGATCTCTGGGGACTCTGGCCACCAGCCAGTCATCTAAAAACAGGAGCTTGGCAGAGCAATGGTTCCTGTGTTCCAGTAGGGCACTTAGGTTCTGTGCCCTGTGGGAGATCCTGCACTCCCCACTCCCCACGGCTGCCTGCATCCTTGCTGCTGACTGGACTAAGCAAGCAGAACCAGAGAAGACAAGCAGCATCAAGTCCACAGAAATAACCTAATACAACATTGCTTGGAGCAAGATACACCAGGGGTCCAACAGCACCCAAGAGAAGAACAACACATCAGCAATCTGTGCCAGGGGAAATCCAGTCATCCAGTGGTGGGGAAATAGCTTTTCGAGCCCACAGGAGGTTCAAGCATGAGCTAGTGACTACAGGACAAACTAAAGCCAGAAATAACCAGATGGTAAAAGGCAAAAGTAGGAACGTTACTAACAGAAATCAAGGCAATATGGCAGCATCCAAACCCAGTTACCCAACAGCAGTAAGTCCCGGATACCTCCAACACACCAGAAAAGCAAGATTTGGATCTAAAATTACAGGTCAGGATGCAGATAGAACACATAGATAAATCTCTTAAAGAAATACAGGAGAAAATGGATCAAAAATTAGAAGCCCTTAAAAGGGAAACACAAAAATCACTTAAATAAATGCAGGAGAACATGGATCAAAAAATAGAAGCCAATAAGGAGGAAATACAAAAATCACTTAAAGAAATACAGGAGAACGTGGGTCAACAAGAAGTCATGAAAGAGGAAACACAAAAATCTCTTAAAGAAATACATGAAAATACAAACAAGCAAGTGGAAGATCTGAGCAAAACCATCCAGGATCTAAAAACAGAAGTAGAAACAACTAAGAAATCGCAAAGGGAGACAACTTTGGAGATAGAAAACCTTGGGAAGAAATCAGGCGCAATAGATGCAAATATCAACAACAGAATACAAGAGATAGAAGAAAGAATCTCAGATGCCAAAGATACCATAGAAACCATTGATTCAACAGTCCAAGAAAATGCAAAATGCAAAAAGCTTGTAATCCAAAACATCCAGAAATCCAGGACACAATGAGAAAACAAAACCTAAGGGTTATAGGCATAGATGAGAGGGAAGATATACAACTTAAAGGGCCAGCAAATATCTTCTACAAAATTATGGAAGAAAACTGCCCCAACCTAATCAGAGAGATGCCCAATGAATATACAAGAAGCCTATAGAACCCCAAACAGACTGGACCAGAACAGAAATACCTCCCGTCACATAATAATCAAAACCCCAAATGTACTAAACAAAGAAAGAATATTAAAGGCAGCAAGAGAAAAAGGCCAAGTAACATATAAAGGAAGACCTATTAGGATTACTCCAGACTTCTCACCTGAGACCATGAACGCTAGAAGATCCTGAGCAGATATCATGCAGAATCTAAGAGAACACAAATTGCAGCCAAAAGTACTTTACCCAACAAAACTCTCAATCGTTATAGATGGAAAAATCAAGGTATTCCATGACAACACCAAATTTGCACAATATGTTTCCACAAACCCAGCCCTACAAAGGATAATAGGGGAAAAACACCAACACAAGAAAGGGAAACAACACCCCAGAAGAAGCAAGAAAGAAACCCCCTCCCATCAAACCCAAAAGAAGATAACCACTCAAATATAAAAAAAATAACGTCAAAAATGTCAGGAAGTAATAATTACTATTTCTTAATATCTCTTAACATCAATGGACTCAATTCCCCAATAAAAAGACATAGACTAACAGACTGGATACAGAAACAGGACCCTACACTTTGCTGCATACAGGAAACACATCTTAGTGTCAAAAACAAACACTACCTTAGAGTAAAAGGATGGAAGACAATTTTATAAACAAATGGTCTCAGGACACAAGCCAGAGTAGCCATTCTAATATCAGATAAAATTGACTTTCAACCTAAAGTCATCAAAAGAGACACAGAAGGATATTTCTTCCTGGTCAAGGAAAAATCCACCAAGAAGAACTCTCAATACTGCACATCTATGCTCCAAATGCAAGAGCACCCTCATTTATGAAAGAAACTTTACTAGAGCTTAAAGCACACATTACACCTAACCCAATAATTGTGAGTGACTTCAACACTCCACTCTCCTCAATGGAGCGATCAGGAAACCAGAAACTAAACAGGGACACACTGAAACTAATTGAAGCTTTGGACCAATTGGATTTAACAGATATATATAGAACATTTCATCCCAAAGCAAAAGAATATACCTTTTTCTTAGCACCGCATGGTACCTTCTCCAAAATCGATCATATAATTGGTCAAAAGACAGATGTCAACAAATACAAGAAGATCGAACTAATCCCTTGCTTCCTATCAGATCACTGTGGAGTAAAAGTGGTGTTCAATAGAAGGAAAAACAACAGAAAGCCCACATACACATGGAAACTGAACAATACTCTACTCAATGACACCTTGGTCAAGGAAGAAATAAAGAAAGAAATCAAAGACTTTTTAGAATTCAATGAAAACGAAGGTACATCTTATCCAAATCTATGGGACACAATGAAAGCAATGCTAAGAGGAAAACTCATAGCCCTGAGTGCCTCCAAAAAGAAACAGGAGAGAGCATACACTAGCAGCTTAACTGCACACCTGAAAGCCCTGGAACAAAAAGAAGCTAATTCACCCAGGAGGAGTAGAAGACAGGAAATCATCACACTAAGGGCTGAAATCAATAAAGTAGAAACAAAGGGAACCATACAAAGAATCAACAAAACCAGCAGTTGATTCTTTGAGAAAATCAACAAAATAGATAAACCCTTAGCCAGACTAACCAATGGGCACAGAGGCAGTATCCAAATTAACAAAATTAGAAATGAAAAGGGGGATATAACAACAGAGACTGAGGAAATTAAAAAAATCATCAGATTCTACTAAAAAAGCCTATACTCAAAACAACTGGAAATCTGGAGGAAATGGACAATTTCCTAGACAAATAACAAATACCAAAATTAAATCAGGATCAATTAGATCAGCTAAACAGTCCCATAACCCCTAGAGAAATAGAAGGGGTTATAGAAAGTCTCACAACCAAAAAAAAAAAAAATATGGGACCAGATGGTTTTAGTGCAGAATTTTATCAGACTTTCAAAGAAGACCTAACACCAATACTCTTCAAACTATTCCACAAAATAGAGACAGAAGGGACACGGCCCAACTCGTCCTACGAAAGCCACAATTATGCTGATACCAAAACCACAAAAAGATCCAACAAAGAAAGAGAACTATAGGCCAATTTCCCTTATGAATATCGATGCAAAAATACTAAATAAAATCCACGCCAACTGAATTCAAGAGCACATCAAAACGATCATTCACCATGATCAAGTAGGCTTCATCCCAGGGATGCAGGGATGGTTCAATATAGGGAAATACATTAATGTAATCTACTATATAAACAAACTAAAAGAAAAAAACCACATGTTCATCTCATTAGATGCTGAAAAAGCATTTGACAAAATTCAGCATCCTGTCATGCTAAAAGTCCTGGAAAGAACAGGAATTCAAGGACCATACCTAAACATAATAAAAGTGATATACAGCAAACCAGTAGCCAACATGGAACTAAATGGAGAGAAACTTGAAGCAATCCCACTAAAATCAGGGACTAGACAAGGCTGCCCTCTCTCTCAATATCTTTTCAATATAGTACTTAAAGTTCTAGTGAGAGCAATTAGACAACATAAGGAAGTCAAAGGGATACAAATTGGAAAGGAAGAAGTCAAACTCTCATTTTTTGCAGATGAAATGATAGTATATATAAGAGACCCAAAAAACTCCACCAGAGAAATCCTACAGCTGATAAACAACTTCAGCAAAGTGTCTGGTTATAAAATCAACTCAAGCAAATCAGTAGTCTTCCTGTAATCAAAGGACAATCAGGCTGAGAAAGAAGTTAGGGAAATAACACCCTTCACAATAGCCACAAACAATATAAAGTATCTTGGTGTGACTCTAATCAAACAAGAGAAAGATCTGTATGACCAGAACTTCAAGCCTTTGAAGAAAAAAAATCAAAGAAGAACTCAGAAGATGGAAAAATATTTCATGCTCTTGGATTGGCAAGAACAATATAGTAAAAATGGCAGTACTTCAGAACAATTGTGTTAAAAACTACATGGTATTGTTACAGCAACAGGCAAGTAGATCAATGGAATAGAATTGAAGACCCAGAATTGAACCCACAGAGTTATGGTCACTTGATCTTTGATAAAGGAGCTACTACCATCCAGTGGAAAAAATATAGCCTTTTTAACAAATGGTGCTGATTCAACTGGAGGTCAACATGCAGAAGAATGTGAATTGACCCACTCTTATCTCCTTGTACTAAGATCAACTTCAAGTGGATCAAGGACCTCCACATAAAGCCAGACACACTGAAACTAATCAAAAAGAAACTGTGGAAGACCCTGGAGGACATGGGCACAGGGGGAAATTTTCTGAACAGAACACCAATAGCTTATGCTCTAAGATCAAGAATTGACAAATGGGACCTCGTAAAATTACAAAGTTTCTGTAAGGCAAAGGACACTGTCAGAAGGACAAAATGGCAACCAACAAATTGGGAAAAGATCTTCATCAACCCCACATCCGACAGAGGGCTAACATCTAATATATACAAAGAACTCAAGAAGTTGGACACCAAAGAACCAAATATCCCTATTAAAAATGGGGTACAGGGCTAAACAAAGAATTTTCCCCTGAAGAAATTTGAATGGCTGAGAAGCACCTTAAGAGATGTTCAACATCACTAGTCATCAGGGAAATGCAAATCAAAACAACCCTGAGATTCCACCTCACACCAGTCAGAATGGCTAAGATTAAAAACTTAGGAGACAACAGGTGCTGGCGAGGATGTGGAGAAAAAGGAACACTCCTCCACTGTTGGTGGGACTGCAAGATAGTACAACCACTCTGGAAATCAATCTGGTGATTCCTCAGAAAATTGGGCATGACACTTCCAGTGAACCCTGTCATACCACTCCTGGGCATATACCCAGAGGATTCCCCTCCATGCAATAAAGACACATTCTCCACAATGTTCATAGCAGCCTTATTTATAATAGCCAGAACCTGGAAGGAGCCCAGATGTCCCTCAAAGGAGGAATGGATACAGAAAATGTGGTACATCTACACAGTTGAGTACTACTCAGCAATTAAAAATAATGAATTCATGCAATTTGTAGGCAAATGGTTGGATCTGGAAAATATCATCCTAAGTGAATTAACCCAATCACAAACGAATACATATGAAATGTAATCACTGATAAGTGGATATTAAAGAGCCCAGAAGCTCTGAATACTCAAGGCACAATTGGCAAATAAAAAGATTCCCAAGAAGAAGGAAGGAGAGGACACTGGTCATGAAAAGAAAAGACTGGTTCCAGTTTTTCAGGTGAGTACCAGAATAGAGAAAGGGTTAGGGGGTGATTGGGGAATGGGCAGAGGGAAGAGGATTTATGGGACATATGGTGAGGGGGGAACTGGGAAAGGGGAAAGCCTTTGGAATGTAAACAAAGAATACAGAAAATAAAAAAAAAAAGAATCCTACAAATGGATAACAAGAGATGAATGTCATGCTTGGCCCAGGTTGCTACACAAAGAGCATTTCTACCCCACAGAGCAGTGAGAAAGAAGCAAGGTAGATTCCAGACAGTCAGTACATTTAGGAGCTAAAAGGGAAAGGAGCGTATATAGTCCACAGGACAATATAATAATGAGGCAAGTGAGGAGATAGAATAGAATGGCAACCTAGAACTCTATTTGGTTTGGTTATGGGTGCATGCATGTCAATATGCACACACCACACACAACCACAGGCATGAGTGCATTATCTCTTCAAATAAAGCACTTGCCATCCTGCCTCTTTTACCTTCACATGCCATATAGTACACACATACCTCTTGGACTATGCACCTATGCACCTAACAATCTATAAACCCTGCCTGCATTGGTCAAAACACACACACACACACACACACACACACACACACACACACACACATCTCTGAACAATGGAATATCATTCTACTCTTCTAGTAATATAAAAATGTGGACCATTTCTCTTCAAATATATTTCCTTTTTTTTTTCTTCAGAAATGAAGTTCTACAGGCCTGACCTGACCTGAAATGATTCTGGAGTACCTGTACAGTAAAGCAAAATGGTATTCCCTAGGGAAGCTTTTCAGGGAAATCACTCATTTGCCAACTTCTACTGGAGCACTATTGGGTGTGTATAGAGCAAGGCCGGAGTCGATAAAATGTGATCAGATTCTAGAAATATTCCCAATAGTCAACATGACTTGGTAATCTGATCTGGATTAACTATCCAATTTGAAAGCAAGTGACAAACTGAATGAAGGGTTTTCAGCTGTTTCACAATAAAAATGGAGTTCACACTTTCTGAAGTGGAAAAAAATCCAGAAGAAGCACATTTAAGTGCACAATAAGAGTGAGGGTAAGTATGATATGGTGAATTTAGACATCCGTACTGTACATCTAAGTAGCAATAGCAAGGAAATAACAAAATTCACCATGCTGTGGTATATATCAATGCAGAACTTATATAATCACTATAATGTATATTGATGCACACATGTATCTAAACACTGTGGTAGATATCAATGCACATTCCTATATATTAACACTGTTGTACATACTGATGCACACATTTATAAACAAATGCAAATATGCATATGCACATTTTGAAGAAGGATATGCTATGTCTTGAATATAGTGTGTTCCCTACAAGGTTTGAGAGCTTGAACTTCAGCATTGTGGTGTAGAACTGGTGAAATCTTTAGGAGTGGAACTTAGTATGGTCAATGGAGAGCCTGTCATTGGAAGGGATTTATGTAGTTTTATAGGAGCTTCATTTGCTTCCTATGGGAATAAGATACATTACATTAAGAAAAACTAAAAGTTACCTCTAATACTTAATCTCTCTGGATTTTGGTCTGACTGGGTGAACTCTTATATAATGAGTATGGCTACTATGAAGCCCTCACTGCAACCATGCAGAATTGAGCTGATTCTTAAGAAATCATGCAAAGACAGGAAGAAATGTAGGCAACATGAAAATCAGGCCAGGATATAGAATAAAGAAATATAAATGAGAAAAATCAAAGAATTATGATCCTAAATTCAAAGGGTGCTACTTGAGAGAGTGTAGCAGATGAGGCTCTGATCTGAGTCTGAAGATAAGCAGATGCTCATTTTAAGTTTGTGATTAACCTCAACCTTCTAACCATTACCATAAAAGGTCTGAGTACCCATTAGGTGATAAATGGGTGTTGCATTGTTGGACTTGTGTTCTACAACCTATGTTAGTTAATAATACAGAGAACAAATTTAAAACTAAGCAACACTGAAGAAAGGAGTTAGGCATCGAGATTGGGTCAGTGACTCAAATGAAAACAATGGAAGCAGAACCAACCCTAGTGCAATAGTAAAAGAATTGTAAGATGGTAAGAATAGTAGAGATGGTAAGAAGACATAATAGTGAGGTATTTGCACAGTTGCTGACTTGCTTGACTACATAAGAAGTTTCACACTAGGGTAGAAGGACCATACAAGAAAAGATGGAGTTACAGATAGAAATCTATATGGAACTGTGCACTATCAATGAAAATGATTCAGTAAGATGCACAGATCTGAAATAAAATTATTGTTGTTAAAACTATAACTGTACATTAAGACTTCACATTCTAGGACTGAATTCCAGATGACTCAGTGATTAAGAACACTGTCTACTATTCCAGAGGACCCGGATTCAATTCTCACCACCCACATGTCTGCTCACAAATGTCTGTAATTCCAGTTCCAGGTCATTGGACACCTTCATACAAATATCAATGTGGGTGGCCAAAAACATCAATTCCCATAAAACAAAAATAAATAATAAATAAATAAATAAATAAATAAATACAGATTAGACAAACAAGTAAGTAAGTAAACAAATGAATAAATAAAGGATTTCAGGTTCTACATTAAGACAAATATGAGTTTGCATACTGACTTTCCTGCTTACTATGTGATCTTGAGACAGTTATGAGAATTTCTGAGTTTCAGTTTGCTGATGTGCAAAATGAATATGTCCACAGTAACAATTTCATAATTTTATTGTGATGATTGAATAAAGCAACCCATTTAAACAGCTATGAAGAGTTCACAAGTAGCCTAACATCTAACAGTTGACACCTCAGTATGTAACTCTGCATGCCTATCTTTGAAACTTCACACTATGCAAGTGTTGAGCTAGAGGTTACATAAAACAGAAATTTGATACCACAAGGAACAATAAATAGAAATTTGCAGATTTTCTAATTCTCTTGAAGTCATATCTATAAACCTACGTCATTAAAAAAAATGAAGAGTTTAGTAAAACCCAATGGGAAGAAATGAAAACACAAACTTACAAAAAACCCACAACCAATGATGAGGAAAAAAAAATTAAACCTGGTGGTAACATCCATATGATAAATATTGTGAAGGAATCAAGACAAATGCTAAGTATAAGTGAAAAAATCATGATCTAGGGGTTTGCTTATAGAAAGCTAAATTGAACTTATGTTGTGGCATGTTTGATCTTTAAGTTTCTACTTATATTAAAACTACATCATATATGCAGGAAAAAGACCTTTTAGGGAAAAATCACTGTCAGAGTAGTAAGTCTCATTTTAATATACCAAATATAAGGACTATGATATGTTTATACCTCTTTTCACATTCCACAGTTTGTTTCAGCTTATTTCTCATGACAGAAGTTGAATGATTAAGAATCCTAGAAGTAAATCAACACAGTGATTACAAACTATACTGAAGAGAACATTGTACGCATATGACATATTTGTCCCAAATGAACTGCATCTAGATCACTGCATAAAGATCACTGCTAGAAAATAACATTTCAATGCTATTTAGAGTCAGGTGCCCATTAACACATTTTAAACGTGTCTTACATCTCATTTTAGAAACCTTTTCTCTACATTTGGATTCTATCTACCCATTGTATGAATACTCTGCATATCTAAGTCTGACTTACACAGAATATAAAGAAATACTTTAGGTACCCTTTTGAGCCATTACCTTTTTATCAGCACAGAAAATAATATGTTATGTTGGTAGTTCATAATCATTTGACAAAAGCCGAATAATAAACATTAATTTTAAAGGCAAAAATTACTGATAAAGGACAACTCTTTAAAAAAACTCAATAAATTTATAACCTTCAATAGGAAACAGTATTAGACAAAAAATAAAAAATAATGAATCCATATAAAAGAGAACTATTTGTCCATGGCTTTATCTAATTCAAGTATTAATCTCAATGTCAAATGTGGTAAATTAATAATTATCATTAATTAAAATAAATAAACGAACATATTTAATCATTCTTATTATACATATAAATGTAAATTAATTTTAAAATCAGTGCTGCAATAAATAAAATATCTAGTTTTAAATAGAATTCTTTAGACATCAACACTCTAAAGAATGTTTTAAAAATCTAAATACATTGCATATGAACTAAATACACACTGCTAATTATGGCCCTACTGTGACTATATAGCAGTCAGGGGGTGCCAGGCTCACATCTTCACTAGTTTGGCTCTGACCATAGCCAAAGGATGCAGTGGTGTTTAAAATGTATTAGCCCCAAACAACTCTATTTCTGAGCCAAATGATCACAGAATTAAGTACATTAAAAAAATTATGTTCGTATGCTAAAATTCCCTTAGATTACCCAAATGAAAAATTATGGAAATCACAAAGGAAAATAGGCTTTAAACAGAGATTTAAAAAAATAAAAGAGAAATGACAATAAATACTACTCAGGGAGGAAAGTCAGAATTATTGTTAGGGGGAACTGGTCAAGCTATTATGATCTTCACCTTGATAAAAATGATGGCTCTCCATACCCCTTACTGGTATGATGGAATAGAAAAATAGTAGTTGAAGCCAACATACATGTAAAAAATGTATAATATATTTGAAATTTGACCTATGTATGTGATAAATAAAAACTAAATATCTATTTTACCTAAAAGATTAAGCCAGATTATTTAGACACTTCCTTAACATAGTTCCCACTACTAATTTAATCCAAACTGTTAAGACAGTTCCGCCACATAAATCTGGCCCCTTAATTCTTATGGCTTCCACCAACTCTAGATACCTTGATTTCCGTCCTGCTGCTCTGGTCCTCTGGAAGAGTTTGTCACTGAATGATGTTCTATAACTTAAAGGCCTCCATCTATATTCACATTTCACATATATCAACCAAACCAAAAGGTGGGAGAAGGAAAATGGTTTTGGAGAAGACAAGGAAGTCATTAGTAAAGGAAAAGAAAGAATGGCTAGATTTCAAGGATTACGAGAAGTATTCAAGTAGATATAACAAATTAAAAGTTAATATAATAGTTTCTCAAACTGAAATGTTGATATAATCAGATAAAACAATTACAAGAAACATGTCATAATGCTTTCTATAATGCTAAATACAAGCAATAAATTTCTCACAACCCAATTTTGATTTCTTTGATCAATTTTGACCTTTTAACAATTGCATTTATGTTATCTAGCTATGTCACAAAGTCTTCAGAAGCACATCATTCCTCAGTAAATAAAAGCTCTCAAGACATACCTAAAAGCAAATAAAATACTTATAAAAATGTAACACATATCCAAATAGTATAAAATAAGATAACAAAGTGATTATATAATGGGAATCAGTTTACTAGATCTATTATAAAGTTCACATGTACAATAACCTTTCCTTCAGGATAATAACCAAATATGAAGCTAGCTAAACTCCATAATGAAGTCAGTATAAGGTAAAGCATAATAATTTTTCTAATGCTTACATAAATAAGTAGGGATGATTTAAAATGTAGAAAATATATAATTTATAGAGCATTATGACAGTGTTTTAACAGAATTTCCTTTTTATTTTCAAGTCAATATAAAGAATATTCTTGTTTATCATAAATCACAAAAACACAGTCAAAAATACTGATATTAGCATTTTTTTTCTCAGCAACTTTTTCTCAATTATTTCCCAATTCTGAAAAGCATGATTTTTATATAAGTTTAATTTAATTTTGGTGAAAATGTTTAGTTATCTCATATGCATAAGGTCTGAGTTTGATCCCCAGTAACATAAAACATTTTTAAACTAACGTAAGATCTATTAAAGAGTCATTTTTAAGTGTGAAATGCACTGTTAACTATAGGTGCAGTGTTTTATAAGCAAACATATACAACCTATTTGTCTCACAAAATTATTTTTAAACTACTAATTTTTAAAGATATTTTTTGTTTGAGTTTTTCACTGAGAAATGCCAGTTTCTATAATTAATTTAAGCTACATTCTCCTTAGGAATAAGTTCTACAATTTGAGCCCAATTTCTGGGCTCAAAAATCCTTTAACTCCAGCCCCTGGGTAGTTAGAAAACAGACACACACACTACTGCATTAACTACAGAATCTTGAATCCAATTTTGTAGGAGAGTACCAGAACAGAGAAATGGTGGGGGGGGGTGATTTGGGAAAAGTTGGGGGGTAGAGGACTTATGGGACATATGGGGGGAACTGGGAAAGGGGAAAGCCTTTGGAATGTAAACAAAGAATATAGAATAAAAAAAGAGGCTGCTTTATATAATGAAAAGCCTTGTGAGTCAGCTCTATGACACACTATTCACTGACCACTTGCCCCACAGTTTTTGCTTAATAATTTTCTCTTATGGAATTTTTTGTTTATCTCCTAGGACAGAATCACTCATGAAATAAAAGCACAAACTTCCTCAGAAAATAGAAGGTTTCAACTAACTAGAGTAGGCTAAACAAGTTCAAAGGAACTATGATGAAATCATGACAAAATTCAATGTGGGCATTGTCCCAATCAAGCCTAGTTTGAGATTATAAACATGGTTTCTTTTTTAGCCTAGACCTAAAATTATGTTTAACTTCAAGCAATGACAAGCAAAACAACAGCTCTTTGTGTCTTCAAGGCAGGAGTCCTCGGTGGTTCGGGGTGATTTGTTCTGATACATGTGGTTATTCTTATACTATATAAATAATTTTTAAACAGGAATAGCAATAACCAAAAATCTATAGTAACTGTATTAAAATCTAACACATAAATTGTACTTATGCTCTGTAGAACTTTTAAAAAGTGGATTTCTTCTTTACCTAGCAGGTAAGAGTTACTTTTTGCCTTGTTGGAAAAGTTTATCGTTTTTTAAAAGACTCTACAGTGCTTGTTGTTTTTCTCATAGTGCAAAATAGCAATGCTTAATATAAATGGCTCTTATATCATTATCTGGTTACACATTAAAAGATACTAAAGAAGAAAATCAGATAAAGACAAAATTAGCTTTATTTATATCTTGAATTAAAGTGTTTACAGAGAACATAGATATTTTGTCTAAACAAATAAATTCTGTTAACTTTAAATTTTACAATTTTCAAAAATCCAATCAGCAAATATTATAACTCTGTGCCTTCTGTGTTACTATGTAGAAGGCATAATGCTAGGTGCCATTTTGTACTAATTACAAAGGCAACACCAAACAAACCCTACAAAAGTTGGCCTACTCTGATGACCACTATTTAAACTATGGGAACTAATTAAGAAACAGAGATAGATAAAACTAAAAATAATAGATAAAGATGAAAATAAAGAAACAACTATGAATGGCAAGTTTGAATCTAAAGCAAAAATCTCAAATGGAAAATGGTTATTACTATAGAGTCTTAAATTTTCATTATTCTCTTCTCATAATTAAAAATAAATGCAAATCTGTTAGCTAAAGGAAACCTGAACTCAAGAAATTTTTATGTCCCAAGAGCTAGTGGAAGTACATTTCAATAAGTCAAACCACCCAGGTGATGAACACAAAACCTTATTGTGACAAGTTTGTAAAATGCAGATTAGAGCACTGTGTTTGGTTATCCAAAACCAAGTGATCAACCCTGAAACATACAAACAAGTTATATGGACTGAGCAGGTTGTATATATGTATGTAGGAATTGTGTGTGTATGTGTGTGTGTGTGTGTGCATGTGTGTGTATGCAAAATAAATATAGATGTAAGACATGTACATACATCCACACACATAAACATATAACAACAAATAAAGGAAAAAGTCCATGAATTTGTTAAAGAGTAAACTGGAGCATTATGTAGGAGATTGGAAGGAGAAGAGAAAGCAGAAATTAGATAATCACATTTTAATCTCAAAAGTTATTTTTAGAGGGCACATAAGAAATGAATTTTTAGAAAAGATTAAACAGTAAATCACACAGAAACATTTACATAAAGCAGTGATACAAGAAAAGGAATGTAAACTGAGAATGAGAATTCATTAAAAATGATAAAGACAGGTAAATGATATTTCCTAATATGACATTTTAAAGAGAAAACGTAGTTGCTGGACAAAAATGGTACTAGATGGTGATTTATCATAATATCCATTGTCCAGTTCTTTATACTTCTTGACAGGTTTGCTTATCTTGTCTTTCAGGTTTTACATATGTCTTTATTTTGTGTGTGCAAGTTTGTTTTGCACACTTGCATGAATCAGCATTTGTGAGAAACTCAGAAGACAACCTGTGGGAGTTGGTTCTCTACTACTACTATATAGGTTCCAGGGATCAAACTTAAGTTGTCAGATTTGTCTGCAAGCACCTTTATGCACTGAGCCATCTCACCAGCACTGTCGTGTTTCTTTGTTTCATGATACTGGGCCATCATACATGCTGGGCAATATTTCCACCACTGAGTTAGAAACTCAGAACACTCATTTGCTACATCTTTTCAGGGTAGTTTTTTTATTATGAGACATAGCTTTGAACAGACCAGGCTGGATTATCAAGTGGTCACCCTCAACCTCATTAGGTCTGGGATTAGAGGCACACACCACTATACCTAGATGCTATGCATTTTATTAAGTATGCATATGTGTATATGTGACTTTGTATCACATGTGATTGGGTTCCTTTGGAGGCCAGAAAATTAGATCCCTGGAGGTGAAGTAACAGGAGGCCACCCAACTTGGGTGCTGGAAAAAAATCCAATCTTCTAGAAAAGCAAAAAAGTTCCCTTAACCCCTAAACCATCCATCACTACAGCTGCCAGATGTTAAGTTTTAACAATATATTTTAAAAATACCAATATATTTAAATATAAAACTCTCAAGGGATGGTCAAACATGTATTTTGAAGAAGTGAAAAGAAATTCTACTTATCCATCCTAAATACAGCAAGATTATCTTATTAATTTCCTCATGAAAAAGAGAAATTTCAGTCAAAATTATCAATGTAAGATTCTCAGTAATCTTATGATATATGTACTATATAGATTGTAGTGTAGCACATGGTCCATTTCTTATATAAAAAAATGGGCTTTGGCCTCAGTAGGTAAATTGCTTGATATGTAAGCATGAGGACTTGCATTCAGATTTCCTGCATTCACAGAAAAGTCCAGGGCTGGCTGCCATTAATGTACAAACCTTGATCTGGTGAGGATGGTTCACCTTCAAGACACAGCAGTCAGGACCTCTAGCCAAACAGTGAGCTTAAGGTTTAGTGGGAGACTGTGTCTCAAAATATAATGTAGAGAACAACTGAAGAAGATACCTGATGTGGACCTCTGACCTTCATGTGTGTACACACATACATACACCTCACACAAAAAAACTTTAAATAAACTTAACCAGATTCTATAATCATGAATATAATGTCTTGCTTGTTGGCAATGATATGTAGTTGAAGAAAGCTGAACCAAAGGGAGGAAAGGTTGTTCACCAAGAAAGAGACAAGTGTAAACTTGAGACACTTAAATCCTGAACTGGTATAATCAACAATTATATAATTCAACTCTATCCTTGGGAAATGGTATATCCCAAATAATTAAGAATCTGATATAAAAATCTAATAAATAAATGTTACCAGTATAGTACATAGAAAAAAATGCTCATAGTATAAATAATGTTACTGTGAGCTATGATGAATATAGACAGATAAATCAGTTACTATGATTTGGCACAGAAGTAAACTGGGGAGTTACATTGACTAAGGCTGGGGAGGAGCTGCAGAGAGGAGGTCTTGCCCAGCATATATGAAGCCCTGAGCTTCATCACCAGCAGCCCCCAAATAAACAAATAATAAGTGTCAACCTGAGCACACTCTGTTAGATATATATGTAATTTCCTATTTCTCTCCTAAGGACTTCCTTCTGTCTTTTTAACCACTTGAAAACAACTACTTAAAGGCCCCTATTGTTTGCTTGAAACCTCATTTCCTTATATTGCTCATCTTTTACTGATGGTAAGATCTGACTACCCAAATCTCATCACTGAACAAAATACCTGTTCTTCTGTTCTTGCTTCAGTAACTGAGCAGCTATCTTCCTCAAATCAGTGACTTCTTTCAAATCATCATCTTCTTCTGGAAGTAACTGCTCTTTGTCGAGTCTGAAACACACACAGTTTTTCAAAAAGTAAAGGCATCTGTACTTTGTCAATAGCTATCGAAATTGTCATTTTTAAACTTCATATGAAAGCTAATCCATATGACTTTATATTTAAAATACTAAAGTGGATTATAAGGAATTTTAGGAAAATATATCAATAGTACTGTAGCTATCAAGTGGTGTTTAATTTGAGATATATAATGGTCACAATAATTTAACAATACACACTGACTGCTCAGTATTGAGTATAAAAAGGACTGAGAAGATTCACATGGCCTGTTCTTAAAAATAAAGAAAAATTATCAAAATGTTTCATGTTGCCACACTGTTTCTAAAAGTTACTTATTTGGATTTTGGAAAACTGTATGTAAAACAAACAAAATAGTTTAAATAAGAGAACTGTAAAACTGGTTCAAATAACATTTTCAAAATTTCCAGAAATTGTTAAAATATATTCAAATATTAATAAAATTTATTTTATTAAATAATTTGTAGTCATATTTTAATACACACATAAAATTCAGGGATGGCTGCATGCTGATTGGCTAGAGGCGCTAACCACTGATCTTCTACTACCCTCACCAGATCAAGGTTTACAGACTGATTAAGTAATAATAAAAATATTCATGTTTTCCAGAAATGTAATTTTAACATTAAAAAAACGAAATGAAAAAATGAGTTGTTCTCCAAATTCTAATTATTTTATGTGAAAAGAACTTCATTTAATAACAATAAGCACAAATAACAATAATGTCAACAATACTGCATTTGATTATATCTTACAGACACTATTGCCTCTTCATTTTAAGAGGAAAGAAATTAATAGAGGAATGAAATCTAATGAATACAACAAAATGGCGCCAAAGGCTTATAATCTTGGGAGCCAAAGGCAGCAGGATTACAATCTGAAGGCAGCTCAGGATTATAGAATGAAGTCAAGTTTAGCCTTGACAATGTAGGAAAATCCTGTCCATAATATAATTAATACAAAATTCAAAAGGGCTAAAGCCATAAGAAAGGCATTTCAACCTCACTTTCTAAGGCTGGAAGAACATTATAGAAGATGCAGAGGAAAGCAAAAGCCAGAAGGTAGGTTGAAGGGTTGCAAACAGTTACTTCACAAAAAGACCGCAGCTTCTTTTAGGCCCACACAACACCTATCAGCAATAGGTCAAGGAAGTAGGGAATAGATGTTGCCCTACTATCACTTCTGAACTACTGGCAATTAGAGTCTTGAAGAGGGGAAACCATTGTGTTTAGTTTTATAGGCATTACTGAGTCACCCTGTTACAACAGAGTTGTGAGTCCATAATTGACTCAGACAATTAATTTCAGTGGACCACAAAACAAAATGAATAGACATGAACAACGTGTGGGAAATGTCAGTGGAGAGTGGAGACAATAGGCATAGCAATGACATGGGGATGAGAATGACAACTACACCTTGTGTACATCTGCAAAATTGTCTAAAAACTCATTAATAAGGTGGGACTGAGACTATACCTTAGTGGTAGAGAGCACTTGTCTAGTAGCATGCTGAAGACTGAACAGTCAATCCTCAGTATTACCAAAAAAGATTACAAAACAAAGCTTTCATAACTGGGTAAGAGAGATGTATTGACAAGTGATTAGAAAAATGTCCCCCATGGATGAATGGATACAAAAAATGTGGTATATATACACAATGGAATACTATTTAGCCATTAGAAACAATGAATTCATGAAATTGTTAGAGAAATGGATGGAGCTGGAGAGCATCATACTAAGTGAGGTAACCCAGTCTCAAAAGAATACTCATGGTATTCAGTCACTGATAAGTGGATATTAGCCTAGAATCTTGGGACACCAAAGACACAATTCACATATCAAGTGATGTCTCACAAGAAGAAAGGAGTGGACACTAGTGCTGGAAAGGATCAAAGCATCAATGTAGGGGAATACCAGAACAGGGAAGTGAGAAGGGGTGGATGAGGTAGCAGGGGAAGGGAAAAGGGCATGTGGGACCTTTGGAAGGAGGGTAACCAGAAAAAGGGAAATGAAATGTAAATATAGAATATATCCAATTTAAAAAAAGAAAAAAAATGTAAAAAAAAAAAAACAAATTTCCAGGTGAGTAGCTTAGAGAATGTTTGTTGATCAGGCATGAGGCCTGGAGCTCACCCCCTAGCACTCAACAAGATTACCAATAAAGTCATTTGAAGGAAACACAGTGTGCAGAGAAAACTAGGAATGCTGGGAGAAAACTCAGTTCTGACACTAGTGGGGATTAGGGACTAGGGAAGAGCCTTCAATAGACAGTTTATAGTCTTTTAGTAGATAATATAAAATGCTAAATCAAGAAACAGAAAGCTCAAGTTCCAGAAATTCAGGACTCTAGGCCTCAGCATCCTTATTGATAAAATAATCCTGTTGGCATTTCTATGAGAAACGCAAATGAAGCAGTGTTTGTGAAGACACAGTCCTTCTAGGTTACAAAATAGTAGGCATGGTTATTATTCTACTTCAAGGGGAAAACCAAATGTTTATTATAATTATTAATTTGAAGTACTTGAAAGTTAACTATCTAAACATGGCACTGGGAAACCCATGACATATGTAAATGTCTCATGTGCTCTCAAGTAGGAATACATAATGAATAATCCCAGTATTCATAAGTCACACTGTATTTTGAAAATGAGCGCATACTTACTTTTTTTCATTTGCCGGTTCTTCATTTTTCTGAGATTTTTCAGAGCACTTTTCTTTCCCCTTATAAAAAGCAAAATCATCATTTTAAATTGCATGGTATACTTTTGTATAATCAGGATGAAGTGAATGTTAACAATGTTTATTGAATTTTGCTTACTTACCTTAAGGAAAAAAACAAATGATCCAATATGTGTGTCTCCTTGTTCAGGAACTACTACATCTTCCGTGTTGGGATCAATAAAATCATACACCTCCTGGTCTAGGTACAGATTAATATTATAAAACATTATAGATGTTCTACTTATTTTAGCTCTCAAGATAAAAGTTCACATTTTGCAATATAAGCTATATCTTATAATCTTACAAGTTTTCAAATTCTATTTCAAATAAAAATCTCATTTTTAATATGGGCTGTATAAATAAGCTTAAACTAGGAATTACCTTTCTGAGAATCTGGCTTGCTTCCTGTAATATGACTGTCATTTCTTGATATTTGCTCTCTATTCGATTCTGAGACTTGAGAGTGAAGGCTGATTGTGTCATCGTCTGAAGGCTAAAGAGAGCAAGCACACAGTATAAATGAGGCATCTGAAACACACAAGGAACCTTTTGCTTCTTTGATTAAATTGGAACTACAAAATATCTGCTTTACATTTCCAGATTTCCAACCAAAAATCCACGTTACAATGAATGTTCTGCTTTTAAAAATCAGTAGGTACTCCTTCTTTTCAAGTCATAAAATATAACAAAAATTATGTCTGCCTGAAAAGGAAAAACCAATGCATTCAAATGCCTCTTTCTCAAAGCTCTAAGAAATAGCAAAACAACACAGGCCAACAAAAGAAAAAAACTCACTTCTGTTGTAGACAATCTCTTCTCTCCATTATCACTTCCAATTCCAGAGTCAGGGCCATGGTTTTTGTTTGGATAAAAATCTTCCATGCTGTAGAAAGAGAAATACTTAAAGCAGCTAGATTTTGTTTCTTAAATATGTAAAGCAAATTGAGCTAAACTGTCCCTAGATAATGCAAAATAAGTAGTTTTGATGTCAAACATTCGTAAAAGAAGAAATACCAGAAATTTTCCTATAACATATTTTATTCATGTCATTTAAGGGTGAGTGCAGGCCTGACAGCACCAGCCTATAGCTTAAAAGACATAGCTGGAGGATCCTCAGAAGAACAGACTGTACTGGTTTACATCCAGTTCAGACAGTGAAACCTTGTCCCAACAAACAAAACAAAACAAAACAAAACAAAACAAAACAAAACAAAGCAAAACAAAACACACTAAAAACCTTCAACTTCACCAGGTGGTGCTGGTGCATGCCTCTAATTCCAGCACTCAGGAAGGAAAGGCAGAAAGACCTCTGGAGTTGGTGCCTGAGCTACCAAATGAGTTCCAGCACAACCAAAGTCTACACCTAGAAACCCTGTCTTGAAGAAAATAATAATAATAATAATAATAATAATAATAATAATAATAAATACTAGTTAATAGATTATTTATTATTATTCAATACTCCATACAGATATTCCTTGACCAAAGCCTTGAAATATGACTAGAGATACTTCTTTCAAAGTCTGTCATGATTTCAAATTTTGTATACAGATAAAAGGTTCCAATAAATTCATAGTAAGCTAAATAAAATTCAAATTAAAATGCATTCACCATGCATCTTAAACAGCACACTTTAGCAACACTCAGTCCACTCTAGAGTATTGTTGTCCATTCCTGTGATCCAGCAAAAGCTCACTGTCACTGCCCAGCAGCACGAGGATATACTCATACTATACATTGGCATCCCCAGAAAAGAGAGAATTCAGAATTTAAGAATGGTTTCTGCTAATTGCATGTAACTTAAGTACCAGGGAATTCTTGAAAAATGGTATTCAACACTTGTGACTGTGTGGGAAAGAGAAAGGGAAGGAGAGTAGGGAGAAGGAAAAAGGGAGGGGGAGAGTAAGGTGGTAGAAAATAGGCATGCTATTGTCTTAATGTGCTGTAAACTTAAATCCTAATACGAAAGCATTGGATTGTGGGGTCTGGTAGGGGTTTTGGCCATAAGAGTGCAATGTTTGAAGAGATTAACCTTTCTATTGTAGCTATTATTTTCTTGTCCTGGAAATAGATTTGCCAAGAAAGTAAATTTGACACCATGTTCACATCTCCCAAGTTCTTTTTTCCTTATCTACTACCTTTTGACATGTCACTGAATATTCCCCCCATATATTGGACTTAATCAGTCTCCAAAACTATGAAGCACAAAAATGTCTACTACTTAAAATTATAGCAGTGCAAAATGGACTGAACTCTTGTTTTCTTGTTTTGTTAGTTCGCTGGTTCTTCCACTTGACTGAGTTCGATGAGATACGAAGACCAACACTTAAAGCTTTCAACAAAATACACCCTGAGTCTAACAGTAGGCATTAAACAGCTATGGATATCAGAAATGACTGGGGAAAAAATGAACACCATAAATAATAAAGTATCTCACTTGCAAAACTAATAAGCATATTAATAGAGATTAGTATAGATACTAATTGTAACTTCAATAGAATATTAATTGTACTACTAATATTAATGAAAATACAATTAGGAATTAATATCATATATAAATATTTTATGGAGGCAAAAGAAAGATTCATTGGAAAGTGCTATTTGAGAATTCAAGGCCTTTACTGTTAACAGTAGTACTTACTACAATGACATCCAAAACATTAAATTTATCATATAAATCAATGACAAACCATTAAATATTTTAGGTGGTTATCGTCACCTTTCTGTAGTCTTACCCCACATCAAGTTATTTTCCATATTTCTGGATGGAATTGTATTTTGAAAAAGTCTTTCAAACCAATCTACATCTTAAAAGTATGAATTAAAAATTACAACAAATCTACAATATTAATACATCATTTTTGACCAGGAAATAAAGAAGTATAGCTGACTGGTAGGGCACTTGTTTAGTATAAAACAGGCTCTGCACTAAACTCTCAGTACTTCAGAAAAAGACCACACACACACACACACACACACACACACACACACACACACATATACACACACAAAGGGCTGGGAGGAGTTCAGTGATAGAGCACCTGCTAGATTGAAGACTCAACATTGGAAAAAGAAAAGAACATTAGCATAAGGTCTAAAGGCACATCCAAAATCTCTTCCTCTTCCTTCAAAGTCAATTGAAAGTCAAATTCAACTAGCCATTACAAGTATTAATATGGTGATCAAAAGTAGGTTAACAGTTGTCACAGAGAGGATGTCAATGCTGTAACTTATACTGTAAAATATTTAATTTTTGTACTAAAAAATAATTACATAAAGAAAAATCTCACATTTACCTCAGAGGTTTGTCACAGAGGTTATTCAATAAAATAATTCAATGAAGATTTCTAAACACTGATTTAATCGGGCTAAATATATTCAGTATACTTACAAATGATAAATTTCTTTTATAACAACAGAGCACAATCATTGTCTGAAGCTGTAAGACTATTTACCTGTCTGTAAGAGGCTGAGAAGGCATTCTTTTATTCAGTGATGGGAGATCCAGGGAGTCTGGTTTCTTATCCATTCTACAACAAGCTTGTATATTTAAGTACTTAAATATGTGTACTTTGCCCTTTAAGCATATCTGTAAACAAAAAAAAAATATGAAGCATTTAGTAACAACTTTAAATTCAAATATTTATTTATTCTTATGTGTATGAGTCCTTTGCCTGTAAGAATGTACACCATGTGTGTGCCGTATGGCAGAGTCCAGAAAAGAACATAGGATGCCTAGAATTAGAGTTATAGATGGTCATGAACCACAATGTGTATGTTGGAAAAAAACTCAGGTACTCTGCAAAAGGAGGACCTGCACTTAACTGCTGAGCGATTTCTCTGTCCCATAATTGCAAATACAATGGAGCACTATCAAGTGATTTATAAATTGAAACAATCTCAAAATATGCTAAGATTACAACCAGTAATTTCATATATTATGTGTCTGGAGCAAGATAGGAAAAGGTGATAATACGATAACAATAAAAATATACTATCATCTTATCAAAAATGTGCTATATTATTTTTATTAGTTAATGAGGTTAGATTTTCTTCTAATTGAAAATAGATCTCTTTATACAATACATTCTGGTCATACTTTTCCTTAATTCAACCCAGATCCTCTCCACTTCCAGTCCCACCCAAATCCATACCCCTTTTATTTATTATTATTATTATACTGCAAAATAAAATTGATAAACTAAATAGAACGAAACAAAAAGAACAAAGAAAATGGACAAAAACCACATAAAGATGCTAAAATACATACTTCATTCTCATAAAACCAATAAAACCAAAATTGGAAACCACAATGTATAAACAAAAGTTCTATAAGATTTAAAAAATAGCTCAGACAAATCATTGTGAGACAATAAAAAAGCTTTCAAAAATACAATTGAGTTCATTTCAATTTGGCCATCTCCTGAGCATGGGGCCTGTCCCTAACTGTGGTTTGCATAACCAATGGAAATCCATGGGTTAAAAGTAAATCCTCCTTTGCAAGTGGTTGTCAGTTGGAAATAGCTTCTGAGTTAGGAATGAGACTTGTATCTAGATCCTCTCTCCGCAGGTCCCAATTTGGCTTAGACCTGTGCAATCCCTGTGTATGTCTCTTTTCAAGATAAAGTTTCCTTTTATAGAATTTTTTTTTTTCGAGACAGGGTTTTCCTGTGTAGCCCTGGCTGTCCTGGAACTCACTCTATAGACCAGGCTGGCCTCGAACTCAGAAATCTGCCTGCCTCTGCCTCCCAGAGTGCTGGGATTATAGGCGTGCACCACCACTGCCCGGCTTATAGAAATTTATTTTTACT
Organism: Apodemus agrarius; assembly: GCA_964023405.1. Lineage (NCBI taxonomy): Eukaryota > Metazoa > Chordata > Mammalia > Rodentia > Muridae > Apodemus > Apodemus agrarius. The sequence goes on from OZ030010.1 coordinate 107,683,499, forward strand.
TTATGTATATGCATGTTTGCCTGCATGTACTACATGTATAGCGGACAACAGTGGAAGAAATAAGAGGGTGTAGGAGATGCTGGAACTGGAGTGTTTTTTTTCATGTGCTGGAAATGGAATCTGGGGCCTCTGAAAGAACAGAAATTGTTCTTAACTGCTGATCTATATGTCTAGCCCATTTTTTCTATATTCATTCATGTTTTCTTATTAAAAGTAAAATGGACACACTACTGAACACTAAAAGATCTATATTATGAATAATGCCTTTATTACAAAAATTAGAAACATACTATTCACTGAATTAGTGAAAACAGAGAAAATATACATACATAATCTCATCCAAACCAAAAACATGATATAAAATGTGAAAAAGGGGGTGTAGCGGCAGGCCTCCATATCGCAACCAGGACACAGCTGGAAAGGCCCAGGCTCTGTGGGACATCCCCGCCCTCGGGTGAGCACCTAAGCTGCATTCTGCAACCAGCTCGCCGGCCCCTAGACCAGCGGTGTAGCAGCGGGCCTCCATATTGCAACCAGGACACAGCTGGAAAGGCCCAGGCTCTGTGGGACATCCCCGCCCTCGGGTGAGCACCTAAGCTGCGTTCTGCAACCAGCTCGCCGGCCCCTAGACCAGCGGTGTAGCGGCGGGCCTCCATATTGCAACCAGGACACAGCTGGAAAGACCCAGGCTCTGTGGGACATCCCCGCCTTCGGGTGAGCACCTAGGCTGCCTTCTGCAACCAGCTCGCCGGCCCCTAGACCAGCGGTGTAGCGGCGGGCCTCCATATTGCAACCAGGACACAGCTGGAAAGGCCCAGGCTCTGTGGGACATTCCCATGCCCTCTGGTGAGCACCGAGGCTGCATTCTGCAACCAGCTCGCCGGCCCCTGGACCAGTGGTAGCAACAGGCCTCCATATTGCAACCAGGACATAGCTGGAAAGGCCCAGGTAAACAACCCTTCCAGGGCTACCCTCACGGGGGATCTGCTAGGCTCTCGGAGTTCCTTGCAACCAGGACACAGCTGGAGAAGCCCAGGTAGACAGACTCCAACAGGGGCCACAATCGCATGGGTGGCAGCCAGCTTATGATCCCTTAAAGCAGCAGTCACACATATTCACCAATAGAGAAACAACAGGTGAGCCCAGCCTCACAGGAGATTCAAACACCAGCCACTGACAACAAGGCCAACTAAAACCAGAAATAACCAGATGGCAAAAGGAAAACGAAGGAACGTTACTAACAAAAATCAAGGCAACATGACAGCATCTGAACCCAGTTCTCCAACAACAGGAATCCCTGGATACCCTAAAACACCAGAAAAACAAGACTTGGATATAAAATCACTGGTCAGGATGCTGGTAGCTGAACACATAGAAAAATCTCGTAAAGAAATAGAGGAGAAAATGGATCAAAAGTTAGAAGCCTTTACGAGGCAAATACAAAAATCACTTCAAGAAATGCAGGAGAAGATGGATCAAAGAGAAGAAGACAATAAGGAAGAAAGACAAAAGTCACTTAAAGAACTACAGAAGAACGTGGGCCAACAAGTAGAAGCTATGAAAGAGGAAGCACAAAAATCTATTAAAGAAATTCATGAAAACACAATCAAGCAAGCGAAGGATCTGAGCACATCCATCCAGATACTAAAAACAGAAGTAGAAACAACTAAGAAATCACAGAGGGAGACAACATTGGAGATAGAAAACCTGGGGAAGAAATCAGGGGCCATAGACGCAAGTATCAACAATAGAATACAAGAGATAGAAGACAGAATCTCAGAAGCCGAAGATACCATAGGAACCATTGATTCAACAGTCAAAGAAAATACTAAATGCAAAAAGGTGGTAACCCAAAACATCCAGGAAATCCAAGACACTATGAGAAGACCAAACCTAAGGATTATAGGTATAGACGAGAGCGAAGATTTACAAGTTAAAGGGCCAGCTAATATCTTCTATAAAATTATGGAAGAAAACTTCCCCAACCTAAGGAGAGAGATGCCCATGAATATACAAGAAGCCTATAGAACCCCAAACAGACTGGACCAGAACAGAAATACATCCCGTCACATAATAATCAAAACTCCAAATGTAATAAACAAAGAAAGAATACTAAAGGCAGCAAGAGAAAAAGGCCAAGTAACATATAAAGGAAAACCTATCAGAATAACACCAGACTTCTCACCTGAGACCATGAAAGCTAGAAGATCCTGGGCAGATATCATGCAAACTCTAAGAGAACACAAACTTCAGCCAAAACTACTTTACCCAGCAAAACTCTCAATTGCCATTGATGGAGACATCAAGGTATTCCATGACAAAACCAAATTTGCAAGATATCTCTCCACAAATCCAGCCCTACAAAGGATAATAGGGGGAAAACACCAAGACAAGGATGGAAACTACACCCGGGAAGAAGCAAGATAGAAACCTCCTCTCATCAAACCCAAAAGAAGATAACCTCTCGAATATAAAAAATAAATAAGATAAATAAATATAATTTCAAAAATGTCTGGAGGTAATAATTACTATTCCTTAATATCTCTTAACGTCAATGGACTCAATTCCCCAATAAAAAGACATAGATTAACAGACTGGATACAGAAACAGGACCCTACATTTTGCTGCATACAGGAAACACATCTCAGTGTTAAAGACAAACACTACCTTAGAGTAAAAGGCTGGAGGACAATTTTACAAGCAAATGGTCTCAGGAAACAAGCTGGAGTAGCCATTCTAATATCAGATAAAATTGACTTTCAACCTAAAATCATCAAAAGAGACTCAGAAGGTCACTTCTTGCTGGCCAAAGGGAAAATCCACCAGGAAGAGCTCTCAATACTGAACATCTATGCTCCAAATGCAAGGGCACCCTCCTTCGTAAAAGAAACCTTACTAAAGCTTAAAGCACACATTACACCTAACACAATAATTGTGGGTGACTTCAACACCGCACTCTCCTCAATGGACCGATCAGGAAAGCAGAAAATAAACAGGGACACAGTGAAACTAATTGAAACTCTGGACCAATTGGATTTAACAGATATATATAGAACATTTCATCCTAAAGCTAAAGAATATACCTTTTTCTCAGCACCGCATGGTACCTTCTCCAAAATAGACCATATAATCGGTCACAAGACAGATGTCAACAAATACAAGAAGATCAAGTTAATCCCATGCCTCTTATCAGATCACCATGGAGTAAGAGTGGTCTTCAATAGCAACAAAAACAACAGAAAGCCCACATACACATGGAAACTGAACAATACTCTACTCAATGACACCTTGGTCAAGGAAGAAATAAAAAAAGAAATCAAAGACTTTTTAGAATTCAATGAAAATTAAGGTACAACCTACCCAAATCTATGGGACACAATGAAAGCAGTGCTAAGAGGAAAACTCATAGCTCTAAGTGCATCCAAAAAGAAACTGGAGAGAGCATACACTAGCAGCTTAACGGCACACCTTAAAGCCCTGGAAGAAAAACAAGTTAATTCACCCAGGAGGAGTAGAAGACAAGAAATCATCAAACTCAGGGCTGAAATCAATCAAATAGAAACAAAGAGAACCATACAAAGAATCAACAAGACCAGGAGCTGGTTCTTTGAGAAAATCAACAAGATAGATAAACCCTTAGCCAGACTAACCAAAGGACACAGAGACAGTATACAAATTAACAAAATTAGAAATGAAAAGGGAGACATAACAACAGAAACTGAGGAAATTCAAAAGATCATCAGATCCTACTACAAAGGTCTATACTCAAAACAACTGGAGAATCTGGAGGAAATGGACGATTTCCTAGACAGATATGAAATACCAAAATTAAATCAGCATCAAGTAGACCAGCTAAATAGTCCCATAACCCCTAAAGAAATAGAAGGGGTTATAGAAAGCCTCCCAACCAAAAAAAGTACGGGACCAGATGGTTTTAGTGCAAAATTCTACCAGACCTTCAAAGAAGACTTAACACCAATACTCTCCAAACTATTCCACAAAATAGAGACAGAAGGGACACTGCCCAACTCATTCTTCGAAGCCACAATTACGCTAATACCTAAACCACAAAAAGATCCAACAAAGAAAGAGAACTTCAGGCCAATTTCTCTTATGAATATAGATGCAAAAATACTAAATAAAATTCTTGCTAACCGAATCCAAGAGCACATCAAAACGATCATCCACCATGATCAAGTAGGCTTCATCCCAGGGATGCAGGGATGGTTCAATATACGGAAATCCATCAATGTAATCCACTACATAAACAAACTGAAAGAAAAAAACCACATGGTCATCTCATTAGATGCTGAAAAAGCATTCGACAAAATTCAGCATCCTTTCATGCTAAAAGTCTTGGAAAGAGCAGGAATTCAAGGCCCATACCTAAACATAGTAAAAGCAATCTACAGCAAACCAGTAGCCAACATCAAAATAAATGGAGAGAAACTTGAAGCAATCCCAATAAAATCAGGGACTAGGCAAGGCTGCCCTCTCTCTCCATATCTTTTCAATATAGTACTTGAAGTTCTAGCGAGAGCAATTAGACAACATAAGGAAGTCAAAGGGATACAAATTGGAAAGGAAGAAGTGAAACTATCATTATTTGCAGACGATATGATAGTTTACCTAAGCGACCCAAAAAACTCCACCAGAGAACTTCTACAGCTGATAAACAACTTCAGCAAAGTGCCAGGTTATAAAATTAACTCAAGCAAGTCAGTGGCCTTCTTGTACTCAAAGGACAAGCAGGCTGAGAAAGAAATTAGGGAAATAACACCCTTCACAATAGCCACAAACAACATAAAGTATCTTGGCGTAACTCTAACCAAACAAGCGAAAGATCTGTACAACAGGAACTTCAAGTCCTTGAAGAAAGAAATCGAAGAAGACCTCAGAAGATGGAAAAATATTTCTTGCTCCTGGATTGGCAGGATCAATATAGTAAAAATGGCCATCTTGCCAAAAGCAATATACAGATTCAATGCAATCCCCATCAAAATCCCAACTCAATTCTTCATAGATCTAGAAAGAGCAATTCTCAAATTCATCTGGAGCAACAAAAAACCCAGGATAGCTAAAACTATTCTCAATAATAAAAGGACTTCTGGGGGAATCAATATCCCTGACTTCAAGCAGTATTACAGAGCAATTGTGTTAAAAACTGCATGGTATTGGTATAGCAACAGGCAAACAGATCAATGGAACAGGATTGAAGACCCTAAAATTAACCCACAGACTTATGGTCACTTGATCTTTGATAAAGGAGCCACAACCATCCGATGGAATAAAGATAGCCTTTTCAACAAATGTTGCTGGTTCAACTGGAGGTCAACATGCAGAAGAATGCGAATTGACCCACTCTTATCTCTTTGCTCTAAGATCAACTCCAATTGGATCAAGGACCTCCACATAAAACCAGACACACTGAAACTATTAGAAAAGAAACTTGGGAAGACCCTGGAGGACTTGGGCACAGGGGAAAAGTTCCTGAACAGAACACCAATAGCTTATGCACTAAGATCAAGAATCGACAAATGGGACCTCATAAAATTACAAAGTTTCTGCAAAGCAAAGGACACTGTCAGAAGGACAAAACGGCAACCAACAAAGTGGGAAAAGATCTTTACCAACCCCACATCCGACAGAGGGCTAATATCCAATATATACAAAGAACTCAAGAAGTTAGACCGCAAAGAAACAAATAACCCTATCAAAAAATGGGGCACAGAGCTAAAAAAAGAATTTTCACCAGAAGAAATTCGGATGGCCGAGAAACACCTTAAGAGATGTTCAACATCATTAGTCATCAGGGAAATGCAAATCAAAACAACCCTGAGATTCCACCTCACACCAGTCAGAATGGCTAAGATTAAAAACTCAAGAGACAACAAGTGCTGGCGAGGATGTGGAGAAAGAGGAACACTCCTCCACTGTTGGTGGGATTGCAAAATGGTAAAACCGCTCTGGAAATCAGTTTGGCGGTTCCTCAGAAAATTGGGCATGTCACTTCCAGAGGACCCTGGCATACCACTCCTGGGCATATACCCAGAGGATTCCCCTACATGCAATAAAGACACATGCTCCACTATGTTTATAGCAGCCTTGTTTATAATAGCCAGAAATTGGAAGGAGCCCAAATATCCCTCAAAGGAGGAATGGATACAGAAAATGTGGTATATTTATACAATGGAATACTACTCAGCAATTAAAAATAATGAATTCATGCAATTTGTAGGTAAATGGTTAGACCTGGAAAATATCATCCTGAGTGAGCTAACCCAATCACAAAAGAATGCACATGAAATGCAATCACTGATAAGTGGATATTAATGAGCCCAGAAGCACTAAATACGCAAGACACAAATAGCAAGTCAAATGATTCCCAAGAAGAAGAAAGGAGAGGACCCTGAGCATGTAAAGATTGCATCCAGTTTAGTAAAGAAACCGAGGGGGGAGGGGGAATGATTGGGGAATAGTTGGGGGGGAGAAGAACTATGGGAACTATGGTGGGTGGGAACTGGGAAAGGGGAAAGCCTTTGAAATGTAAACATAGAATATAGAAAATAAAAATAACTAAAAAAATGTGAAAAAGGACTAATGAAGACTGCATAAATAGATAATAAATCAAATTAAAAATAAAGTGTTAGGCAGTGGTAGCATACACCTTTATTTTAAACACTCAGTACAGAACAAGTTGCAGGACATCTGTGGCTACACATACAAAAGAAAAACTGTCTCAAAGACAAACCAACAATACAATAACCAAACAAAATCACAATAGCAATGCAGTTGAAATAAAGTTCAACAAGGAAAATGCTCAGAGAAAACATGTCTGTTGCTCATACAGAAAACCAACGTTAAGATGGAAAATCTACACAGAAGAAGGTATGCTGGCTGAAAATATGACTCATTCAGTGAAGCACTTGCCACAAAGGCGTGACGCCCTCTGTTTGATTCCTTAAATCCACATTATAAAACAACAATGAAAATATAGTATCCCCCAACTGTAATCCTAACACTCTTATGGTAAGATAGAATGTGGAGAGAGGAAACTATCTTAAAACTGGCCATGAGTTAGCCTCACATATGCAGAGAGAAAACAAGAGATCCTTCTTCAAACTAAGTGAAAAATAAGGACGAATACCTGAGTCCATAAGATTGCCCACTGACATTTGTATTATGACATGTGCACACCCACACTAACAAATACAGAGAGAGGGGGGGGAGGGCGAGGAGGAGGGGGAGGGGAGGGAGAGGGAGAGGGGGGGAGGTTAAAGAGAAACAGACTAAGTAAAGTAAGTATAACAAAGAAAAAAAAAGAGCTAGGACAACCAAAACAATCCTTAACAATGAAAGCAGTGCTGGAGATATCAAGTTCCCTGATTTCAATTTATATTATTAAATTATAGTAATAAAACAGCATTATACTTGTATAAAAACAGACATGTTGATCAATAGAAGAGATGATATATATATAAACCCAAGTTCCTATAGCTATCAGATTTTCTTTTTTCATACTTTAATTGGTTATTTTAGTTTGCATTTCAAATGTTATCCTCCCTCCCATTATCCCCTCCACAAGCTCCCTATCCCCTCCTCTCTCGCCCTGCCTCTATGAGGGTGCTCCCTCACTAGCCCACCCACTCACTCCTTCCTCAGCAGCCTAGCATGCCTCTACACTGTGGCATCAAGCTTTCACAGAACCAAAGGCCTCTCCTCCCTTTAATGCCCAACAAGGCCATCCTCTGCTACATATGTGGCTAGAGCCATGGGTCCCTCCATGTGTATTCTTTGGTTGGTGGTTTACTCCCTGGGAGCTCTAGGGGTCTGGCCAGTTGACATTGTTGTTCTTCCTATGACACTGCAAACCCCTTCAACCCAAGCCCTACAGGGTTTGCCCTAACTTCCCCATTGGGGTCCCTGTACTCAAAAATATTAATCCAGAATTCCTCCTGTCAAAAGGAGATACATAGACATAGTGTGGAGCAGAGACTGAAGGAAAGGCCATCCAGAGACTGCCCCACCTGGGGATCCATCCCAGATACAGTCACCAAACCCAGACACTATTGTGGATGCCCAGAAATGCTGATATAGCTATCTCCTGAGAAGCTCTGCCAGAGCTGGACCAATACAGATGCAGATATACACAGCCAGATTTTATTTTATTTACTTTTTTACAAATTAGCTAACAATATACAATGGAGAAAACTCAGCCTCCTGCCCTTCCTCTGCCCACTTCATTTAACCTTTAGTTCATGATTTTTCTTCCCATCTCCCCCAACCTGTCTTCTATTCCCAATTTCTTGAAACTGTATTCCTATGGCTCCTTACTTAGTTCTTACTGGTTTCCTGAATTATATGGGTACTCCAATTAGAACATACACATCTAAAGTGTCATCCACATGTGAGAGAAAACACATGGCAATTCTTTGTCTGTGTCTGGACTACTTCAGCAGGGATAATTATTTCCAGTTACAACCATTTATCTGAGAATTTCATTTTTCTTTATAAGTGAACTTTCACTGAGTACATGTGACATATTTTCATTATTCATTCTTCAGTTGATGGACATCTAGGCTGCTTTCCTTTTCCATGGGAGGCCAAGTATCCGTGTTGAAGGATATAGAATGCTTTGGGAATATGCCCAGGAGTGGTATGACTGAGTTGTGTGGCAGATCTGTTTCTAGCTTTTTGAGGAATGGAGACACCAATTTCCATAGAGGTTGCATCATTTTGTACTAGCACTAAGAGTTTATATGTGTTTGCTGTGTGCACATCCTTGTAAGCATTTGTGGTCACTTGATGTTGAAGGGTTTTGGGGTTTGCTTTGTTCTGATTTGTTTTAATAGCCATGCTAACTTAAGTAGGATGAAATATCAAACTAATTTTAACTTTTATTTCCCTGATAGTAGAGGAGGGTGAACATTCTTAATATAATTCTCAGGTATTTCTCTTCTTTTGAAACATATGTGTTTTAGTTTCATGCCCCAATTTTAATTGTTCATTTGTTTCCATGATGTTCAGATTCTTGTATAAGATTTTTTTTTTAATATTTTAGAAGCTGACCTTTCCACAGAGGTAAGGATTATGAAGATTTTTTTTCCCATTTTATATGCTGGGTCTTTACTCAAATGATGGTATCCTTTGCTGCACAGAAAAAAAAAATTATTTCAAGAAGTCCATTTATTAATTTTTAGCATTAGTGCCCCAGGATATTAGTGCCCTTGTGGCACCTTTAAGAATGACTTGCCATGGTGAGCAATGTAATGGTTCATTGATGTTTCATCTGGGTAAGCTATTGTTTTCATCTATTGACAGCTTGCATGTATGGTTTCTTCTGAAACTATGATTGCAAGTTCTCACTGATGCTTCCAGTTCAATTTCAGATGGATTCCTCCAAATCCAGTGTATGATGTATGTGATGTCCTCAGCAATGGAATCTTACCTTCTTTTTCTGGAAGGCACTAAGGACATTGGCCATAGCATACATATATTGTTTGGTGTGTGTGCGTGGGGGGGGGAGGTTCCTTTTGGTGCCCCTAAGCAGAAACTTGAAAGGAGGTTTCTCATGCCTGAAAATGGGCTTTGTTAGATAATCTATGGTTTTTGAAAGGGTAAAAAAAAAACAGTCACTTCATTCAATAGAAGGGAGTTCTTGCTTGGCACTGTAAACATAGTCAATTATTCATGACCAAGGAGGAAGACATGGAATATAAAGGAGAAACTACTACTTCCAGTTACCTAAATCAGTATAAATTCTAGTACCATTATAAATATGTATCTTTATATTCACAAATAAGTTTAGCTCTCAGCCCTCATTACAGAACTTCTTTTTGCAGTTGATGGGGATGAATAAAGAAAGGCACGACTACAGGCACCCTGTGGAAGAGGAGGTGGAATGATTATAGGAGCCAGAGGAGATAAGGGACACCAAGGAAATAAGGCCTTCTAAACATACCGGGACCAATGTACATCTGAACTCACAGCAATTGTGTTAGCATACACAGGGACCACATGTTTCTGAGCCAGGCAAAATTCCAGAGCTGAGAAGGGAAGTACACACCAGCTCCCATCCCTAACCAAGAAGTTATCTCCAATTGAGAACTACTCACAGATGAAAACTTCATTTCTCTAATGTAGTCTTACTGGGTATACAAACCACTGTGAAGGTCACACACAGTGCCCACCAGTAGACACCAACACAAAATAAACTTAATAGTATTTTTGGAGGGTTTTTGTTTCATAATTCTTTGTCTAGGATTTTTCATTTTCTTTTCTTATCATAGAATACTTTACTTATATATTTTAGATTCTGATTTTGTAATTTTAGGTGATTTCTCTGTATGTTAATGTATATGTATCCACATTAATGTATATTTCTTATGCTTTTTCTTTGATTCTTTATCTGTTTGTTTGATGAGCTCTATCCAGATTTTTACTTTTTATTTTAGCTTGTTTTATTATTTTAGATGCCTCTTCGTTTTTTAATGAGAGCAAGAGGTGTGTAGACGTGGAGTGGAGAGGTGAGAAGGACTGGGAGTAGTTAAGGGAAGAGCCATAATCACAATGTATTGTGTTAAAATAAATCTGTAAAAAGAGAGAGGGGGGAGGGGAAGGGAGGGGAGAGGAGAGGAGAGGAGGGGAGGGGAGGGGAGAGGAGAGGAGAGGAGAGGAGAGGAGAGGAGAGGAGAGGAGAGGAGAGGAGAGGAGAGGAGAGGAGAGGAGAGGAGAGGAGAGGAGAGGAGAGGAGAGGAGAGGAGAGGAGAGGAGAGGAGAGAGGGGAGAGAGGGGAGAGAGGGGAGAGAGGGGAGAGAGGGGAGAGGGGAGAGAGGGGAGAGAGGGGAGAGAGGGGAGAGAGGGGAGAGAGGGGAGAGAGGAGAGAGAGGAGAGAGAGGGGAGAGGGGAGAGAGGGGAGAGAGGGGAGAGAGAGAGAGAGAGAGAGAGAGAGAGAGAGAGAGAGAGAGAGAGAGGAGCCCAGCCCTAACAGATACATCTGCAGCATAGCTCTTATTATTAAGGCACAGGAACATTATAGAAGAATGGACTAGAAGGCAGCAAGAGGCAAAGGACCCAGACATCAGCTGGGCGATAGTCTCTTTTAGTAAAAAAGGAGCAAGAGGAGGAAAAAGAAGAAAGAAGAAAAGAAAGGAGGAAGAAGGAAGAAGGAGAAGAAGAAACAGCAGAAGCAGCTGCCACTGCTGCCATGATGGGGAACAGGTAGATCAGGGAGGAGGAAGAAGGAAAAAAAAGGGAGCATGAAAGAGTGAATGTGAATATGATCAAGACACTGTATGAAGTTCTGTAAAAATAAACAAGTATATTTAAAAATACACCCTTTGTAATGAACACAATGACTCATTATTGAAAGATTAAAATGAACAAGCCAACAAAGACAGTTCTTCATATGCCAGGGACCCAAACTTGGAGAGAGTAAGAACTGCTGTGCTCCTCAGGCTAATCTCTGCCTTCTGCATGGGGGCATTAGTTACCACTATTTCACCTATTTTACATTTTCAAATATCTGCTGTCTGCCTCTCAGAAATTCTCTTTGTCCTTCTGGGTATATATCTTAGTGATTCTTTATTGTTTCAGTGGGTTCCTTGTGGCTTTAATACTCATTATATTAAAAGCCAAATTTAATGTTTTACATTTGTAGTTTTTCTATCAGTATGAATTCTATCTCACTTAAAAGAATATGCTGGAAGCTATATGTGAATAGTCTTCCTTATGAGAGATGTCTTATCTCAGGCAAAGTACTCTTAGTCTAGCAGGCAGCCCATTTGAACTCCCAGCAAGGAATTTTCCTAGAGGAACTCAAATTCCAATCCATATTTCAATTCCCATCATAACATCACTCTAACAACAAATATTAAGCAAATGTATACTTGAGCATATTCAGTCAGAATCTTTCTTCTTAAAATAACATTTATAATTAGAATTACAACTTCACACAAAAGATGATTCTAGCTTTCCCAAATGCTTGTCTGTAATCTACACTACAATTACTACCTAATTAAAATAAAAAGTCACATCTAGCAGGGCATGGTGACATGGGCTTCCAAATCCACCATTTGACAGGTAGAAGCAGGAGCATCAAAATTCATACTCATCCATCATTCAGAAAATTTGAGGCCTGTCTAAAGATATAAGAGATTTTTGTCTTAAAAAAAAATGTTAAATTTCAGTTCTTATAGAAAGTCTAAATAATGCTATATAAAAGACAAAAGTCAGTGATAAGATACTACTTCAAAATTTAATGAATGGTTAAAATCATAAACATCTGAGAAAAATAATTATCATATACTTATTACAAACCTGTGCTGGTGGTACTTGCAATGGATTGTTATCCAAAATTATTACTTGTAAATGATGCAGCTTCCTATAGCAAACAGGAATTTCAGTTACTTTATTACAGGAGAAGTCCAACTTGACTAAGGGGAGATCTCCTAATTCTGTTCAGAAAGGAAAACAAAGTAAGTTAAATGTTGTATGGTTACTCTATTACTCAAGTGAGTAAAAACAGTGACTATCTTACCATCAGGCAAAACCTGAAGGTTATTTCTTCTTATATTTAGCTCTTTAAGGGAATGTAATTTTCCCATTTGTTGAGGAAGGACCTGGATCTCATTGCAGCTAATGTCCTAAGGAAGACAAGAAAATAAAGTGTAATAAAACTAAAAAGTACAAACATACTTTCAATTTTAAACATTAAGCACATGGCAAAATTGCTAGCAAAGTTACTTCTAATTTCCCCCTCTGGCAGGATTTTATTTGTATTGGATCATAAGTCAATATACTATTATCAATAAAAAATTTTCTGTGAAAATATGAGATTAAATTTAGTAAGTACACAAGTAAAACTCTCAGCTAAAGAACAAATTTCACCACAGAAATTACAATGAGCCAAATGTTCAAGGTGAGATAAAAATACTATGGATAACTATCAACCAAATGAAATAATCTGTCAATTATTATAATTCATTTTAGACTATTTAGGAGAATAAAAACCTCAAAAAGTCTAGGATTCAGAGGTGCAAGATAGAAAGGCACCATAGTCACGGTATGTTTAAATATGAAAGTTACAAGCACATATATGAGCAGTTCAAATCCCACTCAAAGATGCTCAAAATGAGCAAGAGTCTGAAGTCTCTCAAGGCTATACACATGTAACCCTGATTTAAAGGGCAATCATCGAAAGACCTTCTGGGGAAAAAGAATAAGGAAATCTACAACTGTGCAAGTTTCTTTAAATATAGATAGATATAGATATAGATACACATGCATATATAAAAAGTTTAAAAATGGAGTCAGCCAATAATAGTGCAACAATGACACTATTAGACAATATATACTATCAAATAAAAAGCCTATGTCCAGAATGGGTTATTTCTTTGAGAGAACATGGCCAATGAGGCTCTGCAGACCCCAAAATATTAAATATCACAGGCTCTTGCTATTGTTGTTGGTTATATTCCAAACACTGACAGTAAGACCCCTTTTTTAGAAGATAAGTCCTACTTGAGACCTAGGACATGGAAAAATCCAGCTAGAACTCAGCATGAAGCTTCATCCCTACTGTATAACTTCCATATTTCTAAAAGGTACTATGCATACAACAAAAAGAGAAAAGTAAGCATTAATATTACCCAGATATGAATCCTGTAGTCTGCTACCAGGCTTGTTGGTACAATAGTGGCATTAATACTGTGAAAGTAAACAATGACTCTCTGATAGAATTGAATGTGTGGCTCACAAGATGAAACCCATACCTGGCACCATTTTCATACCACAGACTTGTGGCTAGGCAGGTCAGAGACCATAAGATAGAACCTATTACTGCTAATCTGTAAATACCCTGTATGTTGATGAAGAATTTATATGGCTATTTTGTAACATTGTTTATGAACTCCTGGGTATTAATGAAATTCTGCATAATAACATTATTTGTAGTGTACAACAAATGAGAGAGAACTTATTTCTAGGTACTACAAATGCCAACTGTCATTAGTTTTTATTTTGTTTTATAAAGAGACATTTAAATGTATTCAGTTGTTTTCTTATATAGAAAAGGCTAAAAGTTTAAAGCACCATTTTATACAATCAATATTAAATGTTTCCAAGCTGTTACTGTGTATAAAATACCTTCAATATTTATAAGCCAATATAATAAATTAAGAGAAGCCATACTTCTGGCACAATAAAATCATGGAACTAAATCAGGAGTACACATTCGTGTAGAATGTTACTGTTAAAATATATTCCATACAATCTGTTGAACGTGAGAAATATTTAGCATCTCTCATTTTTCCAGACTCTTTATGCTATGTATTCTGTGTTATTCTTACCTAAAGAAAGAGGATGAATATGTATTTATATTGATGTATAACTAAAAAATATGCACAGAGTTGGCTAATTATGTTCACTTTTTCTTGTATTTAGATTCCTGAGGTTTTTCATTTCTATTACATTGAAACTTCCGTATTTGAGAAAAGTTTTTAATTGGTTGTTTTTAAAAGTATAGTCAACTATTCGTCGGTGTAAGTACACTTCACTCCTTCAGTTGAAGGCCACTCGTCCATGAATATATAGGCAGTACAGATTGAACTTGATGGGCTTTTAATATGTTAAAAAGAGGACACAGAGTTGGGTGGGGAAAGAAACTGGCTGGATCTGGGAGGGAAGGGGGCAGTTGTAAGAAACAGTGAATGTTATTAAAATTGTATGTAATTCTTAAAGAACTAATACATCTGAGAAAAAATTATGGAAGCTGAAGAATTCAGCAACTATTAACATTTGGCTCTCAAAATTTCTAATACCTAATAACTAATAAATCCACATAGTTCAATTTAAATAACTAGATCACTCAAAAAATGAAGTGATTGAAACAAAGGTAATGAGGATGTATAAACTGAAAAAAGAAATGGTGTTAAATTTTCAGTACTAGACATGCATGTAGATTACAAGTATTTAAGGGAAGAGAAGTTGTGCACTTCTTCATATGGTAGCCAAGGTCAATAGATAAAACTGAGAGAAGCATGCATTTTGGTTAAAAATACTAACAAATACAGTTCTCAAGAGAACTAGGAATGGTTCAAATACACCCAAAAAACTGTCCATGTTGGATATATGTAAGTAGATTTATCAGAGCTTCCTACATTAGGAAGCAATTGTATCTGATAATTTCTGGGATCTTTTATAACCCCCAAATTGTATAGCTCTAAAGCATAAAGTGAAATTGGATGTGAAGTTGTGCCTTAATACACAAAATCCTGACACTTCTGATTATTATACTTTATAATAATATGTTCCCACTATATTGTAAATATATTCGACAACAAAACATCTGTTCCTCGAGAGAAATTAAAATCCTACTTTATTTTAGAGAAAACTTCTAAAATACCAATATATTGGGAAAGCTTTACCTGACTATAGCGCAGAAAATAGAAAATAAGCAGCATAGCAAAGCATAAGAATGAGGTAAGAGAAAATACATGGAAAGAGCTCAATACTTGAGTATGGTTATATTTTGCTCTGGAGGTTCAATGTCCTTTAAAATGTACACTGTTATTATGTAGCGATATATCAACTTCTACAATTAATTGCATATAATTGCCTCTTTACATTTACTTTGGTTATAAAAGTGTTATAAAGTCATATGAACATATTAATCAAGTAATTTATTTTCTTACTACTACTTCCATTTGTTATTTGTTCATTTCTTTCTTTTCATGACATGGGAACTCAGTAGGTACCCTGGCTTGATGTACAAACACAGAAGCTCAAACGACCATGCTGCCTTCCCCCTGGAGTAGCTAGGAGCTGAGACTCCAGGCATGCAGCAGTGTCCTCACAGCTGGATTCACTGCCTTTACCACTCTTCTCCAAGCCTCCTCATCAGCTCCTTAAAACCTTAGAGGAAAAAAATCTCTTACGAACATCTCTGTCAGCAAAGTGAATGAACAAATAATGATTCACTTTGAAACATATGTCTGAAAGCATGTGACCAAGCTTCCTAAAGTCTCTAATATTAAGGAATCACTAAACCTTCATTACTGTTACTGTTGGCTAGGAGCTAAAATCAGACTTAAATAAATGTAACTGAGACTGCTATCCTACTGAATTTAGGCATATACCAAGTTATGCTTTTAAAATAATCAGTGAAATTCCACAATACATACAATTCCAAAAGAAAAAGGTAAATATTATATGTGATATATATACATATACATATATATATAATTTAATACAATATTTAACTCACCAACTCCATCAAATCTTTTAATTTTCCAATTTCTTCTGGAATGGATACGAGTTTATTATTGCTGACAACCAAAACTTTAAGGGGAAGGTCAAATAGGTATTTTGGCAATGTTGATAGAAGATTTCGACTAAAAAAAAAAAAAGAAGTGTCATTATGAAAAATGTCTGATTTTCAATGTGATCTAACAAAATACAAAAGCAGCTTAATAATAAATCATAAGTTTTCAATGACAATTATTGAGTGTTTCCTTTAAAACAAGAGCACCGCTTTCTGGAGTCTACCTTCCTGAGTTCTTTGTATATCTTGGATATAAGCCTCTGTCGGATGTAGGGTTGGTAAAGATCTTTTCCCAATTTGTTGGCTGCCATTTTGTTCTTTTGACAATGTCCTTTGCCTTACAGAAACTCAGTAATTTTATGAGGTACCATTTGTCAATTCTTGATCTTAGAGCATAAGGTACTGGTGTTTTGTTCAGGAAATTTTCCCCTGTGCCCATGTCCTCAAGGGTCTTCCCCAGTTTTTTTTCTATTAGTTTCAGTGTGTCTGGTTTTATGTGCAGGTTCACTTGGACTTGATCTACTTGGAGTTGAGCTTAGTACAAGAAGATAAGAATGGATCAATTCTCATTTTTCTGCATGTTGACCTCCAGTTGAACCAGCACCATTTGTTGAAAAGGCTATCTTTCCCCCCGCCCACCCACTGGATGGTTTTAGCTCCTTTGTCAAAGATCAAGTGACCATAGGTGTGTGGGTTCATTTCTGGGTCTTCAATTCTATTCAATTGATCGGCCTGCCTGTCATTATACCAATACCATGCAGTTTTTAGCACTATTGCTCTGTAAAGCTGCTTGAGGTCGGGGACACTGATTCCCCCAGAAGTTCTTTCATTAATGGGGTACAGAACTAAACAATGAATTTTCACCTGAAGAATATCGAATGGCTGAGAAGCATGTAAAAAAAATGTTCAACATACTTAGTCAGCAGGGAAATGCAAATCAAAACATCCCTGAGACCTCACATCAGTCAGAATGGCTAAGATCAAAAACTCAGGAAAAAAACAGGTGCTGGTGAGGATGTGGAGGAAGAGGAACACTCCTCCACTGCTGGTGGGGTTGCAAGCTGATACAACAATTCTGGAAATCAGTCTGGTGGTGCCTCAGAAAACTGGGCATGACATTTCAGGAGGACCCTGCTATACCACTCCTGGGCATATACCCAGAGGATTCCCCAGCATGTAATAAGGACACATGCTCCATTATGTTCATAGCAGCCCTGTTTATAATAGCCAGAAGCTGGATACAACCCAGATCAATGGAGGAATGGATACAGTAAATGTGGTATATATACACAGTGGAGTACTATTCAGCCATTAGAAACACTGAATTCATGAAATTCTTAGAGAAATGCATGGACCTGAGTGAGGTAACCCAATCACAAAAGAACCCTCATGGTATGCACTCACTGATAAGTGGATATTAGCCTAGAAGCTTGGAATACCCAAGACACAATTCACATATCAAATAAAACCCAAAAAGAAGGAAGGAGTGGCCCCTGGTCCTGGAAAGGCTCAGTGCATCAGTGTAGAGGAATACCAGGACAGGGAAGTGGGAAGGAGTGGATTAGGGAACAGAGGAAGGGAAGAGGGCTTATGGGACTTTCGGGGAGGGGGGGATCCAGGAAAGGGAAAATCATTTGAAATGTAAATACACAATATATCAAATAAAAAACAGAAAAAGTAAAATAAAATAAAACAAGAGCATGAAAATTCCTTTCGTGCCCCATCTAATCTGTTCATTAACTCAACAAAATAGAGAGTATTAGCTTCAAGATAAAAAATGAAAATTGAAGGCAAAAGTGCACTAAGTAACTTGCCTAGTTTATACCAAGGATTCAAACATAAGTTAGAGAATACCAGGACCTTCTTCTGAAGAATGCCTCTATAACCCTAACCATGGAAATGCTCTCAGGGAAATTTGCTTAAAATGAAGAAAGAAGTTATTTTTTAAAAGATCGGTATCTTTGAAAGTGGAGAGATGGGCCAACAGTTATGGATATGGACTGCTCCTGGAAACCAAATCTGGTTTCCAGCACCTGCTGGGGGCAATTCACCATCCCCTGTAACTCCAGTTCCAGGGAATCTGACACCATCTTCTGTCCTCCACCTGCATTGCACTCATATAAGCACGCACACATGCACACACACACACACACACACACACACACACGCATGTACACAAGTTGTCTAGACAGGCTTTCTCTGTATAGTTTTAGCTGTCTAGGAATTCACACTGTACTTTGCCCTATCATTAGCATCAAATCACATCACAAAGATCTGGCTCCTTCTGCTTCCTGAGTGCTGGGATTAAAGGCTTGCACTACTGCCTCCAGTACTTGGCTTACAACATTTTACTGAATACCTACTATGTGTCAGTAAATGTTCAGAATAACTCATAAGAAATAACACAACTGTCCATCACAACAATCTACTTTAGGAAGACACTCATCATAAGCCCCATTTTGAAAAGAAAAATAAACTACAAAGAGGGCAAGTAAAACATTCTTTTTGCTTCTTTTTGTTGAGCTCTTTTTTTATTGGATATATTTTTTATTTACATTTCATTTCCCTTTTCCTGGTTCCCCACCCCCCAAAGGTCCTACATGCAATAAGGATACATGCTCCACTATGTTCATAGCAGCTTTATTTATAATAGCCAGAAGTTGGAAAGAACCCAGATGTCCCTCAACGGAGGAATGGATACAGAAAATGTGGTATATATACACAATGAAGTACTATTCAGCCATTGGAAACAATGAATTCTTGAAATTCTTAGAGAAATGGATAGAGCTGGAGAACATCATACTAAGTGAGGTAACTCGGTGTTCAAAAGAATACCCATGGTATCCACTCACTGATAAGTGGATATTAGCCTAGACTCTTGGGACAACAAAGACACAATTCACATATCAAATGATGTCTGACAATAAGGAAGGAGTGGACACTGGTGCTAGAATGGACCAAAACATCAGTGTAGGGGAATACCAGAACAGGGAAGTGGGAAGGAGTGGGTGGGGGAACAGGGGGAGGGAAAAGTAAAACTTTCTTAGGTTACACAGATGATCAGGGTTGAAATGAGGTCAATCTCGCTCTGGTATCTTTCCCCTTAATGTTCTATAGTCAAAAGTCAAATTAAGACAGATTAACCCAGTTTAACTCACAATCAAAATATAGAGAAGACAATATTCCAATTAAATACTAGCAAGCACTGACAAGCAAAAATCTTATCATTTTTTCCTACTTTTCTAATTAGCATTAAGAGACCTGTACCTCATATTTTATATAAAATATATATTAACAAAAGCTCCATGTTATTCAGGCAAGAATGAGGAGGGAAGGAAAGACCCTTCACCACATCATATCTCTGCAGAGTATATCTAGAAATATTAGACTGGCTTTGAAATAGAGGTCATTTGTGTGTGTGTGTGTGTGGTGTGTGCGTGTGTGTGTGTGTGTGTGTGTGTGTGTGTGTAACAAAAGGGAAGGATAATGTTTTTTACTTACTAATCCAGAAGGACTTCAGAAATGTGCAATGTCCTATGTCCCACTCATAATCCTTTATACACTATGCCATTTTATGTAAGGAAACTCAATATTGATTGCCGTTAGTATTTGAGATGAATGTCATTGTCCCACAGACACAAAAGAACAACTGTATGAATATACAGCTCTTTGCAAACAACTAAACAGAGTTTTTTTCATTTTTAATATAGGGATAATACAAGACATATGGACATGATGTTGGAATATTAAATGAAGTAATATAAGTCAAATACTTGGGATATAGACCGCCTGGCATGCGGTAAATACAAATTAAGCGTGAATTAGCTAGAAATTTCATTCTAGCCAATAACAATTGTAAATTGCTTGCCTAGCATCCACAACCCCCGGGATTGATCCCCATCACTGAAAAATAAAATATGTTAAACTTAAAGGTGCCCTGTCCTCTCATTTTCCAAACACATCATCCCAATCTACCTATTTTTGAATTGGTAACATCACAATTAATAAAACTTCATATAAATCATTTGACCTTTGGGGGTGGGGAACCAGAAAAAGGGAAATGAATTGTAAATATAGAATATATACAATAAAAAAATCAAAAAAAAGAAATGTAAAGAAAGAAAATATCCAATAAAAGAAAAAACGAAAAAAAAATCATTTGTCACTATACTCTAACTAGAGTGCTATATAAATCAATTCAGATGACTGGTCAGCAAATGGTAAAAAATATTCATATTCTAAAGTTGTCCTCTCAAAGTGAGACCTAATTACAAACACATGTGTTGGTAAAGGAATTAGCAAGGGACCTTTGCGAAAATGTAGTTCCCACAGCAGGTCTACCAGGACAGAATCTCTTAACAAGATCCCCAGACAATTCCTGTGTGTGAAACTTTGAGAAACACTGCCTTAAAGAACAATATGAAAAAACCTACAAAATAATGTAAGCATAAATAAAACACATTCCTTTACTACTAAAACTGATAGACTTATAATATTGCAAAATTTGTTTTATTTATTTAGTAAATAATAATTATACATAAATATATTATATTTATATAATTTACTTTAGTATACTTTATATTATGTTAGAATATATTATAATATTTTATTTTAGAATAATGTATTTTGTATTATAGCTAATATATAATATTTATATTATTAATTATATTATAGTTAAATATAATAAAATGCATCATATTTATTTTATTGTTATTTTTGTTGTTGTTGTTGATATGAGTATTTTCCCTGCATGTACGTATGTATGTGCATCATGTTTATTCTTGGTGCCTGATGAGGTCAGAAGTCATTGGGTCCTCTGAAACTGAACTTAAAGTTGAGCCAACATAGGGGTTCTGGGAAGCACACCCTGGTCCTCTGAAACAAGAAGGCTATCCTCTTAACTGCTGAGCTACATTTTCAGCACCTACAAGATTTATTTTTAAAAGTTTGCTTACCTGATGTTAAGGTATGTTAACATCTGTAAATTCTTAATGGCTTCAGGAATGGTTTTGATGCAATTATGATAGAGGTTTAATGTTTCAAGTGGTGCGAATAACCACACATCTGAAGGAATTTCTGTAAAACGATTTCTGGAAAGATCTGAAAAATAAAATCAATGATTGAGTAACAAGTAAACACCTAGATATATAGTAACAATAGGAAAGTCTCCCTAACCATCCCCTGAGTCCTCATTACTTTCAGTCTCTCTCCTCCTTCATGGCCACATTACAGAAATCCAATATACAACTAAATTTAATAAGGATTTTTTTCGATCCACACATAGGTTTCTATTCATTCTCATATTCTCCAAGGTTATCAATAGCCTCCACATCATTAACCTCTCCATCTATCTGGGAAATTTTTCATTCCTTGACCTAGAAGAGTACCTTTCTGATCTTGCCCTAAATTTCTGTAATGATATACATATGTTCTCCAATCTAGTTTACACAAAAATAAAATTATAGTAGTATCACTTAAGCATTATTCTTTTATTAGATTTGCATTTGTTAGATAAAATTTTGAATGAAATTAGGACAACATACAATGGACTATAAGAAATTACCCAAAAAGATTTTGTTTCTTCCAATCAAAAAAAATATACCCTTTTTGCTAGATAGTTGTTTTTGGAAAGTATGTTGAACACTATAACAGCATCTATCCACTCTGTAGCCTTAACTGTCAAGGAAACAAGCAAAAGAAACCTGTAAAATACAAGTATCAAAACAATTATCAAATTAATTAGCTTATCATGGAAATATCATTGTTTGTACTAGTTTATTATACTGAATTGGCCTAAAATATATGAATCATTTAGAAAAGGATTATCTTCATCACAGAGAACATCTACAGTCCAACTTGGCCTAGCATGTGTTCTACCCTCAGAAGGAAAACAATTTCCTATCAATGCTGTTCAACAGCATCACTGCAAGGGAAAAATCCTATTAATCAATGGAGTCAATTCCTTCTTCAGAACATAAACATGTATGCATTACTACACATGGACATTGAAAGCAAAGGCACAAGTCAAGAGATGACTGTCATCCCCACGGAATGGAAAAGTTTATGATTGGCTAAAGAAGGCTTGAACAATAATTTTGTAAGCAAATAATTTGAAAATTAATTTAGATTAAACTCAAGATAAGATTCTTAATATAGAATTACTAGAAACCAAAATCTGAACACTACCCAGATTCCCAAAGTGTGAAGTAAAGGGAGGAAATGAAATAATTTTTTTCTACATTTATGGTTCTCCCTCTTATTCTTATAACTTCAGAATGTTAGGAATCAAAGTTATTTTTTACCATTACTTTGAAATTCTAATGATAAAATTATGCCCACTACATTCTTCTATACAGCATCTTATATGAATTACTGATAAATAATTCAATGAACCCAGAGATAAAATATGGTGTTTTTAAATGAGGTAGAAAAACACTAGAAAAGAGAGAAATTGATGGACTTTGAAATGTATTTAGCATTGGTACAAAATAAGGAAGGGAAGGGAGGAGCTATGTGGAATAAGTAAGAATTAAGAATCAAAAACTACCATAGAATTCTAGCCTAACATTTGGTGGATGATACCCAATAAAGAATTGGAATTGGTACCAGATTTCTATTGCTATGCAGCTATAGGTGATATTTTTCTTGAAGAAATGTTGTAATTTACTTTATCAGATGGTTATCAATCTCAAGTGTGATGTCTCAGATAAATAAAATTAGAAATAAATTGAATAACATTAATGCAATAAATCACAGAAATAGAAAATGTCACTTAACCTCTGAGTACTAAGAGAGATCAAGAATGGCCATCAGATGGGATGTGGTACGTACACCTAATTCCAAATAAATCTCTGAGTACCAGGCCACCCTGATCTACAGAGCAAGCTTTAGGACAACCAGGACTACACAGAGAAACTTTTCTCTAAAACCAGTATATGAATGAATGAATGAATAAAAAGCAAATACTGAAAAATTATTCTCATGAGAAAAGATCCTAGATTTAACAAGGACAAATATTAATAAAAATGACTTTGTTAAGATTCATAGCAGCCTTACCTGTGATAGCCAGAAGCTGGAAACAACCCAGACGTCACATGACAGAAGAATGTATACAGAAAATGTAGTTCATTTACACAACGGAATTCTACTTAGCTATTAAGAATGAGAATATCCTGAGTTTTGCACGCAAATGGATGGAACTAGAAAATATCATCCTGAGTGAGGTAACTCAGACCCAAAAGGACATGTATGGTATGTACTCACTAATAAGTGGATATTAGCCCAAAACAAGTATAGAATATTCAAGATACAGTCCACAGAACTCAAAAAGGTCAACAAGCTGAAGGGACCAAGTGAGGATGCCTCAGTCCAACTTGGGAGGGAGAAGAAAGCAACCCCAAGTGGGAAAGGAGAGAGGGACCTGGGAGGGAAAGTGGACAGGGGGAGGGGGTAGAGCAGAACCTCATCTGTCTGATATTGAGTGAGGGAAAAGGACTGAAGCCCTGAGGGCCATCAGAAAGAATGGAAACAAGCAACCTCCAGTGGTAGGAGGTTGTGGGACCCCCCAGAATGCAACAGAGACCTGGGAGGTGAAAGACTCTCAGGACTCAAAGAGAGGGACTTTAGATGAAATGCCCTACATTGGGGAGAGGGAACTTGTAGAGCCACCTCCAGCAGAAGACAGGGCATCAAATGAGGGGGTTGCCATCCCACAATCAAAACTGTCACCCATAACTGTTCCTGACTGAAAGAACTATAGGGATGGAAATGGAGAGAAGCATGTCCAGGGGTCCAGGGACAGGCCCAAAATGGGATCCAGCTCAAGGGGAGGCCCCAAGGCCTGACACTATTACTGAGGCTATGTAGCACTCACAAAAAGGGACCAAGCATGACCTCACTCGTCAAGACCAACAAGCAGCTGAAAGAGTCAGATGCAGATATTTGCACCCAACCAGTGGGCAGAAGCAGCTGACCCCTGTGGTTGAATGGGGGAAAGGCTGGTGGAAACTGAGGGTGAGGGTGTCCCTGCAGCAGTCTCAATTAATCTGGATCCCCAAGATCTCTCAAACACTGGACCACCAACGAGGCAGCATACACCAGCTGACATGAGGCCCCCAACACACATACAGCAGAGGACTGCCTGGTCTGTGTACATTCAGAGATGGTGTGCCTAACCCTCAAGAGAATGGAGGCCCCAGGGAGTTTAGAGGTCAGGTGGGTTGGGAGGTGGAGGGTGGGGACGTCCACGTGAAGACAGGATGGGGAGGAGGTATGGAATGTAGAATAAACAGTCAGAGGGTGGACTTGGAGAGGAGTAAAATCTGGAATGTAAAAAAATAAATGAATAAATAAGTATAAAGAGATAATTTAAATGATATAAAAACATTTATTTTACATATTTTAATAACATTTTATATGATGTGTTTTGTTTATTTTCTTTCAAAAGATGTTAAATTACAAAGTATTACTATAAGCCCCTCTAGATTTTAATTATGTTTATATTCATAAATTGTTGTCTGAATGAATTCCTGTTTATTTACTATAAGACAGTTAA
Organism: Apodemus agrarius; assembly: GCA_964023405.1. Taxonomy (NCBI): domain Eukaryota; kingdom Metazoa; phylum Chordata; class Mammalia; order Rodentia; family Muridae; genus Apodemus; species Apodemus agrarius. Next base: position 107,708,374 of record OZ030010.1, read on the forward strand.
AATTACAGGATTATTCTAACTGAATGGAATTATAACAAAGCATAACGAAGTGAATAGTGAAACCCCATCTGTGGCATAGGCCCTAATTAAGGGAATCTAGTTCTAGCGTGTTTCCTATTGTAAATTAGTATAAACATCCCTTTTAAGCATTGGGTGAGAAAATAACACTGCCAAAACAATACTACACCACTAAGGAAACACAGTAGTAACACAAAATCATTTATGTCTTAATTTTATGAACTATTTCACACTTAACCATATGACATGTTTACCCGGAAAAGAGTAAAGATTGACTTACAGAGATGTAATACATAAAAGTAAAGTAATTTCAAATATTTATCTTGCAATATATACCTAATAAAAGAGCTTTAGAATAATAAAAACTATTTAATTACCATTTATACTCAGGAAACTGGAATAACACAATAATGCACTATGATTTTCAAGAAATATCCATAACGTTGGAGTTTCAACATAGTTCCAGTAAAATACGTAAATACATGAACAGAAAAATAAATTTTTTCAGCAAGACCATGAATATAAACTGTTAATATATTCCTTGTTGAGATTCATGTCAAAACAATTTCAAAATGTACCTCCTCAGGGAGCACTAACGTCTTGGGAAAAGACAATTATAGAGATGTTCATCTTTTCATCATTAAATATCATCTTTCAATTGTAGACTGAATGGTGGCCCTCACTTGTAATCAGGTCTAATTACTAGAACCTGCATTATATTTTGCAAATATAATTAAGAATCTTGCCATATTGACATACCTTGGATCATCTAAATATCTGTATCTATATCATCTATATCTGATTATATGTGCCTTTGTAAGGAAAAAGGCAGAGCAAGCAGAGAGCAATGGCACACATTTGAGACCAGCCTGAACTACATAGTGACACTACTTCCCACAGAAACGGTAAAGGGGAGAAGCAGAAGGAAACTAGACAGATACATTGAAGAGAGAGACACATAAGGAGAGATATCAACATTGGAGTAATGTGTACAGATATTTTCAGAAGCCACCTGAAGGTAGAAGACAAGACATGGAATATCCCCTCCAGCTTTCTAGAAGGTGTCCCTGAAACTTTGGTTTTCATCTCATAAAACTCACTTCAGACTTTTGATCTCCATAACTATAGCAGACTCAGGTTTTACTACTGTGAACCACTAAGTTTATGATAATTTTTAGAGAAACCACAGGAAACAAACAGATCTCACATTAATCATTTACTATAATTATTGGATGAATGCCTTTAAAGTTTTAATAGCTATGTACTGTGGTATTTGGCAGCACATGTAATAAAAAAACACATAGCTATGTGGTTTTTCTTGTGCCTCAAGGTGACACTTCATTTAATTAATATCCTTAGGCATTATCACATTATAACAAGTACCCAGTTTTTCCTTTGTCTCGTTTCTAAACATAAATCATATCAACCATTACTGACTGTAAGTCAGCAGCAGACAGATTGCAGTTTACTGTTTCCTGCCTTCCTACAAGACACTATAAAAAAATCTGACAGCCTTTTAGAGATGCTAATTGAGCCTCTGAAATAATCTAATCAAAATGGCACTCTGTATCACTGTTAGCTTCAGAGACCAAGAAAATTGGGGAAAGGAGGAGGAAGTCAGATGGAATGGAAGTCTGTTAGCAGTCTTCCAAGCTGCAACCATAAGCACCACAGATGGGTCCATCTGCTGCCCAATGTAATGCCTGGCCCATCAGCAGCAGTTTTGCCAAGGTACAGAAAAAGATTTTCAGAAATTATCCCAATATCACACTAAATGTGCTACTTATAGAGTGATATTTTTAGTGGAAGTATACAAGTTGCCAAACTGTAAACTAAGAGAAATGAGTCATTTTTAGTCAGTGCTATCTAGTGATACAGACTACCACAGTACCTTATTAATATATGAAGCCCAGATCATGTTTCTCTCTAGAAAAATTTCTAATATTTACATAAATTGTTAGAATATATCTTCATCATTATCTGATAGCATCGTATCATCATAGATTTTTCAGCTCATACGCAAACAACACAATGACATGAGACAGACAGGAAGGTAGGTGGGAGGAAGAAAGAAGGAAAGAATTTTCTGCTTAAAGGAAAATTGTTTAATGTATAAATTATTTGAAGTCAGAATTCAAAATTCATATCAGTAGGACTGAGCCACACACACATCATAAATTACATCAGAATCCATGCACTTGTCATAGATTATCTCTAACCCTTATGCTAATTTTATGCAGTAGCTATCATTCCTTATTATACATATGAAGCAAAGACAGATTGAATGACATATTCAATACAGGGGGGAAAAAACCTGACAGCACTGGGCTTCTGAACTTAAATCAACTTCAAAGGCCATGCTCTCTATATAATTTTCCTCTTCTCTACTAATAGTACCTCCTGTCTCACATTTCAAATATTCTGATTCCAACCACAAACCAGGGTCAGAGATATGATAACTCCTCTAAACAAGTACACACCAAAGACTGATTTCTGTAACAGGAAACCGAACACAGATATTAGTTAAGTCCCAAATTCAGTCTTAGAAAGTAATCAACAGTATTATAAAGCCCTCAGCTGTTCCTAATTTTATCAATACACAATTGTTTGCTCTGAGATAAGATACAGTCTTGTTAGTGCCTTAAAATGAATTGGCTCTTATTAGTGTTTCAAGATTTTAATCAATTCATTAAATAAGGATTAAAGAGAACTAAGTAAACCAATTCATTCTAAAGGAGTATAGCAAAATAGACAGAACCATTGAGTTTATTGAAGGGACCACAAAAGGTCTGAAATGTTATGCTACTTGTAAGAGTACATGTTAGCTTAAAGCTGCATATGGATGCTAGAAAAAAGTCATGAGACTCCTGTATGAAAAATAAAAGACTTTAGAACTCGCAGCCAATAATGTGGAATGAAGAGAATATTCATATTTGTTTCACTTGCCTTTAAAATCCTACTGAGCCAATGTAGGTGTGTGAATTCTGGTACATCTTATTGTAAGAGTGATGTGACAGAAGAGTACCCACATCATTTATAGCAGTAACCATGCTTCCCCTGTGTCTTAAGTAATGTATCCTTATTTTACAGGACAGTGTGGTTGTACATTGCCCTAGAGACAGAACAGAATTCTTTGAAGGATGCTAGCCAGTCTGACCTTCACTATTGAAGGAAAACAGCTCACCATCTTTGCAAGGCTGCTCACCATACAAGCATCCATGAAAAGAGAATCTGACAAACAAACCTCACAAACAGTGACAAATCTGACAAACAGTGTCTCACAATGAAGAGGTATGGAAACTTAAAAGCCTATTGAGAACTGTCTACAAACAGTATCTTTCCACAGTCCAGCAAGGCTTAGAAGTTACAGCTTATAAACTGGGAATATGGTCAAGAGCAGAATGATTATTTGACAGGATGAGCCTCTGGGTTCCATCCCAAGTATCAAAGGGAAAAATGGTCACAGCATAAACACAATTGTGCAAATTAATATCTAGATATTGTAAGTAGCAAATTCCATGTAGCCACATAAGATTCTGATAATCACCTTCCAAAACTTATCTTCCTATTTTGCAGGTAGCATCTTTAATTGACTTGTTGTCATTCATTTAATTGAATTCATTAAACATTAACTGGGGGTGAAGAAATAAGCATTAAGGTAAGGTCAGACACCAACTACAGGCAATAATAACAATTCTTGTCCAACTCTAGCATCAAATGGTATCACATTAGCTAATATTAGAACAATTTCAGTGACTGAAGAAATACAAAAGGATCACCTTCACTTATTTCAACCAAAATTATAACTTTTATAAACGTCTTCAGAGTGAACCATATACTATCATTCTTAGGGTGTACTTTTTGAAGGTATAATGTAAATTTCACAAAATTTTAAACTACTTAAAATGAAACACTAGACTATACCAGAACACACTTCTGATTTTGTAAGAGACTTCAAACATTGTTTAATCCATCATTATTAGTTTGCTGAAAATAAGTAGATATTTTCTAAGAAACTAAAATCTCTAGAAGACATAACCAATGGGAATAAAAGACAATTCATCAATTTGTGCATAAGATAAATAAGAAAAATAAGATTCATAAGAAAAATAAGATACATAAGAAAAATAAGATACATTTAGATAACAAACAAAAATAATATAAGTTAGAACATTGTTGTTATGACATGGACTATATATAACAAAATTATGCTATTGGAGAGTACATAAAAATGAACAAGTTGTTTTATTTTCTAACATGAAAAATACATTTTTTACAACTTTTCAGAAACTTCCATTACTTAATTCAAGTTGCACTGAATAAATCTGGTTAATACACTGTCACATTTTAATACTTCCTTATCCATTTTTCCATCTAAAAGAACAGTCAGAACTAGAACAACACCCAATGAGAAAACAAGAGCCAGCACAGTTGTCTATCAATGCAAGAATGAAAAGTGTCTTTGAAGTATTAGAGATTCTGATGCTGGAGCCTGATGGGAAATAACAACCCCATGGTTTTTGGCATCTGTTTCTCAGTACATGCCAATCTCCAGGTGATTTCTTGACTCAGTATTCTCTAGAATGGTGTCAGGCTGCCATTCTAGAGGAGATAACAAACAATTTATATGGTCTAAGCCTTGTTGAATCAGCAGGATGCATGAGGCAGAGAAGTTCTAATCTATTCCATGATTAAATAAAATGTGAACTATAGTATAGTGGAGAGAAAGAAGTAGCTTTTTAGATATTTGATGAAATGCAGAAAAGTTGTTTTAAAGGCAACATTTAGTAGAATCAATATGAAGCATTTAGATTTCACCAAACAAGAAACAGTGATGGAAGACTCGTGCTGCCACAGGAATGATGAAAAGCAAGGGTGCCAACAAAGGCAGATGCTGCACGAAGAAACCACAGCTGCTGACCAGAGGGGCAGATTACATCCGTGCTCTAGGAGGAAAAGACTGTGAGTCCTGAATCAGTCAAGTCACATGAAAGGCCAAGACTTTATTAAAAGTGGGGAGAGGGGCTACACACAGAGCCGTCTCTAAGAATTTCAGCAACATTCTTCAATTTCACCAAGAATTAATGCCTAATGAATCAGAGTAATGGCATCAACTTCAAAGTGATGTTTAAGAATGGCACTACCCTTCAGCCCATATGAATTGTACATACTGTGAATTTGGCATTTTGAACCAGTGTTGTGTTATTTATGAAGTGACTGTTGACTTAACGTTTTATTTTTAATGACAAACCATATAACTTCATCACAAACTTCCAAAGTACAATAAACATGAAAAGAGAAGATGTACATGAAAAGTACTATGAAATTTTAGAATGGGGAATGATTTTTAAAGTGTCTCATGAAGAAATACAAATGGTTTCCTGGCTTAGATCCATCTGAATAAAAGTATGAGTCTATTAAGAAGCAATAATTAATGTACACTAATAAAAATAGCACCACAACTCCATTATTTGTATCACAAATTCAAAAAAGTTTATCAATAATCAACATTCATATAACATATTGAAACAAATTTTTAAAGAACTTAAACTGAGGGGCCATAAGTCATAAGTTATTAAATAAAAAAATCCAAGTTCCAGGTATGGGACACCTCCCCATTGAGTTGTTCAACAAGGAGGCCCCAAAAGCTGTTCCTTCTCCCAAAAAACAACACAAAATGTTCCAATTGCTCTTTAGTAACATACCATAACTACAAGTAAGACACTTTCGCTGAAGATACTATATACTTTGCAGAACATAGAGAAATGAGGCTACATCTCAGCTGGAACTTTCCTCCTTGTGAGTTAGATTTCACAGTACTAGAAGATTCTATGCAGGCGACGAGGGAAGGAAAAGTCAGTAATGGTCTTAGTCAGCTGCCAGCCTTGCAAGCCACAACAGCAACATGTCAAGCAAAATATATTCACTTGTAAAATGACAACAAGTTTGTGATTGGGTGACTAATTGCTTTCTGATTGAATTTTCGTACCAATTCACAAGAGGGGAATCCATACTTGGTACTGTAGACCTGTTTAAAAGCCCTTAGATGGCAAATATAATAGGCTCTAGAGGGGAACTGTCTACTGTTGTTTAGATGAATGGACAGCTAGGAAGTCCGGCCTGAAAATTATTCTCTTAGTCACAGTGTTTTCTTCCAATTCCATCTTTACGACCACTTGGGTGGAAATTGGTATTATGTTCCCTTATTCAGAACTTCTTCAAACTTGATCACTTATGTTAGTAAGTGCCTTACTTGTGGGCAAGCCTCTTCTTTCTCCTCAATTCATCACCCTTCCCCCTTCAACTCTTACTGACCCCCCACTCTCACTGTGACTATGCTCATAATGTATATCCACTGCATTTTTTTAATTTTGTCTATATTCTATGTTTACATTCTAAAGGCTTTCCCCTTTCCCTGTTCCCCCCACCATATGTCCCATAATTCCTCTCCCCCGAACTATTCCCCAATCATTCCCCCCCCCACACACACACACGATTTCTCTGTTCTGGGTCTACAAAACTGGATCCAATCTTTTCAGGCCCAGGGTCCTCTCCTTTCTTCTTCTTGGGAATCATTTGACTTGCTAATTGTGCCTTGAGTATTTAGGGCTTCTGGGCTCATTAATATCCACTTATCAGTGATTGCATTTCATGTGTATTCTTTTGTGATTGGGTTAACTCACTTAAGATGATATTTTCCAGATCTAACCATTTACCTACAAATTGCATGAATTCATTATTTTTAATTGCTGAGTAGTATTCCATTGTATAAATATACCACATTTTCTGTATTCATTCCTCCTTTGAGGGATATTTGGGCTCCTTCCAATTTCTGCCTATTATAAATAAGGCTGCTATAAACATAGTGGAGCATGTGACTTTATTGTATGCAGGGGAATCCTCTGGGTATATGCCCAGGAGTGGTATGCCAGGGTCCTCTGGAAGGGACATGCCCAATTTTCTGAGGAACCGCCAAACTGATTTCCAGAGCGGTTTTACCATTTTGCAATCCCACCAACAGTGGAGGAGTGTTCCTCTTTCTCCACATCCTCACCAGCACTTGTTGTCTCCTGAGTTTTTAATCTTAGCCATTCTGACTGGTGTGAGGTGGAATCTCAGGGTTGTTTTGATTTGCATTTCTCTAATGACTAATGATGTTGAACATCTCTTAAGGTGTTTCTCAGCCATCCGAATTTCTTCTGGTGAAAATTCTTTGTTTAGCTCTGTACCCCATTTTTTGATAGGGTTATTTGGTCCTTTGGGGTCTAACTTCTTGAGTTCTTTGTATATATTGGATATTAGCCCTCTGTCGGGTGTGGGGTTGGTGAAGATCTTTTCCCACTTTGTTGGTTGCCGTTTTGTCCTTCTGACACTGTCTTTTGCTTTACAGAAACTTTGTAATTTTATGAGGTCCCATTTGTCAATTCTTGATCTTAGAGCATAAGCTATTGGCGTTCTGTCCAGGAACTTTCCCCCTGTGCCCATGTCCTCCAGGGTCTTCCTCAGTTTCCTTTCTATTAGTTTCAGTGTGTCTGGTTTTATGTGGAGGTCCTTGATCCACTTGGATTTGATCTTAGTACAAGGAGATAAGAGTGGGTCAATTCGCATTCTTCTGCATGTTGACCTCCAGTTGAACCAGCACCATTTGTTGAAAAGGCTATCTTTATTCCACCGGATGGTTGTAGCTCCTTTATCAAAGATCAAGTGACCATAAGTCTGTGGGTTCATTTCTGGGTCTTCAATCCTATTCCATTGATCTACTTGCCTGTTGCTGTACCAATACCATGCAGTTTTTAACACAATTGCTCTGTAGTACTGCTTGAGGTCAAGCAGTACTCCACTGCATTTTAATCCTAAACTCCTTTTGATCCCTAACTAAAGAACATTCCACCCTCCCAGCTCCACACCCACTCTGGCCACTGCTGTCAGGCTACTGGTTTTGGAAATACCTGCTGCTCTAAGAAGTACCCAGAGGCAAAGGCATTGTTTACACTTGTGTGTGCTAAAGCAACAGAACATGTTAACAACGTAAGTTTCACAATGCAATTGAAGTGTGGCCTGGCATAGAACTATTAGCCCACTTCCTCAAATGATGTTAAAGGGGTCCTTAGGCCTCCGTGCCTGACTGAAGACAGGATTTATCACAATCAATTAATAATTATCAAATAAGAGAAATCCTGCACAAGCCAAATGAAAAGCTTGCCCTTTTTCTTACTCACCCTTCAGAAACTCTTCAAAAAAACCCAGTCTTCATGGAGACTTTCCGGAATGGATAATAATTCTGGTGAAGCACTCCATCCCTCAGTCAACACGGGGTATTAGAAATACATGAGAGAATACTAGAAATGTCTGTACAGAATCAAATCTTTACACAGTCTTTTGGAGATTTAATGATCTTCAAGCACATGAGAGACAAAGCAAAAGATCAAGTCCCTAAGATCTAAGATGAAAAAACGAACCTGTCAACCCCTCGTTACTAGTGAGGCATTTGAGAGGTTTATGTTTTAGTTATAGTCAGCCTGGTCACTGCAGTAAAATTTGCCTCCCAAAAGAGGCTTCCACCTAGACTATCTAGACAAACTTGTAAACAGGTCAGACACAGGAAGAACAATATTCTCTCTCTCTCTCTCTCTCTCTCTCTCTCTCTCTCTCTCTCTCTCACACACACACACACACACACACACACACATATATATATATATATATACATACATACACACAAGTGTCTCAACTCACCAAAGTCTAACCTAAGGCCCAAGGAGACTGATGTTTCTACAATGAAGGATCTTAAACAGACCCTACTACTGAATTTCCTAAGACCAGTGTAGTGTTCACTATCCAAATAAGGATATCATTTTCTCTTAGATACAGACCCTGATTTTTCATGCTGTGTCATTCTTATTTCTATCTTGGTAGTTGAAGTCAGTGGCATTTTCCAACCAATGGCCACTCCTCATTTGTCCCATTTTCTTGGCCAGTATTTTTGCCTTGACTTCCTTATCTGGCCCTCTTGACCAATTATTTTATTAGGAAGAGATGTTATATACAAACTGGAGACCAAACTACATCTGCACCCTATTTAACCTCAAACATGGTTCCTTAAAAAAATGGAAATTCAACAGGACCATCCATCATTTCTGCTCTCCAATATCTCCCATTTTAGAACTACTTAGCTGTTCCTGTCAAACTCAGGCAGAGTCTCACATATTCCTTCCACTTTTGTCAAACTTAAAGACCTATCCTATCCCCATATAAGTTTCAAAACCTTGAGAACACTCTAACACATTACTACAAATTCCTAAATGTAGTACTTTCTTTAGCCCCAACTGAATTTCCATACAAAATTACCATTCTCCCTGTCTCAAAGCCAGATGGTTCTTAAGATATAATTTAAGATCTTAGGGTTATTACACTTTTCTGTTTCCTTACATCCCTGTCACCAAACCCCACACTCTCTTCAATAGAACAACATTCAACATAAAACAACATTTTGCTATTTTAGATATTAACAATGTTTTATTCAACACCCCACTGCCACCTGTACCTCAAAAATGTTTTCCTTTCACCTAAACTACACCTGACAGCCAATATTATCCACAACTCACTTATTATTTCTTCTCCATGGATTCTAAAACAGCCTAAACTTATTTGGGAAAGCCCTTGCTTTCATGTTTCTTTCCTTGTGTTAATATCTAGCTTCAATATAAAGATAATCTATTCATTTGTAGTCTTTCCCACCAAATATCATTCTATAGCACCATCGCCCTCCTAAATTTTCTAAGCAAAAAGGGCTTCAGAGGCACCTCAGCTGAGGCCCAACTCAGTCAATAATCTGTTACTTGGTTCATTCAAAAGGGCAAAAGCTGATAGGAGTGGGTAATTCATCTGGATGATTGAAAATAGACACCACACTGGACAACCCTGGTTACACTCTACATGACCCTGCTCACACTACTGTTATTCTCACTCAGAACCTACCAGGGATGCCTATCCAGTGAATCAACAAAAAGCTTCTCATTACTTCCTATATAAGGCTTCTGAATGGTCTTTATGTTAGCTTAAGAACTGTGACCAGGAAACCATGCTGTGGCTTATAGAATTACAGTTGGACCACAAGTACACCACATCCATGTCCTAGCTATATAAGCAAGCAGTTTTTCAATCTTGTGGGGTTAGGCCCATGGCTTTTCTTATGATATACCCCATTAAAACCTCAGTTAAGATCATAAAAAATGTTGCGTGTTTCCCATAAATGGTCCTTATCATGGGCAAAGCAGTCTGAGCTGGATGCTTTAAAGTTCAGAGATGTAGTACTAGGCGACCGCTGAAGAGTTCCAGAGAGAAACTGAGTGCTGAACTTGCAAAAAGCTAAGAATAATGGAAGTGCTAAGAATGCGAGGAATGGCCAAGATGCAGAAGCAGAAAAGTTGAGCATAAAGACAAGAAACTGTGGAGAGCCAAAGACGGGAGCTGAACTGCAGGAACTGAGAGCTCTGGTTGCTAGAAGAGTTTGAAAAAGCCACTGAGTAATGAAGCCCCAAAATTTCTGATACCCATACTCATAATTGTAACTTTAGCCACTGGTTTTGAGTCTCTACAACCTGGGCAATAAGTCTATGCATCCAAAACCTAGAGCAATAAATGTTGAACTTTGAAACTTTGAAGCCATGAGCCTCTAGTTCTCGGTGTTAGAGCTAAATGAGATGGGTAGTCTTTGAAAGACTAGGCTATAAGACTCTGTAACTCAGGGCTACCAATATTAAGGAATCTTCTCTGTTGGTTGTACCTTAATTCCTATGTTTATAGAACAATCAAAACATGAAATTCATGATAGCAGAATCATATAAAGGTGAGCAGAATTATATAAATAAAGGTTTCACACAACAACCTCTGTTATGTGAAATATTCAAAAAGTAGAATCGGTACGTTCCTGTGCTTGTGCCTCTAACACTCTGTCCTGGCGGCCTGGCAGGCCATACACTGGAGATCATGGAGATTCACTGGCCCAGAGCTCCCCATCCAGCTTGCTAGGTTCCCAGTGGCAGATCACTACAATGTCAACCCCATGCTTCAAATCCCCCACAGCACATTTTTTTGTTTTTATTTTTGTTTGGTTTTTATAATGCAAGTGTGTGTGTGTGTGTGTGTGTGTGTGTGTGTGTGTGTGTATGCATTTCCGTGTGAGTACAGGTACGCATGCGTCACAATTCAGGACCTTTGTCTTGCCTGCAAAATGTGCTGGAGCAATTGTGGCTCAGAAATTATGGGAATGGCCAACTGATGACTGTCTAAATTGAGGCCCAAGCCATGAGAAGGATCCTTGGCCTGACACTGCCTAGATCACCAGGAGCTGGAAACTCAAAGACCTAGGGTAGAACCAAACACAACTAACAACAGAAAAAAATCAATGAAATGATTCCTAGAAAAATTGTGCTATACTCATAAATTGGTACCTAGCCCAATTACCATCAGAGTGGATTCCTCCAGCAGAGGAAGTAGGTACAGAAACATAGAACCAAACATTGTGTGAAGCACAAGGAACCCTGTGGAAAGGGGGACAGTGTAGTACCCAGAGGACAGCAGGAGAACATGACTTACATAATCATCTAAACGGGGCCCATAGGGGCTCAGAGACTAAAGCAGCAATCACAGAGCCTGAATGGGCCTGTCCTGTGTCCTCAGCATACATGTTGTGCTTGTTTAGCTTGTGTTGATCGTGGGAGTGAGGCTGTCTCTAACTCAGCTATGCTTTAGCATGCCTTGCCTCCTACCGGCTGCTGCATCCAGCCTCGGCATGAGGGTTTGTGCCTATTCTTATTGCATCTTGTTATGTCTTGTTATGTTAGGTTAGGTTGATATCACTAGGAGGCCTGCTCTTTTCTGAGGGGAAATTGAGGGAACAATGGATCTAGGAGAATGGAGGTGGGGCACTGGGAATTGTGGAGTGAGGATAGAAAATGCTCGGGATGTACTGTATGAGAGAAGATTAAATGAAAGGAACAAATTATATATAGCTCAGTGTGGTAGCACACCCTTGATTCTAACACTCACAAAGCAGAATCATTGGAAGTTCAATGCCAACTTGGACTACAAGTGGGTACTAGATTAGCCTGAGTTATATAACAAGATCATACCTCAAAAGATAATAAAGTTATTAAATGGTGCAATGGAGGAAAGCTACAAATTACAATAAAAATATGACAGCTACTAAAAAAGGAGTCTGAAGTTGTCACTGCTGTTGGTGAAGGGGGAAATGAAAAGAGGAAAAACAAAAGGCCAGATAGTAGTCACAGGAAGTGACTACAGACCAAGAAACTTGCAAAGATGGGTGGTTGGATACTTTTGAAAATCAAACCATAGTTTACTCTGGTTTTGTTTACTCTGAGACTAAATAAAAGCATGGGAGTTCACTATAACAAGATGAGTTCCTTAAAAAAATAAATCCGCATAATATCCCATATGAATGCACAAAGAACAAAATTATTGTCTCAATGTATAGAAAAAACATTTTACAAATTCAAATGCCTTTTAAAAATTAAAATACTATAAAACTAGTAATAAAAAGGAATTTCTTCACCCTGATATGGGGTTTGAATAAGAATGACCCCCATAGGCTCTTATATGAGAATGCTAATGTTATCAAAGAGTAGAACTACTTAGAAGAATCAGGACAAATGGCCTTTGTGGAGTAGGTGCAGTCTTGTTTGAGGAAGTGTGTCCCTGGGGGTGGCCTTTGAAATTTCAAAAGCCAAAGCCAGGTCCAGTATATTTCCCTCTCTTCCTGCTGCTTGCAGATCTGGATGTAGAACACTCAACTTTGCTAGCACCATGTACCATGTCTGCCTGCAAGCCACCTTCTCTCTGCCATGATTCTACAATGGACTGAACCTCTGAAACTGTAAGTCAGCCCCAACTAAATGTTTTCTTTTGTAAGAGTTGCCATGATCATGGTGTCTCTTCTCAGCAATGGAAACCCTGAGATACTTAATAAATGTTATACTCAAATACCAATGTTAACATCATACCTTTTGGGAAAATACTGAAAAGTGTTACCCTTCCAAACACAGACAAGAAAGGCCCTTTCTTACTATATCTACTAAATATTGTACCATAATTTATATTCAGGACAATTAGGTAAGAAACGGAAATGAAAGGCATCATAATTCAAAAATAAGAATGAGTTTTCTTCAGGGATTCGGACTCTGAGAGGGCACCCATGCTCTAGTAGATGGTCCTACACCCAAGTATACACAGACAGCACTAAATGGATTATGTATTAAAACAAATGGAAGTACATGAAGTTGGGAGATAAAGGTGATAGGGGGAGATAAAAGACAACTTCAGCGGGAGGGAATGAAAGATATGGATTTGATCAAAACACATTATATGCATTTATGATGTTCTCAAACAGTGAAATGCAGTACACTGCTTGGCCTGTTCCCATGGGTGCTACTAACTGTGCAAGCATGTGATGGAGAGATGAACGAGAAAAACAAGCAGAATTGTTTGAGCACAATGAAGAGAGGTGGAACTGGGCACTCAAGGTTGTGAGGAACAGCCTGCACTGCTACCTAAAGCTATAGTGAAGTCCCAGCCCATCCTGCCACTAGGGGTTATACCTGGGCTGCTGGAAGCACAGCAGCAAAGGTCTGTGTCTGTAAACATGGGCCATGTTACCACCAAATATCATGCTGATATGCCTTGTGAGGGCTGCTGCCTGGGACCATATTGATGTCCAAGGACAGTACAGAGCTGGCCCCACCCCTCACTGGTTGTGGCACTGGAGAGAGATGGTCCTGCCTTTCACAGGCTGTAGTATTCTGGAGAATGCCCTGCCCTCACACACTTCTCCCCTGGACTGCACAGTAATGCTAGCAGGGGGCAGAGACAGGGATGGGGTGTGGAAACTGGTGAGAATGTGAGTCTCTTCTGCCATGAGGTGGTCTGAGTTTGGGAGAGATGCCCTCCCTCAGACTCTTGCCCCAGTAACTTGTAGCAGATAGGAGAGCTGGCCCCAAGCTCATGAGAGCAAGACAGCTAGTCACATGCCCTGCTGGCTATGGCATTCAGGGTAGAGGACCCTGCACCACTAGGACAGCACAATAGAGCTTACCCTGGTGGAAGGGGCTAGGGTGAGCTAGCCCCAAGAGCAGGAGAGCAGAGAGCTGGACCAGCCCCCTGGGTAAGCTCATGAGGCAGTGCTAGAAAGCTGACCCTGGTGGTGTGGGAGCGGGAGAGCTAGTTGGTTACCACCCACACCCAATGTGGTCCACCCCAACATCTACCCCATCTGTAAACTGCTGCAGTGCATGAAGGGACTGGTCCTATAGATCCAAAGCTGCAGAATCTCCAAGACACGGGGCAAAAACAGGATATTCGAGAGAAGTCCTGGTGAAAATCCAGAATTGATAGCATAGAAGTCAGAGGCCTCAAACCAGACCAATGAGTCACTGCAGTGACATTTGCAAGTAGAGCTATCTGAGCAAAAGGGTTTAGTGTGTGGTACACCATGACATTGACACACTGCAGCTTCTATCACAGTAAGGAGATTTTTATTTGTGTGTTTTGTTTTCTTTTAGGGAGAAGGGTTACAATGGTGGATATGAATGGATGGGGAAACAGGTAGGATTGGGTACATGATGTGAAATTTACAAAAATCAATAAAAGTTTAAAAATGACTTCCAAAAATACTGTTTTTAAATTGGAAAATATTTAATAAAGGGGACTCGTGTTTGCAAATACTCTTAGAAATGTCTATGGAGGGGCATCAGGAGACATCTCATACAGCATGACACATAATCCAAGCCTGATCTCTAGTCTGTGTATAGGCAGCGCGCGCACACACACACACACGCACACGCACACGCACACGCACACACACACACACACACACACACACACACGAGATTTTCATGAAAATATAAACTGTAAAGAAATTTGAAGATTGATATGCAGCCTAGCAATTCCATTTCAAAGTATCTAAAAGAAAAAGAAAAAGGTTTCCACATGTACAAGAGCTATGCTTAATGCTGACAGGTCAATTGTCTGCAGGGGAAGGTGTAGCATAACAAGGACAAGAGAAAGTGAATGATAAGTGTAGTGACACAAAAGAATGGATTGCAATTCATACCAAAAGCAAACAAAGAATCAGATGAATCTCGGAAATGTAATTAAAGAAAATATAAAAGTTACTGGGTAAGGAAAACATAGTGTAAATTGGGTTTTATTTTTTTAAGTTTTGAGGCAAGAATAAAAAAACAGGACTCTGAAATGTTTTGTTAAGACAGATAACTGGCATAGTTGAACAGGTGTGGAGAAAAAAAAATACTGACATTGAAGCAAAGATGAGGTAGACAGATGAGAAACTGTGAGAAACTATTGACAGGGTCAGTTCAAGGCAAGGAGGAGACAAACCAGAATAACAGTGGCAGTGAGGACAGACAGGAAGGAAATTTATTCAAAATTAGTGAACAGGCACCAATTTCTAACTGATGGAGAAGTTAAGAGAAAGAAAAGAAGCTGGAACAAGCCCCACATTCCTAATCTGTCAGCAACATTATCTGATATACTGGGTTTGAGAAAATCTTGGGATCTCCATATTCAGTAAGATTCTATGTGATCCCCTTTCTAAGCCAAAGTATTTTTTCTAAAGGTCTCTGTGATGTTCCTATAGTACGATCAAATGTCATCCCAACCTCTAAGCAGGCAATGCACACTGTTTTTATTTACAACACTTAACCTTCTTCAAAGTTAATGTCCAGAAACAATGGTTACCATTGATGTTTTGGGAAAGAAAAATAAATCTTCATTTTTTTTCTCATTGTGGGGATTGTTCTTTTTGCTGAAAGATGCTTGGCAGCATCCCTCATCTCTGACTGCTAAATGTCATTATCAGCACCACCCCCAAATTGTTACAATCAAAAGTGTTTCCAGTCCTTGTTTGACTATGTTTTGTACTGTGCAGTGATTGCTAAGACACATTCAAACCAGTTAGCTGTCTTTTTTTTTATCAGAGATAAGTCTGCTGAACTATGATGTCATCACAGTATAGCTGTCTTAACAAAACATTTCAGAGCCCCATTTTCTTATTCTTTGTCTCAACACTTTCAAAAGTAAAACCCAAGATTGCACTGTGTTGTTTTTTTTTTTATCGTAGCAACTTTTATATTTTCTTGCCCAATATTAAGTTTCTGAGATTCATCTGGGTGTTTGTTTTTATACACACACTCTCACAAACACCTAACTACAAGCAGCTCAGTCTAAATCTTGTTTAGGAATTTTTTTTAAACCTGGAGGACATGGGCACAGGGGTAAAGTTCCTGAACAGAACACCAATAGCTTATGCTCTAAGATCAAGAATTGACAAATGGGACCTCATAAAATTACAAAGTTTCTGTAAGGCAAAGGACACTGTCAGAAAGACAAAACGGCAACCAACAACGTGGGAAATGATCTTCACCAACCCCACATCCGACAGAGGGCTAATATCCAATATATACAAAGAACTCAAGAAGTTAGACCCCAAAGAACCAAATAACCCTATCAAAAAATGGGGTACAGAGCTAAACAAAGAATTTTCACCAGAAGAAATTCGGATGGCCGAGAAACACCTTAAGAGATGTTCAACATCATTAGTCATCAGGGAAATGCAAATCAAAACAACCCTGAGATTCCACCTCACTCCAGTCAGAATGGCTAAGATTAAAAACTCAAGAGACAACAAGTGCTGGCGAGGATGTGGAGAAAGAGGAACACTCCTCCACTGTTGGTGGGATTGCAAAATGGTAAAACCACTCTGGAAATCAGTGTGGCGGTTCCTCAGAAAATTGGGCATGCCACTCCCAGAGGACCCTGGCATACCACTCCTGGGCATATACCCAGAGGATTCCCCTGCAAACAACAAAGACACATGCTCCACTATGTTTATAGCAGCCTTGTTTATAATAGCCAGAAATTGGAAGGAGCCCAGATATCCCTCAAAGGAGGAATGGATACAGAAAATGTGGTATATTTATACAATGGAGTACTACTCAGCAATTAAAAATAATGAATTCATGCAATTTGTAGGTAAATGGTTAGATCTGGAAACTATCATCCTAAGTGAGCTAACCCAATCACAAAAGAATACACACGAAATGCAATCACTGATAAGTGGATATTAATGAGCCCAGAAGCCCTAAATACTCAAGACACAATTAGCAAGTCAAATGACTCTCAAGAAGAAAAAAAGGAGAGGACCCTGGGCCTGTAAAGATTGGATCCAGTATTGTAGACCCAGAACAGAGAAATCGTGGGGGGGGGGAAAGAGTGGGGAATAGCATGGGGAGGGAGAGGAATTATGGGACATATGGTGGGGGGTACCTGGGAAAGGGGAAAGCCTTTGGAATGTAAACAAAGAATATAGAAAATAAAAAAAATTAAAAAAAAAATTCTCATATCAAACTTTTCTTTCACACAATCTCAAATAACATTAGAAAACATGGAATTGTTATCTAGTATAATCCATACACTGGTTTTATGTAAGTGGAATTCTATAAATTTAAATCTCTTTGAAACAGATTAAATAAAGATTTAATGTTTGGGATTGAGGTAAAAAAACATGGTCCAAAGCCCTGAGTTCAATCCATAGTATCCCAAACCAAAAGCAGTTAAAGTTTGACTTTTACTAGATTGACTGCACAAGCTAAAATTGACACTTAAAGTTGACTCATTATAAAATTTTCCCATACCATTTTCTTTCAATACATGAAATAGTACTCTGGAGTGTAAAGTGTGGATTTTGTCCTATAAAGGAGATGTAGAGAAATCTCTAAAATTTTTAGAGAACCAATTCCACAAGAGTGTTACAATATTTCATTAATCATATGAACACACCCAAGCATGGAGAAAAAGAGAAACAGTTATATTTTGACTCTCTTAGTGGCATTGCTTGTTTTGCTTTACTTGTTTGTTTCCATTTTGAGACTGGTTCTCCTATGACAGAGGCTGGCCTCCAATTCCCTATCTAGCCAGTTACAAGGTTTGAAATTCAGACCCTCATGTTTCCTGTCTGAATGATGGGGTTACAAGCATGCACTAAAATATCTGGTTTGTGTGGTGCAGAGGAATGAATGCTAAGCAGCCATTGTTTCAACTGACTTACATCCAAAGGCCAAGATTTCAACTCCTTTCCAGGCCTGATAAAGAACCTCCAAAGCATGAGGTTAGTCATCACTCAGTTTAAGCATCATTCAGCCACTGGGTTGAGCAGAGTGAATGTCCATTTTCACTAATTCACTAGAGTTTGAATACTATATCCCAGAAAGTCAGTAAGATATAATTCTTCAATATGTGGTTCTTGTGAAAAGTATCCCTAACATTACTTATATAGTCAATGGTCTTGTTCAACTATTTCTAATGCCATACAAGCTATTCCAAGTGTGATGTTTATTAACTTGACTACATCTGGGATGCATGGCCTAGTATATGTGTGAGAGTTTTCTTTTTTTTTTCTTTGGTTTTTTGAGACAGGGTTTCTCGGCATAGCCCTGGCTGTCCTGAAACTCACTCTGTAGACCAGGCTGTCCTCGAACTCAGAAATCCACCTGCCTCTGCCTCCCAAGTGCTGGGATTAAAGGCGTGCATCACCACCGCCCAGCCATGAGAGAGTTTTCTTGATTGAATTAATTGATGTGGGAAGGCCCATACTATATCTGGATCTTTTCAGAAAGGAAGATCCACATTAAATCTGGGCCACACCTTCTGGTGGCAATGTATATGAAGGACATAGAAGAAAGTGCTTGTTCTTTGCCTGCTTGCCCTCATTCTCACTGGTAAGTTCTTTCCTTCACTGGCATTAGATACCACTTCTTGGAATTCTGGCATATACTGAAGATCAGCTGAGATATCCAGCTCATGGACTAAAAAACTACTGGATTCTTGGACGTTTTGTTGGTAGACAGCCATTGCTGGACTAGCTGGACCACACACAGCCTTCAATACACTTAGATAGATAGATAGATAGATAGATAGATAGAGATAAGAGATAAAGACATAGATATATAGACAGATATAGACACATATATACATATAGTAATAATTATATAGTTACTTATATAGTTATAATATCTATATAATATTATGTATAACCCATATTCATTTATACCATCAGTTCTATTCCTCTAGAGAACTCTTATTATAACTAATCTAAATTGAAAAATAAAAATATAAACTTTACCAACACATTCCATTCAAATATAGGGGATCCCAACTATCCATTTTTGTGTATATTTATGCTATACTTCAAATATGTAGCCTACATTTGTTTGCTTGCCCCAGAATCAAACACGGCTTCCTTCATGCCTACTAGGCAAGGATCCTAATACTTAGCTACAAATCTCTCTGGAGTTTTTGTTTTATTTTGTTTTGTTTTCTTTTTGGTATGGCATTGTTTCCTTATGCTTTCTGTACTTTTACTTAGCCTTAAGCTGAAATTATTACTGCCTGGGAGCCAGCAATATGGATCCATAGTTCAGAGTGATTACTGCCCTTATAGAAGAGGACAAAGGTGCTGTTTCCCAGAACCTGTGTTTGGTGCTTCACAACTGCCTATAACTCCAACCTGAGGGAGTCCAACACCCTCTTAAGGACCTTAGTACATCTTGACTCACACATACACATACCCACACACAGACACCCACACATACATGCAACATTACATGGACTAAACCCGTTATATTTAGGAATATATATGTGTGTGCATGTGTGTATTCATATACATACATTCATACAATAATAACAGTGAAAAAGGAGGCCATCAATTTGAAGGAGAGTAGGGAGTGGTACATAGGAGGATTTGGAAGGAGTATAGGGAAGGAGATGTAATTATATTATAATTACCCCAAAAGAAGAAAGAATACAATACTCTCTTAGCCTTCAGATGGTTGGTATTACAGATGTACATCTATATACATGCTAGGTACCTTTTTTCTAGACTATTGAACATGTTTCCAAAGCTAGATTTCCAAAAGTAATTATTTTATTCTAAAGTTTTCAAACAACATGGCATGACATGGAAAATGATGATAGCCATGAAGTTGAATAAGTATGTACTTTCACAAGAAGTAACTTCTATATATTTGCATTAATAATTCTGTACTAAGGAGAAAACATTCCCAGTGGACACTTCACTGTGCTATGTCTAACCAATACTCTGCTATATACTCCACAGCAGTCATGGAAACCCCCTCAAACACAAGAAGTACTGTGTATTCTACAAATATTAAACATATCAAAGCATAGGTCATAGGATAAAATAGAATATATACATTATATATGAAGAGGTGCAAATCAAGTTAAACAATGACTATACCTTCCAATTCAGACAAAAATTTTATTTTACTTTGAAAACTTGCAGAAAAAATAAAAGAAATTAGGGGATCACTGCAAGATTAGTTTCAGAGTAAATCTATTCAAGGTTTAGCAACTCAGATATAATCTACAGCTATTAAAATATGAGTCAACTCTGAAAAAATGTGTTTCACATTCCATTTTTAGGAAGACACTCCATAAAGAAAGGCAGATGCTTGATTCAGATCAAAAATTAAATCACAAACTTGTTCCAGTAAATGCACTAGCAAGACCTTTAACTATAAGACCAAGTCAGATGTTGGTTTTATCTGGCTCCATTTTACAATCGAATACAATGTACCATATCCTACAGTTGAAGAGGTGAGCCAACACATGTAGGAAATCCTAGAGTCAATTCCTGGTTTACAGGAAAACATGTGATTATCCAGGACACAGCACAATCTGACAAAAGAATTCCTAAATCTGTTTTACAGACATACTGCTCATGGACAGAAAAGGTACTGTATAATGTATCAGAGGGTCTGGCAGCTACTTGCTCAAACACACCCACTTAGTTGTAGCAAGGGGGGTGGAAGTTGTGAAAATGATCAATAAATGTTTGGGCAACCAATAAATTCCTCTTGTTTTTTTTCTTGATTTTTTTTGTTTGTTTGCTTTTTTGTTTTTTCAAGACACAGTTTCACTGTGTAACCCTGGCTGTCCAAGAAGTCACTCTGTAGACCAGGCTAATATCTGCATGCCTCTGCTTCCCAAGTGCTGGGATTGAAGGTATGTATCACTTCTGCCCAGTACAATAAATTCATTTTAAGGCAATAAGTTATCACAGTATCCAGAAAGTTCATACCAAGTCTATAAGCAGGCCACACAAAAGGAGAGATTACAAAGAGAATAAGTGTCTTTCCCAAAATAGATTAACAAATTCGGGGCCTTCTTTTTATTTTGGGGTGAGAGGTTTTTATTATTGTTGTTGTTGTTATTATTATTATTATGATGATGATGATGGAGAGTTGAGAAAGTGGATATACTCAAAAAGGTCATGAGGACAAACCATCAGCTGATTTCTCTAGGAAAGCTGTAAACTCCTCTTAAATGTTAATCATCTCAAGAGGCTGTCATAATCGTGTAGCTTTGAGCTCCATTCCAGTAAAGGAGAAAAGTGAGCCAGAAGTAGAAAGGAAAACTGACAGGAGGGATACATGAATAACAGACACCATAAATGCAGAGAAAAATAGGAAAAGACACCAAAGATACACTCTGCCAACAGCTATCTTCTCACCATGTTCCATTTTAGCAAGCCTTTTTGAGACAGGAGACTTCGGGGCTACATAATTTTTTTGGACACTATGTAAAGTTTGCAAACAGGATGAACTATAAGGTTAGGATATCCAAGAAAACTAAAGAAAACCGTATGTTCCTAGTAAGCTCATTTCATAGAATATATAGATACAATATAACACTGCACTAGAAACTTGAACACTTCCTAGTTTGGGTTTTGAACTTCTGCACAAGTAGTAACCTTAGATTAATCACTAAACTGCCTGAACTTTCATTCACCCAAACTGAAAGTGTTTACATTTATACAATCTCGACTGCATTTTGAATTCACCTGAGAAGATTTTGTTTAAGTATCTTGGCCACTGAGACCCTAATTTAATTTGGTCTAGGATAAGGCCTTGGCATTTAAAAAAATCCCTTGTGATTTTAATGTCTAGCCAAAGCAGGAAACACTGGTATATTTCATCTTATGTATGTATGAGGGAGAGTAAAAAATAACACAGAAAGCCTTCCCTTCCTTCTTCTTTGGAAATTCGTCGATTTCCCTTAAGTCAATATTGCTTTAGCTCATTTTCCAACAACCACTTAATTAGCAGAATAGCATGTCTGCTATTTTTAACTCGTTTTCCAACCACTGTTTAATTAGCAGAATCGTATCTTAGCTATTTTCATTTCTTCAAGTCCTTTCTCCATCCAATAAACCACCTCATGCTTGTCTAAATAATCAATTTTGTTCTGAAACATTAACCAAGAGTCATTGTAAAGGCATTGCAACAATGCCATCAAGCAGTATCATCTTTAAGAAGATAGTGTGTATCTGTATGTATATGTTTGTGTTCATGTGCATGTACATGTGCAACATCACATATGCTCCATTTGTCTTCAAATGTGAGGTACCTATTTTCATTTACATAAAATGAACATGATATCTTGTATTCACAAATATTGCTCCTAAATAATGCATAGATAAATCTTGTCAAAACAGATGACAAGTTAAAAAAAAACATATGACAAGTAACTCACATACTGATATCTTATTTAAATGAAAAAAAGAATACCACAAAAACTATTTTTCTCTACCTGATTTTGATATGGTCTCACAAAGATTGCAAATTTGAAACACACACACACACACACACACACACACACACACACAAATTTAAATGTCTGGCATTTCTTTGCCTTTTAAATTGTTGTTTTATTGATTTTTAAAATAAAATCACATTATTGATTTTTAAATATAATCACTTTGTTTTAATTAACTCAGAGATAAAAAACATTTACTTATTTATATACACAGCTGGTTCAAACACTTGCCCAGTCTCAACTCTGTCCATCTCAGTGAACTGCTATACAGTCAGAATGGTTATTTTGAAGAGACAGAGCTTTGCTTAAGGTTTTATATTTTTACTTTCAATTATATTTTTCTTCACTAATCTACCACAAAAATTTTTTACAAAATTGTAAAAGAGTTGAAACCAGGAGAGAAAAGGTGTCTTTATGTGCTGTTCATGATTCACATGTCCTTTTACCTACATCCCATCCTTCCTCATCACCTAATTGTATCCTTTCTGTTGCCTTTCTAAATGTACTAACTACACCCATACTAACAGTAGTTTATATGTATATACGCATACACATTATAGGCCAGGAAACAAAACTGCTAATTAACAAATGGGCTAATTAAATCTATAGACATTTTTCAAAAGAAGAAACACAAATGGCATGTACTTTTAAAGCACTTAACATCAGTAGTTGTTGGATAAATGTAAAGGAAATTACTTTGCGAATTCATAGTGCCCTGGTCAGAATGGCTATCATCAAGAAATTTAACAACAAATGTTAGAGAGCATAGAGTTGTAGGGGGAGGATGGGGAGAAGTAATCCTTACCCACTGCTGGTAGAATCCACATAAATACAACAGATACAGAGATTAGTTTGGAATTTCCTCAGAAAATAAAACAAAAGAACCCTAACCATATGACCCAGCTAGACTCCTCAAAGGACTCCATCCCAGGTAGAATTGCATATCAATATGTATAGCAATAGACACTAGTAAAGATTAAGATGGAAGAAATTTGGGTACACAGAGTACTTGAATAGCATATGCAAACTCCTGAGGCTTCAGCACCAGCCCTAACAAAAAGATACAGGAGTAGCGGTTTACCAAGAACAAATATGGTTCTGGGTTGTGCTGAAGTTTGCCTCAAAAATGCAACCAAAGGCCTAAAAGCAAATGATTATAAACTGAATAAAATGATGCACATGTTTATGAGAAACGCCACTATACAAAGAAGAAGGGGAGGAGGAGGAGGAAGCAATATAGAATGGTAACAGTAAAGTATATACCTTTAAAGTGGCTCTCCATATCCTCAGGGAGAACAAGACACAAACATAAAGAGATAATAAAGCTAGCACTGTCAAATAAGTAGTAAAGACAATAAGTATCCAGGAATTCATAGAAACAGAAGACTGTTACGGATTATGGAACCAGCTTCTTGGATCCCCTCATGCATACTGAGAACCTTGCATGAAGATGAGGCAAAATTACACAAATACATTTGAGGGGCAGTAGGTTGACCTAGTTGGAACAGAAGGCAGGAACATTTGCAGAGATAAGGTGGCAATAATTAACCTGGGGCCAGACAGTGACAGCTAAGATGCTTAAACTTTGTTCTACGGGTAAAAAGAACCTTTACGAGTTATAAAGAACAGTAAGCAAAACAATCCCTACAATAATGCATCATGGAGCCATTTTTCTTGAAGCTTTTGAAAAAACACAGCAAGAAGCATACATTGCCAATACCTGGCCATAAGTATGTGAATAGAGTTGTTTGGGCAATCTCTTCTTGATAAAGGTGTAAATGTTCAAATGTGCTTTCCAAAATATAAAATCAGGTCTTGATTATGCATTCCTGAGGCTAATGCCTGAGAGGCATATTGAATAGGAAGCTTCAATTTGAGATTTTCTTCCTCTACCATCCTCTGTCAGTGCATGCATCTTGATCTGATGTCTAGAAACTGGGTGTACTCAAATTGTCTGGTTTGTAAATAAGGTTGTTTACTATTTCCCAGTCTGCATGAATTTACTTACTATGTTGCTTCAAAATCACTACATCAGTTCAAATATTTTTGTGCATAATTTATTTCAGCAGAGTATATAGGATACATAAATAAAGAATTAAAGATTGTGAGAAGAAAAAAAAACTTTCGTCAAACCTAAACAAAGCTAAAAATAAGCTGCACAGCTTTAGAAGGAGAGCGAATTAGTAACAACCGCAAAAATATCAGCCACAACAAAGACTAACACAGAGTATATGATAATCCATTAACTATCAACTCTATGAGAAATGGAATAATTTTTTTCTCAAAAATGCCCCATTTTTTTGTTTTCTGCTGTAAAAATTAAAACTAACACCACTCAAATCTGGACCACCTTTCACCCAATAACCAAACACTTAAGTGATTGATGATTTAATTTGCTAGTACAGCAAATACTCATCTAGCCACCATCACCTGTCAACACCAGGAAAATGAACAGAATAAAACATGATAAAAATAGAACCCACTGTATAAGCCATGTGTGAGAGGAAAAAAGCCAAAAATACCCTAAGATGATTAAATAAATCCACCATAAGACCACAGACAAACAGCACTCCTTACTCGGGAAAAGGACTATGCCATTTGTGCAGGCATGGATGCCTTCAAGGAATATGTAGAGATTATGATATTCTGCATTGTCTATTCTCAACTCCCCCTCACAACCTCCCACTCATAGTTGAGGTGGAGAAAAATAAGACCAAGAGTTGAAAGAAGTGCATTAAGGAAGGTGTCAATAAGCCCCTTCTGCCTGTATGCATGCAACTCTCTTTGACAATAATGCCCCTAAGATCACAGCCAGCTTCTCCATCATCCCTGGGCTACTGGCGCCTCTCTTTCCCGCTGCCTGCATTGCCCCTTTGCCGTCACAGGAGGCTGCTAGGATTCGGGGACTCCCTCCGCCTCCGTGCGCCCCGGCCCAGCAGACTCCAACAAGGCAGCCACGCAGCCACCCACTCCCCATCCTCCTTCCAGGCCCCGCTTCCCCTCCCCCCAGCCTGTCACCTGCTTGGGTGGTGTCCGTCAGGTCGTAACCGCTGCCCGGGAACTCTCTGAGTTTCCTGCCACTGAGGCTCAGGATGCCAGAGTTCCCCGCCTCCTCCAGGGCCCGGTCCAGGCTCCTCACGGTGTGCTGAGGCTGCAAGCTCCCCGGGAGCCACTGCGGCCCATTGGGGAACGGCTGACCGAAAAGAGTCGGTACCGGGATGGGCACCGCCACGGTCCCGCCACAACCGCCACCTCCTCCCGCCCCGGCCCCGCCACCTCCTCCTCCACCACCACCTCCTCCTCCAGCCGCGCCACCACCACCACCGCCACTTCCACCTCCACCACAGCCGCCGCCCCCACTGTTCCCACCGCCTCCCTGACTCGCCGCCATGTTCCTGGGAGAGAGAATAGCCCCCGACAATACTCGGAGCCTGGGCCGCGAGTGGAGGGGGTTCTTAGGACGCATGCGCAGGCTGGGGGGTGGGAGGGGGGTGAGGGAGATGGTGGGAAGGAACCCCGGGCCAGTGGCTGGGAGGTGTCCTGCACACAGAGGACGCTTGAACGTGCTCAACGTTTGTTGAAAGAAAACCGAGGATCCAAGGAAGGATGCTAAATCCAATCCAGGGTCTGCTGTTTTGGGTACCAAAGTCTTAGCGAAGAAGTACCAGGTTAACCGGAGGTCGCTTGAGCTCTGTGACTCCTCCCTCTGCCCCCCAAGTCTCTCACCCTTTCGTTCTGCAAAACAAAAACAAAACAAAAAATGTGAGATGGGGACAGAAGGACTTCTTTCAAAATGTATAGAAACAACTCTTGGGAGGATTAGGAGGCAACTGACTGAAATACTTCCTACAAATACCTCAAGAACCATCTTTCAGTACCAATATACTAAAACAAGTGTTGGGGAGGAAAATGAGAATCTTATTGAGAATAAGCATAACTTGCATTCTGCTAGCCTTTAGAAACCCAAAGTAGGAAAAGACCTTAGATGTTTTCAGGGAAGTTTCTTCTTACAGTGAGTCTCAGCTAAACTGCTGCCTTCCAAACTTGGAAAAAAAAAAAAAAAGAGGTCTCCACATTCTGTTCTATTACTCTTTGAAGTTGTTCCAAGAACTCCAAAATATCTCCAGTTTCTTCTCATCACGTCAGCATTGGATGATAAAAACGCTTTGATCATCAAACAACCTTAGAAAGTATTTTTTTGAAATACAGGTTTTGGTTTAAATGGAATTCTGAGGATGTGATGCTGGGAATTTGAAGCCAATCAATCTTGGGATTTAGGACTTCCTTCTTACAACTTAAAGAGATGTTTAATGTAGAGGCCAGAGCAAGTTGAAAGTTGTTTATAAAAAGACATCGTGGTGCCTCCATAATCTGACCACAATCTTTGTAGACAGATATGTAGTAAGCCCTTTCAGCTGCTGCTGTGATTATTACTATCTACTGCTCTCCCAATGAGTCTTCAAATCCATCCCCTAATACTCAATGACGTTATTGGGGAAAACAATCAGAAAGCTTTGGCATGTTCCTTTATCATTAATTCCAGTAACTTGTGCACATTATTCACATCTTTGTGAATTTGAACAACGTACCACAGTGTCAGAGAAGACTGCACCAAGAAAAATTGATGTGCCATAGGCTATATACTTTTTAAAAACAGTATAGGGAATACAAGCAGTTTGGCTGAGTGGCTTTGTGGCCATAGAGGGTTAATTTAAATGAATATGAGAAGAGAAAATTGCACTCACCTTGCACATGAATCACAGAAAGAATAGGACTTAAACTGAAATTTATACCGGTAATTAGCAAGTGAAAATAATTTATTAAATACACTGGTAGGAGGTGGGGATTTAGATCAGTATAGAGAATTTGCAAGGTCCTGGATTTGCCCACCAGTACCAGACAAAAAATGATGCCTGTGTCCATTTTTTAAAATTGGGTTGTATCTTGTCACTATCCAGACTGCCATCCAGTACTCAGTAAGCCTGTTTTCTCCCAAATAAGTAACTAAATCCCACTCCTATCACAAAAAATATTGTATCTTATATTCCCCATCCCTTATATTTCAAACCAAACAATGAGAAGTTGCATAATTAAAAAGGATGGAGCCACAACCATCCGGTGGAATAAAGATAGCCTTTTCAACAAATGGTGCTGGTTCAACTGGAGGTCAACATGCAGAAGAATGCAAATTGACCCACTCTTATCTCCTTATACTAAGATCAACTCCAAGTGGATCAAGGACTTCCACATAAAACCAGACACACTGAAACTATTAGAAAAGAAACTTGGGAAGACCCTGGAGGACATGGGCACAGGGGAAAAGTTCCTGAACAGAACACCAATAGCTTATGCTCTAAGATCAAGAATTGACAAATGGGACCTCATAAAATTACAAAGTTTCTGTAAGGCAAAGAACACTGTCAGAAGGACAAAACGGCAACCAACAAAGTGGGAAAAGATCTTCACCAACCCCACATCCGACAGAGGGCTAATATCCAATATATACAAAAAACTCAAGAAGTTAGACCCCAAAGAACCAAATAACCCTATTAAAAAATGGGGCACAGAGCTAAACAAAGAATTTTCACCAGAAGAAATTCGGATGGCCAAGAAACACCTTAAAAGATGTTCAACATCCTTAGTCATCAGGGAAATGCAAATCAAAACAACCCTGAGATTCCACCTCACACCAGTCAGAATGGCTAAGATTAAAAACTCAAGAGACAACAAGTGCTGGCGAGGATGTGGAGAAAGAGGAACACTCCTCCACTGTTGGTGGGATTGCAAAATGGTAAAACCGCTCTGGAAATCAGTTTGGTGGTTCCTCAGAAAATTGGGCATGTCCCTTCCAGAGGACCCTGGCATACCACTCCTGGGCATATACCCAGAGGATTCCCCTGCATACAATAAAGACACATGCTCCACTATGTTTATAGCAGCCTTGTTTATAATAGCCAGAAATTGGAAGGAGCCCAGATATCCCTCAAAGGAGGAATGGATACAGAAAATGTGGCATATTTATACAATGGAATACTACTCAGCAATTAAAAATAATGAATTCATGCAATTTGTAGGTAAATGGTTAGATCTGGAAAATATCATCCTAAGTGAGTTAACCCAATCACAAAAGAATACACATGAAACGCAATCACTGATAAGTGGATATTAGTGAGCCCAGAAGCCCCAAATACTCAAGGCACAATAAGCAATTCAAATGATTCCCAAGAAGAAGAAAGGAGAGGACCCTGGGCCTGAAAAGATTGGATCCAGTTTTGTAGATCCAGAACAGAGAAATGGGGGGGGTGATTGGGGAATAGTTGGGGGGAGAGGACTTATAGGATGTATGGTGGGGGGGACTGGGAAAGGGGAAAGCCTTTGCAATGTAAACAAAGAATATAGAAAATAAAAAAAAAATCAAAAAAAGAAGGATGAAAAATAAAACTAATTTCACTAGTAAGAAAAAAGAGGAATGGAAATATTTCAAGAATTACCCAGGGGTTGGTTCAGTAGTAAAGTGCTTCCCTAGAATATGGGAGACCCTAGGATTCATTCCTAACATTTCAGTGTCCCTATATAACATTAGATAATAATAGTACTCAATAATGTGAATTAAATAGCATTTGCTACAGTTGTGTAATATTGCTATATTAACCATTTCCATCTTAATTTGAGTAATTGTAGTTACCCCCAAGAAGTTTCCAAGACCCCAGTCAGATGATACTCCCTCATATAAGTAAGGGCTCAGAAGGGAAGGGTCATCAGATTCTCACCCGAGGTTCCTACTGCTCTTTCTTGTATCCCAGTCCTAGTTACATGAATTCTCCCCCAAACTATACATGGTCTCACGGAGGGGCTAGCCAGCTACATAAAGAAGGTTGAAGGTTAATTGAAGGAGGGAACATCATCTGCACAGCTGTGGGAACAATATCATCAATGCTGTGGTAAAGTATTTACTGATGTGGTTATTTGGTAGTGTGCCCAAAACTACTGCAAGTAACTGCTCACACATGCTGTGTGATGAGGTCCTATAAACTCAATTGTTCACCAAGAGAGATTTGGATAGAAACCTTTGGTTTGTTATTAGTGTGATCTCTAACATAAGATGCTGGCTTATATTCTTCCAAGTAAAAACACCAAGATGACAGCCAGAAACTGCTGAAGCTATCATATGATTTTTCCTGTCAATCCCATAAACTGGTAATATAACTCATATTTTACAGGTTACACAAAATAGTTCAGGCTTTGCTTCATTTTGTTATCAGAATAAATAAGGTCACATATGTAAAATGTGGAAGAACAATACCAGCCATTCACTCATTAATGCAATAAGTTAATATTGAGAGATTATTCTGTGTAACAAGTATTCTCCACATATACTGTATGTAGCAAAAGTTACTGTCTTTACTAGAACTTGGCCCCTCAAAAGAGATTAAATAACCAATGATATACAAAATGCAGGAATCTAAGAGTAATGTTAGTTAATTCATAGATAATCATGAGTAAAGATTGCATTTTTTTTACTTAACTCTGAAACAGGATCTATTGTAATGTTTTAAGATTTTGATTTTATTCCTGAAATGACACACTGGTAACTAGATCTTAAGACTAATATGTAAATTAAATCATTAATAAATCGCTAAGACTAAATGACACATTTTAAAGATTCTACAAGGAAAACAATGAGGGGAATTTTTGAACAAAGCATATAGTCTTTAAGCACTGGATGGATACAAATGCAATTTCTGTTCAAGAGACATTTGAAATACTAGGCTACTTTATAATCACCACCCTTACAAATTAGTAGTTACTCAACAGTTATAAATAATACTGAGTAGAAAAAATCATTTTTTCTTCCACAGCCACAATTTTTTTCTGTTAAAGATTAAGATAAGTGAGCCAGAATACAGAATGTTCTTACAGGTAAATAAAATATGTAAGATTAGTTTTGATTTAGAATCTAGAGCAAAGCAATAAAATAAAAGTTAAAGATATAATATGAATATTTTCAAAACAATAATTAGATTTGTGAAAGAAACTGTCATTACATTTCTCAAAAGGATCAGATCAAATTTGAAATTCAGAGGAAAAGGCTAGGGGTGTGAATCAGTGGTAGAACATGCCACTTGCCAGACATGAATGAGTCCCTGGGTTTAAGCCAATGAATTGTTGAGTTACATTAAGATATGTATCAGGAACCTGAAAGAACATATTAACAAACCTATACTGAAATATTTGCACCTGCAACTGAAGCATTATGAGCACTTATGATCACTCTAGTCTCAGCACCAAGCCAGAATTAGAGAAATCATATCTAAAGATTAGAGACTTGGGAAAGGAAGAAACTCAAATGGTCAACCTACATATGGTAACCTGAATATCAGTCTCCTCCAAAAAACCCTCTTCCTAAAGAGTGACCAAGAAGTTATAGAATATTTTGAAGGTGTTATCTAAAGATG
This sequence comes from Apodemus agrarius, assembly GCA_964023405.1. Taxonomy (NCBI): domain Eukaryota; kingdom Metazoa; phylum Chordata; class Mammalia; order Rodentia; family Muridae; genus Apodemus; species Apodemus agrarius. The sequence goes on from OZ030010.1 coordinate 107,739,558, forward strand.
ACAAAGGAAGGAGTATACACCCATAGTAGTGTACTTGAACATAGCAGTATGAAACATAACATTCAAAGCTTCTAGCCTAGATATTTTAACTCATGGGATTTGAGCAGGTCCAGAAATTAAGACAATTAAGAAAGTATGAACATTGAATTGGATATTATTAATTTTTCCTATGTGTTAATAATAGCATCACATGTTTTGGGGAGTTAATTTGGTTTCATTTTGGCTGTTTCATTCTTTGCCATTCTTGTTCTTTTTGTTTTAGATAAATCCATGTGCATGTGAGAGAGTAGAGGGTGTGCGTAGGCATTTATGCCTCACAGTATGCATGTGGAGGTCAAGGGACAACTTTGTGAACTCTTATTCACCTTCATTTGAGAACCAAGGATTGAACACAACTTATCAGGCTTGCTTAGCAAGAGCCTTATTCCCTTTGGCATCTTGCCAGCCCTTGGTTTCCTTTTGTTTTGGGGGTAAGAGGCCAGCTGAGGAAGAGTTTAGTCTCAGATTTATAATTCAACTGTGTCACTCTCCAAAATACTAAGATTACAATCATGGACAACCAGCTATAGCTCCTTATTGATGCTACAGATAATACAGATTTGGGAGCGGGAAGGAAGGAGTGGTGTGCATGTTTGTGTGCATGTGCACTTGTGTGTGCATGTGCATGCTCGTGCATGTGTGTTTGTGTGTGTGTGTGTGTGTGTGTGTGTGTGTGTGTGTGTGTGCCTGAAGCTTGGTTTTGAGACAGGATCTTACTATGTAGCAGTAATTGACTAAACTTGTGATGATGTTCCTGCTTCTTCCTACTGAATTCAAGACTACAGACATGAGGCACCAGGCTGAAGTAAAGGTGAATTTGAAGCTGGGATTGTTATTTCTTGCAATGCTAGAGCTTGGAAACTGGGCCTTGCATAATGCTAAGCAGTCACTTGATTGCTGTAGTGTATTTCTGATCCTTCCATGCTCTTTAGGTTAATAAATATTCATAGAAAAATATTTATACATGAAAAATTAAGAGGGGCTGTGGGTGGTGGTAGCACACACTTTTAATCCCAGCACTCAAGGCAAAGACAGGCAGCACTGTAGGATTAAAACCAGACTTGTCTACATAGTGAGTTCCAGGACAATCAGGACTATAGAGAGAAACCCTGCTTCAAAAACACAAGGAGGAAGAGGAGGAGGAGAAGGAGGAAGAGGAGAAGAAGGAGGAAAGACAGAGAGAGAGGGGGAAAGAGAGAGAGAGAGAGAGAGAGAGAGAGAGAGAGAGAGAGAGAGGGAGGGAGGGAGGGAGGGAGGGAGAGAGAGAGAGAGAGAGAGAGAGAGAGAGAGAGAGAAATAGGTGAAATAGGTGCCCTTTTCCTGCATGGGGCTTTCACGGGTCTGCTTGAATAGATTTAATTTATTGACAGTATATTTCTTCTACACATTTCTTATGCTATGATTGCCCTTCACCTCTTTGACTCTGTTCTGGAAAAAAAAAACCCTTTACACTGCTTTAAACAAGTCATTAATTCTGAAGTACATTGATAGACTCAAATGAGATTTGGAGAAATGAATCAATAGTGATCACCAGAAGGAAGTTTTGCCATGCCTCATCTTTATTGCGGCTTTCAGTCAGCACGATCCTATTCTATCAGGGTTAGCATCTGTCTTGTGCCAGTTACCGAATGTAAGAACCTTCATGAATCTTTTTAAACTCTCAAAAAATGTTACATTCCTCATCATTAAATTAGAGATTATAATGTTCTTAGATATCACATAGGATGGCAACAAGGATAGTGAAATGAAACTGCATGTTCAATTTGTTACAAGTATTTGTCTCATTTGTACTAAGTTCAATGTGCCAAAAAGAACCCTGAGCTGTGTGGCAAATAAACTGTAATTTCTTTTGAACTACTATGTCCCTGGTACTCATGGCCCCTGTCCCCATGCTGTTCTGAATGTCATAAAATTGTTGTCACACTCCGTGTTTTGTAATCTTAAATTTGTGGTCTCTGCCTCCAGTGCAATGCCAAATGTTGATCTCTCACTCTCAAGTATAACAATCTAATATCAAGAAACCATTAAAAAAATCTGGTCCAAACTCACCTTTAAGAAAAACAGCATAGATATATGTGCTACATGTTCATTGGACTGTAGGTCCATGTTTTAAAATAGTTCCATATGCACTTATTTAAAGAAATACTTATGAGTTCTTTATTTAGAACAAAAGACTATTAGAATTCAACCCAGTCATAACACATCAGAAGCTTGAAAATACAGATATAAATATAAATATCTGCATATATTTAGGCTGTTATAGATGTACTTGAGTGCTAGAGCACATTTCTATGACTTGCTCTAAATCCTAGGTATAATTTCCAGTACATCTCTCACACTCAAGTGTGTCTACATAACTATATACAGAATGACATGCAAAACATCTAACAGTCTATGTCTGATATGTCTGCTTTTTCTGTGAGTAACATGTATTGTTACAGATTCTGAAGAAATTTCTTAGCAAAGAAGTAAGTAAAACATGCATATTACTAAATTGGACACACTAGTACATGTCTGTAACCCTAGTTCTCTGAAAGTGAAGGTTGGATGGTCAAGAAACCAAGGTAATCTGATAGCCACTGTGACTTTGAGGTTAACCTGGAATACATGACACCATGTGAAAACAATCAAAATGGGGAGATATGATGACTTCTGGAAGTTCACTTTATTGTACTTTGGATAAAGGAGTAGTGGGGAGCTAAGCCATGGCTTTGAATATGCTGGGCAATACCCACATTGCTCACACCAACTTTGACAATTTAGCCTTGCCAAAGCAAAGAAAGAAAGAAAGAAAGAAAGAAAGAAAGAAAGAAAGAAAGAAAGAAAGAAAGAAAACCTGGTAAGACATTGTGCTGAAACACACACACACACACACACACACACACACACACACACACACACATTTTAAAGATGCATGGTTAGATTAGGTAATGAAAAATGAAGATTTTTAGTGTTCTTTAGGATACTTTTAGAATGTTTCACTTTTACACATTTCCGTTAGGATAAGCTTATTTCATATTTTCCCCTTTTATGTTATGAGTCTGAATGAGGACAAAAGGATTTTTAAGCAAAATCTTAATTTAAATGATGACCTTGAAAACTATATGTTACCTATATGCAAGTTGCATCTGCAAGTCAGAAAAGAGACATTAGTAGAATTTCAGTAAAATATATTAAAGGAATTGTAATATCAAGCTACATGAAAATCATTGAAGAAATACACGTTCCAGAAGGGTATGAAATCTTTGTTTTATTAAGTAAAAGAAGATAAAAAAGATTTGAAACAAAGACAGTGTACAAAATAAATGTTGAAATGACAACTAACCACTAAAATCTATGTCAACTTGACATAAAATTGATTTCCTTATGTCCAAATGACAACAATAACTAGGTAATAATAACACCTAACATGATATAACTATCCTTTGTACAACCACAAACACATTGTAAATTTAGAATAGGTGGCACTGTTTCTTGGGGAGCATTCTTTTTCCAAAATGGAAACTTAAGAAGGTAGAATCTTTCCCCAAGATCCATTTAACATCATCAGTCTTTAATCTTCATATCATATCGCCTCTTAACTCCATTTAATATCTCTAATCTATTTATTTCCTTGAACACACTATTTAGCTCCATTCTACTTTCTGGTGCCTTTTTAATCCTAGAACCATACCTTTTGCATTTTTTCCTTTTCAGTTTGCTGTATCTGAACAAAATGCTCTTCATAAGAGTGAACTACAGGAGAGAGACTATGGTAGGCTGTTTTGAGACTTTCTTTGCCAACGCAATTAATCTAAATTTCTTCACCTTATCCTCAGGCAGAATACTCCTTCAAGGGCAAAAATCAGTCACATTTTTCAACAAAATATCACAAGAATGATTTCTAGGCAACATACTAAAATTCATCTCCTCTGAAACCTCTTTAGTCAGGGCCCCACAGTACAAATCATCCTCAGCACCACTGTCTTGTATGCATCTGCTAGTATGGCCCATTAAGCCCAACATAAAGCATTCTACTACTTTGTTAATCCAACATCCCCAAATTCACATTCACCCAAATAAAAGCATGGTCAGGCCTATCACAGTAATACCCCACTTCTGTATTTTGGTTTCCATTGCTGTGAAGTGACATTGTGACCAAGGCAACTCTTATAAAGAACAATGTTTAATTGGGTCTGGCTTACAGTTTCAGAGATTAATTCCACTATTATCATGGACAGAAACATGGCACTGTGCAGAAAATGTGGTGTTGTAGGAGCCAAGAATTCTACATCTTGGTCAAAAGGCAACATTAGGGCACTTGAAGCGTTTCACACTGGGCATAACTTAAGCATTTAGGATCTCAAATCCCAGGCTCCACAATGACACAATCTAAGAAAGGCACACTTTCTCCAATAAAGCTAGTTCCACTCCCTATGATCAAGCATTCAAATACTTGAACCTATGGGGGGGTCATAACTATTCAAATCACCACACAAGAGAACATTGCTTTGGCTTCCAATATAACCCAGAAAACAAAGGGGAACCCCAGGATCATCAAGAGACTTGGACTGAAATGGATAATTGATGTGTGACAGAGGAAGACACTCTATGATGTCTTCTATTCTCTGCACTCACTTAGATGCTTCTCACACATACAGTCATATACATGAACACTGCTTCTAGGAGGAATATTGAGAACATTCAAATTAGTAAATATAAGAACAATATCTGAAATAGTATCTAGTACAAATTCACACATATCTTCTCTCTCATTCTCCTTCTCTGTCTCTCTATCTCACATGCACACACACACACACACACACACACACACACACACACACACTAGGATCTGCATATGAGTGAGAACAGGAAGTATAGTCCTTCTAAGTCTGAGTTACCTTGTGTTATATTATAATTTGTAGGCCCATCCATTTCACTCAAATTTCATTGTTCATAATGACAATAAAATTCCAGTGTGTATGCTTTTTTTAAAGAAAAATCTCATGATTTAGCTTTGTCTTGCTTCATATTCTCTATGTAGCTCAAGTTAGCTTCAGAATTATGGTAAATTATTACTAATGCCATGCCGTGCTTGCAGACAGGAGCCTAGCATCGCTGTTCTCTGAAAGTCTCTACCAGCAGTTGACTGAGATATATGCAGATAACCACAGAAAAACAGTGGATGGAGCTTGAGGACTCTTATGGAAGAGTTAGAGGAAGGATTGAGGACCCTGAAAGGGATAGGAACTCCACAGGAAGACCAACAGAGTCAACTAGCCTAGAATCTTGGGGGCTCTCAGAGACTGAACCACCAACCAAAGAACATACATGGACTGGACCTAGGCATCCTCATACATATGCAACAGAGGACTACTTTATCTGGCCTCAGTGTAGGAGGATACCCCTTACGCTATAGAGACTTGATGTCCTAGGGAGGGAGATGCAGGCAGAGAGGAAATCCTTTCAGACACAATGGGGAGGGTGGATGAGGGGAAGAACTCTTCAAGGGACAATAAGGATAGGAGTAACATTTTGAAAATACATAAAATAATGAAGAAGAAGAGGAGGAGGAGGGGGAGGAGGAGGGGGAGGAGGAGGAAAAGAAAGCCACATGGAAAGTACAGTGGCTTGTGGGGTGGGTTTGTTCTTAAAAGCACCTGTAAAACATGTGTCATCATGCTCCAAGTCCATCTTGGTCAGTATATAATAAAGCTTACTTCACATTGGAAAAAAAAAAGGAATTAAATTTCCATCTTTAGCCTCCTGAGAGCTGGGATTAGGGACACTCACAGACACTCTAAGCTTTTTCAATTCCACTATTTCAAATGCTGTCTTATCAAACATTTAGAGCTCCTGGTTAAATAAAATATGGGTTAAAGTAAAAAAAAAATGACAAAAGAAGAATGTCTCTCAGCATTCTCAAATTCATCCACTGCTACAATCCTTTTATTACCTTTGCTAAGAACTTTTAAATCTCTTGAGTTATTAAAGAGCTTTTAACTAGTCACCCTTCTTCTAGCAGGACCCAATATCATGCTGCTGCCAACTGATTTACCACAAATGGAGACTTCTTCCTCCTACTGTTTAGAAAGTCTGGTTACCTTAGCATAGTCTGTTGCTGCTGAGGCATGTTGTATCTATTCTCATCTACCATACATCTGCTTTTGCTCCCTCTGCCAGGTAGCACCATACCACATTAATTATACATCCATCCTACTGTTCTTCCAAATGATCTCCACAAAGTCTTTCGATTAAGGTATTCCTCAGTCTTCGGGGTCTTTCAGGATTTAAGTCATATGCTATTACCTCCAAAAAGCCTTTCATGAAATTCTCATTAGTTGGCTCCCCTCAAAATCAGTGTGTTCTTTAAAAATACCCTGTGCTTATGTCTACCAGATTCTATCATTATCCTTTTTTGTTTTGTTGAGGCTTGGTTGACCTGTGTGGCACAGCTGCGCATAAATTTATGATTCTCTTGCTTCTGTCTCCAAAGTGCTAAATTTTCAAGTGAGTGCCACCACACTATGCCATTTCCACCTTCCTTTTGTCTTGCATGTTCTCCCTTGAATGGGAGCCATGGAAGGCAGAGATAGCATCACATTTATTTCTATGTTCTGGTATATATAAGATACTGAAAATATATTTTTCTTGAATAGAAGTGAAAAGGTAACTACTATCAAAGCTCCAGGGTTGCTTCCTAATATATTTTGTTCCTAGAGACCATGTTTGAGCCATGTATGTAAGAACTGAACTCATTTAATTCTAAAATAGCACCACATTCTGAACTCACTTCTGTCCATATCATAGCTGATACCATCCCTCTCTCCTGTAATTGAATATAAAGCTGATATGTTTCAAAGTTTTATTTGCAACCTTGACTCTCTTCTCAAGACTGGTAAATCCATTTAAAGATTCTAAGAACTAAATTCATCAACTGTATTTTCACTCAGCGTGACTGCCCTATCCTCTACACCCTGATTCCTCAGAGATCCGTACTCCCATCCTATGAGTAAATTAATTTCATTCTTTCCTTCCCTAAGGCAAAATCCAAGAAAGGTTTTCTGGCTCATAAATTTTTCCTGCTGTTTGTAGTCAAGGGCAGAGTCCGGGTGTTATAATAGAAAGTGCTAATCTGTACACTGGCTGTACTGAAGCATGGAAAGCCAATTCATAACATTCAGTGACACTTTTATGAGCTTAAATGCATCTTGCCAGACCTATTCAAATTATGTGCATGTGAAAGGATTGCACTAGTAACAATTTTCAGAGTTTGAGATTATCCTCGATCATCTGTAAAAGAACAAAAACATTTCAAAGGATGCCAAGGTCCCAACTCCTGACAGCAGCTGAAGCAGGGAAGGGAAGGGCTGATTACAAAACTCTGTTTCTTTTTTTAATTTATTTTATTTCATGTGCATTGGTGTTTTGTTTGCATTCATATTTGTGTGAGGGTGTCAGATCCACTAGAACAGGTACTGGACAATTGTGAGCTGCCATGTGGGTTCTGGGAACTGAACCCAAGAAAGAGTACACAGGGCTCTTAACCACTGAGCCTTCTTTCTAACCCAGGAATTCTGATTCCTATTTTGGGTTAAGGGAACAGGCAGCAAATCGACCACATTCCTAATAAGAGAGAAGATGAATAGGTGACAGTGAGCAGCAGTTCTCACAAATTAATAGTGAGATATTGTAAAGGATGCATGGTAGCCCTGGAACTCATCGTGGTTCCTTCTGAGGATATACCTTTAGGAAGTGTTATTTAATCCCATTTGTTCTAACTTGCTTATCCGTAAGCTCAGGGTGATGCCTTTTGAATCATGTATTCTTTTTCTACCAGATTTTACTTAACAACACAACCACAAGGGCGAGGCTAACAGCTGGTTGAACACTGGATTCAATCTTGAATGTCAACACACACACACACACACACACACACACACACACGGAGAGAAAAAGAGAGTCAGTAATGTTTGATGTCTCCTAAAAACTAGAGAAATAGTTGTACAAAATGTCAATGAAATCTAAAAAGGCAAAATAACAATATAATCTCACTTTATATTATTGAAAATATGACTGACACATATATACATATACATACCTACACACATATACATATATGAGCTTGAGATACAACCCACTGGTTAAACACAGATTTAACTATCATAAGGCCCAGTTTTTAACCATAGCACAAAAGTAAGTAAATGATTATGTTGAGATGGCAAAGAAAAAAGTTTTAAAAGAGTATATATCCTAGAATTTTTCATAAAGAGAACATAGAGGGCTTCATGGGAAGGGATGCAGTAGGGATTCTATCATGACACAGAAGGAAAATCCAACTGGCTTCTTGAATTCCTTCTAACATTCATATCTGAAGAATTTATCCCCTGAACTTCACATTGATAAGTCATTCCAAAATTTGCAAAGCTTAGTCATCCTCATTTCCTTGATCTTTCCTTTAATTAGCATACATTTGTAAGCAACTACAGTGTGCAGCACTCCATGAAAGTTGAGTGAGAAACAATTTTCACAGCAACAGTGTTCCTGTCATTGAATTCATATTGTCATGGGGAGAATGGGCTAAGCACAAGTGCAGAATTCTGGGAATTGTTGAGGGAATATAAAGGAATATAGCAACAAGCAGACCTAAGCTAGATGTGGAAACAGAGAAAGCTCTCTTGAGAAAGGAATTATCTCCACTGACAGCTAAAGAATGAGCAGGTGCTAGCAAGGCTCCAGACAAGCACACTCTTTCAAATAAATGAAAGAAACTCACAATAGCCAGAACAAAAGTGCCAGGAGACATGAAATGAGGTCAGAACAGTAAAAAAAAATATGAAAAAAAATCTCCCTTAGCCACAGTGACCAAAATAAACACTTTGGATTTGATATTAAGGGAAATGTCCACACAGTGAGGAATTGTGGTTTATCTATTTAATTATCTGTTTGTCAACCCTGAGATTTCACCTCACACCAGTCAGAATGGCTAAGATTAAACAGTCAGGAGACAGCAGGTGTTGGCAAGGATGTGGAGAAAGAGGAACACTCCTCCACTGCTGGTGGGATTGCAAGATAGCACAACCACTATGGAAATCGGTCTGGTGGTTCCTCAGAAAATTGGACATGACAATTCCAGAGGACTCTACCATACCACTCCTGGGCATATACCCAGAGGATTCCCTTGTATACAATAAAGACGCATGCTCCACTATGTTCATAGCAGCCTTATTTATAATAGCCAGAAGCTGGAAAGAACACAGATGCCCCTCAATAGAGGAATGGATAAAGAAAATGTGGTATATTTATACTATGGAATACTACTCAGCAATTAAAAATACTGAATCCATGAAATTTGTAGGCAAATGGTTGGAACTGGAAAATATCATCCTAAGTGAGCTAACCCAATCACAAAAGAATACACATGAAATGCAATCACTGATAAGTGGATATTAATTAGCCCAGAAGCTCTGAATACTCAAGACACAATTAGCTAATCATATGATTCGCAAGAAGAAGGGAGGAAAGGGCCCTGGTCCTGAAAAGACTGGATCCAGTTTTGTAGGAGTGTACCAGAACAGAGAAATGGGGTGTGTGTGTGTGATTGGCGAATGGGAGGAGGGAAGAGGACTTATGGGACATATGGGGAGGGGGGAACTGGGAAAGGGGAAAGCATTCGGAATGTAAACAAAGAATATAGAAATTTTTTTTTAAAAAAAGACATTCTAATTATCTGTTTGTGCCTGAGAGAGAAAGATAGACAGAGAGACAGACAGACAGACAGACAGACAGACAGACAGACAGAGGGAGAGGGAGAGATCATTTATGCCAGGTATCTTTCTGCCTTATCTCCCAAGTCTTGGTATTATGCAAGCATATCTGCATATTTGGCAAATGTTTTCCAGTGGTATTTATTTATTTATTTATTTATTTATTTAGGATTTTTTTCAGACAGGGTCTCATTTTATTTATTTATTTATTTATTTATTTATTTATTTATGATTATTTTCAAACAGGGTCTCATTTACCCCAGGCTGACCTCCAAATCACTATGAGCATAGGCCAGTCTTAAACTCCTGATTTTTCTGCCTCAACCTCCCAAGAAGTGGAATGTCATGCATGCCCAAACATGCCTGAATTTGACAGAGGTTTATAAGAAAAAGCTATAATGATTAAATTTCCAAGTTGTAAAAACTATGCATGCAAGTCATTAAATATTAAAAGAAATAAATTATGTGAAAAATATTGAAAAGCTATCATTAATATGACTTAGTAAGAAATTACATGCAACAGGCAATGAGATGTCACAATCAAAACTGGCTTTCAAGCTTGGGATTCAAACAGAGCCTTGTTGTGCAGCCGAGGATTCCAGCTTAAGAAAAATAAATGGTTTCTTTCTGATAATTTCCTTGGTATACAGAACAGTCAATTGCTTCAACTTACAGCAGTGCCTTAGAATCTTGTTTACTCCCATTATATAGTGCTTGGAACACAATGAGAGGCCACAAATAGTGGCCATCTTTATCATCATAATACATTGTATTTTTTGGTTCAAGAATGTCACCTGATCTTGCAATATGAATAGTTTTCTAGTTTATAGTCTGTATGAACACTGCTGCCTCTGGCTTTCTCCTATGCGTAGAGAAACTGTCCCTCACTCAAGGTTTGAAAAAGTTTGAACACAGCTTTTGTTTCTAGAACTATTATGTTTTATCCCAAACCAATAATAGCAATCATAGAAATGCAGTTTTACAGAATAAATATAGATTTATTATGGAAAAGTTAGAATAAACACCAAAAAGTAGGAGGGGATTCAAGGAAGGAATATCCAGGAAGGTCATTGCCAAAATTCCAAAATTACACTGAAATTAAGTGCTGAGAACAATAATTCAGTATGCTTGCCCACACAATGGTGCTTAAAAATGATGTCATTTAATTAAAAATAAAAGACAAACCAATCAAATCTTTGTGTTTTTAAGAGCTCTTACCACAAAAAAATGTAGGAATATGAGGCCACAAATATATTATTTGATCTGACTCAGACACAGCAAAATATATACATATATGAAAATATCATTACATTGTACTCCATAAATTTGACACTATAGCTAGTTACAGTTTTTCCAATGTGACAATTTAAAAATAATTCCTGCTACACAATTCAGTAAAAGAAAACCTGTTAACTAATGCAAAAGCTGATGAAGAGAAAATTTGGCTTCATCTTCAACAATTGAGACATTCAAACACATCCAAAGCAAAGCCAGATTTGCAGATTTGGAGGGTAGGAAATGAAGGAAAAAAAGATGGATTCTGGGAACTACTTTTCAAGCCCTGAGGCATACACTCAGTCTCCTTCCCACCTGTATACCTATTTTCCTAATGTGTCTGTTAGGCATTTTGCTCTACAGATGAAAGTGAATAAAATATAGATGGAATTATGAGCAAATGGTTTCAACAACAGGCTTCAATAAAAGTAATTAATATAGTAAGACAAAGATAATATCATACAGCATGTTGCTGGTTATGTATATTTAATGTCAATATGTAAAAAGGCATAGAGAAGGTTGTGTGAGGGGGGACTTAAATTTGTGTAGACCTTCTATTGTTAAAATTTTGAATTTGCTCAAAGGATATATAGGACTAGAATTAGTAAATGATCTGTTTTCATGTTTTTCCATTTTTACAATGTCTTGGTCAGTGTCATAGAATAACTGTAAAAGTCTGTTAAATATGCAAATTTGTAACACATGAAGTTACATTTGCTTAGATGTTTAAGAAATTAAAAAACATGAAATTATTATAGAATTATAAAGCACGCTCCCTAATCTTGCCCTCACTATAAACCTGGACCCACAATACCCCTTAATTAAAAGATTTTAGAGAATGAAATACGTTTTATCATAAACACATAATCATGCCCCGCCTCCAGTATATTAAACCTCTGATAGAAAACTAGCTCTCAAAAGTCCATCAACAGGAGTATAATAAAAGAGGATCCTCCCAAGAACTGGATTTAAATATGTATAACAACAACCACAAAATGCAAGAAAAACACAAGCAAGATTATACTTACCAAATGAAAGGGTGTAGACAGAAATAAATCCTTCTCCTCTAGACTTAATGGATCTTGCTGTGGGAGAGATACTCTAAGCTAATCTTTCCTTATTTTCAAGTTCAATCAGTCCAATACAGGTTTTACAGCCAGAGCTAACTAACATCTAGGAAATTAACCTGTGTTCGCACTATAAGGTCTTTTCACAGAGATGAAATGCAGACAGTAGTTGAGAACAGAAAAGGAAACAAAAACCTGTAGCTGGGATTCTGCCAGAAAAATCTCTGATAAATTAAGGCTAAATGCCTTTTATTCAGTGGTAGAGCCAATTCTGAAAGTCTGCAGATACCTGAAATATATGAAAAGAACTATGTTTTTCTCTCTACCTGATTTGGATGTAGAGTGCCTCTTAGTGTCCATGGTAACTCCCATAGAGTGGCTAGGAGGTTCATCATTAAAAGGCTTGCACATTAAAATATAATGAGGGAACAGCCACAGTACTTAGGCAATGCTAGATTTCTGAGCTGCCAAACAAGTTTAAACCAATGTACACATTAACAACATATTGTCAGAGAACTTTTATACATAAAATCTAGCCAGAATAAGGTAATCTATGGTGTTATAATTGTTCAGGCACTACAAAGTAATTATAGCATAAAAGGAAGAACATAGAAACATTTGCAAAATGTTTTCAAATATACCAGTATACCTCACACCTTAACAAACATATGAATAAAGAAAAAAAGGGAGAGCATTACTGATTTTTCAAGTAACATTATCACTGTATTTTTAAAATATATTTTTGCTTGTCTTTTCAGCATTAAGAATATGACTAGACTAAGGTAGGACAAGATTTAATTTTGTGGATTGAAACCATGGAAATCTATCTTGGTTCCTGTTGGTTATCTTCCTTTGGTAAATATAAGATTAACAATTTGAGAAATGGGTTAAATATATGGAAAGACCTGATTGATGGCCTGAAAGTCACTGGCCCTTATGTATTTGGTAATCGGTAAGTAAAGTCAGTGAGATGAAACTAATCTCAGATGAACAGCCTTTGACTATAACATCCTGTGAGTATGACCTGACAGAAATTCAGGATACATTTAACTCAAATTGAGAATGTGAAAGTCTTAATCCTTCAGTGGTTTTAAATTTTACATCGATCATGAAAGAATAGATGTCTTCATGTAAACTGTGCTCAGTGAGAGAGAGAGAGAGAGAGAGAGAGAGAGAGAGAGAGAGAGAGAGAGAGAGAGAGGGAGGGAGAGAGAGAGATCTTCAAAATGTTTATACGAGGTCAGGATATATCACAGTCTGAACTGGAAAATGAAAAGTCCCAAAGAAAAATGGAGAGCTAAGAGAGTGTACGAGCTTAGTCAGTAGACTACTTGCCTAGCATGCATGAAACCTGCGCTGACAGGTAGAGGCAGGAGGATCTGAATTTCAAGGTCATCTTCAACAAGCTTCAAAGCAAGTTGGAGGGTAGACTGGGATATATGAGGCTTTGTCTTAAAAAAATGAAGAAAATAATCATCTGGCCAAATATTCCCTGGAAGGTGGCCAAAGGAAAGCATGATTTCCAAGTATCCTATCACAGTGCTATGGATTCCTTAGGTGTGAATCACTGTCTTTAAAAGAATACATCAATTTTAACTGTAGCAATGGTCCATAATCAACATAAATTGTGGAGCATTGAACGAGAAAATAGTTTTGATGACTAAGAGATGTTTTAAAGGGAATAGGAGTTACAATATGTCCATTTTATCCAGTGACATACAAGAGAAAGGATTCTGCTTCTGGCAGCTCCAACAGAGGCAGGAGATTGTACCAGCCCATTAAGATCATGTAGTACACTATCCTGTCCCTATATTCATGGAGTGGTTTTTCCTGTCAGTAATATTTTTCACTGTGAGTATTGATACCACAATCTCTGATAATGACTATGTTTTCTGACTAACTGCCCATAAGTTACAACATAAGCAGCCAGCCAGGCTCTTTGTTTGCCACTTAATATTAAATATGTCTATTTTATGTGCTGCATTACCTCCAAATATAGAGTTCTATAATTCTTTTCTCAGAAAACTCCTCCTAGCTTGGCACCTATAATCCCAACCACTCTAAAGCTTAAAGCAGGATCATGAATTCAAGGCCAGTCTCAGACAGCTAACAACAGTGAGAATCTCTCATTAAAAACTTTCTGATTCATAAAAAAATTTGCAGAAATCAAGAGTATTTTTATGTTAAAACAGACATTTCCTTCTTTTGAAAAAAACACAGAGAATACAGGAATTAAAAGGCCAGTGCCTTGAGAGTGGAGAGATGGCTCAGTGGTTAAGAGCACTGACAGCTCTTCCAGAGGTTCTAAGTTCAAATCTCAGCAACCACAGAGTAGCTCACATCCATCTGTAATGAGATCTGATGCCCTCTTCTGGTGTGTCTGAAGACAGCTATAGCGTACTCATATACATAAAATATATAAATAAATCCTAAAAGTAGATAGCTTATTTTAAAACCTTTCTATGGATCGATTCAGTGTGTGTTACTCTTAAATAACAAATTACTTTGGTAATTTTTAAGTGTGAACCAGTTAAATATACTTTCAAAAAACTTATAATTCTTAAAGAATAACCTTAAAATTTTAGCCTGTTGAGTTGGTTAGATAGTTCAGCAGTTAATAGTGTGTATTTTTCTTGCAAAGGACCCAAGTTTTGCTTTCAGGTCCCACTCACTGGGCAACTTACAGTCATCTGTAACTCCAGTTCCAGGGAATCTGAGGCCCTCCTCTGACCTACTAGGGTACCTGTAATCACACAACTAGAAACATATACACATAAATAAAAAGAAGATCTATCTATATATATTTATATATATGTATACACACACATATCACATTTGATAATCTATTTGTGGGGTTATTTTTTGGTAAAGTTCTATAACCTATTGTTCTTTCTCAAAATATTCCAAAATAGAACTACTTCTCACTGTTCACAAGTTACTCTTGTCTCTTGCCTGCATTCTTGAAATGGTGCATAACTGACCTATGATGCATGTCTGCTCTTGCCTACTTTACTTTTTTCTCAAGGCGTCAGTTAGAACAATTCACTTAAGACATAAGGCTGTATATGAAGATGAGTGACAGAGTGACAGAGAGACTTGCTAGTATACCCAAAGGCCTAGATTCTACACACACAATGATAAAGTTAAATAAGAAAATGAAATGCACATCCAAGCCAAGCATGGCACCACTCATTTGTATTTCCAGCTACACAGGAAGCCAAGGCAGATGGATAGTTTGAACTCAGCAGTCCATGCCAGCTGGGACAACACAGTGTAATCCCCTGTCAGAAAAATTAGGCACAAAATAACAGAAGTTAAATAATATCACTTTTTGGTTTGTATGTCTGTCGAGATAAGGCTGGCATGATCAACCAACACATCATGGTGTTACCACCAGGCTTGACACCTTGAGTTTGATCACTAAGACTTAATGTTGGAAATGGAGAACTGGACCTTTGGGGACTCAGGCCTTGAGCAGGAGCAGCGCGCAGAGCAGCGGGTCAGGGCCCTAGCCAGGTGGGCTTTGTGCCCTGAAGGCGGACCTCGCACTCCCTGCAGCCTCCCCCATCTTCCCAACTATTTCGAACCAGCAGAACCACCCTCCGCCATCTTCCCAGCTGTTCTGAACCAGCCACCAGAACCAGGTATCCAAGAAATTCCGAGTTTAAGACCTTTGGGGACTCAGGCCTAGAGCAGGAGCTGCACATAGAGCAGCAGGTCCAGGGCCCCAGCCAAGCATGGTCTCTGTGCCCTGAAGGCAGACCCTGCACTCCTTGTAGCCTCCGACCATGTTTCCAGCTGTTTTGAACCAGCCTGTGGAACCAGGTACCCGAGATATCCCAAGTTTAAGACCTTTGGGGTCTCAGGCCTTGAGCAGGAGCTGGGCGCAGAGCAGCAGGTCTGGGGGCCCCAGCCAGGTGTGGGCTCTGTGCCCTGAAGGCAGACCACCACCCAAACCCCCCCCCCCGCACTCCATGGATTCAACAATTAAAGAAAATGCAAAATGCAAAATGCTGGTAACCTAAAACATTCAGGAAATCCAGGACACAATGAGAAGACCAAACCTAAGGATTATAGGTATAGATGAGAGTGAGGATCTACAACTTAAAGGGCCAGCAAATATCTTCTACAAAATTATGGAAGAAAACTTCCCCAACCTAAATAGAGAGATGCCCATGAATATACAAGAAGCATATAGAACCCCAAATAGACTGGACCAGAACAGAAATACCTCCTGTCACATAATAATCAAAACCCCAAATGTACTAAACAAAAAGAATATTAAAAGCAGTAAGAGACAAAGGTCAAGTAACATATAAAGGAGGACCTATCAGAATTACACCAGACTTCTCAGCTGAGACCATGAAAGCTAGAAGATCCTGGGCAGATCTCAGGCAGACTCTAAGAGAACACAAAACTACTATACCCAGCAAAACTCTCAATCACCATAGATGGGGAAACCAAGGTATTCCATGACAAAACCAAATTTGCATGATATCTATCAACAAACCCAACCCTACAAAGGATAATAGGGGAAAAACACCAACACAAGGGGGGAAACTACACCCCAGAAGAAGCAAGATAGAAACCCCCTCTCATCAAACCCAAAAGAAGAGAACCACTCAAATATAAAAAATAATGCCCAAAATGTCAGGAAGTAATAATTACTATTCCTTAATATCTCTTAATGTCAATGGACTCAATTCCCCAATAAAAAGACACAGACTATCAGACTGGATACGGAAACAGGACCATACATTTTGCTGCATACAGGAAACACATTTCAGTGTCAAAGACAAACACTACCTTAGAGTAAAAGGCTAGAAGACAATTTTACAAGCAAATGATCTCAGGAAACAAGCTGGAGTAGCCATTCTAATATGAGATAAAATTGACTTCCAACCTAAAGTCATCAAAAGAGACATGGAAGGTCACTTCTTTCTGGTCAAAGGAAAAATCCACCAAGAAGAATTCTCAATACTGAACATCTATGGTCCAAATGTAAGGGCACCCTCATTCGTAAAAGAAACTTTACTAAAGCTTAAAGCACACATTGTACCTAACACAATAATTTTAGGTGACTTCAACACTCCACTCTCCTCAATGGACTGATCAGGAAAGCAGAAACTAAACAGGGGCACAGTGAAACTAAGTTACACTAAGTTTTGGACCAATTGGATTTTATATATATATATATATATATATATATATATATATATATATATATATATAACATTTCATCCTAAGGCAAAAGAATATACCTTTTTCTCAGCACCTCATGGGACCTTCTCCAAAATCGAACATATATTGGTCACAAGATAGATCTCAACAAATACAAAAATGCCGAACTAATCCCCATGCCTCCTATCAGATCACTACGGAGTAAACGTGGTCTTCAATAGCAAGAAGAACAACAGAAAGCCGACATACACATGGAAACTGAAAAGTACTCTACTCAATGACACCTTGCTCAAGGAAGAAATAAAAAAAGAAATCGAAGACTTTTTACACTTCAATGAAAATGAAGGTACAACCAATCCTCATCTCTGGGACACAATGAAAGCAGTGCTAAAAGGAAAACTCATAGCCCTGAGTGCCTCCAAAAAGAAAGTGGAGAGAGCATACACTAGCAACTTAACAGCACACATGAAGGCCCTGGAACAAAAAGAAGCTAATTCACCCAGGAGGAGTAGAAGACAGGAAATCATCAAACTAAGGGCTGAAATCAATCAAGTAGAAACAAAGAGAACCATAGATAGATAAGATAAGAGAACAAGATAGAACAAGATAGATAAACCCTTAGGCAGACTAACCAAGGGGCACAGAGACAGTATCCAAATTAACAAAATTAGATATGAAAAGGGTGATATAACAACAGAAACTGAGGAAATTAAAAAAAAATCAGATCCTACTACAAAAGCCTATACTCAAAACAACTGGAGAATCTGGAGGAAATGGACAAATTCCTAGACAGATACCAAATACCAAAATTAAATCAGGATCAATTAGATCAGCTAAACAGCCCCACAACCCCTAGAGAAATAGAAGGGGTCATAGAAAGTCTCCCAACCAAAAAAAAGTATGGGACCAGATGGTTTTAGTGCAGAATTCTATCAGACCCTCAAAGAAGACATAACACCAATACTCTTCAAACTATTCCACAAAATAGAAACAGAAGGAACACTGCCTAGCTCATTCTATGAAGCCACAATTACACTGATACCAAAACCACACAAGGATCCTACAAAGAAAGAGAACTACAGGCCAATTTCCCGTATGAATATTGATGGAAAAATACTAAATAAAATTCTTGCCAACCGAATCCAAGAGTACATCAAAACAATCATTCACCATGATCAAGTAGGCTTCGTCCCCGGGATGCATGGATGGTTCAATATATGGAAATCCATCAATGTAATCCACTACATAAACAAACTAAAAGAAAAAAACCACATGGTCATCTCATTAGATGCTGAAAAAGCATTTGACAAAATTCAGCATCCTTTCATGCTGAAAGTCTTGGAAAGAGCAGGAATTCAAGGCCCATACCTAAACATAGTAAAAGCAATATACAGCAAACCAGTAGCCAACATCAAAATAAATGGAGAGAAACTTGAAGCAATCCCACTAAAATCAGGGACTAGAGAAGGCTGCCTGCCCTCTTTCTCCATATCTTTTCAATATAGTACTTGAAGTTCTAGCGAGAGCAATATAAGCATATAATAGACAACATAAGGAAGTCAAAGGGATACAAATTGGAAAGGAAGAAGTCAAACTATCATTATTTGCAGATGATATGATAGTTTACTTAAGTGACCCAAAAAACTCCACCAGAGAACTCCTACAGCTGATAAACAACTTCAGCAAAGTGGCTGGTTATAAAATCAACTCAAGCAAATCAGTAGCCTTCTTATACTCAAAGGACAAGCAGGCTGAGAAAGACATTAGGGAAATAACACCCTTCACAATAGCCACAGACAATATAAAGTATCTTGCCATGTCATTAACAGAACAAGTGAAAGATCTGTATGACAGGAACTTCAAGTCCTTGAAGAAAGAAATCGAAGAAGACCTCAGGAGATGGAAAAATATTCCATGCTCTTGGGTTGGCAGGATCAATATAGTAAAAATGGCCATCTTGTCAAAAGCAATCTACAGATTCAATACAATCCCCATCAAAATCCCAAATCAATTCTTCATAGATGTAGAAAGAACAATTCTCAAATTCATCTGGAGCAACAAAAAACCCAGGATAGCTAAAACTATCATCAACAATAAAAGGACTTCTGGGGGAATCAATATCCGTGACCTCAAGCAGTACTACAGAGCAATTTTGCTAAAAACTGCATGGTATTGGTACAGTGACAGGAAAGTAGATCAATGGAATAGATTTGAAGACCCAGAAATGAACCCACAGAATTATGGTCACTTTATCTTTGATAAAGGAGCTATGATCATCCAGTGGAAGAAAGATAGCCTTTTCAACAAATGGTGCTGGTTCAACTGGAGGTCAACATGCAGAAAAATGCAAATTGACCCACTCTTATCTCCTAGTACCAAGATCAACTCCAAGTGGATCAAGGACCTCCACATAAAACCAAACACACTGAAACTAATAGAAAAGAAACTGAGGAAGACCCTGGAGGATATGGGCACAGTGGGAACATTTCTGAACAGAACACCAATAGCTTATGCAATAAGATCAAGAATTGACAAATGGGACCTCATAAAATAAAAAAAAAATTCTGTAAGGGAAAGGAAACTGTCAGAAGGACAAAATAGCAACCAACAAATTGGGAAAAGATCTTCACCAACCTGAGAAACACCTTAAGAGATGTTCAACATCCTTAGTCAGTACGGAAATGCAAATCAAAACAACCCTGAGATTCCACCTCACACCAGTCAGAATGGCTAAGATTAAAAACTCAAGGGACTACAGGTGCTGACGAGGATGTGGAGAAAAAGGAACACTCCTCCACTGCTGGTGGGATTGCAAGATGTTTCAACTGCTCTGGAAATCAGTCTGGTGGTTCCTCAGAAAATTGAGCATGACACTTCCAGAGGACCCTGTCATACCATTCCTGGGCGTATACCCAGCGGATTCCCCTGCATACAATAAAGACACATGCTCCACTATGTTTATAGCAGCCTTGTTTATAATAGCCAGAAATTGGAAGGAGCCCAAATATCCCTCAAAAGAGGAATGGATACAGAAAATGTGGTATATTTATACAATGGAATACTACTCAGCAATTAAAAATAATGAATTCATGCAATTTGTAGGCAAATGGTTGGATCTGGAAAATATCATCCTAAGTGAGTTAACCCAATCACAAAAGAATACACATGAAATTCAATCACTGATAAGTGGATATTAATTAGCCCAGAAGCTCTGAATACTCAAGGCACAATTAGCAATCAAAAGATTCCCAAGAAGAAGGAAGGAAAGGACCCTGGTCCTGAAAAGACTGGATCCAGTTTTGTAGGAGAGTACCAGAACAGAGAAATGGGGGAGGGTTGGGGATTGGGCTGAGGGAAGAGGACTTATGGGACATATGGTGAGGGGGGAACTGGGAACGGGGAAAGCCTTTGGAATGTAAACAAAAAATATAGAAAATAAAAAATATTTAAAAAAAAAAAAGGAAATGGAGAACTGATTCCCACGGGTTGTCCTTCTGCAGCCATGGGCATGCTAAGACTCAATCCCTACAGTAAATAAATAAATACATAAATTAAGTTTTAACATTTTAAAACTTTTAGCAGTCCCTATATATTTCCTTTCCCACTTAAAATTCTAACCTCATACCCCTCTCTGCATCTCCCACTTGACTCTGGTTGCTTTATTCATCTAGCATACTGACTGTTCTCCCAGTCTCATAAATTACATGTGGTTGTTATATAGCAGTTTCCTCTTAAATAAAAAAAATACAACAATGAGGGATACTTACTAATACATACAGTATTTTGAAGGGAGGTAGAACATTACATCTTGCAGAGAAGATGTTAATCTCAGGAAGTAACAATTCAAAAGAATCATGGAGTCCCTGAAACTGACCAGATTCACTAGGCCCCTCACTTCCCAAGTATATATAAGCTCGAAGGACTGTTCCTAGACACTCTCTGTACCTTTTTGTTACCCAAAAGACTCTCAGATCAGCTAGGTGAGCTCCCAGATAGAGGCACTGCCTGCTGCCTGTGCCTTTGACTACTCTGGGTTGGAGGTGAGGTGGTGCTGAGTCAACTACACAGACTCTGGAAGCACATGAGAAATGCTACAGCAAGCTCAGCTGAACACTGCTGCAGGCTCCTTTAATACCCTTCACCGGAGCCCAATTGGTCCCAAGAAACCATCTCTAATAAACACCAGTTCCTGATTGGCTGGCATTGTCTGCACCAGCAATCCTTGGTCTCTCAGGCAGTCCTCCAGCAAGAGATGCTTTTGTGGCTTCATGGCCCAGCATTTACATAAAGGGGCCCTGTTCCTGCTAGAGCTCCATGTCCTGTTGAGCCACCAGAATGCCATACAATAAGCGAACACCTATGCTGATATGGCTTTTGGTGGTGCAGCTGTCTTGGAATCCTTTGTGCTCCTGATAATAACTTTCACTAACTCTCATGAAATAACCCCAATATAATTCATTGTATCACTATGTTGGACTTTGGTGGCATTCTTACTTTGACCCATTTTTAATTCCTTTCCTGAATCACTGGATGTTTCTTCCTATCTTCTCAGGAGCTGTGTCACACAGCACTGATTATGTGTTTTTCTCTTGGTGTTACTCTTCTACCAAATTTCTCCACAGCTTATATTCTTACCTCCTTCAGCATTTAGCAAATGTTTCCTTGACCACCCTCTCTATGTTTAAGACTGCAACCTCTCTATACAACAGATGTCTTCCTTTCCTTCATTTCTCACTTCATTGCTATTTTCTACACAGTGCTATTAATTTACTATGTATTTTGTTT
The DNA here is from genome assembly GCA_964023405.1 of Apodemus agrarius. Classification (NCBI taxonomy): domain Eukaryota; kingdom Metazoa; phylum Chordata; class Mammalia; order Rodentia; family Muridae; genus Apodemus; species Apodemus agrarius. The sequence goes on from OZ030010.1 coordinate 107,761,651, forward strand.
CTAATTTGTCTCCTGTACTTAAAATGAAAGGTCCAGGACAGATTTTATTGTTGTTTTTTATTCATTGTAGTACCCAAATGACCTAGAAACTGGCTGAATATAGCCAAATGAAAGAGGTCTCTCTCTCTTTCCCTTCCTCCCTTCCTCCCTCCCTCCCTCTCCTCTCCTCTTCTCCATGTGTGTGTGTGTGTGTGTGTGTGTGTGTGTGTGTGTGTGAGTGTGTATGTGTGTGATGTATATACACTTGCATATGTGTGTCTGTGGCTAAATGATTTACTACATATTATAAAGCTAACATTTTCTAGATTATTCTTTCTGTTTACTGCTCTGCATTACATTTTTTTTTACCACATTGATGCTATGTGTTGAACCCAGAGCTTCTCACATATTAAAATGCACCCTGCTGATGAGGAGCATCAAGCATTGTTCTTAAACATAGCTCTACATGGTCCAAACATTTGCAACAATTACAGCACAACAATTGATATTTTAATTAAATACTAAATACAGTGTTCACTCTGTTCATGCATTTGCTCCTGGTAGAAATCTATATGTTCTATCTATGCCAATATGTTGAGACCTTCCCCTTCCTTGCTCTCCCTTAGAAAGACCATCATAGACACAAACAGAAGGGTACATTTTTAGCTCCTAATATTTTCACAGTTTACCCTTATATTGAAATAATAGATTGCATAAACTGTGTAATTATACATTTACACCTGAACCTTCAGGGGAATGCTACTTTCTTATTCTCTAGGAGTTGGAGAAAATATGAAATCTGGGAGGCTCTGATATTGAATCATGACTGTCAACGTGATTGTTTTGAGAAGTGATTAGGAGGCTAATGATGAACATTTCTGGATGTGTCTATGAAGGTGTTTCTAAGGGAAATCAAACAAAGTGGATGCATCCATGAATGTGGATGATGCCATCTCATAAACAGAGTACCTAGATATGGGAAAGAAGGGAGGGGAAAAGCTCCAAAGAACAGGTGTTTTATCATAAAATGATGAAGATACCCCACTACATATTTCCAGCAACATATTTTTTTCAAAGCCCATGGACTAAGGGTTTATAGATTCAATCACCTGAAAGTATTAACATTGGGCATTTTGACATTGTTATGAAAACCCAACCAATGCAAAGCCCAACTTTTTTCATGTTGAATATAGTTCTATCACTGATTTTTTTGTTTGTTTCACTAAACAATTTGACACATATAGATTGTGTACCTGTATACATGGCAGTGAATTTTTATTTGAATACAAAATGAACACTCAATTTCAAATTGAGTGTATGATTCATAGAGAGGTAAAACTCATATAGAGGTAAAAATACCCCCATCTTCAATATAAAATCAACTGAGATAGCTATATAAACACTTTACCAGTTTTTATGGGGGAAAGGAAGCTTGCATGAAAATGTCCAGGGGAAGGGAGTTAGTTTTCTGTATCCAAGTAACATGACTAAAGTCCATATGTAGAGAGCAATAACCATGCTACTGCAGAATAATTGACCAGAAACCTGAAGAGATGATATTATGGGAGGAGCAAGCACCAATACATCCAAAAGGAAAGAATAAAAACAATGAACCTGAAAATTACATTCAAAATTTAAAGGTAAAGACATGTATTTGCTGTATTTTAAACTAATATTTTTCTCTTACTTCTTTCTGTAGGTTTGGCTGAAATACTAAAATCATCAGATGTTGCATCTATTTGAAATATCAGCTTAGTATAAGGCTGTAATTATGGCAAAACCCTCATACCAAAAATCAGAACAAATGGTGAATGTTACTTAACAAAAGCACTTAAGCATGAATGGCTTTTCAGTGGGATGCTTAATTAATGGAAGAAGATAATTGGTATTAGTATTATGTGGTACTTTATATAATAGCAGGGAAACCACAAAGTGTTCCCTCTTGGATTTTTGCAGAAGGGTCCTAACAAGGTTAGAACTCATATATTCTTTTTTTTAAAAAAAAAATTTCTATATTCTTTTTTTACATTTCAAAGGCTTTCCCCTTTCCCAGTTCCCCCCTCACCATATGTCCCATAAGTCCTCTCCCCCCCCCATTCCCCAATCACCCCCCAACCCTTTCTCTGTTCTGGTACTCTCCTACAAAATTGGATCCAGTCTTTTCGGGACCAGTGTCTTCTCCTTCCTTCTTCTTGGGAATCTTTTGATTTCCTAATTGTGCCTTGAGTATTCAGAGCTTCTGGGCTCTTTAATATCCACTTATCAGTGATTGCATTTCATGTGTATTCTTTTGTGATTGGGTTAATGATGTTAATGATGTTTTCCAGATCCAACCATTTGCCTACAAATGGCATGAATTCATTATTTTTAATTGCTGAGTAGTATTCCATTGTGTAAATATATCACATTTTCTGTATCCATTCCTCCTTTGAGGGACATCTGGGCATATACCCAGAAGATTCCCCTGCATGCAATAAAAACACATGCTCCACAATGTTCACAGCAGCCTTATTTATAATTGCCAGAAATTGGAAAGAACTCATATATTCTTAAGAAAATATCAGCATCTGAATATACCTAAATATACAGCTGTTAAGGCCTCATTGAGGAAAAGTATAGAATTTACCTGAATATTTGTCTATAAGAGAGTAATAGACAGGATTCAGGCCAAATAATGGAGCAGTTACAATAAGGAGGGCTGTAACACTCCAACTGGATGTGTCCTTATTTTTAACCCACTAAACACAGGATGTTTGATATCCAAACAGAAAATTATGATGGAATCATTATCTTACTATTCAAATATGCTTCTTCAAATGAACAAAAATGACGTTATCTAGATATCATGTCTAATGGGACTTTGGGGATGAAGAGGTCAGCTCAGAGCTGTTGGAATATTCCACCAGGCACCCCTCCCTTCCTGGAAGAGACAGGTCAGAGAGCAGGTAAGCCTGAAGGAAGAGGCTAATTAATCCCCTACTATCTCATTCTTTAAAGACCAATCAGTTTAAAGGACACACTGTTCCACCAATCATATTTTCCCTAGTTGCTGATGCTCTATTCTGCCCCTGGAAACTAGATAAAAACTCACTGAATGGGTCCCCGCAAAGCTAAGGCTTGTCAGCCTTACAGTGATAAATAATGTATTGCAAAATACTCAGGGAATAAAATGTCTTAACCTAATATATTTTCTGATTAAATTTATTCTGAGATAAATTACTTTTGCTCAAGTTTTTATTAAGTAAAATTATTCTAAAAATATTATTTTGCTTTCTTGGGTTAATTTGTGCAACAAAGCTTAAGCCTTTGTGACATTTGAATATGTAGTACATTTTTGTATTTTGTTCAACAACCTGTCACCCTCCAGTAGAGTATGTAGAGATGTGACAGACTATGTGGGTGTTTGATAGTGTTGTCAACAGACTAAAAAATGTTCAAAAATAAGTTTCCTGTGTAGTGTACATTCTCTTCCAAGTGGTTTAATTGAATTCATTAATTAACTAATGGAACAGCAGTTGGAGTTAGGTGGATAATTAAACTGTAATATTTCCTTCAAATAAGAAAGTAATCTAGTATGGAACTGGGTTACATCCTATTAAAGGGGTTAGCTCTCTTCTCACTCTCCTCATTGAGCTGTGTGACTCACAGCCACAACAGCACCAGGATGGTAGACCTGAGGTCTGGTTGTTGATGCAGGGCCAGGCTACAAGCTGAGGGCTAAACAATTCACCAGCAGCATATCAGAGGGTATGAACACAGTGGGATTCTGTCACAAACTGTTCTTACTTATTTCATGAAAAAGATGAAGGACTTCTCTTTGGGAAGAACCTCAGTTACATCTCTTTTCTCTGTATAAGCTAAGGTAATGGAACCCATTAACCTGGCAACCCTAATGAGAAAAAAAAAGTAAAAGAAAGAGCCTGAGGTCAAAGATACTGGAGGATCAAAGTCCTATGTCCAATGTAGTGGAAAGAGCAGAGACTCAAAGGCAACCCGCAGGAACAGAAAAGAACATGTAAAGCATGTTGCTTCATGACAGGCTTAGGCCAAGTTGTAGATATGCTCCTTTTAATGTTCAGAATCAACGTGACGGGTAATAAAAAAATAAGCATCAGTGGTTGTTTGCCCTATTTCATGCTTTTATACATTTGTGATTACTCTCATTTATTTGAAAGAACTTAGTCCAAAATCATAGCAAAATTTTCACCTGAAACTAACATTCCTTAGATTTATAAAATTTAAGATGCTTACAATAGGCTTTATAAAGTTAAAGTTAATTGAATTAGAACAGTTAAAATAGCCAATCCCATTGGCTGTCTCCCACAAGGATTCTTTGAAAGGCAACTGAACTTAACTCAGGAAATCAGTTTATTTCTTGTCTTGTTCAAACCATTCCTCTGTGGAATGTTACAGAGCAAACCGCTGTCTTCTTTGCCATTGTTTCTTTGATTTTCTTTTACTTACCTTTTTAAAAGAAAAAAAAAACACATCTATTTTGTGTTGTATCAGGCACAATAACAACATGTTAGAGAAAAAGAGTAAACTGGGAAATTGTGATGTTCAAACAAGATAATCACAATAACTTTGAGGCCAGCCTGAGTTACTTAGTGTTAGATCTAGGAAACCCAGGAGAAATGACTATGTGGATGAACTAAATAAAATAAAAAAGTCAAGGACATGACTGCTCCTAGGTATAGTGGAAGAGAAAGTTTATTGTAGATAAAAGAGAGAACATAGCCAGAGGTAGGGACATTCAGAGTCCAGAGTGGACCTGTACCCTGAACCCTGGGAAAGACAGATGGGGGTAGGGAGGGAGGTCAGACCTAGAGACCAGAGGGTAATGCATAGAGGAAAAGGCCAGCGAACAAAAATGGCCAGATTATATATGGAAGAGCTCTTGGGGAAAGGCAGATCAGCCTCTAGGCTGAAGAAGTTTAGAGTAAGGGGCAGGGTATGGCAGCCATACCCTGTAGCAGGTAGGGGTTGAGGGATACTGGGAAAATCTGGCAGCCAGGTCCACTTTGATCTGTTAAATAGGCACCTCAGCCCTTTGTCCTGGGTATGAGACCTAACTTGTACTGCCAATTAACATACCAAAGCAGAAGCAGGCTAGCTCTCTGGCACCACTTGTACCAGTGACTCCTCACAGCCTTTCTCACCCAGCCTCCTACCCAAAACTTCTCTTTCCCAGGGGCTGCACTTCCGCATCCCTTCCCCCAGCTTGATCTCTAATTCAGTCATTTTGGTTCTGCTGGTTTCTTGACCTCTTGGCCCAGGTGGCCTTTGTCCTTGGCTCCTCTCTCTCCTCTCATGGTCCGGTTTAGTCAGCCAGCCATGTTCAGCCATGTTCTGCCTGATTTCTCCCTTGTATCTACAATTTAAAAACAAAACAAAACAAAACAAAACAAAACAAACGAAACAAAATCTTCTCCAAACTTTAGGAATAGTCCATGTCCTTCTCCTTTTATTTTATTTTTAAATTCACATAGTCAATTCGAATCTACTCTATTTGGGGTAGCAAAACTCTATCCAGAAAGTAAAATGAAGGGGAGGGAAAGGAGGAGATGTGATCATAAAAAAGAGAAAGAGGTTAGAGAATATGATCTATGGTGGTGAGGCGGAAGTGGGGTGCCTCAGCGGGCCCATGAAGAGGCATCCCTTCCCCCTGAGGGACCAGACACACACTGGCATGGCATAGAATAGAGTTTATTCAGGGCATGGGGAGGGGAGTTAAGGGGTAGTAGAGGCAGAGAAAGGCAGAGAGAGGGAGAGAGTAGAGAGGCAGAGGCCGGTCATGACCACATGGAGAGAGGGGCCAGGGGAGGAGAGCCCAAGAGGGTAAGAGAGAAGCTGAGAGTGAGAGAGGTAAGAGAGATAAGTAAGAGAGAGAGGAGGGGGTGAGTAGCCCCCTTTATAGTAGGTCAGGCCTACCTGGCTATTGCCAGGTAACTGTGAGGTGGAGCTTAGACAGAACCCTAACAGGAGAGAACCAGGAAGGAACAGGAGAGAGGATGAAAAACCAAATCAAAACCAATGAAATGCAATGTTATCAACACATTCAAAGGCACGTGTGTGTCCCTTTCTCCTTACATTCTCATTATACTTTTGCCTACCTCTTAGGGGTAGTCACTATTATAAAGTGGCTATATTTCATTCTTAGACATTTCTTGGATTGTAGTTAATTTTTGTCTCCTGTTTCCACACTCATGTCTGAAATAATCTTAAATGAATATATTCTGCTCAAGGAAAAACAAAACTGTATAAGTTAATTTTTTAAAAAACTTCAATAGCGAAGGTCCGTTGAACAATGTGCCTGCACAGACCCAGGTGCCCTCCTGACCTTTCTACCAATATGTAGATAGGCCTCAGGCAAAAATGATTCCAATTTAGATCTGAAGCCACATTTTATATTCCTAAACTGGCAGGACAGAATTGAACCGTGTTTAGGCTTTTTTTCCATGATAAAGTTTTTAACCATTTTATAAACATTGTTTTCATTTGTGAGTAAGGCCTACTTCACACAGAGCAATAAAGAATTGAACAAAAGGGAGCTTTAGAAAACAAAATTAATTTTAGTGACCAATACAAATTCGTAGACTTGTAATTTGTATTATGTACACTTTTATCCAAGTGTACATAAATGAAAAGACATGGTTTCTTAATATTCATATTATAGTATAAAAATTATATCATTTTGTAATGTAATTAAAAACAGCTTTCAGTATATCTCCATTTGGAAGAGATTTAAATGAAAATATTTTCCTCAGTGATCATTTCTTTTTAAAAGTACAAAATACTATTTAAATGCACTTAGGAAGTATAGAAGTTACTTTGAGTAGAGCATTTTGTAGTCAGGAGACCTTAAACTGGGGCCCTAGCAGGCAAAGAGAAGCATAGTCAAAGGCACTTATGACAAACTGGATGTTAATTTGTAGCCTTATTTGGTATGTAATTCCTGCCTCAGATTTCTAGCACAGTGCCATTCTCAATGTCTCAGAGACCTAGAGTTGTATATAATTATGAAGCTTAGGTATTCGCAAGCTGTATATATTTTTCAGTTTCAAGTGTTAAATCCACGATGATATCTAAAGCCAAGTTGATGATATTTTAAATTTTCCAACTTTATCAGTGTGCTTGTTTATAGTTTAGGTTTGTTTCTTTCAAGTTTTTGTTTGTTTGTTTGTTTGATATAGGATGGGGATGAATTTGGCTTGGAACTTGCTATATAACACAATCTGAGCTTCAAGCTACTGATCCTCCAGCCTTAGCATCCTGCATCCTGGGTTTACAGATATGTACTATTTTGTCTTACTATTAGAAGTTGATTCTTCATTGTCAGGGTAGGGATATATTTCAGTTGGTAGAGTGTCTGCAGAGCATGCCTGAAACCCTGGGTTCTGTCCTCAGCACCAAATAAACAAGATAAAGTAGCTCACATTTCTACTGCCAGCATTTGGAAGCTAGAGGCAATAAGGCCAGGAACTCAAAGCCAGATTTGCTTGTGTAAGAAATGTGAGGCCTCTCTAGGCTGCATAGGACCCCATTGAGAGAAAGAAAGAAAAAAAGAAAGAAAAAGAAAGAAAGAAATAAAGAAATAAAGAAAGAGAAGGAAGGAAGGAAGGAAGGAAGGAAGGAAAGAAGGAAGAAAGGAAGGAAGGAAGGAAGGAAGGAAGGAAGGAAGGAAGGAAGGAAGGAAGAGAGAAGCAAGGAAGGAAAAGATAGATAAAAGAAAGAAAACTAACACCTGATTTCAATATTAGATACAACATTGTCTTCAAGACTAATGAATTGTGTGTTTGTGTGTGTGTGTGTGTGTGTGTGTGACTGTATGTTTCAATAAAAAATAGCTTTTTTATATTCTAAGAGACTGGGAATTTTGTATTTCACAAAGTTAATAGTACTGCCTTGAAGTTACCTAAGACTTAAGATAGCTATCATACCACAGATTCAGCCTGTTTATTTAACCTGCCTTTAAAAGAGCATTGTAACAGTTAATCTTATTTGCCTTTGGTTTCCCATGTAATCAAACTGTACAACTTAAGCTAAGGCATTACTGTAATCTTAAGTTGTGTACCCTTTCATGCCCCTGACTCAGTTATACATGCATATCATTTGCTTAGAAAAGCAAATACAGGGGTCAAAAGCAATATGCAACATGAATATCCACTATAAATATTGATGTTGCTTAATAAATTTTGTTTATATTACTGTTTGTTATCTGGGTCAGTTGGGGTCAGTTTTAATTAGTGGCTTAATCCCTTGTGAAACTCTGTTAAAGGTTTCTGCAAAGTGTCCATCATTCTTTCCCATGTGATGCTCTCTGTGTTACTCAATAAAGATAGAGCAAAGTCATTTTCCAGGAAGAGAAACAGACACAGAGACACAGACAGAGATACAGATACAGACACAGACACAGACACAGACACAGACACAGACACAGACACAGACACAGACACAGACACAGACTCAGACCAGACAGATAAAAACACAGGGACAGTTTCAAAAGACAGCCGTTCATTTTCTTAATGTTATTATATATATATATATATATATATATATATATATATGTATATATATATTAGTTTCAACAAAAATATATTTTTACAACTATGTCAAACTCAGATGTATATTTACATTTAACCATAAAAATAGTAAGTTGCCATTTATGTGTGTATGAATATATTATATATATATATATATATATATATACACACACATATATCAAACCTGAGAATAAATGAAATTGTTAAGTAATAAATATTTTGAAAGTGACATTTGTTACATTTTTTCATTTTATCTAAAACCTTCAGAAAGACTTTTAACCTTCTAGCATTGCAGACTGTCAACATTTCTAGAAACTCTCCTTACCAGATTTGACTGGAAGTAGACAAAATGGTACAATTGTGCAAGTTGTGAGACCTGTGATAGGAAGCAGAGCCATGCCTGGCTCAGCAAATGGCCAATGAGTGTGTTAAACAGAAGAAAGTCATAATCCTGCCTCTCTCACTCATAAGAACCACACTCCTCTAATTAGATTTAAGGGCAAAAAGGTCAAGAGCCTTCAGAAACAAGGAAACACAGCCACTGCAAAAAGTATTTCCATGTAGGCTAATTGAAGAAAGGACAGTTGAGTAAATGAAAAGGGAGGAAATGATATCACACAGAGGTTAGAGACCAAGGAGGCAAAACTGGAAAAGTCTGTCCACATTTTCCGTGAGGCCCCTGTGTTATGTTTCACATTCCACATCCTGAACTCTGTGTTACATTTCACAATCCACCTTCTGAATTCTTTGACACTTTGAACATCTGATACCCCTGCCTTATACCAGCTGCATGCTAAGATCTCAGGAATGTGTTACCATACTTGAATCAGAAGGTTATAACTTGTGTACTTATATATGTGTGTGCCGATAGACATTAAATTCATGATAGTAATTTTTTACATTAAAAGTTGGCAGCTTCATGTGACTCAATACAAACTTTGAAAGCATAAACTTGAAAGGAAAGTAAATGAGGATTTGGAGAGGGAACAATCTAAAGTTAGAGGCAAAGAAGACTTTTGAATGGTTCATGTTACAGAAGATGGGAGACCTGATCATGAGAGAGGGTAGGCACAGGAGAATGGCAGTGGGAGTTATCTGACTCCTGGATATATGTGATTTCTTAAAAAGAGATTCTTCTGTCACATAATCCATCTCCACCTCCCCTCTTCTCAACATCCACACACCCTTCATTTCCTCTTCAGACAAGAGCAGGCCTTCAAGAGGTGACAGACAAATAGAACAAAACAAGACACATTGGAACAAGGAAAAGGTCTCATATCATGGAGGCTGGAATGGGTTTTGAGATACTTGTCAGATTTTCAAGAAAAAATGTACAAGTTGTTAAAACTATATTTTAAAAGTTCACAAGGAATAATTCTGTACTGCCAGAGTCATGAAAATAATAAGAAGATTGTTAATAAAGGGGGTGATGAAGATGTAGCTAGTAACAAATAATAGCAATAATAACAGTTGATGGGTAATGAGCACCTGTAGCGTACTAAGTTTTCTATATGCATTAAGTTTAATCCTAACAATTCTTTAGGATAGCCATTAATGCCAGTTATTGATGAGAAAATTGAAAATCAGAGGTAAATAATGTGCTAAGGCCTTATGAGTGTCCTGGGCTGGCAGTAAAATCCAGCTAGTTCTATTGATTTTCTTATTCATTCCAGCATACCATACCACCCCTGTAAATGGGAGAACTTGATATCATCCTGACAAATATGTTTACATTTTGTTTCACATGTTGTTATGGTTCATATGTGCTTGACCTCGGGAGTGGTACTATTAGAAGGTGTGGCCTGGTTGGAGTTATGTGTGTCACTGCGGGTGTATGTCTCCAAGGTTTTCAGGGTGAAATGTCAACTTGGAAGCTGCTTCTACATAATGTAGTCACTAAGAAGAGTAAGGATTACAAAGCAGCAGAAATTACAAAAAGAACATAGGTCAGAAGAAACATATGGAGAAAGAAATAATAGACATAGAGTCCAGTAGAAAAGAAGACTTGGATATGAACTTCAGTTTTATGGTTGATAAATAGAACTTTTTACTTTCAAGTCTTAGACTATTTTATTCATTTGCTTCCAATGTTTGTGTTTCATAGATTTCTTTTTTCTTGATTATTTTATTTATTTACATTTCAAATGTTGCTCCCCTTCCTGGTCTCCCCTCTACAAACCCCTCATCCAATCCCCCTCCCCTTTGCCTCTATGAGGGAGCACCCCCATATTCATTTCTTCTTTAAGGACCTCTGTCTTATTCATAGAGGTTGTTTTAAGGTTCTTCTCCTGTGCTCCCATTAAGTTGCATTTCTCAGCCCCTTTTGTGATAAGATTACTGGGCTCTAGTGAAGACATACTGTGCGGGCAAGTATTGACTGTGCTTTTATACTGACATCAAGGCATTTGAGCATGGGTTGATTGTGATTTGAGGCACTGATATCAGGTCTTATCTTCATTGAGTGTGTGTTTTGGGTCTTGGTTTCTGTTGCTCTCTGGTCCTTAGGAGGGTGTGATGGCTATGTGGTGCCTGGTAGTGAATTCTTTTCAGATTCTGCCATGTGTGCTCACTGCTTTGCTGGTCTGCTTGCTTCTCTGGCAGCCTTGGCTGCCTTGTTCTCACTGAATGCTTGCTGGAGTTCCAGGTTGCTTCACTGGCCAGTTTGATGTGTGGCTTCCCAGGGAATCAAAGAACCTTTTAATTATGATAATTCTGTTTACTGATTTTTCTCTTTTGTTCTTGATGCTTTGGTATCATATCTAAGACATACAAAATATCCCCTTAAAAATGTTCCATAATTTTCATGTTTTATCTATTTTAAGCTAAATGATGAACTACAGATTTCCATTTCTTTTTGGGAACTGGGAACCTAGGGACAAGAGGTCTAAGCAGTAGCATCTAACTACAGGTCCCTGGAAACCAAGACCCTGTTCTGGCCTCCAGGGGCAAATACCCATACATGAACACTCCCAAACACGAATTTTCAAATAAAAATAAAATCATATTTTAAAAGCTATACAAAGATATTTTTGTTTTTGTCCTTAATAACAATACCCCAAATGTATTACAATTTTTTTTCAAAAGCAATTTTTATTAGGTATATTCTTTATTTACATTTCAAATGTTGTCCCCTTTCCTGGTCCCACTCCTGAAAATCCCAAAATCTATCTACCATCCTCCTAGTCCCCAGTCGACCCTCTCCCACTTCCCTGTCCTGTTATTCCCCTGCACTGTGGCATCGAGCCTTCCAAGGACCAAGGGTACACATTTTATTAGAGATAAAAGGTATTAGGTGTACCAAATTTGGAATAACCTACAAAAAATTTACTTGTGTACTTCTCCATTAATCATATGTATTTGTAGGAGAATTAAGTGAAAGCACAGCAATTGGAAAGAACAGGAACTCAAGGCCCATACCTAAACATAGTAAAAGCAATTTACACCAGACAGGTAGCCAACATCAAAGTAAATGGAGAGAAACTTGAAGCAATCCCACTAAAATCAGGGACTAGACAAGGCTGCCCCCTCTCACCATATCTTTTCAATATAGTACTTGAGATACTAGCTAGAGCAATTCGACAACATAAGGAAATCAAAGGGATACAAATTGGAAAGGAAGAAGTCAAACTATCACTATTCGCAGATGATATGATAGTATACTTAAGTGACCCAAAAAACTCAACCACAGAACTGCTACAGCTGATAAACAACTTCAGCAAAGTGGCTGGTTATAAAATCAACTCAGGTAAATCTGTAGCCTTCCTATGCTCAAAGGATAAGCAGGCTGAGAAAGAAATTAGGGAAATGACACCCTTCAAAATAGCCACAAACAATGTTATCTTGGTGTGACTCTAACCAAACAAGTGAAAGATATGTATGACAAGAACTTCAGGTCTCTGAAGAAAGAAATAAAAGAAGACCTCAGAAAATAGAAAAATCTTCCATGCTTATGGGTTGGCTGGATTAATATAGTTAAAATGGCAATCTTGCCTAAAGCAATATACAGATTCAACACAATCCACACCAAAATCCCAAACCAATTCTTTATAGATCTAGAAAGAGCAATTCTCAAATTCATCTAGAATGACAAAAAAACCTAGGATAGATAAAACAATTATCAACAGTAAAAGAACTTCCAGGGGAATCAGTATACCGGACCTCAAGCAATACTAAAGAGCAGTAGTATTAAAAACTGCAAGGTATTGGTACAGTCACAGGGAGGTGGATCAATGGAAGAGGATTGAAGACCCAGAATTGAACCCACCCATCTATGGCCAATTGATCTTTGACAAAGGATCTGAAACTGTCCAGTGGAAAAAAGATAGCCTTTTCAACAAATAGTGCTGGCTCAACTGGAGGTCAACATGCAGAAGAATGAGAATTGATCCACTCTTATCTCCTTGTCCTAAGCTCAACTCCAAGTGGATCAAGGACCTCCACATAAAACCAGACACACTGAAACTAATAGAAAAGAAACTGGGGAAGACCCTTGAGGGTACTGGCTCAGGGGGAAAGTTCCTGAACAGAACACCAATAGCGTATGCTCTAAGATCTAGAATAGACAAATGGGACCTCATAAAATTACAAAGTTTCTGTAAGGCAAAAGACACTGTCAAAAGGACAAATCGGCAACCAACACATTGACAAAAGATCTTCAGCAATCCCATATCTGACAGAGGGCTAATATCCAATGTATACAAAGAACTCAAAAAGTTAGACCCCAGAAAACCAAATAAACCTATCCAAAAATGGGGTACAGAGCTAAACAAAGACTTTTCACCTGATGACTTTGGATGGCTGAGAAGCACCTTAAGAAATGTTCAACATCATTAGTCATTAGGGAAATGCAAATCAAAACAACCCTGAGATTTCACCTCACATCAGTCAGAATGGCTAAGATTAAAAACTCAGGAAACAGCAGGTGTTAGCACTGCTGGTGGGATTGCAAGCTGGTACAGCCACTCTGGAAATCAGTCTGGCAGTTCCCCAGAAAAATGGACACGGTACTTCTGCAGGACTCTTCAATACCACTCCTGGGCATATACCCAGAAGATTCCCCAGCATGCAATAAGGATACATGCTCCACTATGTTCACAGGAGCCTTATTTATAATAGCCAGAACCTGGAAAGAGCCCAGATGTCCCTCAAAGGAGGAATCTAAACAAAAAATGTGGTATATATACATAATGGAGTACTATTCAGCCATTAGTAATAATGAATTCATGAAATTCTTAGACAAATGGATGGAGCTGGAGAACATCATCCTAAGTGAGGTAACCCAATCTCAAAAGAATACCCATGGTATGCATTCACTGATAAGTGGATATTAGCCTAGAATCTTGGGGCACCAAAGACACAATCCACATACCAAATGATGTCTGACAAGAAGGAAGGAGTGAACCCTGGTTCTGGAAAGGCTCAATGCATCAGTGTAGGGGAATACTAGAACAGGGAAGTGGGAAGGGGGAATGGGGGAACAGGGCATATGGGACCTTTGGGGGGGGGCGGGTAACCAGGAAAAGGGAAATGAAATTTAAATAAAAAATATATGTATAAAAAAAGCTATATTGCATTATGTTGCCGCATTGGTCAGAGTTCTCTAGAGCAGTGGTTATCACACTTACTAATGTAGTGACCCTTTAATATAGTTCCTCATGTTGTGGTGACATCGAATTATAAAATTATTTTCATTGCTACTTCATAACTATAATTTTGATACTGTTATGAATAGTGATATAAATATGTAATATTCAAGATGTCTTCTATAGGACCCTATGAAAGGGTCATTCAACACTCAAAGGGATTTTGAGCCACAGGTAGAGAACCTCTCCTCTAAAATAACAGGAGTATAGAATGCATATCTATACCTATACCTATAAATATACCTATACATATACCTCTACCTCTACCTACACCTACACCTACACCTACACCCATATCTATATCTGTATCTATTTGGAGATTTGTTAGAATGACTTACTGGCTGCGATCTGTCAAAAGAAATCTCCAAAAATCTAGTAAGTGTCCATTCCACAAGCGTGGATGTCTTAGATGGTCATCAATGTATGCTAGAATCCCAAAGAAATAGACTTTAATGTCACCAAGGGAACAAACTAACTAGCAAGGCAAAGGCAAGGAGCCAAAGAGCAAAAGCTTCCTTCTTCCATGTTGTTATATAGGTTTCCAGAAGAAGGTATGGCCAAGATCAATGGTGTGTCTTCTCCCTTCAAGATCTGGATTAAAGGCACGTGCCTTCCTATATCAAAGATCCCAATTGTAAGTAAGTCCAACTATAATAAATCAAGCAAAAATCCATTACAAGTATGTCCTCCATTTGGGAATTTCACTTGATTCCAGATATAGTCAATTTAGCAACTAAGAGGAGCTATCACAAGTCCATACCCTGTCAACTAGACATAGAATCACATCTTATGTTGTGACAAATTTCCAAATTTAAATAATCAGGTCATAATAACACCTAAGCATAACTATCCTGCACACAACCACAACACATTTTAAAGGTGTATAATTTGTGGCAATGTCCTTTTGGGGAATATTCTTTTAGTATCTCAAACTTAAATTTGATAACCATTGCTATTGTCTTAATTGATGTTACATCACATGATAAATTAAGGAAAGAAACTATAAATACCTGTAAAAATACATTCTTTACTTTTAATGAATTTTTATTGAATATATTAATTTACATTTCAAATGCTAAAACCTTTCCCAGTTTCCCCACTCCCCATAAGCCCCCACCCCCTCCTCTTACCCCCTGACTCCATGTATATGCATACCCCTACACCCAACCCACTCCCACATACCCCACTGGATTTCCCCACCCTGGGGCCTCTATTGAGCCTTCACAGGACCTCTCTTCCCACTGAGGCCCAACAAGGCATTCCTCTGCCACACTTTTGGCTGGAAGCATGTGTACCCCTTGGTTGATGGCTTAGTCCCTGGGAGCCTTGGGGTATCTGGGTGGCTGACATCTTTGTTCATTCCATGGGGCTGCAAACCCCTTCAGCTCCTCCAGTCCAACCTCCAACTCCTCCATTTGGGACCCCACGCTCAGTCCAATGGTTGGCTGCTGGCATCTGCCTTTATATCTGTAAGGCTCTGGCAGGGCCCCTCCAGAGACAACCATTGCATGTTCCTTTTGGTATACACTTCTTCTTGTCCATAGTAGTGTTGGGGTTTGGTGACTGGTTATAGGGTGAATCTCCAGGTAGGGCAGAATTTTGTTGAGTATTTTTCATCAATGTTCATAAGGGAGATTGGTCTGAAGTTCTCTTTCCTTGTTTGGTCTTTGTTTGGTTTAGGTATAAGAATTATAGTGGCTTCATAGAATGAGTTGGGTAGTGTTCCTTGAGTTTCTGTTTCATGGAATAGTTTGAAGAGTATCTGTATTAGCTTGTCTTTGAAGATCTGATAGAATTCCCCACTAAACCCATCTGGTCCTGAGCTTTGTATTGATGGAAGACTATTAAGAACTGCTTCTATTTCCTCAGGACTTATGGGACTATTTAGATGGTTTATGTGATCCTGTTTTAAAGTTGGCACCTGGTATGTATCTAGAAAATTGTCCATTTCATACAGATTTTCAAATTTTGTTGAGTATAAGCCTTTGTAGTAGGATCTGATGTTCTTTGAATTTTCACAGTTTTTGTTGCTATGTCTCCCTTTTTATTTCTGATTTTATTAATTTGGGTAGTGCCTCTGTGCCCTCTGGTTAGTCTGGCTAAGGGTTTATCTATCTTGTTGATTTTCTCAAAGAACCAGCTCCTGGTTTTGTTGATTCTTTGTAGTTCTGTTTCTATATGGTTGATTTTGGCTCTGAGTTTGATTATTTCCTGCCTTCTACTCTACTTGGGTGTATTTGCTTCTTTTTGTTATAGAGCTTTCAGGTGCACTGTCAAGCTGCTAGTGCAAGCTCTCGCCATTTTCTTTTTGGAGGCACTTAAAGCTATGAGAATTTCTCTTAGCACTGCTTTCATTGTGTCCCATAAGTTTTGTTATGATGAGTCTTCATTTTCATTAAATTCTAAAAAGTCTTTAATTTCTTTATTTCTTTCTTGACCAAGATGTCATTGAGAAGAGCATTGTTCAACGTCCACATGTATGTGTGTTTTTGTCTGAACTTAAGATCAGACTTAGGCTGTGATTATCTGTTAAGGTGCATGGAATTTATTTCAGTATTTCTGTATCTGTTGAGGCCTGTTTTATTACCAATTATATGGTCGATTTTGAAGAAGACCCATGAGGTGCTGAGAAGAAGGTATATTCTTTTGCTTTAGGATGGAATGTTCTATAAATATCTGTTAGATCCATTTGGTCTATAACTTTAATTAGTTTCACGGTGTCTCTGTTTAGATTGTGTTTCCATAATTTGTCCATTGATGAGAGTGGGGTGTCGAAGTATCCCACTATTTTTGTGTGGGGTACAATGTGTGCTTTGAGCTTTAGTAAAGTTCCTTTTATGAATGTGGGTGCCTTTGCATTTGGAGCATAGATGTTCAGAACTAAGAGTTCATCTTGGTAGACGTTTCCTTTGAAAAAGTATGAAGTGTCCCTCCTTATCGTTTTTGACAACTTTTGGTTGAATGTCAATTTTATCTGATATAAGAATGGCCACTTCAGCTTGTTTCTTGGAACCATTTGCTTGAAAAAATGTTTTCCAACCTTTGACTCTGAAGTAGTGACTGTTTTTGTCATTGAAGTGTGTTTTTTTGTATGCAGCAAAATGTTGGATCTTATTTACATAGCCAGTTTGTTAGTCTATGTCTTTTTATTGGGGTATTGAGACCATTGATGTTAAGAGGAGTTAAGCAATAGTGATTGTAGCCTCTTGTTATTTTTGATGTTATTTTTTGATGATATTTGATGTTTGTGTGGGTATCTTCTTTTGGGTTTGTTGGAAGAAGATTTTTGCTTTTTCTAGGGTGGGGATTCCCACCTTATGTTGGTATTTTCCACCCATTATCCTTTATAGAGCTGAATTTGTGGAAAGATATTGTGTAAATTTGGTTTTGTCATCGAATGTCTTCTTTCCTCCATCTATAGTAATTGAGAGTTTTGCTGGGTATCATAGTCTGGGCTAACATTTATGTTCTCTTAGGGTCTGTATGACATCTGCCAAGGATCTTCTAGCTTTCATAGTTTCTGGTGAGAAGTCTGGGGTAATTCTAATAGTTCTGCCTTTATGTGTTTCTTGACCCTTTTCCCTTTCTGCTTGTAATATTATTTCTCTTTTAATGCATTTAGTGTTTTGATGATTATGTGCCAGGAGGACTTTCTGTTCTGGTCCAGTGTGTTTGGAGTTCTGTAGGCTTCCTGTATGTTCATGGGCATCTCTTTCTTTAGGTTAGGGAAGTTTTCTTCTATAATTTTGTTGAAGATATTTACTGGCCTTTTAAGATATAAATCCTCACTCTCTTCTATACCTATAATCCTTAAGTTTGGTCTTCCCATTGTTTCCTGGGTTTCCTGGATGTTTTGGGTTACAAGCTTTTGCATTTTGCATTTTCTTTGACTGTTGAGTCAATGTTTTCTATGGTATTTTTAGCATCCAAGATTCTTTCTTCTATCTCTGGTATCTGTTGTTGACATCTATGACACTTGAATTCTTCCGAAAGTTTTCTATCTCCAGAGATGTCTCACTTAGTGATTTCTTTATTGTTTTTACTTCCATTTTTAGATCCTGGATAGTTTTGTTCAGTTCCTTCACTTGTTTGTTTGTGCTTTCCTGAAACTCTTTAAAGGATTTTTTTTGTGTTCCCTCTTTAAGGACTTCTACCTGTTAACACATGTTCTCCTGTGTTTCTTTAAGGGATTTATGTGTTTCCTTTTTAAGACTTTCTAACTGTTGATGCATGTTCTCCTGTAATTCACTATGGTATTTTTTTTTTTACCTGTTTAAGGGCTTCTTCCTGTTGGCCCATGTTCTCCTGTATTTCTTTAAGGAATTTTTGTGTTTCCTCTTTAAGGGCTTCTACCTATTGACCTATGTTCTCCTGTATTTCTCTAAGGGAATTATTTATGTTCTTGAAGGCCTCTATCAGCATCTTGAGATGTAATTTTATATTCAGATCTTGCTTTTCTGTGGTGTTGGGGAATCCAGGAATTGCTAGTTGTTGGGGTACTTGGTTCAGATGGTCCCGTGTTGCCTTGGTTTCTGTTGGTAATGATCTTGCATTTGCCTTTTGCCATCTAGTTACCTCTGGCGTTACCTGCTCTCACCATCTTTGACTGTTGCTTTTCTGTCCTGCAAGCCTGTGTATCTGTACTCCTGTGATTCCTGATCTCTTAAATGTCCTGCATGTGGCTGGATCTCCAGGAAGTATCAGGAGATCTGGTTTTCATTGTGGCAGAAGTGGCCAGGGTCTAGTACAGCAGAACAGGAAGGCAGCTGTAAGGAGCCATTCTAAGCTACATGGCCACAAACACTCAGCCCTGAGATGGCTGTTGCAGGGTTGTGAGATTGTCAAACAAAAGCCTTTCCCACAAATTGATGGCACAGAAGACTCCAGGAACTGACCGGCCATAAATGATAAGGGGCATTCCTGGATAATCTCCACCAAGCCCTGAGCCACTTGGTCTGGCGCCATCCTGTCTTCATCTCCTAGATGAGTCTCACCTGTTGCCTCTGCTCTCACCGCCTGAATGCCTTACTGGAGTGGAAGCATCTCACAGTGCTGCTATCTCACCTTCTTTGATCTGCCATACCAGGAACTGGCTGAAGCAATAAACTGACTGATTATTTAGATACCAGACCTCCTTACAGGAACCAGTTAATTGACAAACTGGCCTTCAAAGTGTCCTTATCCCTCATCCCAAGACATCCCATTTGGATGTTTCAAGATTTACTGCCTTTGTCTCCCTTCCCCGTCTTACTGCTTATAAGCCATTGCTTTCCAAATCTTAGATGGACTCTGACTAAAGCCTGTTGAACGCAGAGTCTCGTTCTTTCTCTCCCCCCCCCCATGACCCTTAGGTAGCACCTCTCCGGGGACCCTGGAATAACTGGACCTGCAGGTCGGGGACAGGCAGCAGTTCAGGAAGGTGAAGAAGGAATGGAAGGGGAATGGTATTCTGGGTGGGTGGGGGTTTTGGTGGTTGCTGTGTAGTGTGACCCAGGGACTCTGGGCCTCCAGTGGTGGGGGTGGTTCTTACTGAATGCCCTGTGTGCTGCTGGCTCTCTAGGAAGTATCAGGAGATGGTGTCTTCAATGTGGCAGACCTGGCAAGGGTCTACCACAGCAGAATGGGCTGGCAGCAAGCCAAGGAATGGGTAAAAATGAATTCTTAATGAAATAAACAGAAACACTCATATCAACAGTAATTATTCTCTCTGTAACTAGTCACATGACCTTGGCTGATAGTTACAACTACCTTCCTCTATTCCACTATATTTCTTCCACCCTCAGAAAGAACCTCAACAGGCCTTTTCTCTATTTCTGAAGGTAAATTAAGCCATACATTCAATCCTAAATGGTCTGTGCCCTTTGTCATGTGTGGATTAGGCTGTTGTAGTTTCCCTTTGACTTTAATCATGGGACATGATAGCACAAGAAATACCCTAAATTTTAGTGCCTAAAAAGTCTCTTATACTCCAAATATAATCATTCTTATTTCCCTTTTGGAGAAGCAATCCAGTTCCCCATTGTATCCTGGATCAATCACTCCTTCTAACAGTATTATTCTTTACTTGTGCTGTTGGTTAAATGGCATTACAAGCATGTAGTGACCACCTGGAAGGCTGAGATTCCAGTTTAATGGAAGGTTTGTGATAGATCCTGGGAAGAGCAGTCCCCACTCCTGAGCCAAAACTTCTAGGCCAGAAAAGTTTAAGGTCCCATGCCAGGAATCAAATGTTTTCTTAGTGGATCATTGGGGGTGATAATGAGTGGGATTCCTTCACTCTTGTGTTGATACTGCAGTGACAGACCTGGCTATGTTGTTTTGAGGAGGATTGTGGAAAGACATTGTATCCTTGTCCAAGCAAAGTGTTTACTATTTTGTGAGCTGTTCTATAGGGACTTGGGAGTTAAGATTCTTGAGGGCAATGCAAAAGATAAAGGCCAGGCCTGGGAAGTTTCAGAGAGCCATATAAAACCTCTTTGGGGGCCATTTGTCATTTAGAATTAAGGTTCAGTGTTTCTGGCTAGCAGGGATTGCAGATTCAACCTTGATTAACAAGAGACTAGAACTACTAAAGGGAAACCTTTGCTTTGCTGGGTACCTAGAGCTGAGAAATCAGCATCACAGAGGCAAAATATTCAGGGAAGGCTTTCTTTTTAAAAAAATTTATTTTCTATATTCTATGTTTACATTCCAAAGGTTTTCCCCTTTCCCAGTCCCCCCCCACACACACTATATGTCCCATAACTCCTCTCCCCCCCAACTATTCCCCAATCATTCCCCCCACCATGATTTCTCTGTTCTGGGTCTACAAAACTGGATCCAATCTTTACAGGCCCAGGGTCCTTTCCTTTCTTCTTCTTGGGAATCATTTGACTTGCTAATTGTGCCTTTAGTATTTAGGGCTTCTGGGCTCATTAATATCCACTTATCAGTGATTGCATTTCATATGTATTCTTTTGTGATTCGGTTAACTCACTTAGGATGATGTTTTCCAGATCTAACCATTTACCTACAAATTGCATGAATTCCATTTGTCAATTCTTGATCTAAGGACAAGAAGGCTGAGAAAGAAGTTAGAGAAATAACACCCTTCACAATAGCCACAAACAACATAAAGTACCTTGGCATAACTCTAACCAAACAAGCGAAAGATCTGTACAACAGGAACTTCAAGTCCTTGAAGAAAGAAATCGAAGAAGACCTCAGAAGATGGAAAAATATTTCTTACTCCTGGATTGGCAGGATCAATATAGTAAAAATGGCCATCTTGCCAAAAGCAATCTACAGATTCAATGCAATCCCCATCAAAATCCCAACTCAATTCTTCATAGATCTAGAAAGAGCAATTCTCAAATTCATCTGGAGCAACAAAAAACCCAGGATAGCTAAAACTATTCTGAACAATAAAAGGACTTCTGGGGGAATCAATATCCCTGACCTTAAGCAGTACTACAGAGCAATTGTGTTAAAAACTGCATGGTATTGGTACAGCAACAGGAAGTAGATCAATGGAATAGGATTGAAGACCCAGAAATGAACCCACAGACTTCTGGTCACTTGATCTTTGATAAAGGAGCCACAACCATCCAGTGGAATAAAGATAGCCTTTTCACCAAATGGTGCTGGTTCAACTGGAGTTCAACATGCAGAAGAATGTGAATCGACCCACTCTTATCTCCTTGTACTAAGATCAACTCCAAGTGGATCAAGGACCTCCACATAAAACCAGACACACTGAAACTATTAGAAAAGAAACTGGGGAAGACCCTGGAGGACATGGGCACAGGGGGAAAGTTCCTGAACAGAACACCAATAGCTTATGCTCTAAGATCAGGGAAGGGTTTCTTGAGAGCACAGAGAATCTGTGTTTCAGTGGCAATCAAGTTTGTCCCTTATGCTGGCAGCTCAGCTTGATGATCTGCAAGTCACCCAGGTGGTATTAGCTTTGAAGGTATAAAGAGATCGTGGAGAACATCTGAAGCTTAGCACTGTGGGAGGCCAGAAGAACCCATTGTTGACAGTGCAGCCTCAGTAGCAGTTATAAGTTCTGGATTGCAGGGTTGAGTTTTCTTGGCTAATTTTTATGTCATCTTGACACAGAAAGTGAGAGGATCGTGTTACTTATCTCCCCACTGTCCACCTGCAGGTGCTTACACTCAGGGTCTCCTACCCACTGGAGCAGAGACTCATGAATTATCCCCATCTCCTCTGGAACATTCTTTGGCATATCCATTATATGAAATACAGTGTAATGGTGCATGCCTATAATCCCCCTCCAATAATGGAGCATAGTGGGTGGATGCCCAAATTTTGTACTCATAAGACCCTCGGTTTGACACTCTAGTTCCACAGACAGATTGTTTCCAGGCTCTTCATAGAAGACTGGACATGGTGGCTCACCCTGTAGCCAGAGGAACAGGGCAGGCGAAGCAGGTTTATATGATTTTGAGTGAATTCTGAGCTGCAAAGTGGTACCTGGTCTCATCAATGTGCAAAAAATACAGTTTAAAAAAACAGGGTTTGCTTCTGATTTTGACCATATGGTTTGTGAAACAGCATCTTGCTCACCCCAGTCTGTTCTCCTTTGGGTGATATGCCCAGGATGACTGGGATGCGAGCTGCCTTTCCTGGTGGTCTGCTGTGCTGAGGATCAAACTCCTCCGTGCTCCCCACTTCTGAACTAATGCAATTTGCAAATACAGGTTTTTGACTAGTCTGGTTTTAGACAGACAGGATCTGGCTGTATGGCACAAGCTGCCCCTTATTTTTCTATTGTCTTTGCTGCCCTCTAGTGTCAGAATGTATTACTGTAAGCTACCAAACCTGGAAGGATTATTTTTTCCTGCTATGAAATGGGTTGCGTGCTGTTCCTGGGGCACAAATGATATACATTATTTTTAATAGGCCACATGAAGACACTTGAGAAAACCTATTATTGTAAGAAAAATGTTGTATACTGAAGTGGAAATTGAAGGTTTCTTTGGAAAGTCTGTTGAATAGTGTTTTGCTGGAGCAAACACATGTAACATTTTCTTTAAATGGACACAGGTGTGAAAGGCTAAGGCTGACTTGGGAAGGAACGTTTCACTGAAGCAGATGCAGAGCAGAGGATGTTCTCCTATAGCAAGCATATGAAAGGACTCGTGATGGAGGATTCTTTGCTAACAACATGCGTGTATAGGTCTGCTTTACATTACATAGTTGAGCTGTGTATGTTGGAATTCCATAGAGAGAAGCACACCAAAAACTTCTGATGGTGTTTTGCAGCTTGTCGCCACTTCCAAGGACTCAAGTGGATTGGTTGCACATGCTGAGGCAAGACATGTGAGACACGTGATGTTTGGAGGAAATAAATAGGACTCCATGGAGTGCCTGAAACAGAGCTCGCCTTGCTGGTACAGCAAGCTGGGCCGTGCTTGTGGGTCTCTTATCTTTGAGTCTTTGGTGATCTTCACTTCCCCAAGAAAGGCACAGCCTAGCATTTCTCCTAATGTCCCTCTGGGTTCCTCCTGCTGACTTGAGGTGAGACTGAGGCCTGAATGTCTCTGCTAGGTCATGTCATCGCTATTGCTAACCCAACTATACTGAATTGGACTCCTGGTATATCCATGAGCTGTTTGCGAGTAGATAGAGCTGCTGTTGCTGTGGACCTGTGACCTGAACTGCTGATTTCCACACAACAGAGACAGGAGTTGCTCCAAAGAACCCTTTCCAAATAGGCCCACTTCCCCTGTATCCTTCTTTCCCACTACCTTTGTTGGGTGGTGGGTTAAAAAGGAAGTTAAAACATTTAAGAACTATCATTAAAAATAATATTAGAGCTTGCCTGCTGCTTCCCATCCAACCGGCAGCGAGGGAGCCAGCCCCAGCCAGCTTCCCAGGTGCTCAGACCCAGCCTGCGGAACCAGGTACCCGAGATATCCCGAGTTTAAGACCTTCGGGGACTCAGGCCTGGAGCGGGTGCTGCACTCAGAGTAGCGGTTTGGGGGACACCAGCCAAGCCTGTGCTCTGCGCTCGCAGGGCGGACCCCGAACTCCCTGCAGACAGCGCCATCTTGCTTGCTGCTTCCCATCCAGCCTGCAGCAGGGGAGCCAGCCCCAGCCAGCTTCCCAGGTGCTCAGACCCAGCCTGCGGAACTAGGTACCCGAGATATCCCGAGTTTAAGACCTTCCAGGACTCAGGCCTGGAGCAGGAGCTGTGCACAGAGTAGCGGTTTGGGGGACACCGGCCGAGCCTGTGCTCTGCACTCGCAGGGCAGACCCTGAACTCCCTGCAAACAGCACCATCGTGACAGCTGCTAACCATCCAGCTGGCAGCGGGGGAGCCAGCCTCAGCCAGCTTCCCAGCAGCTTTGGACCAGCAGGCAGAAACAAATAACTGAGATATCCTGACTTTAAGACCTCTGGGGAATCAGGACACCAGACAGCAAACCCTGAGCAGGAGCAGTGCAGAGCAGCTGCCCAACAGGCAGAACCAAGTACCTGGGATATCCTGAGTTTAAGACCTCGGGGGACTCAGGCCACCTGTCAGCAGTCTGTGAGCAGGAGCCCTGCAGGGCAGTGGTCCAGGTGTCCCAGTCACGGGGAAATAGCCTTACCAGCCCACAGGAGGGTCAAGCACCAGCTAGTAACTACAGGACCAACTAACACCAGAGTTAACCAGATGGCAAAAGGCAAACGTAAGATCATTACTAACAGAAATAAAGGCAGTATGGCAGCATCCGAACCCAGTTCCCCAACAGCAATAAATCTTGGATACCCCGAAACACCAGAAAAACAAGACTCAGATCTAAAATCACTGGTCAGGATGCTGATAGAGGAACACTTAGATAAATCTCTTAAAGTAATACATGAGAAAATAGATCAAAAGCTAGAAGCCCTTACAAGGCAAACACAATTAAATCTCAGATATCTCAACACACCAGAAAAACAAGACTCAGATCTAAAATCACTGGTCAGGATGCTGATAGAGGAACACTTAGATAAATCTCTTAAAGTAATACATGAGAAAATCGATCAAAACCTAGAAGCCCATACAAGGCAAACACAAAAATCACTTAAAGAAATCCAGGAGAATATAGAGCAAAAAATGAATCCCAATAAGGGGGAGAAACAAAAATCACTTAAAGAAATACGAGAGAACATGGGTCAACAAGTAGAAGTCATAAAAGAGGAAACACAAAAATCCCTTAAAGAATTACAGGAAAACACAAACAAGCAATTGAAAGATCTGAGCAAAACCAAACAGAATCTAAAAACAGAAGTAGAAACAACTAAGAAATCGCAAAGGGAGACAACATTGGTGATAGAAAACCTTGGGAAGAAATCAGGAGTCATAGATGCAAATATCAACAATAGAATACAAGAGATAGAAGACAGAATCTCAGATGCTGAGGATACCATAGGAACCATGGATTCAACAATTAAAGAAAATGCAAAATGCAAAATGCTGGTAAGCCAAAACATTCAGGAAATCCAGGACACAATGAGAAGACCAAACTTAAGGATTATAGGGATAGATGAAAATGAAGATCTACAACTTAAAGGGCCAGCAAATATCTTCTATAAAATTATGGAAGAAAACTTCCCCGACCTAAATAGAGAGATGCCCATGAATATACAAGAAGCATATAGAACCCCAAATAGACTGGACCAGAACAGAAATACTTCCTGTCACATAATAATCAAAACCCCAAATGTACTAAACAAAGAAAGAATATTAAAGGCAGTA
This sequence comes from Apodemus agrarius, assembly GCA_964023405.1. Taxonomy (NCBI): domain Eukaryota; kingdom Metazoa; phylum Chordata; class Mammalia; order Rodentia; family Muridae; genus Apodemus; species Apodemus agrarius. The sequence goes on from OZ030010.1 coordinate 107,787,546, forward strand.
AGAGAAAAAGGACAAGTAACATATAAAGGAAGACCTATCAGAATTGCACCAGACTTCTCACCTGAGACCATGAAAGCTAGAAGATCCTGGGCAGACCTCATGCAGACTCTAAGAGAACACAAATTTCAGCCAAAAATACTATACACAGCAAAACTCTCAATTGCCATAGATGGGGAAACCAAGGTATTCCACGACAAAACCAAATTTGCACAATATTTATATACAAACCCAGCCCTACAAAGGATAATAGGGAAAAAATACCAACACAAGGGGAGGAAACTACACCCCAGAAGAAACAAGATAGAAACCCCCTCTCATCCAACTCAAAAGAAGAGAACCACTCAAATAAAAACAAATAAAAAGCCCAAAATGTCAGGAAGTAATAATTACTATTCCTTAATATCTCTTAATATCAATGGACTCAATTCCCCAATAAAAAGACACAGACTAACAGACTGGATACGGAAACAGGACTCTACATTTTGCTGCATACAGGAAACACATCTCAGTGTCAAAGACAAACACAACCTTAGAGTAAAAGGCTGGGAGACAGATTTACAAGCAAATGGTCTCAAGAAACAAGCCGGAGTAGCCATTCTAATATCAGATAAAATTGACTTTCAACCTAAAGTCATCAAAAGAGACTCAGGAGGTCACTTCTTGCTTGTCAAAGGGAAAACCCACCAAGAAGAATTCTCAATACTGAACATCTATGCCCCAAATGTAAGGGCACCCTCATTCGTAAAAGAAACTTTACTAAAGCTTAAAGCACACATTGCACCTAACACAATAATTGTAGGTGACTTCAACACTCCACTCTCCTCAATGGACCGATCAGGAAAGCAGAAACTAAACAGGGACACAGTGAAACTAATTGAAGCTTTGGACCAATTGGATTTAATATATATATATATATATATATATATATATATATATATATATATATATATCATTGCATCCTAAAGCAAAAGAGTATAACTTTCTCTCAGCACCACACTGTACCTTCTCAAAAATTGATCATATAATTGGTCACTGGACAGCCCTCAACAAATACAAGAAGACCGAACTAATCCCATGTCTCCTATCATATCACTATGGAGTAAAAGTGGTCTTCAATAGCAAGAAGAACAACAGAATGCCCACATACACATGGAAACTTAACAATACTCAATGACACCTTGGTCAAGGAAGAAATAAAGAAAGAAATCAAAGACTTTTTAGACTTCAATGAAAATGAAGGTAGGACCTACTCAAATCTTTGGGACACAATGAAAGCAGTGCTAAGAGGAAAACTCATAGCCCTGAGTGCCTCCAAAAAGAAACTGGAGAGAGCATACACTAGCAACTTAACAGCACACCTGAAGGCCCTGGAACAAAAAGAAGCTAATTCACCCAGGAGGAGTAGAAGAGAGGAAATCATCAAACTAAGGGCTGAAATCAATCAAGTAGAAACAAAGAGAACCATACAAAGAATCAACAAAACCAAGAGCTGGTTCTTCTAGAAAATCAACAAGATAGATAAACCCTTAGCTAGACTAACCAAAGGGCACAGAGACAGTATCCAAATTAACAAAATTAGAAATGAAAAGGAGGGTATAACAACAGAAACTGAGGAAATTCACAAGATCATCAGATCCTATTACAAAGGCCTATACTCAAAACAACTGGAGAATCTAGAGGAAATGGACAATTTCCTAGACAGATACCAAATACCAAAATTAAATCAGCATCAAGTAGATCAGCTAAACAGTCCCATAAACCCTAAAGAAATAGAAGGGGTTATAGAAAGCCTCCCAACCAAAAAAGTACGGGACCAGGTAGTTTTAGTGCAGAATTCTACCAGACCTTCAAAGAAGACTTAACACCAATACTCTTCAAACTATTCCACAAAATAGAGACAGAAGGGACACTGCCCAACTCATTCTTCGAAACCACAATTATGCTGATACCTAAACCACAAAAAGTTCCAACAAAGAAAGAGAACTCCAGGCCAATTTCTCTTAGGAATATCAATGCAAAAATACTAAATAAAATTCTTGCCTACCGAATCCAAGAGCATATCAAAACGATCATTCACCATGATCAAGTAGGCTTCATTCCAGGGATGCAGGGATGGTTCAATATATGGAAATCCATCAATGTAATCCACTACATAAAAAAAATAAAAGAAAAAAACCACATGGTCATGTCATTAGATGATGAAAAAGCATTTGACAAAATTCAGCATCCTTTCATGCTAAAAGTCTTGGAAAGAGCAGGAATTCAAGGCCCATACCTAAACATAGTAAAAGCAATCTACAGCAAACCAGTAGCCAACATCAAAATAAATGGAGAGAAACTTGAAGCAATCCCACTAAATCAGGGACTAGACAAGGCTGCCCTCTCTTTCCCTATCTTTTCAATATCGTACTTGAAGTTCTAGCGAGAGCAATTAGACAACATAAGGAAGTCATAGGAATATAAATTGGAAAGGAAGAAGTCAAAGTATCATTATTTGCAGATGATATGATAGTTTACTTAAGCGACCCAAGAAACTCCACCAGAGAACTTCTACAGCTGATAAACAACTTCAGCAAAGTGGCTTGTTATAAAATTAACTCAAGCAAATCAGTAGTCTTCTTGTACTCAAAGGACAAGCAGGCTGAGAAAGAAGTTAGGGAAATAACACCCTGCACAATAGCCCCAAACAACATAAAGTACCTTGGCGTAACTCTAACCAAACAAGCGAAAGATCTGTATGACAGGAACTTCAAGTCCTTGAAGAAAGAAATCGAAGAAGACCTCAGAAGATGAAAAAATATTTCTTGCTCCTGGATTGGCAGGATCAATATAGTAACAGATTCAATGCAATCCCCATCAAAATCCCAACTCAATTCTTCATAGATCTAGAAAGAGCAATTCTCAAATTCATCTGGAGCAACAAAAAACCCAGGATAGCTAAAAGTATTCTCAACAATAAAAGAACTTCTGGGGGAATCAATATCCCTGACCTCAAGCAATACTACAGAGCAATTGTGTTAAAAACTGCATGGTATTGGTACAGCAACAGGAAGTAGATCAATGGAATAGGATTGAAGACCCAGAAATGAACCCACAGACTTCTGGTCACTTGATCTTTGATAAAGGAGCCACAACCATCCAGTGCAAAAAAGATAGCCTCTTCAAGAAATGGTGCTGGTTCAACTGGAGGTCAACATGCAGAAGAATGCGAATTGACCCACTCTTATCTCCTTGTACTAACATCAACTCCAAGTGGATCAAGGACCTCCACATAAAAGCAGACACACTGGAACTATTAGAAAAGAAACTGGGGAAGACCCTGGAGGACATGGGCACAGGGGAAAGTTCCTGAACAGAACACCAATAGCTTATGCTCTAAGATCAAGAATTGACAAATGGGACCTCATAAAATTACAAAGTTTCTGTAAGGCAAAAGACACCGTCAGAAGGACAAAATGGCAACCAACAAAGTGGGAAAAGATCTTCACCAACCCCAAATCCGACAGAGGGCTAATATCCAATATATACAAAGAACTCAAGAAGTTAGACACCAAAGAACCAATTAACCCTATCAAAAAATGGGTACAGAGCTAAACAAAGAATTTTCACCAGAAGAAATTTGGATGGCCGAGAAACACCTTAAGAGAAGTTTAACATCATTAGTCATCAGGGAAATGCAAATCAAAACAACCCTGAGATTTCACCTCACACCAGTCAGAATGGCTAAGATTAAAAACTCAAGGGACAACAAGTGCTGGCTAGGATGTGGAGAAAGAGGAACACTCCTCCACTCTTGGTGGGATTGCAAAATGATAAAACAGCTCTGGAAATCAGTTTGGCAGTTCCTCAGAAAATTGGGCATGTCACTTCCAGAGGACCCTGGCATACCACTCCTGGGCATAAACCCAGAGGATTCCCCTCCATACAATAAAGACACATGCTCCACTATGTTTATAGCAGCCTTGTTTATAATAGCCAGAAATTGGAAGGAGCCCAGATATCCCTCAAAGGAGTAATGGATACAGAAAATGTGGTATATTTATACAATGGAATACTACTCAGCAATTAAAAATATTGTATTCATGCAATTTGTAGGTAAATGGTTAGATCTGGAAAATATCATCCTAAGTGGGTTAACCGAATCACAAAAGAATACATATGAAATGCAATCACTGATAAGTGGATATTAATGAGCCCAGAAGCCCTAAATTCTCAAGGCACCATTAGCAAGTCAAATGACTCCCATGAAGAAGAAAGGAGAGGACCCTGGGCCTGTAAAGATTGGATCCAGTTTTGTAGACCCAGAACACAGAAATCGTGGGGTGGGGGGATGATTGGGGAATAGCTGGGGGGGGAGAGGAATTATGGGACATATGGTGGGGGGGGAACTGGGAAAGGGAAAAGCCTTTGGAATGTAAACATAGAATATAGAAATTAAAAATTCAATAAAAAAGAAATATAAAGGAGAAAAAAATTTAAAAAATTAACGTTACAGCATATCAATTCCACTTACTATAGTAATCAAATACTCACTGTCTGAGAGTTTTGCTCTTACACTTTTCCTAACAGAATTTGTGTATACAAGTATCTGTACAGGTCCAATCTGTAAAGGTGGGTGAGCATTCATATTGATACACAATAGCAATTATACATGTAGGCATTCTTGTACATGTTTGTGCACATTCAACCTTGAGTATTATTCCTCAGGAGCCATCCACATGATTTCTGAAAGAACTGTCCCTGGCACCTGGGTTTTACCGATTAGGTGAGATTGACTCTCCTGTGAGGACTAGGGATTCTCCTATCTTTTGTTCATTTTCATCAATGGAGTTTGATGTGCATAACCCTATGCTCGATCTTTTTTTAAATTTACAATTTCTTTCATTTGTGTGGGTTCAGGGGTTGTGTGATCTGCTATAGTGTACATGAAGAGGTCAGAGAACAATGAGGAGTATTGGAATGGTCCTCTCCTCTCAGGATTGGTGTCCTGGGAAACCAGCTTAGGTTGTTGGACAAGTGCTCTTATCCAATGATCCATCTGGATGGCCCTCATATAAGATATTGTTACCTAGATTCTTGGCATCCAGTTCAGACCTTGAAGCTTGCCTGGTAAGTGCTTCACCTTATAAAATGTCTCTATAGCAGTCCTAACAGAGTATCTAGCAAACAGAAATATTGTCCTTCAAATTTCTAATATTAGAAGTTATATTATATGTTATGATGTTGCTGGTCATACAGAGACTTGAGGAACAATTTTAAAATTAAATGAATATCACTGTTAATATGGCACTCGGGTTGGAGATAAAAATATAAATAGAATCTAATCTGTCTGTTTAATGTTATTTCTTGGTATACATTTTCAGGGGTGACTATTTGCTTTGACATCAATGGTGCAATCTTCCATGGGGAAGAGAATTTCACCCTCTCTTAGTATTCCTCTGTTGACTGTAGTTCTCTGAGAAGAGTTTAGCCCACTTGAGTGTTCACTGTCCACCTTAGCATGTCCATTGGTGACTTCCTTCTTCAGATCTTTGTAAGCAGTCAGGTTAGTAGAACTTTGTATTTAGCTTTTAACAGTACAGCGAAACCAAATCTCAAAACAATTCCTCCATTCCTCTGGATCTTAAAATCTTCCATGCCTTTCTTTGCTAATGCTCCCTGAAATTCAGATGTGGAAGTTGGCTTTTTTGTGGTTTTTTGAGACAAGGTTTCTCTGTGAAGTCACTTTGTAGACCAGGCTGGCCTTGAACTCAGAAATCCGCCTGCCTCTGCCTCCCAGAGTGCTGGGATTACAAGCGTGCGCCACCACCACCCAGCTGGAAGTTGGCTTCTTGATGTATTCATTGGGATTGAGATCGTGTCTTAATTAGGGTTTCTATTGTTGCAACAAAACCACCATGGCCAAAAACAAGTTGTAGAGGAAAGAGCTTATTTGGCTTATATATCCATATTGCTGTTCATCATCTAAGGAAGTCCAGACAGGAACATCAGCAGGACAGGAACCTGGGTGAAGCAGTGTACTCAGTCTACATTTTATAGAACCTGTGACTACCAACCCAGGGATGGCACTTCCCGCAATGAGCTGGGCCCTCCCCATCAAGCACTAATTAAGTAATTGCTTTAAGCTGGATGTTATGGAGGCATTTTCTCAATTGAGGTTTCCTTCTTTCAAATAAAGTCTAGTTGTTCCAAGTTGACATAAGACTAGTGAACACAACTGAAACCTTGTCAACTTGACACACAAACACATCACTATTAAGCCTCAATACTTCCTTTCTTACTTGTCCCCAATATCTCCCATTAAAAACACAAATAACTTTCAAAGTCAAACAATCATTACAAAATCAAACACATTAAAACTTCAGGATCTTTCAAATAGCCGATATCTTTTAAAAATTTCAAGTCACTCAACTGTGGGCTCCACTAAATTCAAAAGCAAACTAAATATTCTCTAATTTCAGGAGGGAAGAACCAGGGCACACTCACAATTTGAACAATGCAAAACCAAACTCCCAACAGTGTAAATAATGGAATACCCAACGTCTGGGATCCACTCACAATCCTCTGGTTCCTCAAAGTGCTTGGGTCATGGCTCTGACTACACAAACAGTACAGTACAAACAGCTGCGGTACAAACAGCTTGTCCTCTAGACTCCCACTGGCTCCACCACACTGCTGCTGCTGATGCTTTTGGTGATCGTCATCCAATGGTACTGGGTACCTCCAAAACTGCTATGGTTGCTTGCTACATCTGGCTTGCCTTTTATCAATAGCATGCTATAGGATTTCTTCATGATGCCAAGCCTCAACTTTGCATGACACCTTTAATCCTTGGTCTTCAAGAGCTACTGAAGCTTCACCCTCCACAGTGGCGTCTCCTGGGCCTCTTACTGTGCCAAGCCTGAGCTGCTCTCCATGTACCAGTACCACCTGGGTGTCTCTTATACTACCAACTTTAGCTGCCAAAATTAGGCACAATCTTGGCCACTTCTACAGCAAACATATCTGTGTGATAACATTCAGGAAACACTTACCAGAAGATTTGCTTTCAACAAGGCTGGTCTTTTCTTACTCAGCATTAATTTCTTAGATTCAATTTACCAGCATCAATACCCCAGCTAAGTAAGGTTTCACTTTAGCAGCACAACTGATTCTTCAACCCCAGCTACCCAGAACTACAGTTTATTCACATGACCAGGCTGGTAGAGTCTTTAAACTTCTCTCTAAATCTTCATAAGCTAGGCCTATATCTTCTTCATTGCTTGCAACACTCTTACCTTGTGTCTTTCAAGAGAACAGCTCAGTAAGCTCCCAATACTCACCAGTTTTTCTAGCCCAAAATTCCTAAGTGTTTCCAGAATCCTGTCAAAAACTTGGTCAGGTCTGCCACAGCAATACCCAACTCCTGGTATTAGTTTGTCTTAGTTAGAGTTTATATTGTGACAAAACACCATGACTAATAGCAAGTGGGGGAGGAGAGTGTTTATTTGTCTTAAACTTTTATATCATTGGTCATCATTAAAGGAAGTAAGGATGGAAAATCAGACAGGACAGGAACTTGGAGGCAGGAGATGGTGCAGAGGCCATGGAGGGGTGCTGTTTACTGGCTTGCTTCCTATGGCTTGTTCAGTCTAATTCCTTATAAAATCCAGGACCACCAGCCCAGAGAGAATACTACCAACAATGCACTTGGCCCTCCCTCCTCTTTAAATCACTAAAAAAATTGCTTTGAAACTGGATCTGTGCATGCATTTTTTTCAGTTGCAGTTTCTTCTTTAAGATAACTATAGTTGAGCCGGGCATGGTGGCGCACGCCTGTAATCCCAGCACTTGGGAGGCAGAGTCAGGCGGATTTCTGAGTTCAAGGCCAGCCTGGTCTACAGAGTGAGTTCCAGGACAGCCAGGGCTACACAGAGAAACCCTGTCTCGAAAAACCAAAAAAAAAAAAAAAGAAGAAGAAGAAGAAAGAAAGAAAAAGAAAAAAGATAACTATAGCTTGTGTCAACTTGATATGAAACTCGCCAGCACAGATTAAATACCATACATTTTGATTGGTTGTGATATTTTTAATGGTCTCCATCTCAAACAAGATTTCTAGATGAGAACTTGAGACTTCATTTATCTGGAGATATAAGAAGAAACATTTAGAATGAAATTAGGGATTAATTTTGGTAAGTTGTAGGTTCTTCTCCAAGATCCATGGCATCATTAGACCTGGGTATAGTTGGCTAGGTTTAAAGTACCAACCATGATTTTCTACCTGGTGATTATGTCTTAAGTCCAATTAGGGATCTGACTGTTATTCCCATGGTATGGGGGCTAAACCAGAATGATCCCTTAGGGTTACCATGCAATGCTGTTTAGTATGGATTTTAGGTATCATAAGTGAGTAGGATTGTTGGTTGCTTCCTTCCATTGGAAACTTGCATGTCCTTAAGATATGAGTGCTAGGTCTCAGGGAAGAGGCTTTTATGTCAGTTTCAGCTCAGAGGTCTCTGGGCCAGCATCTGATGTGCATGGTCTCTTCACTGATATGGACTTATGCCACTCTGAGTGGCAGTCAGGGGCAATAGAAATGGCTTGTAATGTTTTGGGAGTTTGTTGAACAACCCGGACAAAGAACTTAAAAAAGATTTCTTAGTAGATGTTGGTGCATTTGTTAGATTACATTTGGCTATTACTCAAAGTATTTTCAGGACAGATGGGAAATTGTTGCTTAAATTACAACATGTATACAGAGTAGTGTGTGTGTGTGTGTGTGTGTGTGTGTGTGTATTGTGTGTGAAAAATATTCTCAACATCTTCAGTGTGTGTGTATTGTGTGTGAGAAATATTCTCAACATCTTTAATTACTTCAAAATTTTAAAAACTGATTTCCTTTTGGAAGTTTCTGGTACTCTTAATACCTTGGCTCCCATAGAATGGTGTCTTTAACTGCTTGGCCCATGGGGACTGACAAGAGAGTTGTGGCCTTGTTTGAGTAGATGTGGCCTTGTTGGAGAAAGTGAATCACTTTAGGGGTGGGCTTTGAGGTCACTATGCACAAGTTCCACCCAGTGTGAAATATTAGGCTTCTCCTGGCTGCCTTCTGATCAATATATAGAACTGTCAGTTCCTCAAGTCCATGTCTGCCTAAAAGCTGCCATGCTTCCCACCATGATGATAATATCCTAAACCTCTGAAACTGTAAGCCAGGCCCAATTAAATATTTGCCTTTATAAGAGTTGTCTTCATCATGATGTCTCTTCAGAGCAATGGAAATCCTAACTAAGACAAAGTTCTACAGATATTCTCTACATTTCTGTATCTACACTGCCATTGCCTTAGGTACTGGGGGACTGGAGAGATAGCTTAGTGATCAAGAGCTCTTGTTGCTCTTCAAGAGGACTGGAGTCCAATCCCTAGCTATTCATATCTGCTTGCAACCTTAGCTCCTTGATTTCAGAAGCCCTCTTTTGACCTCTGTAAACCAAACATGAATACACACAAATACATTGACTTAGATGAAAATAAACATAGATATTTAAAAAAATATTGATATTAAACATATGTTGATTTTGGATTAGAATGTTAAATTAACTTATTTTCCATATTTACTGTATATAAGAAGGTACATGTCCTTTGATTAATAACAATTTGGTTTTACAATCTAATAGTTCTTGGATTGCAAGGTGCTAGTGTTAATGAAAAGTCTTCTGCCTTACAATTTGTTTGCTATTATTGTTTTGAGATTGGATCTGGTTCTTAAGATTCAGAAATTTTTCCATGGGCTTCAAATGAGCACATACATGTGCTCCCAGGACTCAGGGCATTTCACCAGTTTTGGCACCCCCTTATGAAAATTTGGGCTGTCCTATGATACTCTGTCTCCATCTAAGTAGCTGGGGTAGTTTACAGTAGTTTGGTCTCTAGGAGGCATGCCACCATAGCCCTGTAGGCACTTTTACTGGTCTATCTTGTGGAGTTTTTACACCTCTACCTCTCTTTCAATCATTATTACACCATAATTCCTTCCAATACACAAGTACTGGGTAGAAGAGTAATGAGATTAGAGGGGTAAATCTCTTTCAGCCAACAAAATAAACTAATTCCTGCTGATTAGGGACATTGAGTTCCTTTAGGCAAGTCCAATCTTCATCATCAGATTATCTCCAACTTCTTTTAGTCTGTTTGTTCACAAACACTCAACAAACTGCAACAACAGTAAGGAGGAGCAGCAGCCTTCTTGGAGTGTCCACTTGCCTCCCTATGGGGTTCTCCCATATACAACCTCTCAGAACTTCACAGAATTCCAAACATAAACTATCCACAGCTGAAAAACCATGCCCCTTATAGTGCATGAGGCAAATCATAATCACCAGTGTGGATCAGCCTCTTATCCCACACCTGGGAGTAAAACAAAATCATAATCATATAACATAACCATATAACTGGCTTTTGAAAGAAATAAAATTTGCTTTACAGAGCTCTCCACACCTTTCCCTTCCAAGAATTCTTTAACCTTGTCCTACCTCATTCTAATCCATTGCCTGACCTAGTACCCCACATTCACTCTGCCAATGCCAGGCAGTTCTCAACTCTCTCATAGCCCTATTTTGCCCAAGCATGAATACATCCTAACCCTTAACACCCTCTCTCTACTCCCTCCTTTCAACAATGATCTTCTCTGATCACACTTTGTTTCCTTTACCCTCTCCCACAAACTCTATCCATGTCATGTTCCCCCAGCTATGATTCTCCTTAATACTCCCACCTCATTCCCTCCATGAACTCACCCTTTCCCCCACACTCAGCCTACACTTCTCATCATTGATAGACTTTTAGCAACCTCAACTCAACATCACTGAATTTTTCTATCCCTTACCAGGTGACCCACCACTTCCTCCTGTCTTAATGGCTTTTTCATTTGGAAGTCCTTGTGGGATTTTGTTTCTTAAGGTCTTAGCTGCCCCAACCAGCTGGCTTGGAACTTGCAGGATTTTACTGCATCAAACCAACACTCTAATTTGAACACATTTTTGTATGAACTCATTTTAACAGTGAGTACAAACTTGGCTATCAAAATGCATACATTAGATTTTTATTTCATATGCCCCTCAAAGAAACAATGACACATATTAATGAAGGTCAGTTCTGGCTAGGGAATAAGCTGAGGTGGAACACAGAGTTGGACAAAAACTAAAGACTGATGACCCTCTGTAACTCTCTTACTATTTGTGGTTTAGTAATCATTGATTTACTCTCTTTCTCTTGCTCAGGCACCTATTACTGGCCAAGCAAGAGGCTAGAAACTCCTTAACTTTTTGTGAACTGGAGAGAAAAGAAAATAATCTTTTACACCAGCAATATGCATATACACACATACATTCATACATACACATTCTTGTCAGGCCTGACCACCTGTCTCATCAACTCCACCAGTGTTCATGCATAGTTACATACACACACCTATACTTACATATGAACCAAGTTCCACTGAGTAAGTACCAGAACAGAAAAAACTTTCTCATTCTAAATGAAAAAGGGGCACCAACCATTATTACTCAGAAAAAGAAAAAGCTTCTACCTTTTTATTGCTGAAAGTAATAAAAATCCCCTAAGTTAGAAAATATCCTGGTGTCTACATTGTCAAAAAGAAAGAAAAGAAATCTTCCTCTTTATTGCTGAAAGAAAAAAGCCTCTCCTTTATTGTTCTTAGCTCTTATACTTCATCAGGATAAATGATCACATGGTTTTCCAAGTATCATTAAATTCTAAAAGTTTATAGCAACCTTGAGATATAAATTGAATCACAAGTCAAATAAGATAAGGAGTTACATCAGAAATGTTTATATGTGTTTCCATTAAGTTTAATACCTAACTACACATTAATTATCTATCTTCTAGCATTATAAATTCATTAAAAGTTTAAAGCAACAATGTTTGTTACAAGCAAGGTTTGTCAAAAGATGAATCATATGCCTTGTGTCTTGGTAGTTTTGAACTTTTATACAGTTGAATCTAGTCAAAAATTTTCTTTAGATATAAAATAAATTGTATAGAAACATTATTAGGAATTATGAATTTATCTACATAGCAGGTCTTTTATTGATCTAAAGGAAATATGCCAATAGGGTTATCTATTGCCCAGGAATCATTAGACTATGTAATAATGACAGGAAAGGCATATCAGCAACAATTATCAATCTTGAGATGAGATATCTGAAGATAAATTCAGAGTTTAACCATCACAGCCATGCAAAATGAGGGCCATCTTCAGAGAAGTCACCTGCTTGTCTTTAGCCTTTCCTAAATGCCTCTTTACATCTCCTCCCTTTGAATAAATTAAGTTCAAATGTGAATCTGTCTATTGAGAAGATAGGATAGCAAATACTAGGCATTTGAAAATTACTAAAGATGAAACAGAAGCATAATAGTTAATCCTATAATAATTCCTAAATTTATAAGAAAATTTTGTAAAAGATTATTTGAAAAGTAGTTCCTCTGCAGAGGATCTCTGTAGTTTAGAATGGCTAATAGCACTTGTCTAGGAATGTGAGTTTCCATGTTAATAGCAAATCGTGAATAGTTCTAGACCATCTACTGATGTGCTAAAAATAATTACATTGTTTGGTAAAAGAATTTGCATGGCAATCAAGTATATTTATAGAATCAGAGAGGCAGCTGAAATTATAATAGATCTATTGAAGCAATATAGGCTGCAATGCGTGACATGATCTCACCTATAAATCTCTTAGGTCATAAAAGGGAATGCAAACACAGCAGAAGATTTACACCAAGGCTGTGAAAATTTAACAGGTAGCACAAACATAAAGTGGCTAACATACAATGAGGAAGAAACAGTGTAGTTCATACAATTCATCAAATAGCATTCTTATAGGAAATGTTATATATAGACACATATTCAGCAATATTTATATCCCTTGTACTCCTGGGTATAGAAAAACATAGAATTAGAGTACAATCAGGTGCATCAGGAACCATGTCCTCTGTGTTTTCTTTTGATGGGGCATCTGACACAGGTGAAGAGCTCACAGATGGAAGAAGTGGGCATGAAGGACGTGACAGGTATATAGTTGCATCTAAAGAGTCCTGAGGGAACAGGGATTCTCCTGGGATAAAACATCCAGTATTTTTTTAAAGATTTACTTATTTTATTTCATGTATGTGAGTACACTGTAGCTGTCTTCAAACACACCAGAAGAGAGCATCAGATCCCCATTACAAATGGTTGTGAGCCACCATGTGGTTGCTGTGAATTGAACACAGGACCTCTGGAAGAACAGTCTCTTAACTGCTGAGCAATCTCTCCAGCCCTCCTGGTGTTTTTATTATCCAGGTAGTAGGACTTTTATTTGATTAGGGGCTTGAAATGTTTAAAAAGGAGGCTTATAATATGTTCTGTTAAAATATGATAAGGAGATGAGTAACTATAATTTTATTTTGTATGTTAGATGTCTATGCCTTTCTTTAAGGTGTGATGGGCTCATTTTACAATAGTGTGCTCCTGTGGACTATAGGGAATATCAGTGGAGTGTGAGATATTAAAAATCAACTACCACCTTTTAAAAACATTTCTACTGTAAACAAGAACATTGTCTGTTATTAAAGCTCTTGGTATTTCCAAGATTATAAAAAAAATAAACAAACACTGTATCATATATTTGAAAGCTTTCTCAGGTGGGTCAGAAGCATAAATAACAATGAGAAATAAGTGACCACACAAGCAAGAATAGAGGCTAACTTTCCAAAGGACAGGACATGTGTAACATCTGTCTGGCTTAAATCACAAGGATAAAAAACATCAAAAGCATCTTTGAAGAAATGCATCAGTGATTTGCATGGCTCTGCTGAGCAGCCTTCATAGAATAAGCAACAACTTTTGCCAGGGAATGGAACTTATCCTGATCTTCATGAACTCAAACGTATCCCATAGAAAAAAAAGGCAGTTTCCAGGTTGATGCAGGACTTATAGCTCTAAAAATGGGCTACAATGATGAATTAGCTACAAAACAGTGAAGCAATTTAAAAACGAATAGAACTGATGCTTAGATTATACAAATTTTTTTTTATGTTTTTAAAAGCTAGCAGGGCTCTTTGGTGGTTTTTTTTTTCTATATTCTATGTTTACATTCCAAAGGCTTTCCCCTTTCCCAGTTCCCACCCACCATAGTTCCCATAGTTCCTCTCCCCCCCAACTATTCCCCAATCATTCCCCCTCCCCCCTCGGTTTCTTTACTAAACTGGATGCAATCTTTACAGGCCCAGGGTCCTCTCCTTTCTTCTTCTTGGGAATCATTTGACTTGCTATTTGTGTCTTGAGTATTTAGGGCTTCTGGGCTCATTAATATCCACTTATCAGTGATTGCATTTCATGTGCATTCTTTTGTGATTGGGTTAATTCACTCAGGATGATATTTTCCAGGTCTAACCATTTACCTACAAATTGCATGAATTCATTATTTTTAATTGCTGAGTAGTATTCCATTGTATAAATATACCACATTTTCTGTATCCATTCCTCCTTTGAGGGATATTTGGGCTCCTTCCAAATTCTGGCTATTATAAACAAGGCTGCTATAAACATAGTGGAGCATGTGTCTTTATTGCATGCAGGGGAATCCTCTGGGTATATGCCCAGGAGTGGTATGCCAGGGTCCTCTGGAAGTGACATGCCCAATTTTCTGAGGAACCGCCAAACTGATTTCCAGAGCGGTTTTACCATTTTGCAATCCCACCAACAGTGGAGGAGTGTTCCTCTTTCTCCACATCCTCACCAGCACTTGTTGTCTCTTGAGTTTTAATCTTAGCCATTCTGGTTGGTGAGAGGTGGAATCTCAGGGTAGATTTGATTTGCATTTCCCTGATGACTAATGATGTTGAACATCTTTTAAGGTGTTTCTCGGCCATCTGAATTTCTTCTGGTGAAAATTCTTTCTTTAGCTCTGTACCCATTTTTTGATAGGGTTATTTGGTTCTTTGGGGTCTAACTTCTTGAGTTCTTTGTATATATTGGATATTAGCCCTCTGTCGGATGTGGGGTTGGTGAAGATCTTTTCTCACTTTGTTGGTTGCTGTTTTGTCCTTCTGACAGTGTCCTTTGCTTTGCAGAAACTTTGTAATTTTATGAGGTCCCATTTGTCGATTCTTGATCTTAGTGCATAAGCTATTGGTGTTCTGTTCAGGAACTTTTCCCCTGTGCCCAAGTCCTCCAGGGTCTTCCCAAGTTTCTTTTCTAATAGTTTCAGTGTGTCTGGTTTTATGTGGAGGTCCTTGATCCACTTGGAGTTGATCTTAGTGCAAAGAGATAAGAGTGGGTCAATTCGCATTCTTCTGCATGTTGACCTCCAGTTGAACCAGCACCATTTGTTGAAAAGGCTATCTTTATTCCATCGGATGGTTGTGGCTCCTTTATCAAAGATCAAGTGACCATAAGTCTGTGGGTTCATTTCTGGGTCTTCAATCCTATTCCATTGATCTGCTTGCCTGTTGCTATACCAATACCATGCAGTTTTTAACACAATTGCTCTGTAGTACTGCTTGAGGTCAGGGATATTGATTCCCCCAGAAGTCCTTTTATTGTTGAGAATCGTTTTAGCTATCCTGGGTTTTTTGTTGCTCCAGATGAATTTGAGAATTGCTCTTTCTAGATCTATGAAGAATTGAGTTAGGATTTTGATGGGGATTGCATTGAATCTGTATATTGCTTTTGGCAATATGGCCATTTTTACTATATTGATCCTGCCAATCCAGGAGCAAGAAATATTTTTCCATCTTCTGAGGTCTTCTTCGATTTCTTTCTTCAAGGACTTGAAGTTCCTGTCATACAGATCTTTCGCTTGTTTGGTTAGAGTTATGCCAAGATACTTTATGTTGTTTGTGGCTATTGTGAAGGGTGTTATTTCCCTAATTTCTTTCTCAGCCTGCTTGTCCTTTGAGTACAAGAAGGCCACTGACTTGCTTGAGTTAATTTTATAACCTGCCACTTTGCTGAAGTTGTTTATCAGCTGTAGAAGTTCTCTGGTGGTGTTTTTTGGATCTCTTAAGTAGACTATCATATCATCTGCAAATAATGGTACTTTGACTTCTTCCTTTCCAATTTGTATCCCTTTGACTTCCTTATGTTGTCTAATTGCTCTTGCTAGAACTTCAAGTACTATATTGAAAAGATATGGAGAGAGAGGGCAGCCTTGTCTAGACCCTGATTTTAGTGGGAATGCTTCAAGTTTCTCTCCATTTATTTTGATGTTGGCTACTGGTTTGCTGTAGATTGCTTTTACTATGTTTAGGTATGGGCCTTGAATTCCTGTTCTTTCCAAGGCTTTTAGCATGAAAGGATGCTGAGTTTTGTCGAATGCTTTTTCAGCATCTAATGAGATGACCATGTGGTTTTTTTCTTTCAGTTTGTTTATGTAGTGGATTACATTGATGGATTTCCATATATTGAACCATCCCTGCATCCCTGGGATGAAGCCTACTTGATCATGGTGGATGATCATTTTGATATGCTCTTGGATTCGGTTAGCAAGAATTTTATTCAGTATTTTTGCATTGATATTCATAAGAGAAATTGGCCTGTAGTTCTCTTTCTTTGTTGGATCTTTTTGTGGTTTAGGTATTAGCATAATTGTGGCTTCGAAGAATGAGTTGGGCAGTGTCCCTTCTGTCTCTATTTTGTGGAATAGTTTGAAAAGTATTGGTGTTAAGTCTTCTTTGAAGGTCTGGTAGAATTCTGCACTAAAACCATCTGGTCCCATACTTTTTTTGGTTGGGAGGCTTTCTATAACCCCTTCTATTTCTTTAGGGGTTATGGGACTATTTAGCTGGTCTACTTGATGCTGATTTAATTTTGGTATTTGATATCTGTCTAGGAAATTGTCCATTTCCTCCAGATTCTCCAGTTGTTTTGAGTATAGACCTTTGTAGTAGGATCTGATGATCTTTTGAATTTCCTCAGTTACTCTTGTTATGTCTCCCTTTTCATTTCTAATTTTGTTAATTTGTATACTGTCTCTGTGTCCTTTGGTTAGTCTGGCTAAGGGTTTATCTATCTTGTTGATTTTCTCAAAGAACCAGCTCCTGGACTTGTTGATTCTTTGTATGGTTCTCTTTGTTTCTATTTGATTGATTTCAGCCCTGAGTTTGATGATTTCTTGTCTTCTACTCCTGCTGAGTGAATTAACTTGTTTTTCTTCCAGGGCTTTAAGGTGTGCCATTAAGCTGCTAGTGTATGCTCTCTCCAGTTTCTTTTTGGATGCACTTAGAGCTATGAGTTTTCCTCTTAGCCCTGCTTTCATTGTGTCCCATAGATTTGGGTAGGTTGTACCTTCATTTTCATTGAGTTCTAAAAAGTCTTTGATTTCTTTTTTTATTTCTTCCTTTACCAAGGTGTCATTGAGTAGAGTATTGTTCAGTTTCCATGTGTATGTGGGCTTTCTGTTGTTTTTGTTGCTATTGAAGACCACTCTTACTCCATGGTGATCTGATAGGAGGCATGGGATTAGCTCGATCTTCTTGTATTTGTTGACATCTGTCTTGTGACCGATTATATGGTCTATTTTGGAGAAGGTACCATGCGGTGCTGAGAAAAAGGTATATTCTTTAGCTTTAGGATGAAATGTTCTATATATATCTGTTAAATCCAATTGGTCCAGAGTTTCAATTAGTTTCACTGTGTCCCTGTTTATTTTCTGCTTTCCTGATCGGTCCATTGAGGAGAGTGGAGTGTTGAAGTCACCCACAATTATTGTGTTAGGTGTAATGTGTGCTCTAAACTTTAGTAAGGTTTCTTTTATGAATGAGGGTGCCCTTGCATTTGGAGTATAGATGTTCAGTATTGAGAGCTCTTCTTGGTGGATTTTCCCTTTGGCCAGCAAGAAGTGACCTTCTGAGTCTCTTTTGATGATTTTAGGTTGGAAGTCAATTTTATCTGATATTAGAATGGCTACTCCAGCTTGTTTCCTGAGACCATTTGCTTGTAAAATTGTCTTCCAGCCTTTTACTCTAAGGCAGTGTTTGTTTTTAACACTGAGATGTGTTTCCTGTATGCAGCAAAATGTAGGGTCCTGTTTCCGTATCCAGTCTGTTAATCTATGTCTTTTTATTGGGGAATTGAGTCCATTGATGTTAAGAGATATTAAGGAATAGTAATTATTACCTCCAGACATTTTTGAAATTATATTTATTTATCTTATTTATTTTTTATATTCGAGAGGTTATCTTCTTTTGGGTTTGATGAGAGGAGGTTTCTATCTTGCTTCTTCCCGGGTGTAGTTTCCGTCCTTGTCTTGGTGTTTTCCCCCTATTATCCTTTGTAGGGCTGAATTTGTGGAAAGATATCTTGCAAATTTGGTTTTGTCATGGAATACCTTGATGTCTCCATCAATGGCGATTGAGAGTTTTGCTGGGTAAAGTAGTTTTGGCTGAAGTTTGTGTTCTCTTAGAGTTTGCATGATATCTGCCCAGGATCTTCTAGCTTTCAGGGTCTCAGGTGAGAAGTCTGGTGTTATATTGATAGGTTTTCTTTTATATGTTACTTGGCCTTTTTCTCTTGCTGCCTTTAGTATTCTTTCTTTGTTTATTACATTTGGAGTTTTGATTCTTATGTGACGGGATGTATTTCTGTTCTGGTCCAGTCTGTTTGGGGTTCTATGGCTTCTTGTATATTCATGGGCATCTCTCTCCTTAGGTTGGGGAAGTTTTCTTCCATAATTTTATAGAAGATATTAGCTGGCCCCTTAACTTGTAAATCTTCACTCTCGTCTATACCTATAATCCTTAGGTTTGGTCTTTTCATAGTGTCTTGGATTTCCTGGATGTTTTCGGTTACCACCTTTTTGCATTTAGTATTTTCTTTGACTGTTGAATCGATGGTTCCTATGGTATCTTCGGCTTCTTTGATTCTGTCTTCTATCTCTTGTATTCTATTGTTGATACTTGCATCTATGGACCCTGATTTCTTCCCAAGGTTTTCTATCTCCAATGATGTCTCCCTCTGTGATTTCTTAGTTGGTTCTACTTCTGTTTTTAGTATCTGGATGGATGTGCTCAGATCTTTCGCTTGCTTGATTGTGTTTTCCTGTATTTCTTTAATAGATTTTTGTGCTTCCTCTTTCATAGCTTCTACTTGTTGGCCCACGTTCTTCTGTATTTCTTTAAGTGACTTTTGTCTTTCTTCCTTATTGTCTTCTTCTCTTTGATCCATCTTCTCCTGAATTTCTTGAAGTGATTTTTGTATTTGCCTCGTAAATGCTTCTAACTTTTGATCCATTTTCTCCTCTATTTCTTTACGAGATTTTTCTATGTGTTCAGCTACCAGCATCCTGACCAGTGATTTTATATCCAGGGTCTTGTTTTTCTGGTGTTTTGGGGTATCCAGGGCTTCCTGTTGTTGGAGAACTGGGTTCAGATGCTGTCATGTTTCCTTGATTTTTGTTAGTAACATTCCTTCGTTTTCCTTTTGCCATCTGGTTATTTCTGGTTTTAGTTGGCCTTGTTTTCAGTGGCTGGTGTTTGAATCTCCTGTGAGGCTGGGCTCACCTGTTGTTTCTCTACTGGTGAATATGTGTGACTGCTGCTTTAAGGGATCATAAGCTGGCTGCCACCCATGGGTTTGTAGCCCCTGTTGGAGTCTGTCTACCTGGGCTTCTCCAGCTGTGTCCTGGTTGCAAGGAACTCAGCCTGCTTGGCTCCGAGACCCTAGCAGATCCCCCCGTGAGGGTAGCCCTGGAAGGGGTGTCTACCTGGGCCTTTCCAGCTGTGTCCTGTTTGCAATATGGAGGCCTGCCACTATCGCTGGTCCAGGGGCCGGTGAGCTAGTTGCAGAACGCAGCCTCAGTGCTCGGCCAGAGGGTGTGGGAATGTCCCACAGAGCCTGGGCCTTTCCAGCTATGTCCTGGTTGCAATATGGAGGCCTGCCACTATCGCCGGTCCAGGGGCCGGTGAGCTAGTTGCAGAATGCAGCCTCAGTGCTCGGCCAGAGGGTGCGGGGATGTCCCACAGAGCCTGGGCCTTT
Source organism: Apodemus agrarius (assembly GCA_964023405.1). Lineage (NCBI taxonomy): Eukaryota > Metazoa > Chordata > Mammalia > Rodentia > Muridae > Apodemus > Apodemus agrarius. The sequence goes on from OZ030010.1 coordinate 107,807,560, forward strand.
CCAGCTATGTCCTGGTTGCAATATGGAGGCCCGCTGCTATTGCTGGTCCAGGGGCTGGCGAGCTGGTTGCAGAATGCAGCCTTGGTGCTTCAGCCAGAGGGCGCGGGGATGTCCCACAGAGCCTAGGCGGAACTCAGCCTGCTTGGCTCCGAGACCCTAGCAGATGCCCCCCCCCCCCGTGAGGGTAGCCCTGGAAGGGGTGTTTACCTGGGCCTTTCCAGCTGTGTCCTGGTTGCAATATGGAGGCTCACCGCTATCGCTGGTCCAGGGGTCAGCGAGCTGGTTGCAGAACGCAGCCTCGGTGCTCGGCCAGAGGGCGCGGGGATCGATTATACAAATTTTTAGCAAACTGTTTAAGAACTAATAATGCCAATATTACTCAAGTCAATTCAAAAAATATAAACAGAAAAATGCTTTTCACATTCATTTTATGAGGCCACAGTTACCCTGACACCTACACTACAAAAAGATGGAACAAAGAAAGGGTATTACAAACCAATTTCCCCCATGAACATAAAAGCAAAAGTACTTATAATACAAACTAAAAAAGACATCAATATCATACATCATGCACATTCCCTCATACTCATTCAAGATATTAATTCAAGATTTAGCAGGATCAGTCAGAAATCTGAAAGAGATCATGGGGATACAAATTATAAAATGAATCAAGTTATTACTTACTATTCATAGATGATATAATAGTATGCATAAGTTACTCCCTAGAATTCTAGATGGAACTCGTAGAGCTGATAAACATCTTCAGTGAAGTGGCTGGATTTAAGATTAACTAAAAAAAGCATAGCCTTTCTATACACAAATGACAAACAGGCTGAGAAAGCAATCAGGGAAACATCACCCTTCACAATAGGATCTAATTATATAAAATATGTTGGTTTAACTCTAAGCAAATGAATGTATGGCAAACATTTCAAGTCTTTGAAGAAAGAATTTGAAGGAGATATCAAAAGATAAAAGATCACCCTTGCTCATGGGTTGGATGCATTAACATATTAAAATAATATCATCTTACCAAATGCAATCTACAGATTCAAAATCATTGCTATCAAAATGCCAAGACAAATATTTACAGATCTTAAAATTGTACTACTCATCTTAATATGAAAAAACAAAAGAAAAGAAATCTACAACCAAATCAAGACAAAACAACATAGGATAGCTAAAACAATCCTGTACAATACAAGAACATCTGGAATATGTTTTTCATATTTCAAACTCTATTAAAGAGCTATAGGAATAAAAATGGCACGGTACTGGCATAAGAACAGACCAGTTCATCAACGGAATTGAATTGAAGACTAGACATAAATACATGCACATATGGAAACGGATGCATAATACATAAGCCAGAAATACACATTGGAAAAAAGAAAGCATCTTCAATAAATGGTGCTGGATGTCAGCATATAGAAGAATGCAAATTGACCCATACCTGTCACCCTTGACAAAACTCAAGTCCTTAACAAAACTTAACTTAAAACTTAACTCTGTCAGCTCAATACCAAATACACTTAACCTAATCAAAGAGAAAGTGAGGATTTATATTGGACTCAGTTACACAGGGGACAACTTCCTGAACAGAACACTGATAGCAGAGGCATTAAATACAACAATAAATAAATGGAACCCTGTGAAACAGAAGATTCTGTAAGGCAGAGAACACCACCAAAATACCAAAGAATGGGGAAAATTTTTCATCAACCCCAAATTTGACCGAGAGCTTATGTCCAATATATATAAAGAACTCAGGAAACCAGACATCAACAAACCTAATAACACAATTAAAAATGGGTTACATTATCTAACTAGAGAATCCACAAGAGGATCTCAAGTGGCCAAGAAACACTTAAAAATGCTCAACATCCATAGCCATAAGGAAAATGCAATTTAGAACTACTTTGTGATTCCATCTTACACCTAACAGAATGCCTAAGGAACAGCACATGGTGACAATGATTTGGAACAAGGGGAATACTTCTCCACTGCTGATGGAAGAGCAAACTAGGCCAGCCACTATGAAAATCAACATAATGTTTCTTCAGACTATTGGAAATGGTTCTGTCTCAAGATCCAGATCTACCTCTCTTGAGCATATACCCAAAAGACTCTCCATATTACCACAAGGACACTTGCTTAATCATCTTCGCTGCAGCTTTTCTCACAATGGCCAGGAACTTTAAACAACCTAGATGTCCCTCAACTGAAGAGTAAATAAAGAAAAAGTAGTGAATTTACACAATGGAATACTACTCAATGGTTAAAAACAATGACATCCTTAAATTTGAAGACAAATGTATTGAACTAGAGACAATTATACTGAGTGAGGTAACCTAGACACAGGAAGACAAACATGGTATGTAGTCATTTATATTTGGACATTAGCTGTTAAGTAAAGAAAAATCATGCTACAATCCTCAGGCACAGGGAGCCTAAGCAAAACAAGGAGGGCTCAAGAAGGGGGGGGGGAATTATGGATCTCCTTGGAAAGAGGAAGTAGAATTTGTAAGTGGATATGAGTCATGTGAGGATGAAAGCAGGAGGAGTATGTAATTGTGTGGGAAAGATGGAGGAGTAGAGTACTGGGAGTGATGACATTCAAGAAAAATAAACATGATTGAAGTCATTTGACAGTAATTAAAAATGAAATGTCATTAAGGTATCATGGAAAAAAGGACACTTAATACTACTCTTATACTAATAAGCACTGATGTGAAGATAATTGAAATAATGTTTAAATTTCATTTTAAATGAAGACATGTATCTTAAAGTAGCAGATTCTACAAATAAATAAAAGTTTATCTTATTAAAGACAAACTAATATAACATATTATTTTATTCAACATGTACATTGACAAAATGAAAAGAACTTTATTGGTAAATAAATTGTATTTGTCAATTTCTCGAAAAATTCTTAGAGAATACAGCAGTTTTCAGTGAGAAGACATCAAAATGCTACTAATTTTAATTAAACAAAAGAGTAATCAAAGTTTATGGATGTAGCAACTTAATTTACATGTAATATTTTCTTGTCAGTTTATAAGTTACATTTAAATACTGCCATTCCACAGATAAAAACACTGACCCAGAATTGTTCCTTTCTAAAAGAACTGCAGGGTCAAAAACAGAGAAGAGACTGAGGGAAAGGAGACACTGTGACTGGCCCAACTGGGGATCCATCTCAAGGACTGGCCCCAAGGCCTGACACTATTATTGATGTTATGGTGTGCTTGCAGACAGGACTCTAGCATGGCTGTTTTCTGAGAGGCCCAACAAGCAGCTGACTGAGACAGATACAGTTTAGTCATACCCAACCGTTGGACTGAAGTCAGGGAACCCTGTATTTGAATCAGTGAAAGGCTGGAAGAAGCTGAGGAGGACAGCAACCCCATAGAAAGTCCAGCAGTCTCAACTAACCCAGACCCCAGAGAGATCCCAGAGACAGAGCCACCAAGCAGGCAGCATACAGAGACCAACACAACCAAGAATTTGAAAGAAAACTATGGAAATATACATGAGACAAACACAAAAACACAATACTCTTCTAGAAAACTGCCTTCAACTTATATTGCCTGACATTTTTCTTATCTGGGGATTTACATATTGATATATGTAAATGATTGCTTTACCTAATTTTGAATAATAAAAGCTAGCTCTTAAGCAACCACTTAACATTTGTGTGTCATAAGTGCACATTCTGACATAACTTCCACCAACATTTTTCTTCAAGGTCATAAGAACAAGAGTGATAGGAACCAAAGTTGAGATATTAGCATAGTCTTTCCTTTTAAGTTTTCCTTATAATTGACTATAAAATATTCTAAGAAGTTCTGCACACCCTGGATAAAACAACATTTTACCATGAGCAATTGATATAAATTTTTAAAATTATAATTATGAAGAAGGAACAAAAATGATTTCTTTAGGTTGAGGGTCACCACAGCTAAGGAACTGTATTACAGGGTTGCAGCATGAGGAAGGTTGAGGACAACGGCTTTAAATGGTACAAACAAGCTACCAGATGCAAGGTAATCCCAGACAAGTTTATGGTAATAATCCTCTGAAAATAATACAGGCCTTGATACAATGGTCACTATAGAATTACATATTTCCTAATAAACAGACTAGTTTTATCTAGTAGAAGTTAGACTCTACACACTAACATTTTCAGTGAGTCCTATACTATTTTTACACACCTCTTTTCCCATAACAAGGATATGTAGGGCAAAGCTCAAAGTATGAAACATGTTAATCAATAGGCTTATTTAGGTTTGGGCTTGCTCCAAGGTCATCACTTTTTAAAATATATTTAATATCCTAAAACACAGGAGTTAACCCCATTCCACTTTCTGATACTCCATGTATCTTTGAACCATACATTTTGGATTATTCTTTCTCAGTTTGCTATACTTGTTCAAAATGGTTTTCATAAGAGTGAATCACAGAACAAAGTCTAAATTAGGATGCTTTGAGACTTCCTTTGTTAATGCTGATAACCTCAAACTCTTTACTTTAACCTCAGGCAGACTCTTTGGACAAGGGCAAAAGCAGCCACATGCTTCATCAAAATACCAAGCGCATGTTTTCTAATCCACATACTAAAATTCTGTTCCTCTGAAGACTTTTGAGCCAGGTCCCCTCAGTTCAATCACTCTCAGCATCACTGCCTTCCATGCTTCTAATACTACAGCACATTAAACCCCACTTAAAGCACCACACTGCATTCCAAATCCCAATCTCTACATTCCTTCAAACAAAAACATAGTCAAACTTATCACAGAAATAACCAAGTCTCTGGTAACCACTCCTGTCTTAGTATCAGTTTCATTGCAATATAGGGACTCCATGACTAAGACAACATTTATATAGGAAAAAAAATAATTGGGGCTGGCTTACAGTTTTAGAGCTTCCTTCTATTATCATAATGGCAGGAATTGTGGCAGCATGCAGGAAGACATGGTGCTGGAGGAGCCAAGGGTTCTACAGATTGATCCAAAGACAGTTAGGAGGCTCTCTTCCACAGACAGCCAGGAGTAAGGTCTGAAACACACTGACCGGACTTGTGAATTTTCTAAAGCCCCACCTCCATTGTGATGTCCTTCCTGTAACAAAGCTACACCTTCCTCAACAAGGCCACATGGCTGACTAGTGCCAAATTCCTGTGGGCTAAGAATATTCAAATAATCACATCCACTCCTTGGCACCTATAGGCTCATTTAAACAAATGAGGGTATGGGGCCCATACCAAGCCAATATCATAAAAAGTAATCAACTCCACCTAATTTTCCTAGTTAATTCTGTCTTCATTAGAGTCATACTGCTGTGAACAAACACTATGACCAAGTCTTCTCTTATAAAGACTACATTTAACTAGGCCTGGCTTCCAGGTTCAGAAGTTCAGTCTATTATTCGCAAGTTGGGAACATGGAAGCACCCAGGAAGATGTGGGTTGGAGGAACTGAGAGTTCTACATCTTCATCCAAAAGCAAACAGAAGACTGAATTCAAGAAAGCTAGGAAGGTCTCAAAGCCCATTTCCACAGTGACACACTTTCTCTAACAAGGCCACACCTCCTCACAGTGCCACTCTCTAGGCCAAGCATATTCAAAATACCACATTGCTCTCACTGCCCACCACAGACTTGTTCAAAGAAGTCTATGGGGCCACACCTATCCATAGCATAATAAAAATGAATTCATTCCAATTTCCAAAGTCCCCATAGTGTATGGCAGTCTCAAAAAGGCAAAAGCCCAAAGTTCGGCATGCGGCCACCATTTGCACCAGGGAGCCAGATAGCTCCACAGCCTTCTGTGCAAGCCCCAGCAGGAGAGAGTGATCTCCCAGCAGTACCTCCACTTCTGAGCACAGAGGTGAGGTCTCCACCTTTTCTCCAATACCTCTCTGGAGGGGACCAGGTAGGAGGTCACAGGGCATAAAATCATTGGAGCAGATGGACAAGATACTTCTGGTTTCCAATTGCACCAGGGAAAGAGGCAGCACCACAGCCTTCTTCTGTTCACAGCCCAACAGGAGACAATGATCTCCCAGCACTGCTTCGGCTTCTTAGCTTGGAGGTGAGTTCTCCATTTTTCTTCAATATCGCTCTGGAGTTGAACAGCTAGGAATGCAAAAGGCATAGAAAAGTGGAGCATCTGGGACAGGAACCTGCCAGGAACCATTTACAGCAGGGAGCCAGGAAGCTCTACAGACTTCTGTGCAAAGGCCATGCCAGCAGAGAACAGGTCTCCCAGGAGTACAGACACAGACTTACAGGCCCACAGGAGGGACAAGCTCCAGGCAGAGACAGCAAGACAAAATAACACTTGAGATAACCAGATGGTGAAAGGCAAGCAGAACCCTACGAACACAAACCAAAGCTCACAGTAAGTCTTGGATACCTTACAAACTGGAAAAGCATGAGGTGAACTTAAAATCACATCTCATGATCCTGAGAGAGGATTTCAAAAAGGTCCAAAATAACTCCCTTAAAGAAATTCAAGAGAACATGGGTCAACAGGTAGCAGGACAGAACGAGGAAACACAAAAATCCTGTAAAATAACAGGAAAACACAGACACCAATTGAAGGAAGTGAACAAAACAATCCAGGATCTAAAAGTAGAAGTAGAAACAATGAAGAAAGTACAAAGGGAGACAACTCTGGAGATAGAAAAACTTGGAAAGAAATCAGGAGTCATAGATCAACAAGAGCAAAAATCAACAATAGAATTCAAGAGATAGAAGAAAAATCTTAAGTGCTGAAGATAACATAGAAAGCATTGAGTCAAGTGTCAAAGAAAATGCACAATGAAAAAGTCCTCCCTGCCCATAATAATCAAAATACCAAATGTACTAAACAAAGAATATTAAAAGCAGTAAGGGGAAAAGTTCAAGAAACATATAAGGGCAGACCTATTAGTATTATACCAGGCTTCCTTTTTCAAGTAATTTAGCAATGTATTATGTGTCTACAATTTTACTCTTAAAATTTCCATAAAATTGAGAACCATCCGGCGGCGGCGGCATAACCAGGTACCCGAGACAGCCCAAGCTTAAGACCTTCGGGGACTCAGGCCTGGAGTGGGAGTTGGGCACAGAATAGCGGGTGCACTCTGCACTCGCGCGGCGGACCCCGAGCTCCCTGCAGGCAGCTGCCATATTGCCTGCAGCTTCCCGCCCAGCTGGCGGTGGGGAAGCCGGAGGGTCACCCAGCGTGCCAGGTGCTCAGAACCATCCGGCGGCGGCGGCAGAACCAGGTACCCGAGACAGCCCAAGCTTAAGACCTTCGGGGACTCAGGCCTGGAGTGGGAATTGGGCACAGAATAGCGGGTGCACTCTGCACTCGCGCGGCGGACCCCGAGCTCCCTGCAGGCAACTGCCATATTGCCTGCAGCTTCCAGCCCAGCTGGCGGTGGGGAAGCCGGAGGGTCACCCAGCGTGCCAGGTGCTCAGAACCACCCGGCGGCGGCGGCAGAACCAGGTACCCTAGACAGCCCAAGCTTAAGACCTTCGGGGACTCAGGCCTGGAGTGGGAATTGGGCACAGAATAGCGGGTGCACTCTGCACTCGCGCTGCGGACCCCGAGCTCCCTGCAGGCAGCTGCCATATTGCCTGCAGCTTCCCGCCCAGCTGGTGGTGGGGAAGCCAGAGGGTCACCCAGCGTGCCAGGTGCTCAGAACCATCCGGCGGCGGCGGCAGAACCAGGTACCCGAGACAGCCCGAGCTTAAGACCTTCGGGGACTCAGGCCTGGAGTGGGAATTGGGCACAGAATAGCGGGTGCACTCTGCACTCGCGCGCGGGGCGGACCGGAGCTCCCTGCAGGCAGCTGCCATATTGCCTGCAGCTTCCCTTCCAGCTGGTGGCGAGGAAGCCAGAGTCAGCCAGTGTGCCAGGTACCCAGACCCAGCCGGAGGCCGAACCAGCCTCCCATCCAGCCAGTGGCAGGGAAGCTGGAAACCGGACCCAGCCAGCTTCCCAGCAGCTTGGGACCAGCAGGCGGAACCAGATAACTGAGATATCCCAACTTTAAGACCCCTGGGGAAACAGGATATCAGACAGCGAACCCTGAGCAGGAGCAGTGCAGAGCAGCCGCCCAACAGGTGGAACCAAATACCTGGGATATCCTGAGGTTAAGACCTCGGGGGACTCAGGCCACCTGTCAGCAATCTGTGAGCAAGACCCCCGCAGGACAGTGATTCAGGTATCCCAGTCACTGGGAAATAGCCTTACAACCCCACAGGAGGGTCAAGCACCAGCTAGTATCTACAGGACCAACTAACACCAGAGTTAACCAGATGGCAAAAGGCAAACGTAAGATTGCTACTAACAAAAATCAAGGCAATATGGCGGCATCCGAACCCAGTTCCCCAACAGCAATAAATATTGGATACCCCGAAACACCAGAAAAACAAGACTCAGATCTAAAATCACTGGTCAGGATGCTGATAGAGGAACACTTAGATAAATCTCTTAAAGTAATACATGAGAAAATAGATCAAAAGCTAGAAGCCATTGCAAGACAAACACAATTAAATCCCAGATATCTCAACACACCAGAAAAACAAGACTCAGATCTAAAATCACTGGTAAAGATGCAGATTGAGGATCACTTAGATAAATTTCTTAAAGTAATAGAGGAGAAAATAGATCAAAAACTAGAAGCCCATACAAGGCAGACACAAAAATCACTTAAAGAAATCCAGGAAAATATAGAGCAAAAAGTGAATCCCAATAAGGGGGAGAAACAAAAATCACCCAAAGAAATACAAGAGAACATGGGTCAACGAGTAGAAGTCATAAAGGAGGAAACACAAAAATCCCTTAAAGAATTACAGGAAAACACAAACAAGCAACTGAAAGATCTGAGCAAAACCATACAAAATCTAAAAACAGAAGTAGAAACAACTAAGCAATCGCAAAGGGAGACAATGTTGGAGATAGAAAACCTTGGGAAGAAATCAGGAGTCATAGATGCAAATATCAACAATAGAATACAAGAGATAGAAGACAGAATCTCAGATGCTGAAGATACCATAGGAACCATGGATTCAACAATTAAAGAAAATGCAAAATGCAAAAAGCTGGTAACCCAAAGCATTCAGGAAATCCAGGACACAATGAGAAGACCAAACCTAAGGATTATAGGGATAGATGAGAATGAAGATCTACAACTTAAAGGGCCAGCAAATATCTTCTACAAAATTATGGAAGAAAATTTCCCCAACCTAAAGAGAGAGATGCCCATGAATATACAAGAAGCCTATAGAACCCCAAATAGACTGGACCAGAACAGAAATACTTCCCGTCACATAATAGTCAAAACCCAAAATGTACTAAACAAAGAAAGAATATTAAAGGCAGTAAGAGAAAAAGGACAAGTAACATATAAAGGAAGACCTATCAGAATTACACCAGACTTCTCACCTGAGACCATGAAAGCTAGAAGATCCTGGGCAGACCTTATGCAGACCCTAAGAGAACACAAACTTCAGCCAAGACTACTATACCCAGCGAAACTCTCAATTGCCATAGATGGGGAAACCAAGATATTCCATGACAAAACCAAATTTGCAAGATACTTATCTACAAACCCAGCCCTACAAAGGATAATAGGGGAAAAATACCAACACAAGGGGGGAAACAACACCCCAGAAGAAACAAGATAGAAACCCCATCTCATCCAACCCAAAAGAAGAGAACCACTCAAATACAAATAATAATAACAATTCCCAAAATGTCAGGAAGTAATAATTACTATTCCTTAATATCTCTTAATATCAATGGACTCAATTCCCCAATCAAAAGACACAGACTAACAGACTGGATACGGAAACAGGACCCTACATTTTGCTGCATACAGGAAACACATCTCAGTGTCAAAGACAAACACCACCTTAGAGTAAAAGGCTGGAAGACAGTTCTACAAGCAAATGGTCCCAGGAAACAAGCTGGAGTAGCCATTCTAATATCAGATAAAATCGACTTTCAACCTAAAGTCATCAAAAGAGACACAGAAGGTCACTTCCTGCTTGTCAAAGGGAAAATCCACCAAGAAGAATTCTCAATACTGAACATCTATGCACCAAATGCAAGGGCACCCTCATTCGTAAAAGAAACTTTACTAAAGCTTAAAGCACACATCGCACCTAACACAATGATTGTAGGTGACTTCAACACTCCACTCTCCTCAATGGACCGATCAGGAAAGCAGAAACTAAACAGGGACACAGTGAAACTAATTGAAGCTTTGGACCAATTGGATTTAACAGATATATATAGAACATTCCATCCTAAAACAAAAGAGTATACCTTTTTCTCAGCACCGCACGGTACCTTCTCAAAAATTGATCATATAATTGGTCACAAGACAGACCTCAACAAATACAAGAAGACCGAACTAATCCCATGTCTCCTATCGGATCACTATGGAGTAAAAGTGGTCTTCAATAGCAAGAAGAACTACAGAAAGCCCACATACACATGGAAACTGAACAATTCTCTACTCAATGACACCCTGGTCAAGGAAGAAATAAAGAAAGAAATCAAAGACTTTTTAGACTTCAATGAAAATGAAGGTACGACCTACCCAAATCTCTGGGATACAATGAAAGCAGTGCTAAGAGGAAAACTCATAGCCCTGAGTGCCTCCAAAAAGAAACTGGAAAGAGCATACACTAGCAACTTAACAGCACACCTGAAGGCGCTGGAACAAAAAGAAGCTAACTCACCCAGGAGGAGTAGAAGAGAGGAAATCATCAAACTAAGGGCTGAAATCAATCAAGCAGAAACAAAGAGAACCATACAAAGAATCAACAAAACCAAGAGCTGGTTCTTCGAGAAAATCAACAAGATAGATAAACCCTTAGCTAGACTAACCAAAGGGCACAGAGATAGTATCCAAATTAACAAAATTAAAAATGAAAAGGGGGATATAACAACAGAAACAGAGGAAATTCAAAAGATCATCAGATCCTACTACAAAGGCCTATACTCAAAACAACTGGAGAATCTGGAGGAAATGGACAATTTCCTAGACAGATACCAAATACCAAAATTAAATCAGCATCAAGTAGACCAGCTAAACAGTCCCATAACCCTTAAAGAAATAGAAGGGGTTATAGAAAGCCTCCCAACCAAAAAAAGTACGGGACCAGATGGTTTTAGTGCAGAATTCTACCAGACCTTCAAAGAAGACTTAACACCAATACTCTTCAAACTATTCCACAAAATAGAGACAGAAGGGACACTGCCCAACTCATTCTTCGAAACCACAATTACGCTGATACCTAAACCACAAAAAGATCCAACAAAGAAAGAGAACTACAGGCCAATTTCTCTTATGAATATAGATGCAAAAATACTAAATAAAATTCTTGCCAACCGAATCCAAGAGCATATCAAAACGATCATTCACCATGATCAAGTAGGCTTCATTCCAGGAATGCAGGGATGGTTCAATATACGGAAATCCATCAATGTAATCCACTACATAAACAAACTAAAAGAAAAAAACCACATGGTCATCTCATTAGATGCTGAAAAAGCATTTGACAAAATTCAGCATCCTTTCATGCTAAAAGTCTTGGAAAGAGCAGGAATTCAAGGCCCATACCTAAACATAGTAAAAGCAATCTACAGCAAACCAGTAGCCAACATCAAAATAAATGGAGAGAAACTTGAAGCAATTCCACTAAAATCAGGGACTAGACAAGGCTGTCCTCTCTCTCCATATCTTTTCAATATAGTACTTGAAGTTCTAGCGAGAGCAATCAGACAACATAAGGAAGTCAAAGGGATACAAATTGGAAAGGAAGAAGTCAAAGTATCATTATTTGCAGATGATATGATAGTCTACTTAAGCGATCCAAAAAACTCCACCAGAGAACTTCTACAGCTCATAAACAACTTCAGCAACGTGGCTGGTTATAAAATTAACTCAAGCAAATCAGTAGCCTTCTTGTACTCAAAAGACAAGCAGGCTGAGAAAGAAGTTAGGGAAATAACACCCTTCACAATAGCCACAAACAACATAAAGTACCTTGGCGTAACTCTAACCAAACAAGTGAAAGATCTGTATGACAGGAACTTCAAGTCCCTGAAGAAAGAAATCGAAGAAGACCTCAGGAGATGGAAAAATATTTCTTGCTCCTGGATTGGCAGGATCAATATAGTAAAAATGGCCATCTTGCCAAAAGCAATCTACAGATTCAATGCAATCCCCATCAAAATCCCAAATCAATTCTTCATAGATCTAGAAAGAGCAATTCTCAAATTCATCTGGAGCAACAAAAAACCCAGGATAGCTAAAACTATTCTCAACAATAAAAGGACTTCTGGAGGAATCAATATCCCTGACCTCAAGCAGTACTACAGAGCAATTGTGTTAAAAACTGCATGGTATTGGTACAGCAACAGGCAGGTAGATCAATGGAATAGGATTGAAGACCCAGAAATTAACCCACAGACTTATGGTCACTTGATCTTTGATAAAGGAGCCACAACCATCCGGTGGAAAAAAGATAGCCTTTTCAACAAATGGTGCTGGTTCAACTGGAGGTCAACATGCAGAAGAATGCGAGTTGACCCATTCTTATCTCCTTGTACTAAGATCAACTCCAAGTGGATCAAGGACCTCCACATAAAACCAGACACACTGAAACTATTAGAAAAGAAACTTGGGAAGACCCTGGAGGACATGGGCACAGGGGTAAAGTTCCTGAACAGAACACCAATAGCTTATGCTCTAAGATCAAGAATGGACAAATGGGACCTCATAAAATTACAAAGTTTCTGTAAGGCAAAGGACACTGTCAGAAAGACAAAACGGCAACCAACAACGTGGGAAATGATCTTTACCAACCCCACATCCGACAGAGGGCTAATATCCAATATATACAAAGAACTCAAGAAGTTAGACCCCAAAGAACCAAATAACCCTATCAAAAAATGGGGCACAGAGCTAAACAAAGAATTTTCACCAGAAGAAATTCGGATGGCCGAGAAACACCTTAAGAGATGTTCAACATCATTAGTCATCAGGGAAATGCAAATCAAAACAACCCTGAGTTTCCACCTCACTCCAGTCAGAATGGCTAAGATTAAAAACTCGAGAGACAACAAGTGCTGGCGAGGATGTGGAGAAAGAGGAACACTCCTCCACTGTTGGTGGGATTGCAAAATGGTAAAACCACTCTGGAAATCAGTGTGGCGGTTCCTCAGAAAATTGGGCATGCCACTCCCAGAGGACCCTGGCATACCACTCCTGGGCATATACCCAGAGGATTCCCCTGCATACAACAAAGACACATGCTCCACTATGTTTATAGCAGCCTTGTTTATAATAGCCAGAAATTGGAAGGAGCCCAGATATCCCTCAAAGGAGGAATGGATACAGAAAATGTGGTATATTTATACAATGGAGTACTACTCAGCAATTAAAAATAATGAATTCATGCAATTTGTAGGTAAATGGTTAGATCTGGAAACTATCATCCTAAGTGAGCTAACCCAATCACAAAAGAATACACACGAAATGCAATCACTGATAAGTGGATATTAATGAGCCCAGAAGCCCTAAATACTCAAGGCACAATTAGCAAGTCAAATGACTCTCAAGAAGAAAAAAAGGAGAGGACCCTGGGCCTGTAAAGATTGGATCCAGTATTGTAGACCCAGAACAGAGAAATCGTGGGGGTGGGGGAAGAGTGGGGAATAGCATGGGGGGGAGAGGAATTATGGGACATATGGTGGGGGGTACCTGGGAAAGGGGAAAGCCTTTGGAATGTAAACAAAGAATATAGAAAATAAAAAAAAATGTTAAAAAAAATTTCCATAAAATTGTCAATGTTACAAGTTTTTCTATATATGTCTTCAAATTTATCTGAAATATTTGTACATGTAAATTTTGAATTATAACATAAGATGTTTTTACTTCCTTTTTCTACAAAAAAAGAAAAAACAGAAAAAGGAAAAAAAAACTGCCCAGGTTTAGAGTCTGTTGTGAATTATCCAGCAGGCAACAATAATTGCACACCCCAGAAACATGGGCTATTAAATAAAATCACAATGCTAAGAATAAGATACCTCACCTTGAAGTTCCAAGGATTTTCCAAAATAACACAATTTTGTCATTGTCTTTGGTTAACTTACCTAACCTCATGAAAAACCCTAATAATAAAGACACCCTTTAACTAAAGACAGAAAACTCCATCTTAAAGTTCCTAGAAAACTGTGTTCAATCAGACAAATGTTTACAGTGCTAGAACAGACTACATGTGTGCTTTAGAAGAAAAAACTTACCCATGTTCTTACACAGCAATTGAAACAGCATTATATGGCACTGCCATAACAGTCAAGAACTTCTCACTCTTGCTATGGTTATATAACTATAATGAGGTAAACATCCACTTTCCTAGTGGGTTTGAGACCTGATTAACATGAAGGATTTTAGTGTTTGGTACTGATATTGTAGTTAAAGGCTCATGGATAGGGAGTTCATAGATCATAGGATAGAAGCTATTATAATTTTGATCATGATGATAGTGTAACATTTCTTTCTATGTTTATATTTAAACATATGGATTACTAGGAACCTTAGTCCAAAAAGCTTCTATTGAAGTATACAACAAACATTAGAAAGATTAACAAATTTACAGTGTTTAGAGATTAAGTGACAGTGAAAGTGAAATCCCAAATGAGACCACAATGCCACTTTTCACACTATCCACATCTCAGGGAGCAGCACCAAAGAAGACAAGGGAAGAACAATATAAAGGACAGAAAATGAGCAATGCTGTGAAACGCTGACTTCAGGACAGTAATATGGGCTCTTAGTTCATGAACACACAGCAGATGTGATTATCTATATATCTGAAAAGATAAGCCATCCAGAATTATGCTAATAATTAAGTGAATGTATTCTCCATGCTCCACCTCTTAGGGGGATAAAGTGGCAGTTGGAAGCTGTTTGGAGGGGTGTTCTAACTAATGAGCAGGTTTTCTGTGTTCTAGTGGATAGACTCATATGCAGGTTCACATGGGCAGCTTTAATTGAACTTATTGAATTTCCATATATGAAAGTTGAAAAGAAATTCAGGGGCGGGGCATATGAGGTAAAATAAATGGTGTTTAAAAAAGTAAGTAGCAGAAAGCTATGATTGTATTTAAGAGTGTATGTAGGTATGTGAATTTATTTGGGGGCTAACAATTGCTGAGTGTTAAGACACAGAGCCATGGTGGCTTCTTGTTTCTTTCTCTGGTGTGGAACCATCATCTGCCACAGTGGGACATATCCAAGTGGTGCACAGAGGTAGGTGCCCACTCAAGTGTGCAGAGAGGACAGTTTGTACAGGTATGGCCACCCCTGCTGCTCAGAGAAAACAGATGGAACCCCCGAGGACACAAGAGCCTAGGAACAGCCTGGGACAGGAGATTTCCCATATCCTTCTGCACCCAGACCTGATAGGGCCACAGAACTACATAACCTAATAAAATCAGAAGAGAGCTGGTCTCCCAGGAGCATCTACATACGTATCTACACAGAGAGAACAGGTCTCCCAGGAGCACAGATACTGATTCTACATGATAGATAAGCAACAGTCAGAGACAGCAACACCACCTAACACCAGAGATAACAAGATGGCAAAAGGCAAAAGCTGGAACATTACCAACAGAAACCAAGGCAACACGGGACCATCTTCACCAAGTACTACAACAACAAGCAAGTCCTAGATTTCCCAACACCCCAGAAAAGCAAGATCTAAATATAAAATCACATCTCAAGATGCTGATAAAAGATGTCAAGAAGGACATAAATAACTCCCTTGAGGAAGTACAGGAGAATATGTGTGAACAGTTACAAGCCCTTAACAAGGAAACAAAAATTCCCTTAAAGAAATACAGGAGAACATGGGTTAAGCGGTACTAACCCATAAAAAGGAAACACAAAAATTGCTTAAAGAAATAAAGTAGAACATGGCATCAACAAGTTGGAGCTCTTAAAATAGAAATGCAAAAATCACTTTAATAAATACTGGAGAACATGGGTTAACAGGTAGAAACCAATAAAAGGGAAACACAAAATTCCCTTAAAGAAATACAGGAGAGCATGGTTTAACATGTAGAAACCCATAAAAAGGAAACACAAAAATCACTTAAAGAAATACAGGAGAACATATGTCAACATGCAGGAGCACTTAAAGTGGAAACAAAAAAAATCCTGTAAATTATTACAGGAAAACAGAAACAAACAAGAGATAGAACTGCACAAAACCATCCAGGATCTAAAAACAGAATAGACACAACTAAGTAATAACAAAGGCAGACAACTCTGGAGATAGAAAGCCTTGGAAAGAAATCAGTAGTCATAGATGCAAATATCACCTATAGAATACAAGAGATAGAAGAAAGAATCTCAGCTGCTAAAGATAGCATAAAGAGCATTGAGTCAAAAGTCAAAGAAAATGCAATATGTAAAAATACACGCAGGAAAATCCAGGACAAATGAGAAGACCAAACCTAAAGATTATAGGTACAGCATACATTGAAAATTTACAACTTAAAGACCCAGTAAATATATTCAACAAAAGTATAGAAGAAATCTGCTATAACCTAAAGAGAGAGAGATGCACATGAACATAAAAAAAAGCTGACAGAAATCCAAATAGACTGGACCAGGACAGAAAGTCCTCCAGGCACATAATAATCAAAACACCAAATGCACTTAACAAAGAAAGAATATTAAAAGCAGTAAGGGTAAAAGATCAAGTAACATAAAGGCATACTTATCAGAATTTCACCAGACTTCTCACCAGAAACTATGAAAGCTAGAAGATCCTGAGCAGATTTCATACAGACCCAAAGAGAACACAAATGACAGCTAAGACTACACTACTCAGCAAAAGCCTCAATAACTATAGAGGGAGAAACCAAGATATTCCATGATAAAACCAAATTTACAGAAGATCATTCCATATATCCAGTCCTACCAAAGATAATAGGTGAAAATCGCCAACATATCAAAGGAAACTATACTCAAGAAAAAGCAAGAAATTAATCTTCCAACAAAACCAAAAGAAGGTAACCACACAAACATAAAAATAACATCAAAATAACAGGAGGCAACCATCACTATTCCTTAATATCTCTTAACATGAATGGACTCAATTCCCCAATAAAAACACATAGACTAACAAATATTTTTCTTGTAAATCTTCAAGTTTATCAGCAAAAATGTTTATAATTAATTATTCCAGGAAAGTATTAATGTTTTTTACATCAAAGATTTTATTGCTTATTTTTTATTAGATACATTCATTAACATTTCAAATGTTGTTCCCTTTCCTGGTTCTCCAGCCCCCCCCCCCCCAATTCCATCAGCCATCTTGCCTCTATGTCTATCAAATTATCTGTATTATTTTCCATGATAATCTCCATTTTTAACATGATTTTCTGTATTTCTTCATTTTTATCAGATACATTTTTAACGAAAATCTATTAGAAAAAGTTTGTAATTCTATGTTCAATCAAGTTAGAAATATTTTTATGCCTAACATTTTATCTGTATAATTTCACATGACAATCTTCAATTTTGTATTATTTTATATTTTTCTACAATTTTATCAGAAGTATTTTTCATGCAAATCTTCAATTCTATCATAACGTTTCTACTTTCTTTTAAAATTAATTTAGCAATGATTTTTATGTCTAAAAATTTCTCTCTAATTTTTGATGAATATTGTCAATTTTGACGTATTTTTCTATATATTTCTTCAATTTTATCTGAAATATTCTCCATGTGAATCTTCAATTTTATCATAAAATGCTTTTACTTCTATTTTCAATAAAAAGAAGAAAAAGAAAACAACCCAAAGTTTAAAGTCAGTTCTCAATTATCAAGCAGGCAACAATAATTGCATTCTCCAGAACCATGTGCTATTAAATAAAAATTGCAATGCTAAGAAAAACATACCACACCTTGAAGTTCCAAGGAGTTTCCAAAATAACACTACTTTGTCATTGTCACTGGTTAACTAACATAACCTCAAGGAAAACCCCAATGATAAAGGCTCCACACTCTTTAAAGACACAGAAAACCCCATCTTAAAGTTCCTACAAAATTATGTTCCATCTGGCTAGGTTTTACACTGTTAGAACAGTCTACCTGTGTGCTTTAGAAGAAAAACCTTACACATGTTCTTACACAGTGATGGAAACCGCATGCTGTGACACTGCCTTTACAGTCAAGAGCTTCTCACTGTCGCTATGGTTATACAACTATTATGAAGTAAACATCTGCTTTCTTCGTGGGTTTGAGACCTTATTAACATGAGGGATTTTAATGTTTGGTACTGAAATTATAGTTAAGGTCTCATGTATAGGGAGTTCATAGCTCATAGGATAGATCCTAGTATAATTTTGCACAAGGTGATGGTGTAGCATTATCTTCTATGTTTATGTTTACACACATATATTGCTAGCAACCTTAGTCCAAAAAGCTTCTTTTGACCTGTATAACAATCATTGGAAAGACCAAAAACTATCCAATGTTTAGAGATTAAGGGACAGTGAAAGTGAAATACAAAATGAGACCACGATGCCACCTTTCACACCATCCAAATCTCAGGGAGCAGCACCAAAGTGGACAAGGGAAGAACAATATGAGGGACAGAAAATGAGCAATGTGAAATGCTGACTTCTGGACAGGAATACGGGCACTTATTTCATGAACTCACAGCAACTGTGATCATCTAGTTATCCATATAATATAAGCTGGCCAGAATTATGCAAATAATTAAGGGGATGTGTTCTCCACGATATAGCTCTTAGGACGATAAAGTGGCAGTTGGAAGCTGTTTGGAGGGTTGTTCTAACTAATGAGAATGTTTTCTGTGTTCTAGTGGACTAACTCATGTCCCAACCCGCAGGACAGTCAACAGGGTCCCCGAACCACCTAAGAGAAGGTGAGAGACAAGAGACATGAGAGACGGACAGCAAGACAGTATTCTGAAGAAGCTGTCAAATTTTATTTTTTACACAAGGCTTTTTAAAGGGGAACAAGCAGGTGGGGTAAAAGGAGGGACAGTCATTGTATTCGGAGGAACAATCTCAGGGGCTAGTATCATTTCTCAGGAACAGTTTCTAAAAATTGTCTCAGGAACTCAGGGAAGGTTGGCATCTTCTGTAGGAATGTGGCACAAGAAATTGATCAAGGGGAGGTGAAGTGGAAGGGGTTGCTATGGTAACCTAAAAACAGGTGAGCTTCATTTGTTCTAACCCACAGGGGTGAGTTTTGCATGTACTGACCATGTAGCTTACTTGGCTAATCCTTAAGCTAGTACATTTCCTTCCAAAAGCAGGCTAGAAGAAGCAGGCTAGAAATGGCAGAAAGAGGTTTTGAGATCTATGTGAGAATGGTTCCTGGCATGTCCCCCTTCTCTGTAGAAAAGAGCGCAGCGGTCACACAACCATTGATTGGGAAGCAGATGAGGCACCAAGATAGTGGAGCAGCAGCCTGTCTTAGGATCATCCCAGTTTTCCCATTGTCTCTTTCCCATCCCTTGTTGTCTCCACCAGCCTCTAGAGACCCCTGTCTTAAGTGGGAGTGGGTCTGGGAAGTTGCCTGTCTTCAGCAACTACTCAGCAAATTTATTGTTTATTCGTGCCTCTAGCTTGTGGGCTCCTTCTTGAGTCTCGGTTGGAATGGCTTTGACAGGAAGACTCTGCGGTCCAGTGCACTTGAATGTGCCATTTGGGCTGTTCAGTAATTGCTCTGGGGGTCTGCGTAGCCATCTCTTGATCATCCAAAGCTAAACAATTGTAATGTATCTGAATGGCCTTGATTGCCAAGTCCTCTACCCACTTTTTAATCAGGGCAGTGAGGCATTTAAAAGCCCATTGTCCAAACGAGCATAACAATAATTGACCTACAAAGGGTACTAGGATACTAGGTAAAAGTGTAGTGAGCCATGGAGAAGTGGAAAACCAATTTTTATATCAGTTTTTTTTATCTCTTTCTCTCTTACATTTTTATAATCCTCTAACTTTTTCATGCTATCTCTTACAACTCCTGTTTTACTTGCATAGAAACAACATTCTTCCTATAAAGCTGCACAGAGTCTGTCCTGTTGGAGGAAAAGTAGATGAAGTCCCTGCCTATTTTGGAGGACAACCTCAGTTAGGGAATCAATGAAGTCAGAGACATCAATTATCCCCTGCTGAAGGTGCTAGACATCTTGATTGATCATGGTGCTTAGCTCTGTGTACCTAGAGTTAGAAAGAACAAGGGAAGAAATACCTGTCACCGCTCCCACAGCTCTGAGGCCAAGTAGAACAGAGATAGTAACAGCAGAGATAGGTTCTCTACAGGAGCGGCTCAAAGTGGTAGAGTCACCAGTGGCTGTGGATTGATCCCACAGGTGAAAAAAAAATCCTCGGAATGATAATAAACTAAATGAGGGTCCATCTTAATAAGGATGCAAAACTCAGGGCTCTCTCAATTCTTTTGATTATGAAAAACCAAGGCAGAGAGGCAAGGTGTAAGGCCTTCAAGGCATGCCCACCAGGTTCCCTCCAGGGGGAGAATAAAGTAATTGCCAGGAGGGGGAAAATAGGTTTCATTACACAAGTGAGTATAAGCTGAGGGGACATTTGTTCCACTAGAGATCACACAAAGTTTCAGGCCAGATATTTGGGTTAATGAAAGACCTGGCTAAGCACCTTTCTGTCAAGCACACTTCTGCCAGCGGCAGTTCGTGGATCATCAGCACTGAGGGGATCACCGGGAATGGCAATTCCTTCATAAAAGGGTGGTTGAGAAAGGTAGCACAACCAGAAATCTTCAACAAATTAAGGGGAAGTTTCATTTAAGGTAAGAAAAGTCTGGTTAACTAAAGAAAATAAAAGATTCTTAGTAGGAGCTGGCTGTGCAGGCAGAATAGTGGCTGATGGCCTGGCTGATGGCTGGAGGGCAAGTATAGAAGGTAGGGAGGTGCTCTTAAGTGAAGGAGCACAGGTGGAGTCCTGATCAATTCCTTTAAAAGTAACAGGGCGAGGTACCAACACAGGATTAGGTCCCATTGGAACTGGCTGAGCATGATGTAAAGGCACTTTAAGGAGCTTAATAGAGAAAATAATACCTGCATCAAAGCCAAGTACATAGAGGCGAAGACCTTTTGCCAATATAGATTGGGAGATTTTGCATAGGTGGTAAACTTAATTTGTAAAGGTGTACACCATACCTTTGTAGAGGGCTTAGAAGCCTTGAAGTACTGATCATCTGTTAGAAAACTAGCTGGGGGTGTAAAATTATGCTTTACTTGGATGAAATCCGATGAGGAGTACAAAAGCTCTCCCAAGGGTCCAAAACAACCAAAATAAATCCTGTGGATGTCTTAAAGAAAACAAATGGCAGGCCAAAGTCTATCTGGTCTACACTTGAAATTTGTAAAATTTAAATATATGGCCTTTTGACACCCTGAAGGTGGGCAATCAGCTTTAGACAATATCTTCCCTTTAATCTGTTTACAATTTGTTCAATTTTTAGCTAAATAAAATCGCCATGCAAAGATAGATGTTGAGTCTGTAGATGTTTGTGGTGTCAGCATTAGTAGGCGGTATCCAAAGGTGTTGAGGACCACGGTCATTTTTAATGATTATAATCAGCATCATTCTTTGTCTCAGCATTAGCATACTCTGGTAGCTAGCATGTACCTTTGGCATCCTGTAGAAAAAAATACAAACATGCCCTCCTCTCCACACTCAGAGACTTCCCCAGCATTGAAATTTAAAATTTTTGTGGTATACAGAGATATGATTCTCCCTTTTTATTTATAAAAATATTGTTTTAAGGTTTTGTGGGCCTGTTCCACAATATCTTGTTCTTGAGGATAATAAGGAATCTCACTAATATGACTAATATTAAATTGTTTTTTTTGTTTAGCTCTGTACCCAATTTTATTAGATATTTTCTTTATTTACATTTTAAATGTTATCCCCTTTTCTCATTTCCCCTCAGAAAAACCCTTATCCAATCCTCCCACTACCCCACCCCCACTAAACTACCCATCCAGTCCTGTTTCCCTGTCCTAGCATTCCCCTACAGTGGGGCATGTAGCCCTCTCAGGACCAAGGGCCTCTCCTCTCATTGATGTCCAACTAGGTCATCCTCTGCTACTTATGCAGCAGGAGCCATGTGTCCAACTCTTTGGTTGGTGGTTTAGTCCTGGGAAGCTCGGGCGGGGGTGGGGGGAGTGGTGGTGGTGGTGGTGGTGGCTACAGGTTGGTTTATATTGTCTTTCCTCCTATGGGGCTGCAGATCCCTTCAGCAACTTGGGTCCTTTCTCTGGCTCCCCCAGTGGGTACCCTGTGCTCAGTTCAATGGTTGGCTGAGAGCATCCTCCTCTGTATTTCTCATGCACTGGCAGAGCATCTCAGGAGACAGCTATATCAGGCTCCTGTCAGTAAGTGCCTGTTGGCATCCACAATAGTGTCTGGGTTTGGTAACTGTACATGGGATGGATCCCCAGGTGGGAGGTCTCTGGATAATCTTTCCTTCAGTGTCTGATCCCCACTTTGTCTCTGTATCTGCTACTGTGGGTATTTTGTTCCCTCTTCTTAGAAGAACCAGAGTATCCATACTTTTGTCTTCTTCTTAAGCTTCATTTTGTACTACATTTTGTACATTTTTAATAGGGTTATTTGGTTCTCTGGAGTCTAACTTCTTGAGTTCTTTGTATATATTGGATATTAGCTCTCTATTGGATGTAGGATTGGTAAAGATCTTTTCCAAATATGTTGTTGCCATTTTGTCCTATTGACAGTGTCCTTTGCCTTACAGAATCTTTGTAATTTCATGAGGTCCCATTTGTCAATTCTTGATTTTAGAGCATAAACTATTGGTGTTCTGTTCAGGAAAATTTCCCCTGTGCCCATGGGCTTGAGGCTTTTCCCACTTTCTTTTTTATTAGTTTCAGTGTATCTGGTTTTATGTGGAGGTCCTTGATCCACTTGGATGTGAGCATTGTACAAGGAGATAAAAATGGGTCAATTTGCATCCTTCTACATGTTAAATGCCAGTTGAACCAGCACCATTTGTTGAAAATGCTGTCTTTTTCCACTGTATGGTTTTAGCTCCTTTGTCAAAAATCAAGTGACCATAGGTGTGTGGATTCATTTCTGGTTCTTCCATTCTATTCCATTGGTCTACCTGTTTGTCACTGTACCAATTCCATGCAGTTTTTAATCAAGATTGCTCTGTAATACAGTGTAACAGATATGTAGCTTGGTCCTCATGTGGGTCCCAAACAACTAGAGTGGGAGCTATCCCCAAGAGCTGTTGCCTGTATGTGGGATATGTTCTTCTAGTTGTGTTGTATTTCCTGGCCTCAGTAGGAAAGGATGCACATAGCTTCCTAGAGTCTTTTTTTTTAAATTTTATTTTCTATATTCTTTGTTTACATTCCAAAGGCTTTCCCCTTTCCCAGTTCCCCCCTCACCACATGTCCCATAAGTCCTCCCCCCTCCCCCCTTGCACATTCCTCAATCACCCCCCAGCCCTTTCTCTGGTCCATAAATGTAATCTACTACATAAACAAATTAAAAGAAAAAAAACACATGGTCATTTCATTAGATGCTGAAAAAGCATCCATCAAAATTCAGCATCCTTTCATGCTAAAAGGCCTGGAAAGAACAGGAATTCAAGGCAGATATCTAAACATAATAAAAGCAATATACAGCAAACCAGTAGCCAGCATCAAACTGAATAGAGAGAAACTTGAAGCAATCCCACTAAAATCAGGGACTAGACAAGGCTGCCCTCTCTCTCCATATCTTTTCAATATAGTACTTGAAATTCGAGCGAGAGCAATTAGAAAACATAAGGAAGTCAAAGGGATACAAATTGGAAAGGAAGAAGTCAAACTACCATTATTTGCAGATGATGATAGTATACTTAAGTGACCCAAAAAACTCCACCAGAGAACTCCTACAGCTGATAAACAACTTCAACAAAGGGGCTGGTTATAAAATCAACTCTGGCAAATCAGTAGCCTTCCTATACTCAAAGGACAAGCAGGCTGAGAAAGAAGTTAGGGAAATAACACCCTTTACAATAGCCACAAACAATATAAAGTATCTTGGTGTGACTCTTACCAAACAAGTGAAAGATCTGTATGACAAGAACTTCAAGTCCTTGAAGACAGAAATCAAAGAAGACCTCAGAAGATGGAAAAATATTTCTTGCTCTTGGGTTGGCAGGATCAAAATAGTAAAAAATGGCCATCTTGCCAAAAGCAATCTACAAATTCAATGCAATCCCCATCAGAATCCCAAATCAATTCTTTATAGATGTAGAAAGAGCAATTCTTAAATTCATCTGGAGTAACAAAAAACCCAGGATAGCTAAAACTATTCTGAACAATAAAAGGACTTCTGGGGGAATCAATATCCCTGACCTCAAGGAGTACTACAGAGCAACTGTGTTAAAAAATGCATGGTATTGGTACAACGACAGGCAAGTAGATCAATGGAATAAAATTGAAGACTCAGAAATGAACCCACAGAGTTATGTTCACTTGATCTTTGATAAAGGAGCTACAACCATCTGGTGGAATAAAGATAGCCTTTTCAACAAATGGTGTTGGTTCAACTGGAGTTCAACATGCAGAAGAATGCGAATTGATCCACTCTTATCACCTTGTACTAAGATCAACTCCAAGTGTATCAAGGACCTCCACATAAAGCCAGACACACTGACACTAATAGAAAAGAAACTGGGGAAGACCCTGGAGGACATAGGCACAGGGGGGAAGTTCCTGAACAGAACACCAATAGCTTATGCTCTAAGATCAAGAATTGACAAATGGAACCTCATAAAATTACAAAGTTTCTGTAAGGCAAAGGACATTTTCAGTAGGACAAAAGGACAACCAAGAAACTGGGGAAAGATCTTCACCAACCTCACATCTGACAGAGGGCTAATATCCAATATATACAAAGAACTCAAGAAGTTAGACCCCAAAGAACCAAATAACCCTATTAAAAATGGGGTACAGAGCTAAACAAAGAATTTTCACCAGAAGAAATTCAGATAGCTGAGAAATACCTTAAGAGATGTTCAACATCATTAGTCATCAGGGAAATGCAAATCAAAACAACCCTGAGATTCCACCTCACAGCAGTCAGAATGGCTAAGATTAAAAACTCAAGAGACAACAGGTGCTGGCGAGGATGTGGAGAAAGAGGAACACTCCTCCACTGTTGGTGAGATTGCAAGATGGTACAACCGCTCTGGAAATTAGTCTGGCGGTTCCTCAGAAAATCGGGTATGACACTTCCAGAGGACCCTGTCATACCACTCCTGGGCATATACCCAGAGGATTCTCCTGCATACAATAAAGTCACATGCTCCACTATGTTCATAGCAGCCTTATGTATAATAGCCAGAAGTTGGAAGGAGCCCAGATGTCCCTCAAAGGAGGAATGGATACAAAAAATGTGGTGTATTTACACAATGGACTACTACTTAGCAATTAAAAATAATGAATTCATGCAATTTGTAGGCAAATGGTTGGATCTGGAAAATATCATCCTAAGTGAGTTAACCCAATCATAAAAGAATACACATGAAATGCAATCACTAATAAGTGGATATTAATGAGCCCAGAAGCTCTGAATACTCAAGGCATAATTAGCAAATGAAAAAAAGTAAGGAGAGGACCCTGTTCCTGAAAAGACTGGATACAGTTTTTTTTTAGGAGAGTACCAGAATAGAAAAAATTTCGGGGGGGAGGGGTGATGGGGAATTAGGCGGGAGGCGGCAGGGGTGGGGGTGGGAAGAGGACTTATGGGACATAGGGTGAAGGGGAAACTGGGAAAGGGGTAAACCTTCGGAATGTAAACAAAGGATATAGAAAATTAAATAAAAAGAAAAACTCTGCCCTAACGTAAAGAGAGACAGATGCCCATGAACATGAAACAAGCTGACAGAACTACAAACAGACAGGATCAGGACAGAAAGTCCTTGTGGCACATAACAATCAAAACACCAAATGCATTAAACAAATAAACAATATTAAAAGCAGAAACATCACATAACATGAAGGCAGACTTATCAGAATTACACCAGACTTCTCACCAGAAACTAGGAAAGCTAGAAGATTCTGGGGAGATCTCATTCAGACCCAAAAAGAACACAAGTAACATCCCACACTACTATACTCAGCAAAAGCCTCAATCATCATAGATGGAGAAACCAAGATATTCCATGATAAAACCAAATTTAGACAAGATCTTTCCATATATTCAGCTCTACAAAAGATAATAGGTGGAAAACACCAACACAAGGAAGCAAACTATACCCAAGAAAAAGCAAGAAATTAATCTTGCAACAAAACCAAAGGCAATTCGGGGCCATTTGAACCAAATACTGCAACAATGAACAAGTCCTAGATTACCCAACACCCCATAAATGCAAGATCTGAATATAAAATCTCATCTCAAAATGCTGATAGAAGATGTCAAAAAGGACATAAATAACTCACTTAAGGAAGTACCGGAGAATATGTGTCAACAGTTATAAGCCCTTACAAAGGAAATGCAAATTCCCCTTAAAGAAATACAGGAGAACATGGTAGAAACCCATAAAAAGGAAACACAAAAATTACCTAATGAAAGAAAGGAGTACATGTGTTAATCAGGATGGAGCCCTTAAAAAAGAAAATGCTAAAACCACATAAGAAATACAGGAAAGCATGCGTCAACAGGCAGGAGCCCTTAAAGAGGAAACAATAAAAATTCCCTTTACTTATTACAGGAAAACAGAAACAAACAAGCAAAGGAACTGCACAAAACAATCCAAGATCTAAAAACTGAAGTAGACACAACTAAGAAATAACAAAGGAAGACAACTCTGGAGATAGAAAACCTTGGAAGAAATCAGGAGTCATAGTTGCAAACATCAATAATAGAATACAGGAGATAGAAGTAAGAATCTCAGGTGCTAAATATACCATAAAAGGCATTGACTCAACCGTCAAAGAAAATGCAATATGACAAAAGCTTGTACACCAAAACATGCAGGAACATCCCGGACAAATTGAGATCAAACCTAAATATTGTAGGTACAGAATAGTGAAAATTTACAATGTAAAAAGCCAGTAAATATCTTCAGCAAAATTATAGAAGAAATCTGTCCTAACCGAAAGAGGGGGAGATGCTCATGAACATAAATGAAGACAACAGAACTCCAAACAGACTGGACCATGACAGAAAGTCTTCTCGGCACATAATGATCAAAACACCAAATTCGCTAAACAAAGAAAGAATATTAAAGCATTAAGGGAAAAAAATCAAGAAACATTAAGGCAGACTTATCACAATTACACCAGACTTCTCAACAGAAACTATGAAAGCTAGAAGATCCTGGGCAGATCTCATACAGACCCAAAGGGAACACAAATGCCAGCACAGACTACTATACCCAGAAAATGCCTCAAACACCATAGATCGAGAAACCAAGATATTCCATGATAAAACCAAATTAAACTATCTTTCCATGTATCTAGCCCTATAAAAGATAATAGGTGGAAAACGCCAACAGAAGGCATGAAATTCCACCCATGAATATTCAAAAAAGTAATCTTCCACCAAAACCAAAGAAGGTATCCACACAAACATCAAAATAAGATCAAACATAACGGGAGGCAACAATCATTGTTTCTCAATATCTTTCAACATGAATGAAGTCAATTCCCCAATAAAAAGGAATAGACTAACAAATATTTTTCTTGCAAATCTTCAATTTTATCAGAAAATACATTTATAATTCATTTTTCAAGCAAAGTAGTAATGCTATTAAAAAAGTGCAATGCGTAGTCAGCGCCATCTTCCCAGCTGCTTCCCAGCCAGCCAGCGGGAGAGCCAGCCACAGCCAGCTTCCCAGGTGCTCAGACCCAGCCTGCAGAACCAGGTACCCGAGATATCCCGAGTTTAAGACCTTCGGGGACTCAGGCCTGGAGCTGGAGTTGTGCACAGAGTAGCGGTTTGGGGGACACCAGCCAAGCCTGGGATCTGTGCTCGCAGGGCGGACCCCGAACTCCCTGCAGCCAGAGGCACCTTCTCAGCTGTTTCCCATCCAGCCAGTGGCAGAGCCAGCCTCAGCCAGCTTGCCAGGTGCTCAGACCCAGCTTGCAGAACCAGCTGTTTCCCATCCAGCTGGTGGTGGAGACAACCTCAGCCAGCTTCCCAGGTGCTCAGACCCAGCCTGCAGAACCAGGGCGGACCCCAAACTCCCTGCAGCAAGCACAATCTTCCCAGCTGTTTCCCATCCAGCCAGCTGCGGAACCAGCCTCAGCCAGCTTCCCAGCAGCTTTGGACCAGCAGGCAGAAACAGATAACTGAGATATCCCGACTTTAAGACCTCTGGGGAATCAGGACACCAGACAGCAAACCCTGAGCAGGAGCAGTGCAGAGCAGCTGCCCAACAGATGGAACCAAGTACCTGGGATATCCTGAGTTTAAGACCTCAGGGGACTCAGGCCACCTGTCAGCAATCTGTGAGCAGGAGCCCTGCAGGGCAGTGGTTCAGGTGTCCCAGTCGCTGGGAAATACCCTTATGAGCCCACAGGAGGGTCATTCACCAACTAGTAACTACAGGACCTACTAACACCAGAGTTAAACAGATGGAGAAAGGCAAAAGTAAGATCGCTACTAACAAAAATCAAGGCAGTATGGCAGCATCCGAACCCAGTTCCCCAACAGCAATAAATCTTGGATACCCCGAAACACCAGAAAAACAAGTCTCAGATCTAAAATCACTGGTCAGGATGCTGATACGGGAACACTTAGATAAATCTCTTAAAGTAATACATGAAAAAATAGATCAAAAGCTAGAAGCCCTTACAAGGCAAACACAATTAAATCTCGGATATCTCAACACACCAGAAAAACACGACTCAGATCTAAAAATCACTGGTAAGGATCACTTAGATAAATTTCTTAAAGTAATAGAGGAGAAAATAGATCAAAAGCTAGAAACCCAAACAAGGCAAACACAAAAATCACTTAAAGAAATCCAGGAGAATATAGGGGAAAAATTAATCCCAATAAGGGGGAGAAACAAAAATCACTTAAAGAAATACAAGAGAACATGGGTCAACAAGTAGAAGTCATAAAGGAGGAAACACAAAAATCCCTTAAAGAATTACAGGAAAACACAAACAAGCAATTGAAAGATCTGAGCAAAACCATACAGAATCTAAAAACAGAAGTAGAAACAACTAAGAAATCGCAAAGGGAGACAACGTTGGAGATAGAAAACCTTGGGAAGAAATCAGGAGTCATAGATGCAAATATTAACACTAGAATACAAGAGATAGAAGACAGAATCTCAGATGCTGAAGATACCATAGGAACCATGGATTCAACAATTAAAGAAAATGCAAAATGCAAAAAGCTGGTAAGCCAAAACATTCAGGAAATCCAGGACACAATGAGAAGACCAAACCTAAGGATTATAGGGATAGATGAGAATGAAGATCTACAACTTAAAGGGCCAGCAAATATCTTCTACAAAATTATGGAAGAAAACTTCCCCAACCTAAAGAGAGAGATGCCCATGAATATACAAGAAGCCTATAGAACCCCAAATAGACTGGACCAAAACAGAAATACTTTCCGTCACATAATAATCAAAACCCCAAATATACTAAACAAAGAAAGAATATTAAAGGCAGTAAGAGAAAAAGGACAAGTAACATATAAAGGAAGACCTATCAGAATTACACCAGACGTCTCACCTGAGACCATGAAAGCTAGAAGATCCTGGGCAGACCTCATGCAGACTCTAAGAGAACACAAATTCCATGACAAAACCAAATTTGCACAATATTTATCTACAAACCCAGCCCTACAAAGGATAATAGGGGAAAAATACCAACACAAGGGGGGAACTACACCCCAGAAGAAACAAGATAGAAACCCCCTCTCATCCAACCCAAAAGAAGAGAACCACTCAAATACAAAAAAAAAAAAAAAAAAAACACCCAAAATGTCAGGAAGTAATAATTACTATTCCTTAATGTCTCTTAATATCAATGGACTCAATTCTCCAATTAAAAGACACAGACTAACAGACTGGATATGTTAACAAGACCCTACATTTTGCTGCATACAGGAAACACATCTCAGTGTCAAAGACAAACACCACCTTAGAGTAAAAGGCTGGAAGACAATTTTACAAGCAAATGGTCTCAGGAAACAAGCTGGAGTAGCCATTCTATCAGATAAAATTGACTTTCAAACTAAAGTCATCAAAAGAGACTCAGAAGGTCACTTCTTGCTTGTCAAAGGGAAAATCCACCAAGAAGAATTCTCAATACTGAACATCTATGCCCCAAATGTAAGGGCACCCTCATTCGTAAAAGAAACTTTACTAAAGCTTAAAGCACACATTGCACCTAATACAATAATTGTAGGTGACTTCAACACTCCACTCTCCTCAATGGACTGATCAGGAAAGCAGAAACTAAACAGGGACAAAGTGAAACTAATTGAAGCTTTGGACCAATTGGATTTAACAGATATGTATAGAACATTCCATCCTAAAGCAGAAGAGTATACCTTTTTCTCAGCACCACACGGTACCTTGCCAAAAATTAATCATATAATTGGTCACAAGACAGACCTCAACAAATACAAGAAGACCGAACTAATCCCATGTCTCCTATCAGATCACTATGGAGTAAAAGTGGTCTTCAATAGCAAGAAGAACAACAGAAAGCCCACATACACATGGAAACTGAACAATACTCTACTCAATGACACCTTGGTCAAGGAAGAAATAAAGAAAGAAATCAAAGACTTTTTAGACTTCAATGAAAATGAAGGTACAACCTACCCAAATCTTTGGGACACAATGAAAGCAGTGCTAAGAGGAAAACTCATAGCCCTGAGTGCCTCCAAAAAGAAACTGGAGAGAGTATACACTAGCAACTTAACAGCACAACTGAAGGCCCTGGAACAAAAAGAAGCTAATTCACCCAGGAGGAGTAGAAGACAGGAAATCATCAAACTAAGGGCTGAAATCAATCAAGTAGAAACAAAGAGAACCATACAAAGAATCAAAAAAACCAAGACCTGGTTCTTCGAAAACATCGACAAGATAGATAAACCCTTAGCTAGACTAACCAAAGGGCACAGAGACAGTACCCAAATTAACAAAATTAGAAATGAAAAGGGGGATATAACAAGAGAAACTGAGGAAATTCAAAAGATCATCAGATCCTACTACAAAGGCCTATACTCAAAACAACTGGAGAATCTGGAGGAAATGGACAATTTCCTAGACAGATATCAAATACCAAAATTAAATCAGCATCAAGTAGATCAGCTAAACAGTCCCATAACCCCTAAAGAAATAGAAGGGGTTATAGAAAGCCTCCCAACCAAAAAAAGTATGGGACCAGATGGTTTTAGTGCAGAATTCTCCCAGACCTTCAAAGAACACTTAACACCAATACTCTTCAAACTATTCCACAAAATAGAGACAGAAGGGACACTGCCCAACTCGTTCTTCGAACCCACAATTACGCTGATACCTAAACCACAAAAAGATCCAACAAAGAAAGAGAACTACAGGCCAATTTCTCTTATGAATATCAATGCAAAAATACTAAATAAAATTCTTGCCTACCAAATCCAAGAGCATATCAAAATGATCATTCACCATGATCAAGTAGGCTTCATCCCAGGGATGCAGGGATGGTTCAATATTAGGAAATCCATCAATGTAATCCACTACATAAACAAACTAAAAGAAAAAAACCACATGGTCAACTCATTAGATGCTGAAAAAGCATTTGACAAAATTCAGCATCCTTTCATGCTAAAAGTCTTGGAAAGAGCAGGAATTCAAGGCCCATACCTAAACATAGTAAAAGCAATGTACAGCAGACCAGTAGCCAACATCAAATAAAATGGAGAGAAACTTGAAACTCTCTCCATATCCTTTCAATATAGTACTTGAAGTTCTAGCGAGAGCAATTAGACAACATAAGGAAGTCACAGGGATATAAATTGGAAAGGAAGAAGTCAAAGTATCATTATTTGCCGACAATATGATAGTTTACTTGAGCGACCTAAAAAACTCCACCAGAGAACTTCTACAGCTGATAAACAACTTCAGCAAAGTGGCTGGTTATAAAATTAACTCAAGCACATCAGTAGCCTTCTTGTACTCAAAGGACAAGCAGGCTGAGAAAGAAGTTAGGGAAATAACACCCTTCACAATAGCCACAAACAACATAAAGTACCTTGGCATAACCCTAACCAAACAAGGGAAAGATCTTGTACAACATGAACTTCAAGTCCTTGAAGAAAGAAATCGAAGAAGACCTCAGAAGATGGAAAAATATTCCATGCTCCTGGATTGGCAGGATCAATATAGCAAAAATGGCCATCTTTCCAAAAGCAACCTACAGATTCAATGCAATCCCCGTCAAAATCCCAAATCAATTCTTCATAGATCTAGAAAGAGCAATTCTCAAATTCATCTGGAGCAACAAAAAAACCAGGATAGCTAAAACTATTCTGAACAATAAAAGGACTTCTGGGGGAATCAATATCCCTGACCTCAAGCAGTACTACAGAGCAATTGTGTTAAAAAACTGCATGGTATTGGTACAGCATCAGGCAAGTAGATCAATGGAATAGGATTGAAGACCCAGAAATTAACCCACAGACTTCTGGTCACTTGATCTTTGATAAAGGAGCCACAACCATCCAGTGGAAAAAAGATAGCCTTTTCAACAAATGGTGCTGGTTCAACTGGAGGTCAACATGCAGAAGAATGCGAATTGACCCACTCTTATCACCTTGTTCTAAGATCAACTCCAAGAATTGACAAATGGGACCTCATCAAATTACAAAGTTTTTGTAAGGCAAAGGACACTGTCAGAAGGACAAAACAGCAACCAACAAAGTAGGAAATGATCTTCACCAACCCCACATCCGACAGAGGACTAATATCCAATATATACAAAGAACCCAAGACGTTAGACCCCAAAGAACGAAATAACCCTATCAAAAATGGGGTACAGCGCTAAACAAAGAATTTTCACCAGCTGAAATTTGGATGGCTGAGAAACACCTTAAAAGATGTTCAACATCATTAGTCTTCAGAGAAATGCAAATCAAAACAACCCTGAGATTCCACCTCACACCAGTCAGAATGGCTAAGATTAAAAACTCAAGAGACAACAAGTGCTGGCGAGGATGTGGAGAAAGAGGAACACTCCTCCACTGTTGGTGGGATTGCAAAATGGTAAAACCGCTCTGGAAATCAGTGTGGTGGTTCCTCAGAAAATTGAGCATGTCACTTTCAGAGGATCCTGGCATAACACTCTTGGGCATATACCCAGAGGATTCCCCTGCATACAATAAAGACACATGCTCCACTATGTTTATAGCAGCCTTGTTTATAATAATCAGAAATTGGAAGGAGCCCAGATATCCCTCAAAAGAGGAATGGATACAGAAAATGTGGTATATTTATACAACGGAGTACTACTCAGCAATTAAAAATAATGAACTCATGCAATTTTTAGGTAAATGGTTAGATCTGGGAAATATCATCCTAAGTGAGTTAACCCAATCACAAAAGAATACACATGAAATGCGATCACTGATAAGTGGCTATTAATGAGCCCAGAAGCTCTAAATTTTCAAGGCACAATTAGCAAGTCAAATGACTCCCAAGAAGAAGAAAGGAAAGGACCCTGGGCCTGTAAAGATTGGATCCAGTTTTGTAGACCCAGAACAGAGAAATCGTGGGAGAGGGGATGATTGGGGAATAGTTGGGGGTAGGAAAGGAATCATGGCACATATGTTGGGGGGGGGAACTGGGAAAGGGAAAAGCCTTTGGAATGTAAACAAAGAATATAGAAAATAGAAATTAAATGAAAAAAAGTGCAATGCTAATTATAAGATACCACACCTTGAAGTTCCAAGGAGTTACCCAAATGACACAACTTTGTCATTGTCCTTAGTTAATGTACTGAGCCATAACGGTGTTTCATGCCACATGGTAGGAACTTGACATTGATCAAGGTGAACTTCCCCTC
This sequence comes from Apodemus agrarius, assembly GCA_964023405.1. NCBI lineage: Eukaryota > Metazoa > Chordata > Mammalia > Rodentia > Muridae > Apodemus > Apodemus agrarius. The sequence goes on from OZ030010.1 coordinate 107,841,692, forward strand.
CAGCCTTTGTTGAACAGGGATTCCTGTGCTATTCAGAATCCTGCTCTACCTAGGTTGGAGTGCTCAGCCTAATGTGAATATCCTCAAGATCTATGAATTCCTGAATTAAGCATGTGACCCACCCAGCTGCCTGAGCAGTGGAGCCAACACCCAAAGAACAGCCAGATCAGTTCTTGGAACTCTCAGATGAGTCTGGGAAGAGGGGCTCAACCAAACTGTTAAATTGTCAGACCTCCATTAAACTTTGTCCTCAATCAGTAAACTATCTTCCTGGCTCTCATTCTTTTCTCTGATTCCCCATCCATCCCTCAGCTTCTGTTCCAGGAACCCAGTTCAGAGTAGCTGCAGGCAGGAACAGAATGGCGCCCGAATGCAGGGCTGTTCTAGAGGAGAAGATTTCCCAAGGTGACCCTGTCTTGGTTAACCTTCACAGATAATGGAAAAAAAGATGCTATCCAGCATGGTGAGCAAAATAGATGCAATAGGATCTGGACTAAACCAGGCAGTGTAGACCCACAATTGAACTCGCTTAGGGGCAGACAGTGGAAAATGGGGCAAGAACTTTACACACATTTGTCCACAGCTTTTAAGAACTGATTCAGGCGAAAAGAAAACGGTATAAAAATAGGCATATGTCTGCAGCCTCCAAGAGCTGCTTTAAGAAAGGTTGAAAAACGAGAGAGCAAGGAGAGTAGGAAAATGGATGTAATTGCATAACAAGCATGCTTTCCTTTCTGTGTATCCTTGTTTGTCCTTCATGCACACCTTGTCTACATGTATGTTTATGTCCTCTTCATGGCATTGTGTGAATGACTAATTGTTTCATGTTTTAAAAAATGGTAAAATTTCATCTGCTGGCGGTCCATCTCTTAATCTACCTGCAGTTTACACAGCAGAGGCTGATTTAAGGTGTCCTGCACTCAGCTGGGAGGCAAACATAGAGAAAAAGCTGCTTTTAAAAAGGGGCCAGCAGCCTCAAGTCTAAGACAAGAGGGTTAATGGTTGTTTCTCCTAAAGATAAATCTCTACAATTGTGGTTTTTGGTTCAGAGTGCTATTTATTCTCTCAAAATTACAGCCAGAAAATGGAAAAATTTGTTTGGTTTAAGTTTGAGATTCATGAAATCGTTTTATTCTTGTTTATAATTGGTCTTAAAGGTATAAGTATAGTTCGCATGTCTTGACTCTATCGAATATTGGCTTATAAGTCATTGGACATTTTTTAAAAAGTACAAAGTTATTAAGAAAAGATTAGTTTAACCAGCGACACATGGCCTAAGGCAACTCATGCTTTGTTCGCCTTTTTATAATTGGTCTTAAAGGTATACGTATGTTCTGCATATTTTGATTATGGAGTATTGGCTTGTGAATTATTGTGCATGATTTAAATGTTGTAGAGTTGGCAATAAGAAGCGAGTTTGGAGCTGATGGCTCAAGGTTATGGCCATTTGAGCACATGGCATGTTTCCATTCATGAATGCAGGCCTCTGGGATGCTTCTAAATTGGTATGGTGTTTTGTATGAATCTTAACCTAGAAATCAGACTTATAAAGAATAAGATTTAAAATAATGTCTCTTCAATTAGTTATACTGTCATACACTTAAACATAAGAACTGGCAGACTAACTTTGCAGTGTAAAAATAATGTATTTGCCACTAAGATTAAAGGAAATAGATTGTTTAAAATTGGCTTTTAGTACCTCAGAAGATGGAAAAAATATTTCTTGCTCCTGGATTGGCAAGATCAATATAGTAAAAATAGCCATCTTGCCAAAAGCAATATACAGATTCAATGTGATCCCCATCAAAATCCCAACTCAATTCTTCATAGATCTAGAAAGAGCAATTCTCAAATTCATCTGGAGCAACAAAAATACCAGGATAGCTAAAACTATTCTCAACAATAAAAGGACTTCTGGGGGAATCAATATCCCTGACCTCAAGCAGTACTACAGAGCAATTGTGTTAAAAACTGCATGGTATTGGTACAGCAACAGGCAGGTAGATCAATGGAATAGGATTGAAGACCCAGAAATGAACCCACAGACTTCTGGTCACTTGATCTTTGATAAAGGAGCCACAACCATCCAGTGAAATAAAGATAGCCTTTTCAACAAATGGTGCTGGTTAAACTGGAGGTCAACATGCAGAAGAATGCGAATTGACCCACTCTTATCTCTTTGCTCTAAGATCAACTCCAAGTGGATCAAGGACCTCCACATAAAACCAGACACACTGAAACTATTAGAAAAGAAACTTGGGAAGACCCTGGAGGACATAGGCACAGGGGGAAAGTTCCTGAACAGAACATCAATAGCTTATGCACTAAGATCAAGAATAGACAAATGGGACCTCATCAAATTACAAAGTTTCTGTAAGGCAAAGGACACTGTCAGAAGGAGAAAATGGCAACCAACAAAGTGGGAAATGATCTTCACCAACCCCACCTCTGACAGAGGGCTAATATCCAATATATACAAAGAGCTCAAGATGTTAGACCCCAAAGAACCAAATAACCCTATCAAAAAATGTGGTACAGAGCTAAACAAAGAATTTTCACCAGAAGAAATTCAGATGGCTGAGAAACACCTTAAGAGATGTTCAACATCATTAGTCATCAGGGAAATGCAAATCAAAACAACCCTGAGATTCCACCTCACACCAGTCAGAATGGCTAAGATTAAAAACTCAAAGAGACAACAGGTGCTGGCGAGGATGTATAGAAAGAGGAACACTCCTCCACTGTTGGTGGGATTGCAAAATGGTAAAACTGCTCTGGAAATCTGTTTGGCGGTTCCTCAGAAAATTGGGCATGTCACTTCCAGAGGACCCTGGCATGCCCCTCCTGGACATATACCCAGAGGATTCCCCTGCATGCAATAAAGACACATGCTCCACTATGTTTATAGCAACCTTGTTTGTAATAACCAGAAATTGGAAGGAGCCCAAATATCCCTCAAAGGAGGAATGCATACAGAAAATGTGGTATATTTATACAATGGAATACTACTCAGCAATTAAAAATAATGAATTCATGCAATTTGTAGGTAAATGGTTAGATCTGGAAAATATCATCCTGAGTGAGTTAACCCAATCACAAAAGAATACACATGAAATGCAATCACTGATAAGTGGCTCTTAATGAGCCCAGAAGCCCTAAATACTCAAAGCACAATTAGCAAGTCAAATGTTTACCAAGAAGAAGAAAGGAGCGGACCCTGGACCTGTAAAGATTGGATCCAGTTTTGTAGAGAAACCGTGGGGGGAGGGGGAATGATTGTGGAATAGTTGTGGGGGAGAGGAATTATGGGACTTATGGTGGGGGGGAACTGGGAAAGGGGAAAGCCTTTGGAATATAAACATAGAATATAGAAAATAAAAATTAAAAAAATTAAAAAAAATTGGCTTTTAGTTCCAAAGTTGTAGTTATGCTCTAATATTGCAAGAGAAAATTAAGAGTTACAATATAAATTGCCAGTGTGCCATTGACTGTGGTTTGCAGTCTGTGTGAAGGCTCATGATTCTTAACACATTTCATAATTAAGATGAATTCCCGAGTGACAAAGATTAAAAACAGCTGTAGCCAGTATAGGCCTATTAGCACTTTTTCACAAGTTTATTGTTACAGTGGTAGAAGCAAAATTTAACCCTTCAAGATTAAAATGGAGATCGCCATAGACTTTATTTGATATCAAACAGGTTCCTTTGACTACTAAAAACCAATAAGTAAAGTTTTTCCAAAAACCCTGAAATTGCAGGTTCCATTTGTTTGTTATTTGATCCTCATGTCCTTGCAAGACAGGTGGGTTTGAGTCTGGTCTTAGATAATAGCCTCAGATTAGAAGATATTTATATTTGAGGAACCTCATATGTTGTCCTTGCCAAACTAGTGGGTGTTGGACAGATTAAAAAAATTACATTTGAGTTAGTGCAAAGCTCATAGGTTCCTCAGTGGAAGCTTGTGAGGAACTGCTTTTGTCTTGCGGACCCCACCTAGGGAGTGTTTGGCCAAAGGAACATTCTTGACAGACTTATCCAGGTGTGGTTCAAAATGCAGTTGAAACTTATGAAATGTTAATAAGGCTATGTAGACCGTATGAAGGCATACATTTTGGCCTTCCTACTCCATACAAAATTATTATAGATTTAATTTTTTTTTTGCTTTATGTTCTGATAATTATAAATGAATTTGCTTCTATGAGCTAACTTTAAAGAAACAATAAAGCAATTTCATTAGAAGCTTTTTCCTCAAGGAATTGTTAATAGGCTTAACTTATGTGAGAAAAAATGTTTTGTCTCTGCTTCAATACAAGAAGCTAGCATCTTAAATTTTTCACTATATGTTGTTCATAGGCTTAACTGTGGGCTTTTAAAATATTTAAGTAAATGATTTTCAAAGGTTGTTAGGATTTATTAATTGGCTTTATCTTATATTAACCTCATCTTAAGCTTGCCACAGGAGGACTTATACCTCTATTTTCAAGGTAGATATAAATTAACTGGCCAAGGACAAATAACTTTACAGATAGTAGAGAACGCTACTGAATTCAGTTGTTTATGATATGTGTTCACTATCATTCCTGGGCTAAGGGAACATTAATGTAGAATCACCTTTTTTTCATCTCCAAGTAAACTTTTAACACACTCTGATAAGTATATTTGTGTGTTACTAAAGTGTTGTAAGAAAAAAAATAAAGAAATTAGACCCCAAAGAAGCAAATAACCCTATCAAAAAATGGGGTACAGAGCTAAACAAAAAATTTTCACCAGAAGAAATTCAGATGGCTGAGAAACACCTTAAGAGATGTTCAACATCATTAGTCATCAGGGAAATGCAAATCAAAACAATCCTGAGATTCCACCTCACACCAGTCAGAATGGCTAAGATTAAAAACTCAAGAGACAACAGGTGCTGGCGAGGATGTGGAGAAAGAGGTACACTCCTCCACTGTTGGTGAGATTACAAGATGGTACAACCGCTCTGGAAATCAGTCTGGCGGTTCCTCAGAAAATCGGGCATGACACTTCCAGAGGACCCTGTCATACCACTCCTGGGCATATACCCAGAGGATTCTCCTGCATGCAATAAAGACACATGCTCCACTATGTTCATAGCAGCCTTATTTATAATAGCCAGAAGTTGGAAGGAGCCCAGATGTCCCTCAAAGTAGGAATGGATACAAAAAAATGTGGTGTATTTACACAATGGAATACTACTCAGCAATTAAAAATAATGAATTCATGCAATTTGTTGGCAAATGGTTGGATCTGGAAAATATCATCCTAAGTGAGTTAACCCAATCACAAAAGAATACACATTAAATGCAATCACTGATAAGTGGATATTAATGAGCCCAGAAGCTCTGAATACTCAAGGCACAATTAGCAAGTCAAAAGATTCCCAAGAAGAAGGAAGGAGAGGACCCTGGTCCTGCAAGGACTGGATTCAGTTTTGTAGGAGAGTACCAGAGCAGAACAGAGAAATGGTGGGTTGGTGATTGGGGAATAGGCTGGGGGGGGGCGGCGGAGGAAGAGGACATATGGAACATATGGTGAGGGGGAACTGGGAAAGGGGAAAGCCTTTGGAATGTGAACAAGAATATAGAAAATAAAAAAATATAGAAAAAATAAAAAAATAAATAAATAATAAAAATATTTTAAAATGAACGTTTTAAGAGACTGATAAAACACTTGTTCCTTTTTCAAAACAGCAATCAAAGTGATTATTATTGATGGTTAATCTATTACATTACAACCCTTTTAAGGCAAAATTAATAATTGTTATCCCAGAGATAATTTGTTTCAATTTGCTTTTATATTTCTATTTATACATCCTATAAAGACTACCACTACTTTTGGATTGAAGCTAATGTAATTGGATCACATGCTTATTCTTTTGAGATTCACAATGCTTCAGCACAGATAACTGATTTGGGTGCTGTAGCAGCTATTTCTAAGATGTTAAAAAATCAAGCTTTTAATAATAGTAAATATATATGGCTCATGGTTTAAAATTGCTTAATATTGTTTTTTTTAATACTGGTAATTCTTAATTTTTATAATTGTTCGTGCAAATGTAATTCAAGTTAAAAAAGACATGTTCTTTAAATGACTGTCCTTGATATTTAAGAGCTGATCCAGTGGCTAGAGAGATGGCTCAGCCATTAAAGGCTAGGCTCACAAGCAATAACCTAAGAGTTCATTCTCTTGCTGTTGATGATAGTTTTAGCTATCCTGGGATTTTTGTTATTCCAGATGAATTTGAGAATTTCTCTTTCTAACTCTATGAAGAACTGAGTTGGGATTTTGATGGGGATTGCATTGAATTTGTATATTGCTTTGGGAAAGATTGCCATTTTGACTATATTAGTCCTGCCAACCCACGAGCATGGAAGATTTTCCCATTTTCTGTTGTCTTCTTCAATCTCCCTTTTCAGAGACCTGAAGTTTTTGTCATATAAATCTTTCACATGTTTGGTTAGCATCACTCCAAGATACTTTATATCATTTGTGGCTATTGTGAATGGTGTCATTTCCCTAATTTCTTTCTCGAGGTACTAGCTAGAGCAATTTGACAACAGAGGGAAGTCAAAGGGTTACAAATCGGAAAGGAAGAAGTCAAACTATCACTATTCGCAGATGATATGATAGTATACTTAAGTGACCCAAAAACCTCCACCAGAGAACTCCTACAACTGATAAACAACTTCAGCAATGTGGCTGGCTATAAAATCAACTCAAGCAAATCAGTAGCCTTCCTATACGTGAAGGATAAGCAGACCACTCCTGGGAATATACCCAGAAGATTCCCCAGCATGCAATAAGGATACATGCTCCACTATGTTCATAGCAGCCTTATATATCATAGCCAGAAGCTGGAAAGAACCCAGATGTCCCTCAACAGAGGAATGGATAAAAAAAAAGTGGTATATATACACAATGGAGTACTATTCAGCTATTAGAAACAATGAATTCATGAAATTCTTAGAGAAATGGATGGAGCTGGAGAACGTCATACTAAGTGAGGTGACCCAGTCTCAAAAGAATACCCATGGTATACAGTCACTGATAAGTGGATATTAGCCTAGAAGCTTGGAACACCAAAGACATAAATCACATATCAAGTGATGTCTCACAAGAAGAAAGGAGTGGACACTGGTGCTAGAATGGAACAAAACATCATTGTGGGGGAGTACAAGAACAGTAAGGTGGGAGGGGGTGGATGAGGGATCAGGGGGAGGGAAAAGGGCATGTGGGACCTTTGGGGGTGGGGAACCAGAAAAAGGGAAATGAATTGTAAATATAGAATATATCCAATAAAAAAAAAGAGTTCATTCTCAGTAACCACATGGTGGCTGACAACACCTATGATGGGATCTGACACCCTCTTCTGACGTGTCTTAAGATAGCTACTATATACTCATATATATATATTTAATCCATAAAAAGGTGCCTGGACAAAGACCATTTAAGGCAAGGTACATGAAATTTATATCACAGACAGACCATATAGAAACAATTGGCCACATAATTATTCTTTATATCATCAAAAGGGTAATGGCAGCTGGGCAGGTGGCACATGCCTGTAATCCCAGCACTTGGGAGGCAGAGGCAGGTAGATTTCTGAGTTCGAGGCCAGCCTGGTCTACAAAGTGAGTTCCAGGATAGCCCGAACTACACAGAGAAACCCTGTCTCAAAAAGAAAAAAGGGTAATGGCTTAAAAAATTATTTTGTATTTTTGTGCACATCAAATTATAAAGATTTGTTCTTGGTGTCCTCAATATCTACCTCTACCACATAATGGTGTTAATTCTAGAGGACTTCATTAATTATTACAGATAAATTATACACATATTTCTAGTTTAAAATAGTAAAATATGTACATATGACTAATGATTCATTTTTAGGCTTTCTAGTTGCAACTGCTCTAACAGAAAAAAAAACAACTAAAAATGCTATGTCTATTTTCTATAATTGTATATTTATTGCCTACATTATGGTATATGCTTGATGTTCCAACTTAAATTAATAAAACAGTATCTTCTTGGAAGGGAGAAGAGAGGGGAAAATGTATCCCTGTGCATATTATTTAAATTATGCTTGTATTTTATTTTTTTTCAAAAAAATGTTAAATGTTTGAATGCCAAGGAACTCCTTGCTGAGTGTGTATGGCATCCTGTAACTAGGCATACTGATACCTTGGTGAAATGAAGGAATTCACTTATTGATATATGCCCTGATCCTGACTTAATATTGGGGAAGAAGGCATGTCTGCTTTTTCCACAGAATGCTGCAGAAGTATGCTAGCTGCCAGGGTCATTCATTGATGTGGCATGCTGAAGATATGCTAACTCTAGGCTTGCTGAGTGCCTAGACAATGGTAACATAAAAGCTATATTGGGTACATTATCTTGACATTGTCAAATGTCCCAGATTAGATAAATTGTTGCCACAGACCGACTCAGTCAGGACACACACCCGTGAGGGAACCAAGGTCTTTGGTATACAGGAAGGTACAGGTCCGGTGAATGACAGACAGACACACCAGATGTAGGTTGAGTCTGAATGCACTTTATTGTTCTGAGGCAGGAACTTTTATACACATAAGTTGGTATTACATTACTGAAGAAAAAATGTATCCAGTGAAGTGATTACAAAGAATGGTTACCATGAGTATCTGGCACAAGGAAATACAAAATCAATCAGGTATGAACTTCAGAGAATACACACAAAGCCATCATGTCCCTCTGTAGTTAATGATAAACTAGTCGTTCAAGAGTCCTTGGAAACACTTTGTTATACCACTAGGTCCATTGTTTATTTGCAGTCCTTAACATCTATCTTTCTTCTTGTGAGACTCTTTTAAGCTCACTTTGAAACTTTACTTAACTGATGCTTTCAATGTCAGGGTGCCAAAGCCACCTAGCCATACAATTTTATATATATATATATATATATATATATATATATATATATATATATATATATATATACTGTTGGGAGGTTAATTCTTTAATGTATTTAGGTAATAACTGTATAGCTGATCAAAAGGCAAAGCAGTGGATCTCTAGAAGATAAATCATGGCCAGTGCTGTAGCTCAAAGAATGAACTCTCGTTAGCTTTAACGCCTGAGTGCTCACAGCTCTGGCTACAAGGAACATCTCGCAAATAAAGAAACAGGTCAAAGAAAAGTCACATAGGCAAGGCTTGCCATGAGATATCCAGATCAGTGTCTCCGGCCAAGGAGTCTCACAATTTGAGTTCCTCAAGACAGTCCTGTCATAGACAAGGATTTTACCTGTAAAGATTATCACACAATGTTCACCAAATGCTGTTTAATTGTGGAAATCATACAGTGTCTACCGAGATTCGTGTGATAAATTGTCTTGCTTCAAGCTTTTATATCTTGTGGGAGAGAACATGAAGACTGTTAAACTAGCTTAGAAAAAATTAATATAAAGAGTTGTTATAATGACTCTACTCTTTCCTTTAATGTGATCACCTGACTCAGTTATAAACTGGTCTAGAAATAAATCCAATATTGGTGATTCCAAGTATAAACATGGCTAACATCTAAGTATAAACATCTAAGTTAATTTAAAATATAGTCTTCACTTTTCCTGAGAAGTAACAGCTTACTTCTTTATACATAAAGATACCTCCCACACAGCAGGGGCCAGTATTTGTGTCTTTTTATTTGCTAATTTGCAACTGAATTGGATACATCAGGGACATCCACAGACAAGTTAATCCTGTTCCACCTTTAACTCTTGACTTTGTTTGTTAAGCCGACTGGCTGTGTCCACCCAGAGTCACCAGGATAGAAAGATCGTGTGTCTGTTAAAGACACTTGCAGACTCCCTGGCTTCAAAACTTATACAAGGGGATATCCTTTAGGAGCCACATAGAACTCAGATCTATGTGTGTCTGCTCATCAAGCAAACATGGGCACCAGTGAGAGGTACAAGGCAATGCACCACATGGCGAGGTGAATTCCTGCCTCTGAGTCCCTAGGAAGTATACCTAATTGTATAGGGGTTAACATCCACAGGCTGTCCTGAAAGTAATAAGGGAGACTATTGCCCTTCCTCTGCCAAAGGCATCATACAATATTTAAGAGGAATTATGGTCAATGCTTTCTCCTACATAGTTAAGGCCCACCTTCTTATGAAAGATGGTTATCCACTTGTTTTCTACCTCCTCATTTTCAAATTAATAAAAAGGGTGAAAATGTACTGAGCCATAATAGTGACATGCCACATGACAGGAACTTTACATTTATCAAGGTGAAAGTCCTCCCCCAGCCTTTGTTGACCAGGGATTCCTGTGCTATTCAGGATCCTGCTCCACCTAGTGTAGAGTGTTCAGCATGAAGGTGAAGTTCCTCCAGATGTACGAATTCCTGAATTAAGCAGGTAACCTGCCTAGCTGCCTGAGCAGTGGAGCGAACACCCAATGAACATCCAGATCAGTTCTTGGAACTCACCCAGAAGTCTGGGAGGAGAAGCTCACCCAAACTGTTAAATTGACAGACCTGCATTGAACCTTGCCTCAATCAGTAAACTACCTTCATAGCCCTCGTTCTTGTTCTTTTCACTGATTCCCCATCTATCGCTCAGCTTCTGTTCCAGGAACCCAGTTCACAGTAGCTGCAGGCAGCAACAGGTTAATTAACTGAACCTCATGGAAAACCCTAATGATAATGGCACACACCCTTTAACTAAAAACAAAGAAAAGTGCATCTAAAGATCCTAGACCTATGTTCCATATGGCTAGCTTTTACACTGTTAGAACAGTCTACATGTGTGCTTTAGAAGAAAAAAACTTTAACCATGTTTTTACACAGGGATGGAAACTGCATGCTATGACAATGCCATTACAGTCAAGAGCTGCTCACTGTTGCTATAGTTATACAACTATTATGAGGTAAACATCCACATTCTTAGTGGGTTTGAGACCTGATTAACATCAGGGATTTTAATGTTTCATACTGAAATTGTAGCTAAAGGCACATGGATTGGGGGTTCATAGGTCATAGGATAGAACCTATTATAATTTTTCTCATGGTCATGGTTTGGCATTTACTTCTATGCTATGCTTACACATATAGATTGCTAGTATCCTTAGTGCAAAAGCTTCTTTTAAACTGTACAACAATCATGGGAAAGACCACAAACTTTCCAGTGTTTAGATATTAAATGACAGTGAAAGTGAAATCCCATCCTCTGACAATGTGGGCTATATCTAAGTGGTGCACAGAGATAGCTACGCTCTCAAGTGTGAAGAGAGGACAGATAGCAGATGTAGGACCATCTCTGCTGCTCAGATAAAACAGCCAAACCCTTGAGGACACAAGAACTTAGGAACAGCCTGGGACAGGAGACTTCCCATTTCCTTCTGCACACAGACCTGTTAGGGCCCAGAACTACATAGTCAAATAGGACCATAAGTGAGGTGCTCTCACCGGAGTACATATATACCTGTCTTCACAGAGAAAACAGGACTCCCAGGAGCACAGATACAGAAGCTACATGACAGGAAAGCCACATTCCTGTCATGTTTAAAATTTGTTTTTTTCCAGCAAATTACTAATATTTTTAGGTCAACGATGTTTTTTTGGCTTCTTTTCTTAATTAGATATATACTTCATTCACATTTCAAATGTCCCCTTTCCTGGTTCTCTAGCCGCACAAAATCCCATCAGCCATCTCACCCCAATGTCTAACAATTTACCTGTATTATCTGTATTATTTTTGAGGATAATCTTCATTTTTAACATGATATTCAATATTTCTTCAATTTATCATAAAATTTGTCCATGAAAATCTTCAACTTTATCAGAAAATTTTTGTAATTCTGCATTCAATCAACTTCGAAATATTTTTATGCCGACCATTTTATCTGTACAATTTTGCATGATAACCTTCAATTTTATCATGTTATTCTATATTTTGCTACAATTTTATCAGAAATATTTTCATGCAAATCTTCAGTTCTATCATAACATGTTTCTACTTTCTTTTTAAGTAATTTAGCAATGATGTTTATGTCTATGATTTTTCTCTCTAATTTTCTATGAATATTGTCAATTTGCATGTTTTTCTATTTATATCTTCAATTTTTCTTTTTTTTTACTCGATACATTATTTATTTACATTTCCTGGTTTGCTGCCCACCAAAAGTCCCATATGCCCATTTGCCTCCCCCTGTTTCCCCATCCACCCCTTCCCAACTCCCTATTTTGGTGTTCCCCTACACTGATGCATTGAGCCTTTCCAGAACCAGGGGCCACTCTTTCCTTCTTCTCGGACATCTTTTGGTATGTGTATTGAGCATTCCAAGATTCTAGGCTAATATCTACTTATCAGTGAGTGCATACCATGGGTATTCTTTTGAGACTGGATTACCTCACTTAGTATGATGTTCTCTAGCTCCATACATTTGTCTACGAATTTAATGAATTCATTGTTTCTAATGGCTGAATAGTACTCCACTGTGTATATATACCATATTTTTTTATCCATTCCTCCCTTGAGGGACATCTGGGTTCTTTCCAGCTCCTGGCTATTATAAATAGGGCTTCTATGAACATAGTGGAGCATGTATCCTTATTACATGCTGGGGAATCATCTGGGTATATGCTCAGGAGTGGTATGGCAGGGTCCTCCAGAAGTATCATGCCCAGTTTCCTGAGGAAACTCCAGACTGATTTCCAGAGTGGTTTTACCAGCTTGAAATCCCACCAGCAGTCGAGGAGTGTTTCTCTTTCTCCACATCCTCGCCAACACCTGCTGTTCCCTGGTTTTTTAATTTTAGCCATTCTGACTAGTGTGAGGTGAAATCTCAGTGTTGTTATGATTTGCACTTCCCTAATGACTAATGATGTTGAAAAATTTTAAGATGCTTCTCAGCCATCCGAAGTTCTTCAGGTGAAAAGTCTTTGTTTATCTCTGTACCCCATTTTTGATAGGGTTATTTGGTTTTCTGGGGTCTAACTTCTTCAGTTCTTTGTATATACTGGATATTACCCCTCTGTCAGATGTAGGGTTGAAGAAGACCTTTTCCCAATTTGTTGGTTTGCAATTTGTCCTTTTGACTGTGTCTTTTGCCTTACAGAAACTTTGTAATTTTATGAGGTCCCATTTGTCAATTCTTGATCTTAGAGCATATGCTATTGGTGTTCTGTTCAGGAACATTCCCCCTGAGCCAATGCCCTCAAGGGTCTTTCCCATTTTCTCTTCTATTAGTTTCAGTGTGTCTGGTTTTATGTGGAGGTCCTTGATCCAATTGGAGTTGAGCTTAGTACAAGGAGATAAGAGTGGATCAAATTCTCATTCTTCTGCATGCTGACCTCTAGTTGAGCCAGCACCATTTGTTGAAAAGGCTATCTTTTTTCCACTGGATTGTTCCAGCTCCTTTTTCGAAGATCAAGTTGCCATAGTTGTGTGGGTTCAATTCTGGGTCTTCAATCCTATTCCATTTATCCACCTTGTTGTCAGTGTACCAATACACTATTGCTCTGTAGTCCGGGATAATGATTCCCCAAGAAGTTCTTTTACTGTTGATAATAGTTTTAGCTATCCTGGGTTTTTTGTTATTCCTGATGAATTTGAAAATTTCTCTTTCTAACTCTATGAAGAACTGGGTTGGGATTTTGATGAGGATTGCTTTGAATCTGTATATCGCTTTTGGCAAGATTGCCATTTTAACTATAGTAACCCTGCCAACCCATGAGCATGGAAGATTTTTCCATTTTCAAAGGTTTTCTTCCATTTCCTTCTTTAAATATCTGAAGTACTTCTCATACAAATCTATCATTTGTTTGGTTAGAGTCACACCAAGATACTTTTATATTGCTTGTGGCTATTGTGAATGGTGTCATTCCCTAATTTCTTTCTCAGCTTGTTTACACTTTGAGCATAGGAAGGCTATGGATTTGGTTGAGTTGATTTTATAACAAGCCACTTTGCTGAAAACGCTTATCAGCTGTAGGAGATCTCTGGTCGAGTTTTTTTGGGTCATATAAATATACTATCATATCATCTGCAAATAGTGAGAGTTTGACTTCTTCCTTTCCAATTTCTATCCCTTTGACTTCCTTATGTTGTCGAATTGCACTAGCTAGTACTTCAAGTACTATATTGAAAAGAAATGGTAAGGGGGGTAGCCTTGTCTAGTCCCTGATTTTAGTGGGATTGCTTCAAGATTCTCTCCATTTAGTTTGATGTTGGCTATCAGTTTGCTGTATGTTGCTTTTACTATGTTAAGTTATGGGCCTTGAATTCCTGTTCTTTCCAAGACTTTTAGCATGAAAATATGCTGAAATTTGTCAAATGATTTCTCAGCTTTTAATGAGATGACCACGTTTTTTTTCTTTGTATTTGTTTATGTAGTGGATTACATTAATGGATTTCTGTATATTGAACCATCCCTGCATCCCTGGAATGAATCCTACTTGATCATGGTGAATGATTGTTTTGATGTGTTCTTGGATCGGTTGGCAAGAATTTTTTTTCTAAGATGAATTGCTTTATTTACAAAATCCATCAAATGGTTAGTGGGGAAATACTATCAATTATAAACCAACATCTACAAGAGAATTGTGGAAATTATTCTAAATATTTTTGAAGCAAGCTTAACATTGATTTTTTATTATTATTTATTCTATATTTTGTTTACATTCCAAAGGCTTTTCCATTTCCCAATTCGCCCCTCACCATATGTCCCATAAATCCTCTCCCCCTCCACCTATTCCCCAATTACCCCCCACCATTTCTCTGTTCTAGTGCTCTCTTACAAAACTGGATCCAATCTCTTCAGGCCCAGGATCCTCTCCTTCCTTCTTCTTGGGAATCTTTTGACTTGCTAATTGTGCCTTGAGTATTCAAAGCTTCTGGGCTCATTAATATCCACTTATCAGTGATTGTATTTTATGTGTATTCTTTTGTGATTGGGTTAACTCACTTAGGATGATATTTTCCAGATCCAACCATTTGCCTACAAATTGCATGAATTCATTATTTTTAACTGCTGAGTAGTATTCCATTGCATAAATATACCACATTTTCTGTATCCATTCCTCCTTTGAGGGACATCTATGCTCCTTACAACTTCTGGCTATTATAAATAAGGCTGCTATGAACATAGTGGAGCATGTGTCTTTATTGTATGCAGGGCAATCCTTTGGTTATATGCCCAGGAGTGGTATGACAGGATCCTCTGGAAGTGTCATGCCCAATTTTTTGAGGAACCACCAGACTGATTTCCAGAGCGGTTGTACCCTCTTGCAATCCCACCAACAGTGGAGGAATGTTTCTCCATCTTTACATCCTAGCCAGCACCTGCTGTCTCCTGAGTTTTTAATCTTAGCCATTCTGACTGGTGTGAGGTGGAATCTCAGGTTTCTTTTGATTTGCATTTCCCTGATGACTAATGATCTTGATCATCTCTTAAGGTGTTTCTCAGCCATCCGAATTTCTTCCATGAAAATCTTCAGCTTTATCAGAAAATGTTTGCAATTCTACTTTCAATCAACTTAGATATATTTTATGCTTATGATTATATGTGTATAATTTTATATGATAATCTTCAATTTTAACATGTTATTCTATATTTTTCTACAATTTTATCAGAAATCTTTTTCATTCAATTCATCAATTCTATAACATGGTTCTACTTTGTTATTTAATTAATTTAGCAATGATTTTAATGTCTCAAAATTTCTCACTAATTTTATATGAATATTGTAAATTTTGACTTGTTTTTCTATATATTTCTTCAATTTTATCTGAAATATTTTCCATGTAAATCTTCAATTTTATTATAAAATATTTTTACATCCTTTTTCAAGGAAAAAATGAAAAAGCAAAGAACAGAACACAAAGTTTGTCTGTTCTGAATTATCAAGCAGTCATCAATAACTGCACTCCCCAGAACCATGGGATATTAAATAAAATTTGGAATGCTAAGAATAAGATACCATACCTTGAAGTTCCGAGGAGTTTCCCAAATAACACAACTTTGTCATTGTCCTTGGTTTACTAAGTGAAAATCATGGTAAACCCTAATGATAAAAGAACCACAACCTTTAAATAAAGACGCATAAAACTCCATCTCAAAGTTTGTGGAAAACTGTGTTCCATCTGGCTAGCTTTTACACTGTTAGAACAGTCTGCATGAGTGCTTTAGAAGAAAAAAACCTTACCCATGTTCTTACACAGTGATGGAAACCACATGCTATGACACTTCCTTTACAGTCAAGAGCTTCTCACTGTTGCTATGGTTATACAACTATTATGAGGTAAACATCCACATTCTTAGTGTGTTTGAGACCTTATTATCCTGAGGGATTTAGATGTTTGGTACTCAAATTGTAGTTAAAGGGTCAAGGATAGGGAGTTCATAGGTCATAAGATTGAACCTATTATAATTTTGCTCATGGTGATGGTGTAGTGTAAGAACCGAAAGAAAAACGGGGTGCTTCTGCACCCCATGCCTCAGAAACCGGCACACCCCAAAACACTCACGAGAGACAGACCTGATGCAATTTCGCAAGAGGATTTTAATTTCCAGAGCTCTGGGGGGTTGCAGTTTCCCCAGCAAGGTGAAGAAGTAAAACCCGCCGAGGACTGGCTTGCCTTGCCTTTTATAGACTTATAACAGAACCCACCTACCACAAGCTTCTAAGCCAATCAGTTCAATCCATCCGAACTTGCGCTCTCTGACAACCTACCAGCCTCTCACAGAGGCTGGAAGAACTAGTTAAGTCATTTCCACTTACGTGGCCGCCACGCAGTGTCGCGCCCACCCTCCCCCACTGGCCTTGTGGATTCAAGTGCCCCCCACGTGCCCAGGCATGGGGGATTCCTAGCTTATAACCTTATCCTTTCAGTAGCATTTCCTCCTATGTTTACACAAATAGATTGCTAGCAGCCATAGTCCAAAAATCTTCTTTTGAAGTATACAACAATCATTGGAAAGACAAAAATCTTTCCAGTGCTTAGAGATTAATTGAAAGTGAAAGTGAAATCCCAAATGAGATGACAAGGCCACCTTTCAATCCATCCAAATCTCAGGAAGTAGCTCCAAAGAGAACAAGGGAAGAATATGAGGGACAGAAAATGAGCAATACTGTGGAATGCTGACTTCTGGGCAGGAATATGGGCACTTAGTTCATGAATTCACAGCAACTGTGATCATCTAGATATCCATATAATATAAGCAGGCCAGAATTATGCAAATAATTAAGGGGATGTGTTCTCCATGCTCCACCTATTAGGAGGTAAAGAGGCAGTTGGAAGCTGTTTGGAGGAGGGTTATAACTAATGAGCAGTTTTTCTGTCTTCTAGTGGATAGACTCATGTCCAGGTTCACATGGTCAGCTTTAATTGAACTTAGTGAATTACCACAAAGGAAAGATGACATGAAAATTGGGGGATGCATATAAAAGGGAAAATAAATGGTGTTTAACAAAGTAAATTGCAGAAAGTTAAGATTGTATTTAAGATCATATGTAGGCACGTGAATTTATTTGGGGTCTAACAATTGCCGAGTGTTAAGACCCAGAACCATGGCTTCTTGTTTCTGTCTCTGGCATGGAACCATCCTCTGCCACAGTGGGTCATATCTAAGTGTTACACAGATGTAGCTACCCATTCAAGTGTGCAGAGAGGACAGATATAGCACATGTAGGACCACCTCTGCTGCTCAGAGAAAACAGCCAGAACCCCTGAGGAGCCAAGAGTTTAGCACCAGCCTGGGACAGGAGACTTCCCATTTCCTTTTGTACCTTGACCTGATAGGGCCCAGAACTACATAGCCACATAGGACCACAAGTGAGGTGATCTCCCAGGAGTATGTATGTAGCCGCCAGCAGCCACTCTGAACTGGGTCCTGGAAGGGAAGCAGAGGGATGGATGGGGAGGCGGCAAGAAAGAATGAAGACCAGGATGATAGTTTTTCTGATCAAGGCCCCAAGTTTAATGGAGGTCACATAATATAACAGGCTGAGAAAACCCTTCCTCCCAGATTCCAGGCTGAATTCCAGGAACTAGTCCTGCTGTTTGCTGGGCATTGGCTCCACTGTTCAGGCAGCTGGGCAGGTCACCTGCTCAATTCAGGAATTCTTTGTCCTGGAGGACCTTCACCTTCACTCTGAGCACTCCATCCTAGTTGGAGCCGTATTCTGAATAGCACAGGAATCCCCACTCATCAAAAGCTGGAGGAAGTTCACCTTGACCAATGTCAAGTTCCTACCATGTGGCAAGACACCCCAATATGGCTCTGTACATTTCCTCCCCTTTTATTAATTTGAAAATGTGGAGGTAGAAAACAAGTGGGTAAACATCTCTGTCTAAAGATGGTGGGCCTTCCCCAGGGAGGGAAATAATTGACTGTAATTCCTCTTAAATATTGTATGATGTCTTTTGCAGAGGAAGGGTAATCGGCTCCCTTATTATTTTAAGGACAGCCTCTTGATGTCAACCCTTATGCAATTAGGTGTACTTTCTGGGGACTCAGAGGCAGAAATTCACTTCCCTATGTGGTGCTTTGCCTTGCACCTCTCACTGGTGCCCATGTTTGCTTGATTAGCAAACACACATAGCTCTGAGTTCTATGTGGCTACCTTTTTGGAGGTCCACTTGTTTAAGTTTGAAGCCAGGGGTTCTGCAAGTTTCTTTAAGTGACTTGCAATCCTTCTATCCAGGTGAGCTAGGGTGGAGACAGCCAGTCTGCTTAACAAACAAGGTCAAGAGTTAAAGGTAGAACAGGATTAACTTGTCTGTGGATTTTCCTGAGGTATCCAATTCAGTTGCAAATTAGCAACTTAAAAGACACAAGGCCTTCATTCCCAGTGTGGGGGAAGTCAACAATTGAGACCTTTCCCTTTGTTTTTTCCACTATACAAGCTGGATAATAAGATTTCTAGCCATTTTTCAGTAATTGGAATCATACTTACTAGAAGCTGCAGGATCTGTGTCCAGCTGATGAACCAATCTTTCTGACAGCCATCGGCCTCTGTCCTCTTTTTGTGAAAAACCACAAACAGAATCTCTTCCCCGAATTAAAACAGGGTCTGGACCATTCCATGTATTGGTTAAAGGGTCCCGCCACTTAACCATGGTGTAAGAATTGGAAGTGACCGGATGCCAATGGCGATCTGCTGCAGACTGACCTTTAGCATCAGTTTGAAAAAAAAAATCAAAACAAACAAGACAAAGGCAAGATGTACATTTGGTGATCTTGGAGGGTATAATTTTCCATTTTTTTTTTTGTTTTTAAAAGCCAATTTTTAAGAGTGCAATGTGCATGTTCAACAATCCCTTGTCCCATTGGGTTATAAGGAATGCCAGTTTTATGTTCAATACCAAATTCTTTACAAAATGAGATAAGGTTGTTGCCAGTGTAAGCTGGTCCATTGTCCGTCTTAATGACTTTAGGCAATCCCATAGTATTAAATGCTTTTAAACAATGATCAATTACATTTCTAGAGGCTTCTCCTGTACGTAGAGAAGCAGAAAGAAATCCTGAACAAGTATCAATGCAAACATGTATATATTTTAATTTTCCAAATTTTGCGTAGTGAGTTATATCCATTTGACAGATAGGATTGGGCATAAGACCTCCTGTATTAACTCCTAAATGGGGAACTGAAGATAAGGTAAGGCAGTTAGGGCACTGTTTCACAATCATTCTTGCTTGCTTCTTAGTGATCTTATGTCTGAGCCTTAAGGTATGGCTTGAAAGATGAAACTTATTATGATCACTCTTGGCCAGTTCAATAGGATCTGAAATTAAAGCTTCTCCTATTAGAGCCTTATCAATGCAATCATTTCCTCGAGCCAAAGGTCCAAGAAGACTGGAGTGAGCTCATATATGGCCAATATAAAAGGCATTTTTTTCTAGCAAAAATGAATATTTTGCAATTGTGAAAACAAAGATCCTGCTGGTATTAAAATTAAATGTGCCACAGGTTTCTAATAAGTGGACAGATTCTGCAACATACAAACTGTCCATAAAAAGATTAAAAGTACTATTTACAGATTGAAAAACACTTAATACTGCAGTCAGCTCTGCTAACTGAGCTGAGAGCCCAGGTGTTTCTATAACCACCTGTTGATTATTAATTAAGTATCCAGCTCTTCCTTTAGAGGAGCCATATGTGAAAATTAAAAGAGCATTATGCAGCAGCAGCTGTAAAGATGTCATTTTAGGAAATACAACCTCATGCATTTTTTAAAACTTTGTTAACTTATCTTGAGGATAAAGGTTATCTATAGCTCCTTCAAATCCTATTTGAGCAAGCAACCAATCTGTGCTATGCTGCTTCAGCCAGGTATCTTGATCTACGTTAAAGGGCTGAATAATGATATCTGGTTCTTTACCAAAATAAGTTAATGCCTGCTTCCTTCCAAGCACAATTATCTGAGCTACTGCCTCATAATATGGCAGGATATTACGTTTAGGAGACATCCTCAAATGAATCCACATTGCCATAATAATCCTGTGGGCAAATGAGCCATATTAAAAATTAAAAGATGTAAGGGTAAAGAGTAATCTATATAGGTAACAAATTGGTTCTCAATAGCTTTCTCCACTTGCTGTAAGGCCAAAAACCCTTGTGGGGTTAAGGACCTTGGGGATGTAGGATTAGCATCTCCTTTTAAAATATCAAATAAAGGTCATAATTATCCTGTAGTAAGCTTTAAATAGGGGTGAAGCCAATTAATATCACCTAGCAAACTTTGAACATCATTTAAAGTTTTCAAATTGTCCCTGCAAATAATTATCTTCTGGGAGAAAATGGCTTGATCTGTAAGTTTGAAACCCAGATAATTGTAAGGATCCTGGGTTTGTACTTTCTCTGGAGCTATCTGTAATCCTTTATCAGCTAGATCCTGTTGCAAATCTTTATAACACAAAAGCAAATCATGAGGATTTTTTTTCCTGCCATCAAAATATCATCTGTGTAATGGATCAAGTAGATCTCTGGCCATTGCTGTCTTACAGGCTGAATGGCCTGTGCCACAAACTTTTGACATAAAGTAGCAATGTTTACCATGCCCTGAGGAAGAACTGTCCTTTGGTATCTTTTCATAGGTTCCATGAAGTTAACAGAAGGAACACTGAAAACAAGTCTTTCACAATCCTCAGTGTGTAAAGGAATAGTAGAGACAATCTTTCAAGTCCACCACTATTTTATAATATCCTCTAGGAATAGCCACTGGAGATGGAAGCCCAGATTGTAAAGTTCCCATGGGCACTATGGTTTCATTAATCTTTCTTAGATCTTGTAACAGTCTCCATTACCAGACTTTTTCTTGATAAAAAATATGGGTGTATTCCATGGTGATCGAGATTCTTTTAAGTGTCCTGCCTCTAATTGCTCCTGCACTGGCGAAAAGGCAATTTCTAATTTTACTTTAGATAAAGACCACTGATCAACCCACACTGGATTATCATTAAGCAATTGAATTTTATCAGCATGGGATGCAGGCAAGATAGTGGCCATTATGGAAAATGCCCCAAACCTCTAGTGTCAGAGAGAGGCTTAGTACTTTCAAACTTTTCAATGCCTTGTCCTTCTTTTCCTAGCCCCTGACCAGGCAAAAATGCTGGTTCTAGCATTTGCTTAGCCACTACTTCATTAGGACTACACATTATGAGGCCCATCTGTGACAAGAGATCTCTTCCCCAAAGGGTAGTGGGCAAATTTGGCATAACATAAGGCTGGATTTGTCCTGAATTTCCTTCTTCATCTTCCCAAGTTAGAAGTTTAATGCTTTGCTTAGGATTATTAGCATGACCAATCCCTTGGAGGTGAGTGAGCGTTTCCAACAAAGGCCAAGTTGACAGCCAATCTTGTCCCCTAATATTTGTCACATCAGTTCCAGTATCTATTAATCCTTCAAAGCTTTTCCCCTCAATTGTTAATTTAAGGTTAGGTCTCTTATTAGTAATAGACTGAACCCAATACACACCAGAGGAACCAAAGCCACTCTGTCCTCTCCTACTCTTAATGAATTTGGAAGGTAGTGGATATAAGGGAACCAAGACAAGTTGAACGATTCTTTGATTAGCAGGTACAGTTATAACACCATGAGGGGAGGCAGCCATAATTTTAATTTCTCCCTCATAATCATTATCTATGACACCTGGAAAAATCTGCAGCCCCTTTATAATAGTACCATTTCATCCTAGAAGCAATCCCCAAGTTTCTGCAGGAAAGATCCAAAGACTCCTGTAGGCAGTCTGAACCCCCATTTCTGGAGTTAATACGGCATTGGAGCTTGAACACATGTCCAATCCTGTGCTTCCTGGTGTTGCCCTGATAAGTTCAAGGATAGATTTTCCTGGCTTGGCAGCAGCTTCATGGCCCCATAAGCTGCTTGCTGTGGTTGTCTGGGGGCCTGAGGCTGGCCCTTCTGCCCGTTTCCCGACAAGGTACGGCCCTGCGTATCAGTCTTAGACTTACAATCTCTAGCCCAGTGATTACCCCTCCTACATCTAGAACATACTTCTGGGGTACAATTTGATTGCCTGCTTATAGCGCCTCTGTTCTTAGGGTAATCACTTTTAAAATGACCCAGAGCTCCTCATGTAAAACACCTTTTATTCCTGCGTTTTTGTGAAAGTATCCCCTGTATGGTGGTCCCTTACAAGGCTGCAGCCATGGCTAGACCCTGATTGTACGAGGGCCCAATTTTGGAACAAAGGCAAATATAACCAGCTAAGTCTGTCTTTCCCCTATGAGGTCTAATGGCTTCATGGCAAGCTGCATTAGCATTCTCATAAGCCAACTGGGTGACTAATGGATTTTCTGCCTGAAAATCTCCAAAAATTCTACTAGCTGTTTTCAATAGCCTATCCACAAAATCCTGAAAGTTCATCAGGAGCCTGTCTGATGCCAGTTAAACTTCCACTAAGATCCCCTTTTGTTGGTAACTAATTCCACACATGGTGGGCAGCCATTGCAACCTACATGTACACTCCAATAGGAAACCCAATCTGATTAGTATTTCCTTCATATAGACTTTCTCCCAGTAGCATTTCAATATTCCAATCTGGATCTCCTGCCTGAGCATTCATAGTGGAGTTCTCTTACTAGCTTCACACGATTCAGAATTCCAAAGCAAGAAATCTCCTCCTGACAAAGTAGCCTTACATAGAGTCCTCCACTCCTGTGGAGTTAAATTTGACTCCATCATGGTATCCAGCAAGGCTTGTGTAAAAGGAGCTGTAGGGCCATACTGTGCCACAGCTGCCTTTAATTCTTTTATCACTTTGAACTCCAATGTCTGATATTGTCTAACCCTATTCTCCTGGTCTCTGATCTCAAGGACAGGGAAGGCCATCAGGTCAGATGTATCCTGTCCTTCTCCACAAGCCTGACTTACAGCTCTTTCTAATGGTGATTGGTGCATCTCAAGATCATTGTTTTCTCTAATACTTGATACCCTTTTGGGCTCCTGTAACTCATTAGTCAACTTCTGTAACACAATCTCAAATTCCAATTTTTGTAGTTGCATATCCCTCTGGATATCATCTCCTAAGACAGAGGTCATAGGTAGAGCAGAAGGTGCATTAGGAGGCCAATCCTCACCATGACATTTGGCAGCTCCTTCCCCTAGATGAGCTTCCTTCTCTAATGTTAACTCATCAGTAGTATCTCTATATATATTTTTTAAATTTAGGGTTGAGAGGGCCCTTTTCTGAGGAAGTCTTCTCTGACAGGCCTTTTTTTTTGAGATTCCTAAAGTTCTCCCTGTATGATATCTAATTCCTTCAAGGCCCCTTCACCAATAGCATCCTTTATAAGCATCCAGAGACAGAGGTTAATACTATTTGCCTTGGTAGCCTTTAGCATGTTGCCAATTCTTTCCCAGGTTCTCTCATCTAAAGATCTTTTTTCTTGGACCCATGGGCAGCAAGAATCTACCCAATCTAAAAAAATCTTCTAACCTTTTTTCTTCAAACCCAATCCCTTTCGCCTGAAGCAGCTCTTGAAGGCTGCGGACAAAAGCTTGCCTAGAATGTTCCTGCCCCATATTCCACTGTCCACCCTAAGTGAATTAAGTGTTGGGTTAACACTATTCCACTTAGCTGTATCTTTCTGCACCCACAACAACAGTTTCAAAAAGATAAATTTTACACTAGCGCTAGTATTTAAGTCTTGTGGTTGCTCACTGTGCAGGATACCCTCTTTTTCCTTTTTCTGTGAAGCTTCACGAAGACAGGGTCACCCCAGAAGATCTTCCCTTATCCAGCCTCTTGTTTGGGCACCATTCTGTAGCCGCCAGCAGCTACTCTTAACTGGGTCCTGGAAGGGAAGCAGAGGGATGGATGGGGAGGCAGCGAGAAAGAATGGAGGCCAGGATGATAGTTTTTTCTGATTGAGGCCCCAAGTTTAATGGAGGTCACATAATATAACAGGTTGGACAAACCCCTCCTCCCAGACTCCAGGCTGAATTCCAGGAACTGGTCACGCTGTTTGCTGGGCATTGGCTTCACTGTTCAGGCAGCTGGGCAGGTCACCTGCTTAATTCAGAAATTCTTAGTCCTGGAGGACCTTCACCTTCACTCTGAGCACTCCACCCTGGAATAGCACAGGAATCTCCGCTCAACTAAAGCTGGAGGAAGATCACCTTGACCAATGTCAAGTTCCTACCATGTGGCAAGACACCCCAATATGGCTCTGTACATATGTACATACCTGTCTCCACAGAAAAACAGGACTCTCAGGAGCACAGATACAGAAGCTATATGATCGGTAAGCCACATTCAGAGACAGCAACACCACCTAACACAAGAAATTACCTGAGAGCAATGGCAAATGCAAGAAAATTGCCAATAGCAACCAAGGCAACAAGGGCAAGAAAGTAATTTTCCAACCAATCCAAAAGAAGGTAACCACACAAACATAAATATAACATCAAAAGTAACAGGAGGCAACAATCACTATGCCTTAATATCTCTTAACACGAATGGTCTCAATTCCCCCCAAAAGGCATAGATTAACAAATATTTTTCTTGTTAATCTTCAATATTATCAGAAAATGTTCATAATTAATTTTTCCAGTAAAGTATTAATGTTTTTTATGTCAAAAATGTTTTTTTTAAGCTTTCTGGCTTTTATTTAATTTATAGGGTAAATGATTCATCATAAAAACAAATATAGAGTTAATAGATATATCCTACTACACATAAATTTGAAATGCTATTTTGCCAAGAAGGATATACAAGTCTTTAGAAACTATTAGTCTCAAATCATGTAGCTTTAAAGCACTTATTTTGAATTAATAGTTACATTATACAAGCTAAAGTATGTTTTTAAATGAACAAGTACATCTCTGTGAGCTGAGGGGTGGAAACGAGGTCTGGGAACATATGCGCAGCAGATCTCAGCAACTGACATAAGCATTTGAGACAAACTTCTCTAGCCCACATATCAACGGGTATAACCAAAAAGTTAACCATAGCCAAATCTTGGTTCTTCATCTTTAAAATCAGGCAGCAGTTCTTTCTTATAAGGTATGCAATGATTAAGTGCATTTTATTTATTTTTTTTAAATTTTATTTTCTATATTCTATGTTTACATTCCAAAGGCTTTCCCCTTTCCCAGTTACCCCCCACCATATGTCCCATAATTTCTCTCCCCCCGCCCCGCTATTCCCCACTCATCCCCCCCCCCACGATTTCTCTGTTCTGGGTCTACAATACTGGATCCAATCTTCACAAGCCCAGGGTCCACTCCTTTCTACTTCTTGGGAGTCATTTGACTTGCTAATTGTGCCTTGAGTATTTAGGGCTTCTGGGCTCATTAATATCCACTTATCAGTGATTGCATTTCATGTGTATTCTTTTGTGATTGGGTTAACTCACTTAGGAGGATATTTTCCAGATCTAACCATTTACCTACAAATTGCATGAGTTCATTATTTTTAATTGCTGAGTAGTACTCCATTGTATAAATATACCATATTTTCTGTATCCATTCCTCTTTTGAGGGATATCTGGGCTCCTTCCAATTTCTGGCTATTATAAACAAGGCTGCTATAAAAATAGTGGAGCATGTGTCTTTATTGTATGCAGAGGAATCCTCTGGGTATATGCCCAAGAGTGGTATGACAGGGTCCTCTGGAAGTGACAGGCCCAATTTTCTGAGGAACCACCACACTGATTTCCAGAGCTGTTTTACCATTTTGCAATCCCACCAACAGTGGAGGAGTGTTCCTCTTTCTCCACATCCTCGCCAGCACTTGTTGTCTCTCGAGTTTTTAGTCTTAGCCATTCTGACTGGAGTGAGGTGGAATCTCAGGGTTGTTTTGATTTGCATTTCCCTGATGACTAATGATGTTGAACATCTCTTAAGGTGTTTCTCGGCCATCCGAATTTCAGCTGGTGAAAATTCTTTGTTTAACTCTGTACCCCATTTTTGATAGGGTTATTTGGTTCTTTGGGGTCTAACTTCTTGAGTTCTTTGTATATATTGGATATTAGCCCTCTGTCGGATGTGGGGTTGGTGAAGATCATTTCCCATTTTGTTGGTTGCTGTTTTGTCCTTCTGACAGTGTCCTTCCCTTACAGAATCTTTGTAATTTTATGAGGTCCCATTTGTCAATTCTTGATCTTAGAGCATAAGCTATTGATGTTCTGTTCAGGAACTTTACCCCTGTGCCCAAGTCCTCCAGGGTCTTCCCAATTTTCTTTTCTAATAGTTTCAGTGTGTCTGGTTTTATGTGGAGGTCCTTGATCCACTTGGAGTTGATTTTAGTACAAGAAGATAAGAGTGGGTCAATTCCCATTCTTCTGCATGTTGACCTCCAGTTGAACCAGCACCATTTGTTGAAAAGGCTATCTTTATTCCATCAGATGGTTGTGGCTCCTTTATCAAAGATCAAGTGACCATAAGTCTGTGGGTTCATTTCTGGGTCTTCATTCCTATTCCATTGATCTACCTGCCTGTTGCTGTATCAATACCATGCAGTTTTTAACACAATTGCTCTGTAGTACTGCTTGAGGTCAGGGATATTGATTCCCCCAGAAGTCCTTTTATTGTTCAGAATAGTTTTAGCTATCCTGGGTTTTTTGTTGCTCCAGATGAATTTGAGAATTGCTCTTTCTAGATCTATGAAGAATTGATTTGGGATTTTGATGGGGATTGCATTGAATCTGTAGATTGCTTTTGGCAAGATGTCCATTTTTAGTATATTGATCCTGACAATCCAGGAGCAAGAAATATTTTTCCACCTTCTGAGGTCTTCTTCGATTTCTTTCTACAAGGACTTGAAGTTCCTGTCATACAGATCTTTCACTTGTTTGGTTAGAGTTACGCCAAGATACTTTATGTTGTTTGTGGCTATTGTGAAGGGTGTTATTTCCCTAACTTCTTTCTCAGCCTGCTTGTCCTTTGAGTACAAGAAGGCTCCTGATTTGCTTGAGTTAATTTTATAACCAGCCACTTTGCTGAAGTTGTTTATCAGCTGTAGAAGTTCTCTGGTGGAGTTTTTTGGATCTCTTAAGTAGACTATCATATCGTCTGCAAATAATGGTACTTTGACTTCATCCTTTCCAATTTGTATCCCTGTGACTTCTTTATGTTGTCTAATAGCTCTCGCTAGAACTTCAAGTACTATATTGAAAAGATATGGAGAGAGAGGGCAGCCTTGTCTAGTCCCTGATTTTAGTGGGAATGCTTCAAGTTTCTCTCCATTTATTTTGATGTTGGCTACTGGTTTGCTGTAGATTGCTTTTACTATGCTTAGGTATGGGCCTTGAATTCCTGCTCTTTCCAAGACTTTTAGCATGAAAGCATGCTGAATGTCGTCAAATGCTTTTTCAGCATCTAATGAGATGACCATGTGGTTTTTTTTCTTTTAGTTTGTTTATGTAGTGGATTACATTGATGGATTTCCATATATTGAACCATCCCTGCATCCCTGGAATGAAGCCTACTTGATCATGGTGAATGATCGTTTTGATGTGTTCTTGGTTTCAGTTGGCAAGAATTTTATTTAGTATTTTTGCATCAATATTCATAAGAGAAATTGGCCTGTAGTTCTCTTTCTTTGTTGGATCTTTTTGTGGTTTAGGTATCAGCGTAATTGTGGGTTCGAAGAACGAGTTGGGCAGTGTCCCTTCTGTCTCTATTTTGTGGAATAGTTTGAAGAGTATTGGTGTTAAGTCTTCTTTGAAGGTCTGGTAGAATTCTGCACTAAAATTACCTGGTCCCGTACTTTTTTTGGTTGGGAGGCTTTCTATAACCCCTTCTATTTCTTTAGGGGTTATGGGACTGTTTAGCTGATCTACTTGATGCTGATTTAATTTTGGTATTTGGTATCTGTCTAGGAAATTGTCCATTTCCTCTAGATTCTCCAGTTGTTTTGAGTATAGGCCTTTGTAATAGGATCTGATGATCTTTTGAATTTCCTCAGTTTCTGTTGTTATATCCCCCTTTTCATTTCTAATTTTGTTAACTTGGATACTGTCTCTGTGCCCTTTGGTTAGTCTAGCTAAGGGTTTATCTATCTTGTTGATGTTCTCGAAGAACCAGGTCTTAGTTTTGTTGATTCTTTTTATGGTTCTCTTTGTTTCTACTTGATTGATTTCAGCCCTTAGTTTGATGATTTCCTTTCTTCTACTCCTCCTGGGTGAGTTAGCTTCTTTTTGTTCCAGGGCCTTCAGTTGTGCTGTTAAGTTGCTAGTATATGCTCTCTCCAGTTTCTTTTTGGAGGCACTCAGGGCTATGAGTTTTCCTCTTAGCACTGCTTTCATTGTGTCCCAAAGATTTGGGTAGTTTGTACCTTCATTTTCATTGAAGTCTAAAAAGTCTTTGATTTCTTTCTTTATTTTTTCCTTGACCAAGGTGTCATTGAGTAGAGTATTGTTCAGTTTCCATGTGTATGTGGGCTTTCTGTTGTTCTTCTTGCTATTGAAGACCACTTTTACTCCATAGTGATCTGATAGGAGACATGGGATTAGTTCGGTCTTCTTGTATTTGTTGAGGTCTGTCTTGTGACCAATTATATGATCAATTTTTTCCATATGTAAATGGATTTATTTATTTTGTCTATTTGAGTACACTGTAGCTGTCTTCAGACACACCAGAAGAGGGCATTGGATACCATTACAGATGCTTATGAGCCAACATGTGATTGCTGAGATTTGAACTCAGGACCTCTGGAAGGAAATTCAATGCTCTTTACATCTGAGCCATCTCTTCAGCCCCAGGAAGACTCATTTCTTTTTTTTTTTTTTTAATTTTGAGCAAGATTTTTTTTTTAGATTTTTTTATTGGATATATTCTATATTTACAATTCATTTCCCTTTTTCTGGTTCCCCACCCCAAAAGGTCCCACATACCCTTTTCCCTGCCCCTGCTCCCTCATCCACCCCCTCCCACCTTACTGTTCTTGTACTCCCCCACAATGATATTTTGGTCCATTCTAGCACCAGTGTCCACTCCTTTCTTCTTGTGAGACATCACTTGATATGTGATTTATGTCTTTGGTGTTCCAAGTTTCTAGGCTAATATGCAGTTATCAGTGACTGTATACCATGGGTATTCTTTTGAGACTGGGTCACCTCACTTAGTATGACGTACTCCATCTCCATCCATTTCTCTAAGAATTTTATGAATTCATTGTTACTAATGGCTGAAGAGTACTCCATTGTGTATATATATCACATTTTTTGTATCCATTCCTCTGTTGAGGGACATCTGGGTTCTTTCCAGCTTCTGGCTATTATATATAAGGCTGCTATGAACATAGTGGAGCATGTATCCTTATTGCATGCTAGGGAATCTTCTGGGTATATTCCCAGGAGTGGTATGGCTGGGTCCTCCGGAAATATCATGTCCAGCTTTCTGAGGAACCGCCACACTGATTTCCAGAGTGGTTGTACCAGCTTGCATTCCCACCAGCAGTGGAGGAGTGTTCCTCTTTCTCCACATCCCCGCCAACACCTGATGTCTTCTGAGTTTTTAATCTTAGCCATTCTGACTGGTGTGAGGTGAAATCTCAGGGTTGTTTTAATTTGCATTTCCCTAATGACTAATGATGTTGAACATTTTTTAAGGTGTTTCTCAGCCATCTAAATTTCTTCAGGTGAAAAGTCTCTGTTTAGCTCTGTACCCCATTTTTGGATAGGGTTATTTGGTTCTTTGGTGTCTAACTTCTTGAGTTCTTTGTATATATTGGATATTAGCCCTCTGTCGGATGTGGGGTTGGTGAAGATCATTTCCCACTTTGTTGGTTGCCATTTTGTCCTTCTGAAGGTGTCCTTTGCCTTACAGAAACTTTGTAATTTTATGAGGTCTCATTTGTCAATTCTTGATCTTAGAGCATAAGCTATTGGTGTTCTGTTCAGGAACTTTCCCCTGTGCCCATGTCCTCCAGGGTCTTCCCAAGTTTCTTTTCTAATAGTTTCAGTGTGTCTGCTTTTATGTGGAGGTCCTTGATCCACTTGGAGTTGATGTTAGTACAAGGAAATAAGAGTGGGTCGATTCGCATTCTTCTGCATGTTGACCTCCAGTTGAACCAGCACCATTTCTTGAAGAGGCTATCTTTTTTGCACTGGATGGTTGTGGCTCCTTTATCAAAGATCAAGTGACCAGATGTCTGTGGGTTCATTTCTGGGTCTTCAATCCTATTCCATTGATCTACCTGCCTGTTGCTGTACCAATACCATGCAGTTTTTAACACAATTGCTCTGTAGTACTGCTTAAGGTCAGGGATATTGATTCCCCCAGAAGTCCTTTTATTGTTCAGAATAGTTTTAGCTATCCTGGGTTTTTTGTTGCTCCAGATGAATTTGAGAATTGCTCTTTCTAGATCTATGAAGAATTGATTTGGGATTTTGATGGGGATTGCATTGAATCTGTAGATTGCTTTTGGCAAGATGTCCATTTTTAGTATATTGATCCTGACAATCCAGGAGCAAGAAATATTTTTCCATCTTCTGAGGTCTTCTTCGATTTCTTTCTTCAAGGACTTGAAGTTCCTGTCATACAGATCTTTCGCTTGTTTGGTTAGAGTTACGCCAAGGTACTTTATGTTGTTTGGGGCTATTGTGAAGGGTGTTATTTCCCTAACTTCTTTCTCAGCCTGCTTGTCCTTTGAGTACAAGAAGGCTACTGATTTGCTTGAGTTAATTTTATAACCAGCCACTTTGCTGAAGTTGTTTATCAGCTGTAGAAGTTCTCTGGTGGAGTTTTTGGGTCGCTTAAGTAAACTATCATATCTTCTGCAAATAATGATACTTTGACTTCTTCCTTTCCAATTTGTATTCCTATGACTTCCTTATGTTGTCTAATTGCCCTCGCTAGAACTTCAAGTACTATATTGAAAAGATAGGCAAAGAGAGGGCAGCCTTGTCTAGTCCTTGATTTAGTGGGATTGCTTCGAGTTTCTCTCCATTTATTTTGATGTTGGCTACCAGTTTGCTGTAGATTGCTTTTACTATGTTTAGGTATGGTCCTTGAATTCCTGCTCTTTCCAAGACTTTTAGCATGAAAGGATGCTGAATTTTGTCAAATGTTTTTTCAGCATCTAATGAGATGACCATGTGGTTTTTTTTCTTTTAGTTTGTTTATGTAGTGGATTACATTGATGGATTTCCATATATTGAACCATCCCTGCATCCCTGGGATGAAGCCTACTTGATCATGGTGAATGATCGTTTTGATATGCTCTTGGATTCGGTAGGTAAGAATTTTATTTAGTATTTTTGCATTGATATTCGTAAGAGAAATTGGCCTGGAGTTCTCTTTCTTTGTTGGAACTTTTTGTGGTTTAGGTATCAGCATAATTGTGGTTTCGAAGAATGAGTTGGGCAGTGTCCCTTCTGTCTCTATTTTGTGGAATAGTTTGAAGAGTATTGGTGTTAAGTCTTCTTTGAAGGTCTGGTAGAATTCTGCACTAAAACTACCTGGTCCCGTACTTTTTTTGGTTGGGAGGCTTTCTATAACCCCTTCTATTTCTTTAGGGTTTATGGGACTGTTTAGCTGATCTACTTGATGCTGATTTAATTTTGGTATTTGGTATCTGTCTAGGAAATTGTCCATTTCCTCTAGATTCTCCAGTTGTTTTGAGTATAGGCCTTTGTAATAGGATCTGATGATCTTTTGAATTTCCTCAGTTTCTCTTGTTATACCCCCCTTTTCATTTCTAATTTTGTTAATTTGGATACTGTCTCTGTGCCCTTTGGTTAGTCTAGCTAAGGGTTTATCTATCTTGTTGATTTTCTAGAAGAACCAGCTCTTGGTTTTGTTGATTCTTCCTATGGTTCTCTTTGTTTCCACTTGATTGATTTCAGCCCTTAGTTTGATGATTTCCTCTCTTCTACTCCTCCTGGGTGAGTTAGCTTCTTTTTGTTCCAAGGCCTTCAGGTGTGCTGTTAAGTTGCTAGTGTATGCTCTCTCCAGTTTCTTTTTGGAGGCACTCAGGGCTATGAGATTTCCTCTTAGCACTGCTTTTATTGTGTCCCAAAGATTTGAGTAGGTCCTACCTTCATTTTCATTGAAGTCTAAAAAGTCTTTGATTTCTTTCTTTATTTCTTCTTTGACCAAGGTGTCATTGAGTATTGTTCAGTTTCCATGTGTATGTGGGCTTTCTGTTGTTCTTCTTGCTATTGAAGACCACTTTTACTCCATAGTGATCTGATAGGAGACATGGGATTAGTTTGGTCTTCTTGTATTTGTTGAGGGCTGTCCAGTGACCAATTATATGATCAATTTTTGAGAAGGTACAGCGTGGTGCTGAGAGAAAGTTTTACTCTTTTGCTTTAGGATGGAATGTTATATATATATATATATATATATATATATATATATATATATATATATTAAATCCAATTGGTCCAAAGCTTCAATTAGTTTCACTGTGTCCCTGTTTAGTTTCTGCTTTCCTGATCGGTCCATTGAGGAGAGTGGAGTGTTGAAGTCACCTACAATTATTGAGTTAGGTGCGATGTGTGCTTTAAGCTTTAGTAAAGTTTCTTTTATGAATGAGGGTGCCCTTACATTTGGTGCATAGATGTTCAGTATTGAGAATTCTTCTTGTTGGATTTTCCCTTTGACAAGCAGGAAGTTACCTTCTAATTCTCTTTTGATGACTTTAGGTTGAAAGTCAATTTTATCTGATATTAGAATGGCTACTCTGGCTTGTCCCCTGGGACCATTTGCTTGTAAAACTGTCTTCCAGCCTTTTACTCTAAGGTGGTGTTTGTCTTTGACACTGAGATGTGTTTCCTGTATGCAGCAAAATGTAGGGTCCTGTTTCCATATCCAGTCTGTTAGTCTGTGTCTTTTTATTGGGGAATTGAGTCCATTGATATTAAGAGATATTAAGGAATAATAATTATTACTTCCTGACATTTTGGGCATTATTATTATTATTTTTGTATTTAAGTGGTTTTCTTCTTTTGGGTTGGATGAGATGGGGTTTCTATCTTCTTTCTCCTGGGATTTAGTTTCCCCCCTTGTGTTGGTATTTTTCCCCTATTATCCTTTGTAGGGCTGGGTTTGTATATAAGTATTGTGCAAATTTGGTTTTGTCATGGAATACCTTGGTTTCCCCATCTATGGCAATTGAGAGTTTTGCTGGGTATAGTATTTTTGGCCGAAATTTGTGTTCTCTTAGGGTCTGCATGAGGTCTGCCCAGGATCTTCTAGCTTTCATGGTCTCAGGTGAGAAGTCTGGTGTAATTCTGATAGGTCTTCTTTTATATGTTACTTGGCCTTTTTCTCTTACTGCCTTTAATATTCTTTCTTTGTTTAGTACATTTGGGGTTTGGAGCGGAGCTGTGCACAGAGTAGCGGTTTGGGGCACAGCAGCCGAGCCTGCACTCTGCGCTCTCAGGGTGGACCCCGAACTCCCTGCAGATAGCGCCATCTTCCCTGCAGCTTCCCATCCAGCCGGTGGCAGGGAAGCCAGACCCAGCCAGCTTCCCAGGTGCTCAGACCCAGCCTGCGGAACCAGGTACCCAAGATAGCCTGAGTTTAAGACCTTCGGGGACTCAGGCCTGGAGCAGTAGCTGTGCACAGAGTAGCGTTTTGGGTCACAGCAGAGTTAATCAGATGGCAAAAGGCAAACGTAAGATCATTACTAACAGAAATCAAGGCAGTATGGTGGCATCCGAACCCAGTTCCCTGACAGCAATAAATCTTGGATACCCCGAAACACCAGAAAAACAAGACTCAGATCTAAAATCACTGGTCAGGATGCTGATAGAGGAACATTTAGATAAATTTCTTAAAGTAATACATGAGAAAATAGATCAAAAGCTAGAAGCCCTTACAAGGCAAACACAATTAAATCTTGGATATCTCAACACACCAGAAAAACAAGACTCAGATCTAAAATCACTGGTAAAGATGCAGATTGAGGATCACGTAGATAAATTTCTTAAAGTAATAGAGGAGAAAATAGATCAAAAGCTAGAAGCCCAAACAAGGCAAACACAAAAATCACTTAAAGAAATCCAGGAGAATATAGGGGAAAAATTAATCCCAATAAGGGGGAGAAACAAAAATCACTTAAAGAAATACAAGAGAACAGGGGTCAACAAGTAGAAGTCATAAAAGAGGAAACACAAAAATCCCTTAAAGAATTACAGGAAAACACAAACAAACAATTGAAAGATCTGAGCAAAACCATACAGAATCTAAAAACAGAAGTAAAAACAACTAAGAAATCGCAAAGGGAGACAACGTTGGAGATAGAAAACCTTGGGAAGAAATCAGGAGTCATAGATGCAAATATCAACAATAGAATACAAGAGATAGAAGACAGAATCTCAGATGCTGAAGATACCATAGGAACCATGGATTCAACAATTAAAGAAAATGCAAAATGCAAAAAGCTGGTAAGCCAAAACATTCAGGAAATCCAGGACACAATGAGAAGACCAAACCTAAGGATTATAGGGATAGATGAGAATGAAGATCTACAACTTAAAGGGCCAGCAAATATCTTCTACAAAATTATGGAAGAAAACTTCCCCAACCTAAAGAGAGAGATGCCCATGAATATACAAGAAGCATATAGAACCCCAAATAGACTGGACCAGAACAGAAATACTTCCAGTCACATAATAATCAAAAATGTTTTTGATTCTTTTATACTAGATATATTCAATCACATTTCAAATGTTGTCCCCTTTCCTGGTTCTCCAGGGCCTCCTGAAAATCGCATAAGCAATCTTGCCTCTATGTTGAACAATTTTTCTGTATTATTTTTCCATGATAATCTTCAGTTTTAACATCATTTTCTACATTTTTCATTTTATCAGAAAAATTTTACATGAAAATCTTCAACTTTATCAGAAAATGTTTGTAATTCTATGTTCAATCTACTTAGAAATATTTTATGACTGCCATATTATCCGTATAATTTTACATGATAATCTTCAATTTCATCATGTTATTCTATAAT
Organism: Apodemus agrarius; assembly: GCA_964023405.1. NCBI lineage: Eukaryota > Metazoa > Chordata > Mammalia > Rodentia > Muridae > Apodemus > Apodemus agrarius. The sequence goes on from OZ030010.1 coordinate 107,877,129, forward strand.
TTTCTACAATTTTATCAGAAATATTTTTCATGCAAATCTTTAATTCTATCATAACATGTTTCTACTTTCCTTTTTAATTAATTTAGCAATGATTTTCATGTCTATAAATTTCTCTATTTTTTGATGAATATTCTCAAGTTTGACTTGTTTTTCTTTATATTTATTCAATTATTTCTGAAATATTTTCAATGTAAATCTTCAATTTTATCATAAAATGTTTTTAATTCATTTTTCCAGAAAAAGAGAGAAAAAGAAATGAAAAAATGCAAAGTTTAAAGTGTTTTCTGAATAGTCATGCAGGCATCAATAATTGCACCCCCTAGAACCATGGGCTATTAAATAAAAATTGCAATGCTAAGAATAAGATACCACACCTTGAAATTCCAAGGAGTTTCCCAAATAACACAACTTTGTTATGGTCCTTGATTAACTGAAACTCATGGAAAACCCTAATGATAAAGACAACACACTCTTTAACTAAAGACACAGAAAAATGCATCTCAAAGTTCCTAGAAAACTATATTCCATCTGGCTAGCTTTTACACTGTTATAACAGTCTGCATGCGTGCTTTACAAGAAAAAACCTTACCCATGTTCTTACACAGTGATGGAAACCGCATGTTATGACACTGCCTTTACAGTCAAGAGTTTCTCACTCTTGCTATGATTATACAACTATTATGAGATAAACATCTACTTTCTTAGTAGGTTTGAGACCTGATTAACATGAGGGCTTTTAATGTTTGGTACTGAAATTGTAGTTAAATCCTCAAGGGTAGAGAGTTCATAGGATAGAAACTATTATAATTTTGCTCATGGCGATGGTGTAGCATTTGCTTCTATGTTTAAGATTACACACATAGATTGTGAAAGGATGAGAATTACAGGCAAAGAATTCCCTGTACCTAACTCTTAAATGGCCCCCAAATGCAGAAGTTTAGCCGGCTCTTTGTTAGCCCACGGATGCACACCTCACACCTGCCTGCAGGGTCCAGCTGTGAGCCGCAGGCCTGCGAAGGTCCCCAGCGTCCTTTCGCCTCTGCAGAGCAGCTGGAGCAAGGGTGAATGCAGCTGGGTCAGCAGGGTCACTGAGGCAGGCTGTGGGGCTTGCGCTGGCCCCATATGTATGTATGTGATCCTGTCCCCTTAACAGTAAATGTGTAACAGGAAATACGTATGTGACTCGGTGTGTGACTGTAACCCCCTAGCAGGAAATGTTTATGTGGTGGCCATGTAAGAGGAAATGACCTAACTAGTTTATATCTTGCTTCTATAGGAAACTGATTGGTTCTCAGAGAGTACAGGCTGGGATAATTTAAACTGATTGGCTTAGGAGCTATGGATTGGTTTGTATTAGGCAGGTTCTGTTATAAGCCTAAAAAAGGTGTCCTTATTCTGCACTTGTGTTGACAGTCTTTTACCCTGCATGGTGTAAGGCTGTGATCCCCAGAGGCTCTGGAATAAAAATCCTCTTGCTGTTGCATCAAGACTGCTTCTCGTGAGTGATTGGGGTGATGCCTTCCAAGGCGTGTGGTGCTAGGGGCATCCCTGTTTTTCTTTTGGGTCTTACATCTTGGTGCATTGGCCGGGAAGAGCGATAACCCCCACACACCCGAGAACCAACTTGGAGGTAAGGGAATCCCCTCTGAAATGTATGTGTGCTGGATGATGTCTTCGTTCTGAGTGTCTGTTCTGTTCTTTTATCGGAATCTGAATCTGAATCTGAATCTCTATCTGAATCTTTATCTGAATCTGTATCCAAATCTGAATCCGAGATGCGTGCTTTTGATATGCAGCTGTCTTCTTGGACAATGACGGCCAGGGGACCATGGTAAGCATATGAGCTAGAGAAGGCTACAAGCTGTGACACTGGGAGATGTCCCAAGTGTGGGAGGAACTCCAGGGATGCCTGGAAGATTCCCATCTGGGTGTCGGGGAGGACACAGTTATTCTACTGAATTGGAGAACTTACACACCCTCCTGGCTGTCTGGTTTTCTGATATGGTTCTGTCTCAGTGGAGACTAATACTTGTCAGCTTTGTCCTGTATGCCTTTGTCTACAGTTTGTCCGTTGGGCGGCTACTGCGGTTTGTTTTCTGTCTGTCTCACTGTTTTGTCAAAGTCTGAGTCTGTAAGCCTGTCTGGGGATCAGAAAGCCTGTCTGGTGTGATAAGTTCGACTGGCAGCCATTGCCAGATTCCAATTCCTCAAGACCGCGGGGGTCTGGAGGAAGCTTTAGGCCCTGGAGAGGGCTGAGTAAGGCTCTTCTCCATCTGTAAACAGCAAGGCAATAATGGCAGGAGCTGAGTTTTGCTGAAATCTGGTTTGGTTCCTGCAGGGGCACCTGATGTCTGGCCCTCTAGGGACAAATTGTATGTTGATTTTCCTTGCTCTGTGTTCTTGAATCTAGAGGTCTGATGGTGGCAGGGTCAGGTTGTCTATGTGGTGATTGTTTTTCTCTGTGTTGTTTTGTATCTTGTCCTGTGTTTTCAGACTTAGATGACTGACGATTTGGACCGACTGAAAAGCTACTCTTTCTCTGGTGCCAAAATCAGGTCATGTGACTCAAGACCACATGTTAGACTCTGTGGTGACAAAATCAGGTCATGTGACTCAAGCCTGCCATGTTAGAACAAAAAGAGACGAAATATTTGAGCCCTGAGGCCCCCTGGTGGGGAAAATGAGTTTTAACAAGACACTCAAGGTGGCAGATATGGGAATTCTGGGTTTAAGTTAAAATCTTGTTTTGAGATTTATATTATAGAAATTGTTATTAAGTTCAAAGCATAAATTCTTATTTGATACAGATTTTATTGTGATACAAAATCAAGGTTTTCATTGGTATAAATACTAAAAATATAAAAGTGCAGGATTTACTCCCAGTTCTTCTTTGCTGTTATTATTATAGATCTGAGATGTTTAGGGCCAAATAAAAATTAATGCTCTGAGTTTATTATTAGGCTGTTTTCTATGTTTTAATCAGAACCAGCTGAAGATAGTTTAACAGACAACAGTGCACATTACTTTACAGAGATAGTTGATTTTTAAAAATGTCAGATGTCCATAGAATTGAATATGATGTTTAATGTTGTAGAGACTAGTCTGATTCTTACAGCTTCCTTTTCTTGAAGAAACAGCATGTGTAGAGTTGCTTCTGTTAGAGAGAGAGAGAGAGAGAGAGAGAGAGAGAGAGAGAGAGAGAGAGAGACAAGATTTCTTCTCTTCATCTACAGACAAACTTAGTGTCTGTAGATTATTATATGGCTTAATAATTTCTGATTCTTTAAGTCTGTCAGATGTTCTTGTGCCAGAAGGCTGAAAACTGATGCTCCAACATTTTAAAGTATAAAATGTTAAGGTGTTTAGCAGCCTCTATCATTTATTTGGCTAAGTCTTAGATGCTGTGTTAGCTGTGTTAAGCTTTCTGTATATTTTCAGTTAATATTGGTCACTCTTGGATTTCTGACCAGGATGAAAACTGTTAGTCTCACAGTCAGCCCAAGCTCTTTAATCTTGAAAAAGTTGATATTGATTTAAATAAATGATTTTAAGGTGACATAAAATTTATTACCAAGATATGAGTCAGGTGTTAATTCTTATAGTCTTTTAAGATAGTACAGATGTCAAAAATTCTGTTTGATTGACTGAGATAATAGATTAAATTTTAGGTCTATCTTATAGTTTATAATTTACAAAATGATAATAGTATGCTCAATTTATATTTAGAGAAGAACACAGAGTGGATCAGGAGAAGATCTGAGGCCACCTATCTTGATTCCACGGTGGCTCTCTCACTAAGGACATATTTCCCAAGAGACTGATTAATCTCTTTGAGACTGTTTTATTTATAATACAGGAACCCAGAAAAGAATACCCCCTCAGATGAAAGGTAAGAGGCACCTGAAGGATGAACACCAGACTCCATTGGCAGGTCTCGAGGGCATGGCAGCCCACAGATTTGATGAAGGTATGTGAGGTTAAGCAGGGACCAGATGAGTCACTGGCAGCCTTTCTAGAGCAGCTCATAGAAGCATTTTGCTATACACTCTATGACCCCAGACTAGAGGGACTTTAATGTAGTTTGCTGAGAAAGTATGTAGAGGGATTTTGTGCAGGTTATTTAGAAGATCTATGGAGAGATTTAGTGTTGCAGGTTGCTAGAAAAGTCTGTAGAGAGATTAAGTGTAGTTTGCTGAGACAGGGAGACAGAGGAGGAAAAAAAGAAAATGACAGAGAAGGAAGTTACATAAAATCCTGGCTAAAAGATAGAAAGGGATCAATGTGCATACTATATGGAGAGAGGCTACTAGGCCAGAGTGTGCCCTAACAAAAGCTGGAAGCAGGAACTCCCAGGTCTTGGGAGAAGTGCCCTAAAATGGCAAAGGTGTTATTCCTGGGTGAAGACAATGACTAGGGGAGATGGGTGTTCTGACCACCTCCCCCAACCCTGGATAACTGAGAAATCCACTCAGTTCTTGATGGACACAGGGGCTTAACACTCAGTTTTCCAACCCAATGGCCCTGTTTCCACAAAAAAGATCTTTGGACCAACAAGCCACTGGCACCAAAATGTGTTCATGGACTACCCAAAGAACAATGGACCTAGGGATGGGAGGGGTAACCCATTCATTTAAGGTCACCCCAGGCTGTTCCTACCCTCTCTGTTGGAGCAGGGCATACTCTCCAAAATGGCGGGGAGGACAGATATACTTCCTGTCCAATGGTCTGCAGCAACTGGCCCAAAAAGAGAGACTGAGCCCTGCTGAAAGTTCCCACAGACAGGAGCAATTTTCTCCATGAAAGACAGAGACAAGCAGGTGCTGCTATGGTGGACAGCACAAATGGCATCTGGGTAGCAGAATCTTTACCCCCTGGCATGTCAATGCAGAAAGTGGAGCTAATTGCCCTTACCAAGACCTTGGAACTTAGAGACAGCAAGAAAATCAACATCCACATGGATAACAGGTATGCCTTTGCCACAGACCACATCCACAGGTGTATATGCCAAGAGGACTGTTCATACCAGAGGAAACCAACAGGAAATCTTAGACCTCTTAGATGCCCTAATGAAGCCAGCGACTGTGAGTATTACCCACTGCCCAGGATGTCAAAAGGGAAAAGACTCAGAGGGCAATAGCCAGCCAGAGCAAATGGCCCCAAAAATGGATATACAGGAGCCTATGCTGGTGGTGTGTCTGCAAGAGACACCCACTGAGAAATGGGACAAAATTAAGAGATAGCCTCACTTATTATATGCTGAAGAAAAAAAGGACTGAGATTGCTAGCCATCCGATCAACTATTACCAAGGATATGTGCATACAAGAAGTTAGAATTATACTCCCCAGAAAGTAAGCCAAGGAGTCACCAGGGCAAATGCACAGATGAACTCATTTAAGGGATTAATAGAACAGTATAAGTTATGCCAGCAAGTGAATGCTTATGCAGCAAAGAGTAAACACGGCAAAAGACCTAGAAGAGAACAGCCTAGAATAGAAGTTTTATAAAAGTTAAGGCATGAAAAAATGGTTATGAATATCTTCTAGCATTTTAGATACTTAATCTAGATGGGCTGAGACTTCCACTAGCAAGCAGGAAACAGCAGCCAGGGTTAGAAGACATTTTCCTGAGTTTCAGAGTGCCCAAGGTAATTGGATCAGACAACGGTTCTGTTTTTGTTTCTAAGGTAAGTCAGAAATTGACAGAGATATTGGGGACTAATTGGACACGTTATTGGATGTACTGTCCCCAGGGCTCAAGACAGCTAGAGAAAATAAACAAAACCCTATGAGAGACCTTAACTAAATTGACCTTGGAGACTGGCTTAGGCTGGGTAGTGCCTCTTCCCTTGTTTCTGAATAGTCCTTGCCATTTTAACCTGATCCCCCGGGAGATCCTCTTTGTTACCCTAATTCCTTTGTCATCCACTGGGTCCTCCCAGGAGGTATACCACAACATGAGATTTGGCTCAAACTGTCTGCCTTAATGCTCCAGGCATGTCAGAGACTCCTCACTGCTTCCAGACAGGTTACTGGATCTGTGAAAGAAGTCTTCAGGAACAGTTGCTGGAACCCTAATGAAAGAGACCCTCACCACATTGACCACAGAGACTGGAGTTAATAATTAGATGGCTCTCATACCCTTTGTGCTCTTCAGGGTTGGGAACACCCCTGGATGGTTTGGACTGGCCCCTATAAATTGCTCTATGGTTGGCCCCCTCTACTGATAGATACTGCCTCTGTATGTGCTGCTTTCCCAGCTTTTGTTCTCTAGGCTCAAGGTGCTCCAGTGGATGAGACATGGAGGTCAGAGAGGCCTATTCAGGAGAAGGAGATCCACAAGTCCCACATTGTTTCAAGTTGGAGATAATGGTCTATGTTAGATGCCACCATGCAGGAAACCTTAAGACTTGTGGAAAGACCCTTATCTTGTGCTCTTGACCACCCTGTTTTCTGCCCTGATAGGACACCTAATGATACTGCTCCTGTTGCTTACAGTTAGACCTTATATAATTAATAGGTAAATTGCCTTTGTCAGGGAACAGGTGAGTGTGGTCCAGATTATGGTACTTAGGCATCAGTATGAGAGCCCTCCAAGCCCAGAGGAGGCTGACCTTTAATTCTCCTAGTTCTAAGATTAGAACTATTAAAAAGACAAGAAGTGGGAAATGAAAGGATGAGAATTACAGGCTAATAATCCCCCATACCTAACTCTTAAATGACCCCAAAAATCAGAAGTTAGTTTGAACACCCCTCCAAACAGCTTCCAACTTCCACTTTGTCCTCCTAAGAGGTAGAGCATGGAGAACACATCCCCTTAATTATTTACATAAATCCTACTGGCTTATCTAATATGGATATCTAGATGATCACCATTGCTGTGAGTTCATAACTCACTTTCCACAGTTTAGAGATTAAGTGACAGTGAAAGGGAAATCCCAAGTGAGACCACAATGCCACCTTTCACACCATCCAAATCTCAGGGAGCAGCACCAAAGAGGACAAGGGAAGAACAATATAAGGGACAGAAAATGAGCAATACTGTGAAATGCTGACTTCTGGACAGGTATATGGGCACTTAGTTCATGAACACACAGCAACAGTGATCATCTGGATATCCATATAAGACAAGCCTGCCAGAATTATGCAAATATTTAAGGGCATGTGTTCTTCATGCTCCACCTGTTAGGAGGACAAAATGGCATTTGGAAGCTGTTTGGATGTGTTTTCTAACAAATGAGCAAGTTTTCTGTGTTTTAGTGGATAGACTCATGTCCAGGTTTACACCTGTAATTGAACATAGTGAATTACCACAAAGGAGAGATGGCATGAAATTTGGGGGGTGGTGTGGGGGGGACATAAGAGGGAAAATAAATGCTGTTAAACAAAGTAAATAGCAGAAAGTTAAGATTCTGTTTAAGAGTGTATGTAAGCATGTGAATTTATTTGGGGGCTAACAATTGCCCAGTGTTAAGAACCAGAACCATGGCTTCTTGTTTCTGACTCTGGCAAGGAACTGTCCTCTGCCAATGTTAGCCACATCCAAGTGCAGCAAAGAGGTAGCTACCCACTCAAGTGTGCATAAAGGACAGATAGCAGAGTTAGGAAGGCCCCTGCTGCTCAGAAAAAACTGCTGGAAGCACTGAGGATCCAAGAGCCTAGGAACAGCCTGGGACAGGAGATTTGCATTTCCTTTTGCACCCAGACCTGATATGGCCACAGAACTACATAGCCAAATACAACCATAAGAGAGCTTGTCTCAAAGGAGTACATACATACCTGTCTTCACAAAGAAAAGAGGACTCCCAGGAGCACAGATACAGAGGCTACATGATAGATAAGCCACCATCAGAGACAGCAACACCACTTAAGACCAGAGTAACCAGATAGCAAAAGGCAAATGCAAGAACATTGCCAACAGAAACCAAGGCAACATGGGACCATCTGAACCAAGTACTCCAAAAATAAGCAAGTCCTTCAATCCCCAACACCCCAGAAAAGCAAGATCTGAATATAAAATCACATTTCAAGATGCTTATAGAAGGTGTCAAGAAAGACATACATAACTCTCTTAAGGAAGTACAGGAAAACATGGGTAAACAGTTACAAGCCCTTAAAAATGAAACACAAAATTCCTGTAAAGAAATACAGGAGAACACGTGTTAACAGGTAGATACCCATAAAAAGGAAACACATAAATTACTTAATGAAATACAAGAGAACATGGGACAACAGACTGGAGCACTTAAAAAGAATATGCAAAAATCATTTAAAGAAATACAGGACAACATGGGTCTACAGTCACTCTAACACAACAAAGGAAACTATACCAGAGAACAACCAAGAAACTAATCTGTCAACAAACCCAAAAGAAGGTAACCACACAAACAAAAAAAAATAACACCAAAAGTAACAGGAGGCAACAGTCACTATTCCTTAATATCTCTTAACCAGAATGGACAAAATTCCCAAAGAAAAAGACATTGACTAACAAGTATTTTTCATGAATGTTTTCAATTTTATCAGAAAAAATGTTTATATTTTGTTTTTACAGTAAAGTAGTAGTATTTTTAGGTCGATGATTTTTTTGGATTCATTTTTTAATTAGAAATATTCTTCATTCACATTACAAATGTTGTCCCCTTTCCTGTTTCTCCAGACTCCACATCATCCCATCAGCCATCTTGTCCCAGTGTCTAACAATTTATCTGTATTATTTTCCAGGATAATCTTCACCTTTACCATGATATTCAATATAGCTGGTCTCACAGGCATACGAAAATACCTGTCTTTCCAGAGAAAACAGGATTTCCAAGAGCACAGATACAGAGGCTACATGATAGATAAGCCACATTCAGAGACAGCAATACCACCCAACATCAGAGATAACCACATAGCAAAATGCAAATGCAAGAATATTGCCAAGATAAACCAAGGCAACATGGGACAATGTGAACCAAGTACTTCAACAACAATCAAGTCCTGGATTCCCCAACACCCCAGAAAAACAAGATCTGAATATAAAATCACATGTCAAGATATTGATAGAATATGTCAAGAATGACATAAATACTCCCTTAAGGAAGTACAGGAGAATGTGAGTCAACAGTTACAAGCCATTAAAAAGGAATCACAAAATTCCCTTAAATAAATACAGGAGAATATGGGTTAACATGTAGAAACCCATAAAAGGGAAATGCAAAAATCACTTAAAGAAATACAGGAGAACATGGGTCAATAGGCAGGAGCCCTTAAAGAGGAAACAAAAAAATTCCCTAAATTATTGCAGGAAAACAGAAACAAACCAGTGTAGGAACTGCACAAACCATCCAGGATCTAAAAACAGAAGTCTTCACAACTAAGAAATAACAAAGGGGGACAACTCTGGAGATAGAAAACCTTGGAAAGAAATCAGGAGTCATAGATGCAAACATCAACAATAGAAACAAGAGATAGGAGAACAAATCTCAGGTACTAAAGATAGCATAAAAGTCACTGAATCAACAGTCAAGGAAAATGCAATATGAAAAAAGCTTGTAACCAAAAAACATGCAGGAAAATCCAGGATAAATTGAGAAGACCAAACCTAAAGATTATAGGTATAGTATAGAGTTAATATTTACAACTAAAAGGGCCTGTAAATATCTTTAACAAAAGAATAGAAGAAATCTGCCCTAATGTAAAGAGAGACAGATAACCACGAACATAAAAGAAGCTGACAGAACTCCAAACAGACAGGACCAGGACAGAAAGTCCTCCCTGCACATAATAATCAAAACACCAAATGCACTAAACAAACAAAGAATATTAAAAGCAATAAGGGAAAAAGATCATGTAACATAAAGGCAGACTTATCAGAATTACACCAGACTTCTCACCATAAACTATGAAAGCTAGAAGATCCTGGGCAGATCTCATACAGACCCAAATAGAACACAAATGCCAGCCCAGACTACTAAACCCAGCAAAAGCCTCAATTACCATGGATGGACAAACCAAGATATTCCACAATAAAACCAAATTTATGAAAGATCTTTCCACATATCCAGCCCTACAAAAGATAATAGGTGGAAAACACCAACACAAGATAGCAAACTATAACCAAGAAAAAGCAAGAAAGTAATCTTCCAACAAAACCAAAACAAGGTAAGCACACAAACATAAAAATAACATCAAAAGTAACAGGAATCAACAATCACTATTCCTTAATATCTCTTAATATGAATGGATTCAATTCACCAATAAAAAGTCAAATATTAACAAATATTTTTCTTGTAATTCTTCAATTTTATCAGAAAAATGTGTATAATTTGTTATTACAGTAAAGTATTAATGTTTTAATGTCAATGGTTTTTTGGCTTCATTTTTTAATTAGATATATTCTTCATTCACATTACAAATATTATCCCCTTTCCTGGTTCTGCAGCCCCACCAAAATCGCATAAGCCATCTTGCCTCTATGTCGAACAATTTATCTGTATTATTTTCCATGATAGTCTTCATTTTTAACACGATATTCAATATTTCTTTAATTTATCAGAAAAATTTTCCATGAAAGTCTTCAGCTTTATCAGAAAATGTTTGTAATTCTACATTCAATCAACATAGTAATATTTTTATGCCTAACATTTTATCTTTATAATTTTACATGATAATCTTCAATTTTATCATGTTATTCTTTATTTTTCTACAATTTTATCAGAAATATTTTTCATGCAAATCTTCAATTCTATCAGAACATGTTTCTACTTTCTTTTTTAATTAACTTAGCAATGATTTTTATGTCTAAAAATTTTCTCTCTAATTTTCGATGAATATTTTCAATTTTGACATGTTTTTCTATTTATATCTTCAATTTTATCAGAAATATTTTACATGTAGTGCATAGACTCATATTCAGGTTCACATGAGCATTAATTGTACTTAGTGAATTACAACAAATGAAAGATAACATGAAATTAAGAGGGACACAATAGAGGCAAAATAAATGGTGTTGAACAAAGTAAATAGCACACAAAGTTAAGATGGTATTTAAGAGTGTAGGTAGGCACATGAATTTATTTGGGGGCTAACAATTGCCAAGTGTTAAGACTCAGAACCATGGCTTCTTGTTTCTGTCTCTGGTGTGGAAGCATCATCTGCCACAGTGGGCCATATCCAAGTGGTGCACAGAGGTAGTTTCCCACTCAGGAGTCCAGAGTGTCCAGATAGCACAGGTAGGAACACCCGTGCTGCTCAGAGATTAGAGCTGGAAGTCCTGAGAACACAAGAGCCTAGGAACAGCCTGTGACTGGAGACTTCCCATTTCCTTCAGCACCCAGAACTGATAGGGCCACAGAACATCATAGACATATACAACCACAAAAGACCTGGTCTCGCAGGAGTAAGGACTAACCTGTCTTCACAGAGAATAAAGGACTCTCAGAAGCACAGAAACAGAGGCTACATGATAGATAAGCCACAGTCAGAGACAGCAACACCACCTAACACCGGAGATAACTAGATAGCAAAAGCAAAGTCATGAACATTGCCAACAGAAACCAAGGCAACACGGGATGTTCTGAACCTAGTACTCCAACAACGAGCAAGTCCTGGATTCCCCAACACTCCAGAAAAGCAAGACCTGAATATAAAATCACAGCTCAAGATGCTGATAGATGTCAAGAAGGACATAAATAACTCCATTAAGGAAGTACAGGAGAACATGAGTCAACACTTACATGCCGTTTAAAAGGAAAAAAAAATTCACTTAAAGAAATATAAAATATGGCATAACAGGTAGAAACCCATAAAAAGGAAACACAAAAATTAATTAAAGAAGTACAGGAGAACATGGGACCACGGGCTAGAGCCCTTAAGAAGGAAAAACAAATATGACTTAAAGAAATACAAGAGAATATGTGTCAACAGGCAGGAGCCCTTGAAGAGAAATTAATAAAAAGTCCCTTAAGTTATTACAGGAAAACAGAGAAAACAAGCAGAAGAAATGCACAAAACCATCCAGGATCTAAAAACAGAAGTAGACATAAATAAGAAATAACAAAGGGAGACAACTCTGAAGATAGAAAATCATGGAAAGAAATCAGGAGTCATAGATGGAAACATCAACAGTAGAATACAAGAGAGAAGAAAGAATTTCAGGTGCTAAAGACACCATAAAATGCATTGACTCCCCAGTCACAGAAAATGCAATATGAAAAATCTTGTAACCCAAAACATGCAGGAAAATCCAGGACAAATTGAGAAGCCCAAACCTAAAGATTATAGGTACATAAGAGAGAGAAAGTTTACAAATTAAATGGCCAGTAAATATCTTCAACAAAAGTGTAGATGAAATATGCCCTAACCTAAGGAGACAGAGATGCCCATGAAAATAAAAGAAGCTGACAGAACTCCAAGCAGACTGGACCAGGACAGAAATTCCACACGGTACATAATAATCAAAACACCAAATGCACTAAATAAAGAAAGAATATTAAAAGCAGTCAGGTAAAAGATCAAGTAACATAAAGGCAGACTTATCAAAATTACACCAGACTTCTCACCAGAAACTATGAAATCTAGAAGATCCTGGGCATATATCAAAGAGACCCAAAGAGAACACAAATACCAGCCCAGACTACTATACCCAGCAAAAGTCTCAATCACCATAGATGGAGAAACCAAGATATTCCATGATAAAACCAAGTTTACACAAGATCTTTCCATACATCCAACTCTACCAAAGATATTTTGGGGAAAGTAGCCAACACAACAAAGTAAACTATACCAAATGAAAAAACAAAAAAGTAATCTTCCATCAAAACCAAAAGAAGGGAAACACACAAACATTAAAATAACAACAAAAGTAACAGGAGAGAACAGTTACTATTACTTAATATCTCTTAACATGAATGGACTCAATTCCCCAATAAAAAGGCATAGACTAACAAATATTTTCTTGTAAATCTTCAATTTTATCAGAAAAACGTTTTTGATTCATTTTTTCCAGTAAAGTAGTATTGTTTTTTTTTATGTCAATTCTTTTTGCTTCTTATTTTTATTAGGTATGTTCATTCACATTTCAAATGTTGTTCCCTTTCCTGGTTCTCCAGCCCCCCCCCCCCCCCGCAAAATCCCATAAGCCATCTTTCCTCCATGTCAAATAATTTATCCATAATATTTTCCCTGATAATCTTCCTTTTTAACATGATTTTCTACATTTCATTTTATCAGAAAAATTTTCCATGAAAATCTTCGACTTTATCAGAAAATGTAATCTATGTTCAATCAACTTAGAAATATTTTTATGCCTACCATTTTATCTGTATAATTTTACATGATAATCTTCAATTTTATCATGTTATTCTATATTTTTCTATAATTTTATCCAAAATATTTTTCACACAAATCTTCAATTCTATCATAACATGTTTCTACCTTCTTTTTAAATTAATTTAGCAATGATTTTCATGTCTAAAAATTTCCCTCTAATTCTGAAGAATATTGTCAAGTTTGATGTGCTTTTGTATATATTTCTTCAATTTTATCAGAAATATTTTAAATGTAAACCTTCAATTTTACCATAAAAAGTTTTTACATCTTTTTTAGAAAAAGAAAGAAAAAGAAATGAAAAGACCCTAAAGTTTAAAGTCTGTTCTGAATTATCAAGCAGGCATCACTAATGAACTGACCCAAACCATGGGCTATTATATAAAACAATCGCAAGGCTAGGAACAAGATATGACACCTTGAAGTTCCTAGGAGTTTTCCAAATAACAAAACTTTGTCATTGTCCTTTGTTAACTAACAGAACCTCATGGAAAACCCTAATGATAAAGGCACTACAACCTTTAACGAAAGACACAGAAACCTCCAACTAAAAGTTCCTTGAAATACATGTTGCATCTGGTTATCTTTTACACTGTTAGAACATTCTACTTGTGTGCTTTAGAAGGAAAAACCTTATCCATGTTCCTACACAGTGATGGAAACCACATGCTATGATACTGCCTTACAGTCAAGAGCTTTTCACTATTGCTTTGGTTATACAACTATTATGAGGTAAACAACCACTTTCTCAGTCGGTTTGAGACCTGATTAACATGAGGGATTTTAAAGTTTGGTACTGAAATTGTAGTTAATGGTTCATGGATAGGGAGTTCATAGGTCATAGGATAGAACCTATTACAATTTTGCTCGTGGTGATGGTGTAGCATTTCCTTCCATTTTGCAGTTTACACACATAGATTGGTAGCAACCTTAGTCCAAAAAGCTTCTGTTGAAGTGTGCAACAATCATTGGAATGACCACAAACTTCCCAGTATTTAGATATTAAGTGACAGTGAAAGTGAAATCCAAAATGAGACCACGATGCCACCTTTCACACCATCCAAATCTCAGGGAGTAGCACCAAAGAGGACAAGGGAAGAACAATATAAACAACAGAAAATGAGCAATACTATGAAATGCTGATTTCTAGACAGGAATATGAGCACTTAGTTCAGTAACTCACAGCAACTGTTATGATTTAGATAACCCTATATGATAAGCTGGCCAGATTTTTGCAAATAATTAAGGGGTTGTGTTCTCCGTGTTCCACTTCTTAGGGGGATGAAGTGGCAGTTGAAAGCTATTTGGAGGGGCATTCTATCTAATTAGCAGGTTTTCGGTATTGTAATGTATAGACTCATATCCAGGTTCACAAGGGGAGCATTAATTGAACTTAGTGAATTACCACAAAGGAATGGTGACATGAAATTCAGGCAGGGGGCACAAAAGAGGGAAAATAAATTGTGTTTAACAAAGTAAATTGCAGAATGTTAAGATTGTATTTAAGAATGTATGTAGGCATGTGAAATTTTTTTGGAGGGGCTAACAATTGCCAAGTGTTAAGAAGCAGAACCATGGCTTCTTGTTTCTGTCTCTGGCGTGGAACCATCTTTTGACACAGTGGGCCATATCGAAGTAGTGCACAGTGTTACCTATCCACTCAGGTGGGCAGGCAGGACAGATGGTATAGGTAGGACCACCCCTGCTGTTCAGAGAAACAGCCGGAAGCCCTGAGGACACAAGAGCCTAGGAACAGCCTGAGAGAGGAGAATTCCCATTTCTTTCTGCACCCAGACCTGATAAGGCCACAGAACTTCATAGCCAAATACTATCACAAGAGAGCTGGTTTCACAGGATTAAGTACATATCCATCTTCACAGAGAAAATAGGACTCCCAGGAGCACAGATACAAAGGCTTCATGATAGATAAGCCACAGTTAGAGACGGTAACACAATCTAATACCAGAGATATCCAGATAGCAAAAGGCAAATGCAAGAACATTACCAACAGAAACCACGGCAAGACGTGACAATCTGAACCAAGTACTCCAACAAGGAGCAAGTCCTGGATTCCCCAACACCCAAGAAAAGCAAGATCTGAATATAAAATCACATGCCAAGATGCTGATAGAAGATGTCAAGGACATAAAAACTCCCTTAAGGAAGTACAGGACAACATGAGTCAACAGTTAGTAGCCCTTAAAAAGGACCCACAAAATTCCCTTAACAAAATCCAGGAGAATATGGGTTAACATGTAGAAATCTATAAAAAGGAAACACAAAATTCCCTTAAAGAAATACAGGAGAACATTAGTCAACAGGCAGGGTCCCTTAAAGAATAAACAAAAAAAAATTTCCTAAATTATTACAGGAAAACAGTAACAAACAAGTGAAGGAACTGCACAAAACCACCCAGGATCTAAAAACAGAAATAGACATACCTAAGAAATAATAAATGGAGATTACTCTGGAAATAGATAACCTTGGAAAGAAATCAGGAGTCATAGATGCAAACATTAGCAATAGAATACAAGAGATAAAAGATCGAATCTCAAGTACTAAAGATAGCATAGAAGACACTGAATCAACAGTCACAGAAAATGCAATAAAAAAAAAAGCTTGTAACAACACATGTAGGAAAATCCAGGACAAATTGAGAAGAACAAACCTAAAGATTATATGTATAGATTAGAGTGAAAATTTACAACATAAATGGCCAGTAAATATCTTCAACAAAGGCATGGAAGAAATCTGCCCTAACCTAAAGAGAGACAGATGCCCATGAATATAAAGGAAGATGACAGAACTCCAAACAGACAGGAATAGGACAGAAAGTCCTTCCAGCACAAAATCAAAACACCAAATGCACTAAACAAAGAAATATTAATGGCAGTAAGGGAAAATGATCATGAAACATGAAGGCAGACTTATCAGAATCACACCAGACTTCTCACCAGAAACTATGAAAGCTAGAAGATCCTCGGCAGATCTCATATAGACCCAAAGAGAACACAAATGCCAGCCCACACTACTATACCCAGCAAAAGCCTCAATCACCATAGATGGAGAAACCAAGATAGTCCATGATAAAACTAAATTTACATAAAATCTTTCCATATATCCAGCCCCACAAAAGACAATAGGTGTAAATGCCAACACATGGAAGAAAACTATACCCAAGGAAAAGCAAAAAGTAATCTTCCAACAAAACCAAAAGAAGGTAAACACACAAACATAAAAATAACATCAAAAGTAGCAGGAGGCAACAATCACTATTCCTTAATATCTCTTAAAATGAATGGACTCCTCTGGTGAGCACCTAGGCTGCGTTCTGCAACCAGCTCGCCGGCCCCTAGACCAGCGGTGTAGCAGCGGGCCTCCATATTGCAACCAGGACACAGCTGGAAAGGCCCAGGCTCTGTGGGACATTCCCGTGCCCTCTGGCGAGCACGGAGGCTGCATTCTGCAACCAGCTCGCCGGCCCCTGGACCAGCGGTAGCAACGGGCCTCTATATTGCAACCAGGACATAGCTGGAAAGGCCCAGGTAAACACCCCTTCCAGGGCTACCCTCACGGGGGATCTGCTAGACTCTCAGAGTTCCTTGCAACCAGGACACAGCTGGAGAAGCCCAGGTAGACAGATTCCAACAGGGGCTACAATCGCATGGGTGGCAGCCAGCTTATGATCCCTTAAAGCAGCAGTCACACATATTCACCAGTAGAGAAACAACAGGTGAGCCCAGCCTCACAGGAGATTCAAACACCAGCCACTGACAACAAGGCCAACTAAAACCAGAAATAACCAGATGGCAAAAGGAAAACGAAGGAACGTTACTAACAAAAATCAAGGCAACATGACAGCATCTGAACACAGTTCTCCAACAACAGGAATCCCTGGATACCCTAAAACACCAGAAAAACAAGACTTGGATATAAAATCACTGGTCAGGATGCTGGTAGCTGAACACATAGAAAAACCTCGTAAAGAAATAGAGGAGAAAATGGATCAAAAGTTAGAAGCCTTTACGAGGCAAATACAAAAATCACTTCAAGAAATGCAGGAGAAGATGGATCAAAGAGAAGAAGACAATAAGGAAGAAAGACAAAAGTCACTTAAAGAACTACAGAAGAATGTGGGCCAACAAGTAGAAGCTATGAAAGAGGAAGCACAAAAATCTATTAAAGAAATACATGAAAACACAATCAAGCAAGCGAAAGATCTGAGCACATCCATCCAGATACTAAAAACAGAAGTAGAAACAACTAAGAAATCACAGAGGGAGACAACATTGGAGATAGAAAACCTGGGGAAGAAATCAGGGGCCATAGACGCAAGTATCAACAATAGAATACAAGAGATAGAAGACAGAATCTCAGAAGCCGAAGATACCATAGGAGCCATCGATTCAACAGTCAAAGAAAATACTAAATGCAAAAAGGTGGTAACCCAAAACATCCAGGAAATCCAAGACACTATGAGAAGACCAAACCTAAGGATTATAGGTATAGACGAGAGTGAAGATTTACAAGTTAAAGGGCCAGCTAATATCTTCTATAAAATTATGGAAGAAAACTTCCCCAACCTAAGGAGAGAGATGCCCATGAATATACAAGAAGCCTATAGAACCCCAAACAGACTGGACCAGAACAGAAATACATCCCGTCACATAATAATCAAAACTCCAAATGTAATAAACAAAGAAAGAATACTAAAGGCAGCAAGAGAAAAAGGCCAAGTAACATATAAAGGAAAACCTATCAGAATAACAACAGACTTCTCACCTGAGACCATGAAAGCTAGAAGATCCTGGGCAGATATCATGCAAACTCTAAGAGAACACAAACTTCAGCCAAAACTACTTTACCCAGCAAAACTCTCAATTGCCATTGATGGAGACATCAAGGTATTCCATGACAAAACCAAATTTGCAAGATATCTCTCCACAAATGCAGCCCTACAAAGGATAATAGGGGGAAAACACCAAGACAAGGACGGAAACTACACCCGGGAAGAAGCAAGATAGAAACCTCCTCTCATCAAACCCAAAAGAGGATAACTTCTCGAATATAAAAAATAAATAAGATAAATAAATATAATTTCAAAAATGTCTGGAGGTAATAATTACTATTCCTTAATATCTCTTAAC
Organism: Apodemus agrarius; assembly: GCA_964023405.1. Taxonomy (NCBI): domain Eukaryota; kingdom Metazoa; phylum Chordata; class Mammalia; order Rodentia; family Muridae; genus Apodemus; species Apodemus agrarius. The sequence goes on from OZ030010.1 coordinate 107,895,584, forward strand.
GTCAATGGACTCAATTCCCCAATAAAAAGACATAGATTAACAGACTGGATACGGAAACAGGACCCTACGTTTTGCTGCATACAGGAAACACATCTCAGTGTTAAAGACAAACACTGCCTTAGAGTAAAAGGCTGGAGGACAATTTTACAAGAAAATGGTCTCAGGAAACAAGCTGGAGTAGCCATTCTAATATCAGATAAAATTGACTTTCAACCTAAAATCATCCAAAGAGACTCAGAAGGTCACTTCTTGCTGGCCAAAGGGAAAATCCACCAGGAAGAGCTCTCAATACTGAACATCTATGCTCCAAATGCAAGGGCACCCTCCTTTGTAAAAGAAACCTTACTAAAGCTTAAAGCACACATTACACCTAACACAATAATTGTGGGTGACTTCAACACCCCACTCTCCTCAATGGACCGATCAGGAAAGCAGAAACTAAACAGGGACACAGTGAAACTAATTGAAACTCTGGACCAATTGGATTTAACAGATATATATATATATATAACATTTCATCCTAAAGCTAAAGAATATACCTTTTTCTCAGCACCGCATGGTACCTTCTCCAAAATAGACCATATAATCGGTCACAAGACAGATGTCAACAAATACAAGAAGATCGAGCTAATCCCATGCCTCCTATCAGATCACCATGGAGTAAGAGTTGTCTTCAATAGCAACAAAAACAACAGAAAGCCCACATACACATGGAAACTGAACAATACTCTACTCAATGACACCTTGGTCAAGGAAGAAATAAAAAAAGAAATCAAAGACTTTTTAGAATTCAATGAAAATGAAGGTACAACCTACCCAAATCTATGGGACACAATGAAAGCAGTGCTAAGAGGAAAACTCATAGCTCTAAGTGCATCCAAAAAGAAACTGGAGAGAGCATACACTAGCAGCTTAAAGGCACACCTTAAAGCCCTGAAAGAAAAACAAGTTAATTCACCCAGGAGGAGTAGAAGACAAGAAATCATCAAACTCAGGGCTGAAATCAATCAAATAGAAACAAAGAGAACCATACAAAGAATCAACAAGACCAGGAGCTGGTTCTTTGAGAAAATCAACAAGATAGATAAACCCTTAGCCAGACTAACCAAAGGACACAGAGACAGTATACAAATTAACAAAATTAGAAATGAAAAGGGAGACATAACAACAGAAACTGAGGAAATTCAAAAGATCATCAGATCCTACTACAAAGGTCTATACTCAAAACAACTGGAGAATCTGGAGGAAATGGACGATTTCCTAGACAGATATCAAATACCAAAATTAAATCAGCATCAAGTAGACCAGCTAAATAGTCCCATAACCCCTAAAGAAATAGAAGGGTTTATAGAAAGCCTCCCAACCAAAAAAAGTACGGGACCAGATGGTTTTAGTGCAGAATTCTACCAGACCTTCAAAGAAGACTTAACACCAATACTCTCCAAACTATTCCACAAAATAGAGACAGAAGGGACACTGCCCAACTCATTCTTCGAAGCCACAATTACGCTAATACCTAAACCACAAAAAGATCCAACAAAGAAAGAGAACTAAAGGCCAATTTCTCTGATGAATATAGATGCAAAAATACTAAATAAAATTCTTGCTAACCGAATCCAAGAGCACATCAAAATGATCATCCACCATGATCAAGTAGGCTTCATCCCAGGGATGCAGGGATGGTTCAATATACGGAAATCCATCAATGTAATCCACTACATAAACAAACTGAAAGAAAAAAACCACATGGTCATCTCATTAGATGCTGAAAAAGCATTCGACAAAATTCAGCATCCTTTCATGCTAAAAGTCTTGGAAAGAGCAGGAATTCAAGGCCCATACCTAAACATGGTAAAAGCAATCTACAGCAAACCAGTAGCCAACATCAAAATAAATGGAGAGAAACTTGAAGCATTCCCACTAAAATCAGGGACTAGACAAGGCTGCCCTCTCTCTCCATATCTTTTCAATATAGTACTTGAAGTTCTAGCAAGAGCAATTAGACAACATAAGGAAGTCAAAGGGATACAAATTGGAAAGGAAGAAGTCAAACTATCATTATTTGCAGACTATATGATAGTTTACCTAAGCGACCAAAAAAACTCCACCAGAGAACTTCTACAGCTGATAAACAACTTCAGCAAAGTGGCAGGTTATAAAATTAACTCAAGCAAGTCAGTGGCCTTCTTGTACTCAAAGGACAAGCAGGCTGAGAAAGAAATTAGGGAAATAACACCCTTCACAATAGCCACAAACAACATAAAGTATCTTGGCGTAACTCTAACCAAACAAGCGAAAGATCTGTACAACAGGAACTTCAAGTCCTTGAAGAAAGAAATCGAAGAAGACCTCAGAAGATGGAAAAATATTTCTTGCTCCTGGATTGGCAGGATCAATATAGTAAAAATGGCCATATTGCCAAAAGCAATATACAGATTCAATGCAATCCCCATCAAAATCCCAACTCAATTCTTCATAGATCTAGAAAGAACAATTCTCAAATTCATCTGGAGCAACAAAAAACCCAGGATAGCTAAAACTATTCTCAACAATAAAGGACTTCTGGGGAAATCAATATCCCTGACCTCAAGCAGTACTACAGAGCAATTGTGTTAAAAACTGCATGGTATTGGTATAGCAACAGGCAAGCAGATCAATGGAATAGGATTGAAGACCCAGAAATTAACCCAAAGACTTATGGTCACTTGATCTTTGATAAAGGAGCCACAACCATCCGATGGAATAAAGATAGCCTTTTCAACAAATGGTGCTGGTTCAACTGGAGGTCAACATGCAGAAGAATGCGAATTGACCCACTCTTATCTCTTTGCTCTAAGATCAACTCCAAGTGGATCAAGGACCTCCACATAAAACCAGACACACTGAAACTATTAGAAAAGAAACTTGGGAAGACCCTGGAGGACTTAGGCACAGGGGAAAAGTTCCTGAACAGAACACCAATAGCGTACGCACTAAGATCAAGAATCGACAAATGGGACCTCATAAAATTACAAAGTTTCTGCAAAGCAAAGGACACTGTCCGAAGGACAAAACGGCAACCAGCAAAGTGGGAAAAGATCTTCACCAACCCCACACCCGAAAGAGGGCTAATATCCAATATATACAAAGAACTCAAGAAGTTAGACCGCAAAGAACCAAATAACCCTATCAAAAAATGGGGCACAGAGCTAAACAAAGAATTTTCACCAGAAGAAATTCGGATGGCCGAGAAACACCTTAAGAGATGTTCAACATCATTAGTCATCAGGGAAATGCAAATCAAAACAACCCTGAGATTCCACCTCACACCAGTCAGAATGGCTAAGATTAAAAACTCAAGAGACAACAAGTGCTGGCGAGGATGTGGAGAAAGAGGAACACTCCTCCACTGTTGGTGGGATTGCAAAATGGTAAAACCACTCTGGAAATCAGTTTGTGGGATCCTCAGAAAATTGGGCATGGCACTCCCAGAGGACCCTGGCATACCACTCCTGGGCATATACCCAGAGGATTCCCCTGCATGCAATAAAGACACATGCTCCACTATGTTTATCGCAGCCTTGTTTATAATAGCCAGAAATTGGAAGGAGCCCAAATATCCCTCAAAGGAGGAATGGATACAGAAAATGTGGTATATTTATACAATGGAATACTACTCAGCAATTAAAAATAATGAATTCATGCAATTTGTAGGTAAATGGTTAGACCTGGAAAATATCATCCTGAGTGAGCTAACGCAATCACAAAAGAATGCACATGAAATGCAATCACTGATAAGTGGATATTAATGAGCCCAGAAGCACTAAATACTCAAGACACAAATAGCAAGTCAAATGATTCCCAAGAAGAAGAAAGGAGAGGACCCTGGGCATGTAAAGATTGCATCCAGTTTAGTAAAGAAACCGAGGGGGGAGGGGGAATGATTGGGGAATAGTTGGGGGGGAGAAGAACTATGGGAACTATGGTGGGTGGGAACTGGGAAAGGGGAAAGCCTTTGAAATGTAAACATAGAATATAGAAAATAAAAATAACTAAAAAAAAAAAGAATCAAGTTTTAGGTCAACAAAAAAAATTTTGTTTAATTCTATTATGATCAAAGTATATATTGTATTATTTAAATCAGCTATGTCGATGTGGTTTGATTTATTTTCTAAATATGATGCATGATGCTAAAAAAAAATGAATGGACTCAAATTCCCCAATAAAAAGGCATAGATTAACAAATATTTTTCTTGTTAATCTTCACTTTTGTCAGAAAAAAGTTTATCATTCTTTTTTCAATAAATAGTAATGTTTTATGCCAAAGATTTTTGATTCTTTTTTATTAGATGTATTATTTAACATTTCAAATGTTGTCCCCTTTCCTGCTCCTCCAGCCCTACCAAAATCACATAAGAAATCTCTCCTCTATATCAAACAATATATCTGTATAATTTTCCATGATGATCTTCATTTTTAACATGTTTTTCCATAATTTTTCCATGAAAATTTTCAATTTTATCAGAAAATGTTTGTAATTCTACTTCCAATTAACTTAGAATATTTATATGCCTACCGTTTTATCTGTATAATTTTACATGATAATCTTCAATTTTATCACGTTATTCTATATTCTTCTACAATTGTATCAGAAATATTTTTCATGAAAAACTTCAATTCTATCATAACATGCTTCTACTTTCTTTTTTAATTAATTTAAAAATGATTTTCATGTCCAAAAATTTCTCTCTAATTTTTGATGAATATTGTCAAGTTTAACATGTTTTTCTATATATTTCTTCAATTTTATCTGAAATATTTTCCATGTAATTCTTCAATTTTATCATAAAATGTTTTTACTTCCTTTTTCAAAAAAAGAAAAAAAAGAAAATAAAAAACACAAAGTTTAAATGTTTTGAATTATCAAGCAGGCATCAATAATTGAACTCCCACGAACAATGGGCTGTTAAATAAAAATCCCAATGCTAAGAATAAGATACCACACCTTGAAGTTCTAAGGAGTTTTACAAAAAACCACAACTTTGTCATTGTCCTTGGTTTACTAACCGAAACTCATGGAAAACCCTAATGATAAAGGTAACACAACCTTTAACCATAGACACAGAAAACACCATCTCAAAGTTCTTAGAAAACTATTTTCCATCTGTCTAGCTTTTACAGAGTTAGAACAGTCTGCATGTGTGCTTTAGGACAAAAAACCTTACCCAGGTTCTTACACAGTGATGGAAACTGCATGCTATGTCACTGCCTTTATACTCAAGAGCTTCTCACTGTTGCTATAATTATACAACTATTATGAGGTAAACATCTACTTTCTTAGTGGGTTTGAGACCTAATCATCATGAGGGATTTTCATGTTTGGTACTCAAATTGTAGTTAAAGGCTCAAGGATAGGGAGCTCATAGGTCATAGGATAGAACCTATTACAATTTTGTCATAGTGATGGTGTAGCATTTCCTTCTATGTGTCTGTTTACACAAAGAGATTGTTAGCAGCCATAGTCCAAAAATCTTCTCTAGAAATATACAACAATCCATTGAAAGACCAAAAACTTTCCAGTGTTTAGAGATTAAGTGACAGTGAAAGTGAAATCCCAAATGAGACCACAATGCCACCTTTCACACCATCCAAATCTCAGGGAGTAGTACCAAAGAGGACAAGTGAGAACAATATCAGGGACAGAAAATGAGCAATACTGTAAAATGCTGACTTCCAGACAGGAATATGGGAAAGCTCATGAATTCACAGCAACAGTGATCATCTAGATTGTTACGACCGTACTTGTCCAGCAAGAAACGACACAACACCGAGGATCCTTCTTAACAGCACTTTATTCAGGAATGCCTTGATGATGAGAAAACGGGGAGCCCCGAGACAAAGGATGGGCTGCCTTATATCCCTGAGCAGTTGCCGCCAAGGTCTTTGTGCCTGGCTCTTGTCACAGGATAGGCTACAAGAGGAATCCCTCATTAACATAGGGCCCAGATAAGAAACTGCTGAGTCAGCATGCCATTAGCACGCCTGTACCAAGTTGTTTGCCAGGATTAGGGCTGGAAACCAGCGCCATCTTGTAATGGTGAGACAATGTGGCTCGCTACAGCTCCCCCTTTTTTATTATATTGATGCCAATCAAACAACTCACTCGCTCCAGGCAATGTATACACTTCTGCACCATCTTTCGCAATGTCGTACCTGGGTGAAGGTAGAGGTCTGATTCCCCTGAGTTGGTAGTGAGGAGTATTGTACAAAGTCTGCTATAGAGCTCATCACTCAAATGAGACCTTGACCAGCTCTCATGTCGTTTTTTAGGGGAAAGGTTTCTAGGACACGCAACCTTCATGCAATCAGACATTCCTTCCAGAGAGAGCTAGACCGGTCATTAGCTACTCTCTGTGCAGTGCTTTGCCTTACAACTCTCAGGAACGGTAGAGTGCGAAAAATCATGTGGACAGAGCCACAGTGCATCTAGTGCGAATACTACAGCCTGTATATCACATTCTCATCATACACTCACCAATTTTTAGGAGGTGATTCCCAAGCAAGGGACTTTCCAGACATGGCACTGGGGTTAATTTTGACTGCTTCTGTCTTAGGTCATCCCCTTGCCACAGCTTGGTCTTACCCGTCCTAGGGTTACCCTATCGCCCACCGGGCCCCATGTCTTAGGTTGATCCAAGCGCTGGGGAGGTTGCCCGTCATTGAATACAGTCAACACAGAAATACCCCTTGCATGTGCCTAAATAGGTCTGGGGGCGAAACCTCCAGTTACGGTTCTAGTGAAGCAAGCCAGGCGGCTGGCTTCTCTCCCTTATTCATGGCAAAAGGGCTTGGTACATCGCAGCTTTATAATTGGTGTGATCCCTCTTAAGGCGACAGAAGCACCATAGGCAAACAAAAGCAGCCAAACACATAAGAGCAGCCATTGCAGCCATGCCCGCCCATTCCTTCACCCAGGAGAATGCTCGAGTAATCCACGATGTGAAGTCTCCCAATGTGACAGGGTCCAGTCTCGTTGCATTAAGTGAGGCTATCTGAAAAACAAGCTGTTTAGTAAGGATTTCACCTTGAATGGTCCAATTCCCTTTCAAATAATCGCTGAGTATTGCCTGCTGTTCTTTTAAAGCAGTAACATTTGCCCGTCTAGGCGTAACACAGAGGCCCTTCAGGGCGTGTACACAAGATAATTTTATCATCTTATGCAGAGCTTCTATCTCTTCTTGTAATACATCCACTCTTTGATTAACCAAAAGAATTCCTGATTCTATATGGGCGTTATAGTTATTTTGAGTTTGCAAGGCCAACGCAGTTTTTTCAATTATAGTATTCACTGTACTGGCTGTTTGTACTTGGTTAGTCATAGCTACGGCAGCCGTAGTTGCAGCCGCAGCAGACACAGCTATAGCGGAGATGATAGCGGCTGTTATGCCAAAATCTCTTTTCTGCCTAAAGATATTGACAATGGGGAATTGGTCTGTATCATCCTCCACAGGCAATGGAACAAACATAGGTAAATGTACTATCAATGCTGTCTCATTGTTGTTCTCACTCCAACACTCTGACAGATAACAATCAACTTGTGAAGAGTTGCAATTAAGACTTATATCACTAATGTTAGTGGCTAATAGGAAAAAGAAAGGAGGTTTCACACAAACCTTAGCGGCATTAAAGCTAGCATCCCTAACTAACTGCTGAATTTTGATATTTTTTAATTGTCCATAGCTTTTACGCAGTGCAGAAATACTACACAAGGAGAAACGCTGATTACCAAATCTGGCGAAAGGGATCAGTGAAGTAAATGCTCCTTGACTGTTAGATAAGACCCAATCAAACCATGGCCAGGCATTTTCCTTTCCTGTTTGATCCCAGGAAAACTTATACTGGCCTAAAGGTGGTGAAAATTCAAAACCAGGAATGATTTCCTTCTCACGATGCTGGGGAGATTGACAAGGTGAGAATTCTGGAGGAAATCCTTGGTATGGATTGCAAGTGGGTAATACTTTTCTCTTAGTAGAGTTAGAGTTACAGTCTCCTGCCCCGGGACCAGTGGGGCGAATACCAGAATGAAGCATGATTAAAGTGGTAAAGTTGAGATCTTGAGAGGTGTCACTATTAATCAAACCATTACTAGAAGAGATACCAGAGGCAATTTTGGAAAGAGCCTGATTGAGGATTCCAGGACTTGTTTGCAAGGTTTGCAAAGGATCCATCCAATTAGCAATGGTCCCATTGCGTAGCCAAATGCATGGCAGAGAACTATTAATGGTAGTGAAACATAGAGTGCCAGCCAAGGAATAATTAGAGGCACTATATTTTTGTGGAGCTTCTCCAGAAGGGATAATACATGGCAAATTATGAGCACAAGAAGTAGAAAAGAATGTTGGAAGAAGGGTAGAATTAGTGTGTATGGGTAAAGGAACTGGCCAAGTTCTAGCTATGGCCCATAAGGTAATCTTATCAGGTGTCACCAGATTCCACAATGCCATCAGCTTCAGTGTTCTCAGGACGATCTTCATCGTGTCGTGGTACTTTCCTTGTCAGCCTCTCAGGTACCCAGATAGGATCAGTCCGATTCTGTGGAAAAACACAAAGCGCTCCCCTAGATCTCGCGATCACGGGATCTGGGCCATTCCATGTGCCAGACAGAATATCTTTCCATTTTACATAATCATTCAGTACACTAGTCTGGCTCATGTGTCGCTCAGCCGCAGAACGGCCATGATCATCCAATATTAAAAAATTTAAAGTAAAAAGAGCAAGTGATATTTGTTCTCTAGGGGTGCGGCCTTCGCCTATTCCCCCTTTTTGTTTTAATAGAATTTCCTTTAGCGTACGATGAGCACGTTCCACAATGCCTTGTCCTTGTGGATTGTAAGGCAATCCAGAAACATGAGACACGTGTAATTGTGCACAAAAGGTTGCAAATGATTGAGCAGTATATGCTGGACCGTTGTCTGTTTTAAGTTGTTCAGGCTTACCCCAGGCAGCCCAGGCTTCTAGGCAATGAGTAACAACATTGCGTGTTTTTTCTCCTGTCATGGGGGTTGCATGTATTACACCAGAACAGGTATCTATTGAAACATGAACATATTTTAGAGTTCCAAAAGATGAAATATGCGTAACATCCATTTGCCAAACCTTAAGTGGTAGTAGCCCACGAGGATTTACTCTGATATGTGGTGGATGGAGGAAAGTAATGCAATTTTGGCAGTCAAGGACTATTTTGCGAGCTTGAGCTCTAGAGAGACCAAATTTTTGTTGGAGAGATTTGGAGGGTAAATGGAATTGTTGATGGAACTGTTGTGCTTGATCAAAGGGTGTTGCTTGAAAGATAAAAAGCTGACGGGTACTATTATCCACTATATTGTTGCCTGCGCACAAAGGCCCAGGAAGGCCTGTGTGTGCTCGGATGTGTTGAACAAAGAACTTGCAATGTCTGGCTAATATAAGTTTCTGCAACTCCTTAAAAAGAAGGCACACCATACTAGATGCCTTTAATAGGTCCCGCAGTTTCAAGCATGCGTACAGCATTAACCACATATGCAGAATCAGAAATAAGATTAAAGGGACCAGAGATATTCTTAAATACTTCAATAACTATTTTGCATTCTACAACTTGAGGAGTATCAGGATGATACTGGAAAAACACTGGATCTTCATTATCAATTACATATGCACCACAACCTGTCTTTGATCCATCTGTAAAAACATTCGGGGCTCCTGCTAAAGGTTGAGAGGAAGTAACTTTTGGAAAAACCACTGGATGTTCTTTATAAAACTGTATTAAAGGGTCCTTGGGATAGTGGTTGTCAATAATACCAGGGAAACTACAGCGAAGTATGGCCCATTCGTCTATTGTAGCACACAATATTTCCACTTGTTGGCTAGTATAGGGAACAATAATACTGTTAGGAGGTTTTCCAAAATATTGAAGACAGTTTTTAACTCCTAGTAAGGCCAAGTCTGCAATAGCAGTAGGATAATGTTCTAATGTTTTAGCAGGAGATATCTTAGGATAAATCCAGAGTAAAGGGCCATTTTGCCATAGTAACGCTGATGGCTGCATAATTGTTTTCATAATACAAAGTAAGATATCTGAAATTGGGTCAATTCTTGTTAGCATAGCTGATGACAACTGCTTTTCTACCTTTTGTAATGCTAACCGGGCTTCATTAGTAAGTGTTCTAGGAGAATCGAGGGCTGAATCTCCCTTCAAGATATTATATAATGGTTGTAGCTCATAGTTAGGAATTTTTAAGTAAGGGCGTATCCAATTAATATCCCCTAATAACTTTTGGAAATCATTTAAAGTATTTAACTTGTCCTTACGAAGTTCCACCTTCTGTGGCCTAATGGACTCAGGTTTAATTTGTGCTCCTAAATAGTCACATATTTGTCCCTTTTGTACCTTCTCTGGAGCAATTTGGAGTCCATGTTGTTGTAACATTTTGACCAATTTTACATAAGCTTCTTCTAATATTGATTGATCCTTAGTACATAATAAAATGTCATCCATATAATGAAAGCATTTAATCTTTGGATATGATATTCGAAGCGGGGCAATAGCTTGACTAACAAATAATTGACACATAGTAGGGCTATTTGCCATTCCTTGAGGTAAAACTACCCATTCATATCTCTGGTCTGGTTCCTCATGATTAATGGATGGAACAGTGAAGGCGAACCTGACACTATCTTGAGGAGCTAAAGGGATGGAAAAGAAGCAATCTTTTATATCAATGCTAATAATTGGCCAATATTGTGGAAGACCAGAGAGCAATGGAAGGCCTCGTTGTACAGGCCCCATAATTTGCATTTGTTGATTAATTGCTCTAAGGTCATGCAATAACCTCCACTTGCCTGATTTCTTTTTAATATCAAAGATAGGAGTATTCCACGGTGATGTGGAGGGTTTAATATGTCCTTGTTCCAGTTGCTCTTCTGCATCTCCAAAAATCTTTGCTGCAGCATCCACCATTCTAGCTACAAAGTCTGAGAATGGCTCTGTAGCCCCTTGAGTAAATTTTGTTAAATTACCAGCTTTAAACTTTCTTTTTGTTACCAATGTAATAATTTTTAATCATGCCTAATAACTTATAAGCCAATATTTTATAGTCAAAATATGCAAAACATATTAAATTTAAGACCAATTAAAAAACCAACTTCCTATGTAAAGTAATGTGAACTGTTGTCTGTTAAAATATTTTCAGTTATTTCTGATTAAAACATAGAAAACACCCTAATAATAAACTCAGAGCCTTATATTTTATTTGGCCCCGAACTCATAGGCTTAAACATCTCAGATCTGTAACAATAATAGCAAAGAATGACTGGGTGTACATCCTGTACTTTTACATTTTTATTATTTATGCCAATGAAAACCTTGATTTTGTATTAAAATAAAATCTCTATCAAATAAGAATCTATGCCTTGAACATAATAACAATCCCTGTAATAGAAATCTCAAAACAAGACTTCAATATCACCGAGACAGATTTTTTGCTTAAATTAAATCTATTATAATAACCTAAACAATTTAAAATAAATGAAATAAACCATCTGTACCAACTTAAATTCAGAATTCCCATATCTGCCACCTTGAGTGTCTTAAGACTTTAGTTTCTCCATCAGAGGGCCTTCAAAGTATCTTGTCTCTTCTTTGTTTTAACTTGGCGGAGAACGACCTTGCAGCCACGGTTGGGCAGCAACTTTCGGCTCAGTGGAAGGTCACAGGTTATCTCAGGTAGATATAATTCAACTCTGAGCAAGGTGCCAGATGTCTTAGGAATGTGGTGAGCTAGTAGTTCCTGGAGGGAGCAAAGCATTAGCTCAAGATTTATGGTTCCTCAGGCTGAGAGCAGAGAAAAGGGAAACAAAAGAACAAGCAGCTCCGTGTCTAAAAGTATCGAGTTGGAGTCTAAGAGAGTAGCTTTTCAGTCAGTCTGAAGTCTAAACACTTTCGTCCGTCTAAGTCCACGAACACAAAACAAGATACAGAATAACACCATATAGACAGTCTGACCCTGCCACCATCAGGCCTCTAGATTTAAGAACATAAAAACAAGGAAAATCAACACACAATTTGATGGCCCTTTTCAAAAGCAGCTTTTGGAACATCAGACAACAAAACAAGAACAGACACACATAGACAAATTGGTGCACCAATGACAATACATAGAGAGGAAAGAACACTTGTATCCAGTACAAAAAACAACTCTATTGGGGTCCATAGAGGAAACAGGACGTCTCCATGTTTCTTCTTGTTCCCAAGAGAGTTTTGAAATTCATTTTTCTTTTCTCATTTTTCCACTGTTCCTTTCTTCTTAACAAATCTTTTTAACTGCTTTATATTCCTTTTCAACTCTAATTTCTTTCCCTTATCAGTATAACTCCTGACTTTGCTTGTGGAGGGTCAGGGTCATACCGGTCATGCCCATAACTCTTCCCTTCACCCTCAGACTCCTCCTCCTCGTCGCTACCAGGCTCCGTGTCATCCCTCAAAGTTATTTCTCTAAGGGAGGGGTAAAGGGATGCCCCCCTCCGCTTTTGTTTTACTTTTCTCCTCTTCATAGGCTGCTTTTCTCCTTCTGAAAGGCTTTCTCGATGTTCCTCAAGTGTTTTCTGTCCCGTTTTAACTGCCTCTGCACATCTCTGATCACTCAAGCAAGCACAAATCATTTTCCATATGGGCTTTGTGCCTGGCTTCAGTTTTTGTCTCTCAGCCTCCCGGTCCAAATCTTGTCCTAACTTTTCCCATGATCCCACTGTTAGTGAGCCAGAGGCCTCAAACCAAGGAGCACAACGATCACACTCAGCAAGAAAAGATGAGAGGGTCCTTTTGTCTATTTTTAACTTGCGTTGTTGAAGTAAGTTTTTAAGGGCTATTACAACCGGACTAGAGGGCGAATTCCCCATGTTGCCTAGCAACCTTATCTCAGGCCACTAGCACCCTTCTCTTGCCCACTTATCTACGTGTGACTGACAGAGTTTAGTCACAGGTACACTCGTGTCCTGGACGATGCCAATTAAGCAAAAAGCAACAGTACAAAACAAGAAAGAAAATAACTGGAATTGCAACTGCGATAGCTTCAGAGCTAAGCAGCAAATCCTACATTGTCACTTCTCCGTGAACCTTATAGTCCCATTTACACCTGGGATCCTTATTATCCTCTCACTCTCGGAGAGCTTTATTACCCCTAATTGCCAGGGAATTGTCTCCTCTTACCCTAGGAGAACTTTATTGTCCCTACTTACCAGGGAGCTTTCCGGTACCGTCCTTCCTGGTGCTGAGAAGTTCTGGATCCACGAGGGTTTTCCCTCGGACTCCCCGTGCGAGCCACCAACTGTTACGACCGTACTTGTCCAGCAAGAAACGACGCAACACCGAGGATCCTTCTTAACAGCACTTTATTCAGGAAAGCCTTGATGATGAGAAAACGGGGAGCCCCGAGACAAAGGATGGGCTGCCTTATATCCCTGAGCAGTTGCCGCCAAGGTCTTTGTGCCTGGCTCTTGTCACAGGATAGGCTACAAGAGGAATCCCTCATTAACATAGGGCCCAGATAAGAAACTGCTGAGTCAGCATGCCATTAGCACGCCTGTACCAAGTTGTTTGCCAGGATTAGGGCTGGAAACCAGCGCCATCTTGTAATGGTGAGACAATGTGGCTCGCTACACTAGATATCCACATAATTTAAGCAGGCCAGAATTATGTAAATAATTAAGGTGATGAGTTCTCTATGCTCCATCTCTTAGGAGGATAAAGGGGCAGTTGTAAGCTGTTTGGAGGGGTGTTCTAACTCATGAGCAGGTTTTCTGTGTTCTAGTGGATAGACTCATGTCCAGGTTCACATGGGCAGCTTTAATTGAACTTAGTGAATTACAACAAAGGAAAGATGACATGAAATTACAAGGGGGGGGGGGGGAAACATAAGAGGGAAAATAAATGGTGTTTAAGAAAGTAAATAGCAGAAAGTTAAGATTGTATTTAAGAGTGTATGTAGGCATGTGATTTTATTTGGGGGCTAACAATTGCCAAGTTTTAAGACCCAGAACCATGGCTTCTTGTTCTTGTCTCTGTCCTGGAACTATCCTCTACCACAGTGGGCCATGTCGAAGTGGTGCACAGAGGTATCTACCCACTCAGGTGTGCAGAGAAGACAGATAACACAGGAAGGACCACCCATCCTGCTCAGAGAAAACAGCCGGAACCCATGAGGACACAAGAGCTGAGGAACAGACTGGGACAGGAGACTTCCCATTTCCTTCTGCATCCAGATCTAATAGGACCCAGAACTACATAGCCAAATATGACCACAAGTGAGGTGATCTCAAGGAGTACATACATACCTGTATTCACAGAGAAAATAGGACTCTCAGTAGCACAGATATAGAAGCTACATGATATGGAAGCCACATTCAGAGGCAGCAACACCACCTAACACCAGAAATAATCAGATAGCAATGACAAATGCAAGAAAATTGCCAATAGAAATCAAGGCAAGAAGGGTTCATCTGAACCAAGTACTCAAACAATGAGCAAGTCCTGGATTCCCCAGCATCCCAGAAAAAAAAAAAAGATCTGAATATAATATAACATCTCAACATGCTGATAGAAGATGTGAAGGACATAAAAGCTCCCTTAAGGAAGTACAGGAGAACATGTGTCAATAGTTACAAGCCCTTAAAAAGATAACACAAAATTGCCTTAAAGAAATACAGGAGACCATGGGTTAACAGGTAGAAACCGCTAAAAAGAAAATGCAAAACTCATTTAAAGAAATACAGTATAACATGGGTCAACAGGCAGAAGCCCTTAAAGAGGAAACAATAAAAAGTCCCTTAAGTTATTACAGAAAAACAGAAACAAGCAAAGGAAATACACAAAACCTTCCAGGATCTAAAAACAGAAGTAGACTCAACTAATAAATAACAAAGTGAGACAACTCTGAAGATAGAAAACCTTGGAAAGAAATCAGGAGTCATAGATGTAAATATCAACAAGAGAATACAAGACATAGAAGAAAGAATCTCAGGTGCCAAAGATATCATAAAAGGCAATGAATCGACAGTCAAAGAAAATGCAATATTAAAAAGTTTTTCAACCAAAAACATGCAGGAAAATCCAGGACAAATTGAAAAGATCATACCTAAAGATTATAGGTACAGAATAGAGTGAAAATTTACAACTTAAAGGACTACTAAATATATTCAAAAATATAGCAGAAATAGGCCCTAACCAAGAGAGAGAGAGAGAGAGAGAGAGAGAGAGAGAGAGAGAGAGAGAGAGAGAGAGAGAGAGATGACCATGAACATAAAAGAATCCGACAGAACTCCAAACAAATTGGACCATGAGAGAAAGTTCTCCTGGCACATAATAATCAAAACAACAGATGCTCTAAACAAAGAAAGAATATTAAAAGCAGTAAGGGGAAAAAGATGATGTAACATAAAGGCAGACATATCATAATTACACCAGACTTCTGACTAGAAACTATGAAAGCTCAAAGATCCTGGGCAGATCTTATACAGACCCAAATAGAACACAAATGCCAGCACAGACTATTATACCCTCAAAAGCTTCAATTGCCATATATGGAGAAACCAAGATATTCTATAATAAAACCAAAGTTGCACAAGATCTTTCCATATATCCTGCCTTACAGAAGATAATACGTAGAAAGCAGCCAAAACAACAAAATAAACTATACACAAGAAAAAGCAAGAAAGTAATCTTCCAAAAAAAAAACAAAAGAAGGAAACCACAAAAACATAAAAAAACATCAAAAGTAACAGGAGGCAACAATCACTATTCCTTAATATCTTAACATGACTAGACGCAATTCCTCCCAAAAAAGGCATAGACTAACATATTTTTTGGTATATCTTCAATTTTATCGGAACAAAATGTTTATATTTTATTTTTCCATAAATAGTAATGTTTTTTATGTCAAAGATTTTTTGATTCTTTTTTATTAGATATATTCATTCACATTTCAAGTGTCCCTGTTCTTGGTTCTCCAGCCCCCCAGAATCCCATAAGCTATCTCGCCTCTATGTCCAACAGTTTATCTGTATTATTTTCCATGATTATCTTCATTTTTAACATGATTTTCTATATTTCTTCATTTTATCAGAAAAATTTTCCAAGAAAATCTTCAACTTTATCGGAAAATGTTTGCAGTTCAACTTTCAATCAACTTAGAAATAATTTTATGCCTAAAATTTTATCTGTATAATTTTATAAAATAGTCTTCAATTTTGTCATGTTATTCTATATTTTTCTATAATTTTATCAGAAATATTTTTCATGCAAATTAAATCTATCATAACATGCTTCTACTTTATTTTTTAATTAATTTAGCAATGATTTGAATGTCTAAAAATATCTCAATAATTTTTATGAATATTGTAAAGTTTGACTTGTTTTTCTATATATTTCTTCAATTTTATCTGAAATATTTTCCATATAAATCTTCAATTTTATCATAAAATATTTTTACATCCTTTTTCATTAAAAAGAAAGAAATAGTAAAGAAAAAATGCAATGTTTAAAGTCTGTTCTGATTTATCAAGCAGGCACCAGTAATTGCAGTCCACAGAACCATGGGCTATTAAATAAAAATCGCAATGCTAAGAATAAGATACCACACCTTGAAGTTCCGAGGAGTTTCCCAAATAACACAACTTTGTCATTTCCTTCGTTTTCTAAGTGAAAATCATGGAAAAATCTGAAGAAATTTGGATGGCTGAGAAGCACCTTAAGAAATGTTCAAGATCATTAGTCATTAGGGAAATGAAAATCAAATCAACCCTGAGATTTCACCTCACACCAGTCAGAAAGGCTAAGATTAAAAACTCAGGAAACAGTAGGTGTTGGCGAGAATGTGGAGAAAGAGGAACACCCCTCCACTGCTGGTGGGATTGCAAGTTGGTACAACAGCTCTGGAAATCAGTCTGGCTGTTCCTCAGAAAACTAGGAATGATTCTTCCGTAGTACCCTGCCATACAACTCCTGGGCATATACCCAGAGGATTCCCCTGCTTGTAATAAGGATACATGCTCCACTATGTCCATGGCAACCTATTTATAATAACCAGAAGCTGGAAACAAGCCAGAATGGAGGAATGCATACAAAAAATGTGGTATATACACACAATGGAGTACTATTCAGCCATTTGAAACAATGAATTCATGAAACTCTTAGAGAAATGAATGGAGCTGGAGAACATCATACTAAGTGATGTAACCCAGACTCAAAAGAATACCCATAGTATGCACTCACAGATAAGTTGATATTAGCCTAGAATCTTGGAACACCCAAGACACAATCCACATACCAAATGATGTCTGAAAAGAAGGAAGGTGAGTCCCCTGATTCTAGAAAGTCCAATGCATCAGTGTAGGGGAATACAAGAACAGGGAAGTGCGAAGGCATGGATGGGGAAACAGGGAAGGGAAAAGAGCATATGGGAATTTTGGAGGGCGGGCAGCCTGTAAAGTGGAAATCATCTGAAATGTAAATAAAGTATGTATCGAATAAAGAAAAAAAGAAAAAAAAACCCTGATGATATACATGGAAAATATTTCTGATAAACTTGAAGATATAAATAGAAAAACATCAAAATTGAAAATATTCATCATAAGTTAGAGAGAAAATTTGTAGACATAAAAGTCATTGCTAAAATAATTAAAAAAGAATTATGTTATGATAGAATTGAAAACTTGCATGAAAAATATTTCTGATAGAATTGTAGAAAAATATAGTATAACATGATAAAATTGAAGAATATCATGTAAAATTATACAGATAAAATTGTAGGCATAATATTTGTAAGTTGATTGAACAAGAATTACAAACATTTTCTGATAAAGTTGAAGACAACATTTGTAATGAGAATGAAGAATATATCTAAATAAAATAAGAAGCCAAAAAATTGTTGACATAAAAATATTAGTAGTTTACTGTAATAACAAATTATACACATTTTTTGATAAAATTGAAATTTTACATGAAAAATACTTGTTAGTCTATGTCATTTTATTCAGGAATTGTGTCCATTCCTTTAAGACATAAAAAGGAATAGTGATTGTTGCCTCCTGTTACTTTTGATGTTATTTTTATGTTTGTGTGGTTACCTACTTTTGGGTTTGTTGGAATATTACTTTCTTGGGTTTTCTCTCATATAGTTTCCTTTGTTGTGTTGGAGTGCCTGTTGACCCAAGTTCTCCTGTATTTCCTTAAGTAATTTTTGTGTTTCCTTTTTAAGGGCTCCAGCCTGTTGTCCCAGTTCTCCTGTATTTCTTTAAGTAATTTTTGTGTTTCCTTTGTATGGGTATCTACCTGTTTACAGATGTTCTCCTGTATTACTTTAAGGGAATTTTGTGTTTCTTTTTAAGGGCTTGTATGTGTTGATTCATGTTCTCCTATACTTCCTTGAGGGAGTTATGTATGTCCTTCTTGACATCTTGTAAAAGAATCTTGAGATGTGGTTTTTATATTCAGATCTTTCTTTTCTGGGGTGTTGGACAATCCAGGACTTGCTCATTGTTGGAGTACTTGGTTTAGATGGTCCCATGTGGTCTTGCTTTCTGTTGGCAATGTTCATGAATTTGCCTTTTGCTATCTCGTTATCTCTGATTTTAGGTGGTATTTTTTCTCTGAATGTGGCTTATATATCATGTAGCTTCTGTATCTGTGCTCCTGGGAGTCCTATTTTCTCTGTGAAGACTGGTATGTACATACTCCTTCAAGACCAGTTATCTTGTGGTTGTATTTGACTATGAAGTTCTGTGGCCCTATCAGGTCTGGGTGAAGAAGGAAATGCAAGTCTCTATTCCCAGGCTATTCCTAGGCTCTTGTGTCCTCAGTGCTTCCAGCTGTTTTCTGTGAGCAACAGGGGTGGTGCTACCTGTGCTATCTGTCCTCTCTGCACACCTGAGTGGGTAGCTACCACTGTACAATACTTGAATATGGCCCACTGTGGCAGAGGATGGTTCCACACCAGAGACAGAAATGAGAAGCTATGGATACTGGTTTCAACACTCGGCAGTTGTTAGCCCCCAAATAAATTCACTCTCATGGAGTCACACTGAAGAGGACAAGGGAGAACAATATAAGGGGAAGAAAATGAGCAATACTGTGAAATGCGAACATCTGGATAGGTATATGGGCAGTTAGCTCATGAATTAACTGTGTCTGTGATTATCTAGATATCCACATAATATAAGCAGGCCAGAAGTATGTAAATAAATAAGGGGATGAGATCCCCATGCTCCACCTCTTATGAGGATAAAGGGGCAGTTGGAAGCTGTTTGGAGGGGGTGTTCTAACTAATGAGCTGTTTTTCTGTGTTCTAGTGGATAGACTCATCTCCAGGTTCACATGGGCAGCTTTAATTGAACTTAGTGAATTACCACAAAGGAAAGATGACAAGAAATTCAGAGGAGCATATAAGAGGAAAAAAATGGTGTTTAACAAAGTAAATAGCAGAAATTTATGATTGTATTTAAGAATGTATGTAGGCATGTGATTTTATTTGGAAGCTAACAATTACCGAGTGTTAAGACCCAGAACCATGGCTTATTGTTTCTGTCTTTGGCGTGGAACAATCCTCTGCCACAGAAGGCCATATCTAAGTGGTGCACAGAAGTAGCTACCCACTCAGGTGTGCAAAGGGGATAGATAGCACCGGTAGGAACACCCATGCTTCTCAGAGAAAACTGCTGGAACCCCTGAGGACACAAGAGCTTAGCAACAGCCTGGGACAGGAGACTTCCCATTTCCTTCTACACCCAGACTTGATATGGCCCAGAACTACATAGACAAATACAACCACAAGTGAGGTTATCTCGCAGGAGTATTTACATACCTGTATTCACAGAGAAAACAGGACTCTCAGTATCACAGATACAGCACCTACATGATATGGAACCCACATTCAGAGACAGCAACACCACCTAACACCAGAGATAATCAGATAGAAATGGCAAATGCAAGAAAATTGCCAATAGAAATCAATGCAACAAGGGACATCTGAACCAAGTACTCCAACAACGTGCAAGTCCTGGATTCCCTAACACCTCAGAAAAGAAGATCTGAATATTATATCACATCTCAAAATGCTGATAGAAGATGACAAGAAGTATATAAAAGTTCCCTTAAGGAAGTACAGGAGAACACGAGTCAACAGTTACAAGCCCTAACAAGAAGTATATAAAAGCTCCCTTTAAGGAAGTACAGGAGAACATGGGTCAACAGTTACAAGCCCTAATAAGGAAACACAAAATTTCCTTAAAGAAATACAGGAGAACATGGGTTAACAGGTAGAAACCCCTAAAAAGGAAACAAAAAATCATTTAAAGAAATAAAGGAGAAATGGGTCATCAGGCAGGAGCCCTTAAAGAGGCAACACTGAAAAGTCCCTTAAGTTATTACAGGAAAACAGAACCAAAAAGCAAAGGAAATGCACAAATCCTTCCAGGATCTAATAACAGAAGAAGACACAAAAAAGAAATAACAAAGGGAGACAACTCTGGAGAGAGGAAACCTTCGAAAGAAATCAGGAGTCGTAGATTCAAACATCATTTGTAGAATACAAGAGATAGAAGAAAAAATCTCAGGTGCTAAAGATACCATGAAAGGCACTGAAAAAAAAAGAAAATGCAATATCCAAAACTGTTGTAACCAAAAACATGCAGGAAAATCCAGGACAAATGGAGGAAACCAAACCTATAGATTATAGGTACAGAATAGAGTGAAAATTTACAACTTAAAGGGCTAGTAAATATGTTCAAAAAATATAGAAGAAATCTGCCCTAACGTAGAGAGAGATACCCATGAACATAAAAACAGAACTCCAAACAGATTGGACCAAGTCAGGAAGTCCTCCTGTCACATAATAATCAGAACAATGAATGCAATAAACAAAGAATGAATATTAAAAGCAGTAAGGGAAAAAGATCATGTAACATAAAAGCAGACATATTAGAATTACACCAGACTTCTCAGCAGAAACTATGAAAGCTAGAAGATCCTGGGCAGATTTTACACAGACCCAAAGAGAACACAAATGGCAGCATAGACTATTATACCCTCAAAAGCTTCAATCAACATATATGGAGAAACCAAGATATTCCATAGTAAAACCAAATTTACACAAGATCTTTCCATATATGCAGCCCTACAAAATATATTAGGTGGAATGTGGCCAACACAATGAAGTATACTATTCCCAAGAAAAATCAAGAAAGTAATCTTCCAACAAAACCAAAGGAAAGGAACCACACAAACCTTAAGATAACATCAAAAATAACAGGAGGCAACAATCACTATTCGTTAATATCTCTTAACATGAATAGTCTAAATTCCCCAATAAAAAGACATAGACTAACAAATATTTTATTTGTACATCTTCAATTTTATCAGAAAAAATGTTTATAATTAATTCTCCATAAATAGTATTGTTTTTATCTCAAAGATTTTTTGATTCTTTTTAAATTAGATATATTCATTCATAATTCAAGTGTTGTCCCCTTTCCTGGATCTCCAGCCCACCCAAATCCCATAAGCTATCTTGCCTCTTTGTCACTTTATCTGTATTATTTTCAATGATAATTTTCATTTTTAACATGATTTCTATATTTCTTCATTTTCTCTGAAAAATATTCCATGAAAATCCTCAACTTTATCAGAAAATGTTTCCAATTCTAATTTCAATCAACTTAGAAATATTTTATGCCTACAACTTTATCTGTATAATTTTACATAGATTGATAACAACCTTAGTCCAAAAAGCTTCTTTTGAAGTGTACAACAATCATTGGAAAGACCAAAAACTTTCCAGTGCTTAGAGATTAAGTGACAGTGAAAGTGAAATCTGAAATAAGACCACAATGCCACCTTTCACACCATCTAAATCTCAAGGCACAGCACCAAAGTGGACACGGGAAGAACAATATAAGGTACAGAAAATGAGCAATACTCTGAAATGCTGAATTCTGGACAGTAATATGGGCACTTAGCTCATGAGCTCACAGCAACTGTGATCAATTAGTTATCCATATAAGATAAGCCAACCAGAATTATGCAAATAATTAAGGGGATGTGTTCTCCATGTTCCACCTCTTAGGAGAGTAAAGTGGAAGTTGGAAGCACTTTGGAGGTTTTTGCTAACTAATGAGAAGGTTTTCTGTGTTCTAGTGGATAGACTCATATCCAGGTTTACATGGGCAGCTTTAGTTAAACATAATGAATTGCCACAAAGATGACATGAAATTCAGGGGGGGGACACATAAGAGAGAAAATAACTGGTGTTTAACAAAGTACATAGCAGAAAATTAAGGTTGTACTTAACAGTTTTTATAGGAATGTGAATTTATTTGGGGGTAATAGTTGCTGAGTTTTAAGCCCCAGCACCATGGCTTCTTGTTTCTCTCTCTGGTGTGGAACCATCCTCTGCCACAGTGGGCCATATCCAAGTGGTGCAGAAGGGTAGCTACCCACTCCGGTGTGCAGAGAAGACAGATAGCACAGGTAGGACCATGCCTGTTGCTCAGAGAAAACAGCCGAAGCCCTGAGGACACAAAAGCCTAGGAACAGCCTGGGACAAGAGACTTCCTTTTCCTTCTGCACCTGTCAAGAGCCATAATGGGACAAGCTAATATTCTAGCAGATGTTCATCCTGAAATGCCTGCCTCAGATTATTATATAATCTGCGACAGGTGAGCCCCCATGCAGCAAGGCTGTAGGGGACTAATTTTAGGAAACTTTCCTGCTATTTACATGCTTTCCCTGTTATTATTATTATAGATTTATAATAACCAATAGCAATAGCACACCCCTTTGGATCAGATCTCTGCAGATCCATGAAGATGTACTGTCTTATAGTGATGCTATGTAGACAAATAGATGAATTAAGTTTTAATGATGATCCAATAAGAATTACTAAAATTATATTAATGATTATTTAGCTCTTTTATAATGGGACTGCTACTAGGTCCTTTTGTATAGTCAAACTGCAATGAGAACTCTGCCAGTCTCCCAAGTGTCACAAGTTAACTGCTTTTAGATGGCAACCAGACTTTCTCCTACTCAGAGCACATTCCAAGAGGTTGTAAAAAAATTAACCTAAGGTCATGAAAAGGGAACTAAGATTTAGTATAGGTGTTAGGACAGAAGATAAAATATTGACTTGGTTTATCTATACTAAACTTCACTTATAACTTAGTTATGATTTTAAACTTTTTACAAACCTGTAGAGAAGACAAATGATAGCTAGATAATTACTCCTAATGTATATGCATGTAAACACTCTCTGTTGTAAACTTCTATTTCAATTTATGACTTGGTATTTTGTGTGAACTTATGATGAAATTTTTAACATGTGATCATGTATTCTGAAAGATGTTTAAGGGCTGAGGACAAAGAGAAGGAGACCAGAAGAATTGAGTGAGAGGAACAGAGCTGAGAGAAGAACTGAACTGAGGAAAACTTTTTATTCAGAAGAGAACAAGATTAGATGGAGAATGCAGAGTGGAATAACTTAGAAAATGTAGATAACATGAAATAACTAAGAGAATAACAATGTGCAGGACGCAGAGGGAAAGAGGAAAAAAGATGTTGCAGAGAGCAAAAGGAGGTGGCAGGCTTCTCCTTACCATAGGACAGAACAGGTCCCATTGTAAGGACAAGGCAGACTGTCTTATTAAGAGAAACAAAGCTTTTATTACAAACATGGATTTAATTCACTTAGCATTGAAAGGGTGAAACTTTTTCTTTCTCGATGCAATAAATATTGTATTCCATTTTTCATCCAGACTGATTGAAATTTTGGTCTTTTGAATGGACTCAATTCCCCAATAAAAAGGCATAGGATGACAAATATTTTTCTCATAAATCTTCGATTTTATCAGAAAAATGTTTATAATTCATTTTTCCAGTAAAGTAATAGTGGTTTTTATGTCAAATATTTTGGTGCTTCCTTTGTTTATTAGATATATTCTTTCTCATTTGAAATGTTGTCCCCTTTCCTGGTTCTCCAGCCCACCTAACATCCCATAATCCATCTCTCCTCTATGTCGAACAATTTATCTGTATTATTTTCCATGATAATCTTCATTTTTAACATGATTTTCTATATTTCTTCATTTTATTAGAAAATTTTTCCATGAAAATCTTCAACTTTATCAGATAATGGTTGTAATTCTACCCTCAATCAAATTAGAAATATTTTTATGCCTACAATTTTATCTGTTTAATTTTACATGATAATCTTCAATTTTATGTTATTCTACATTATTTTAAAATTTTATCAGAAATGTTTTTCATGCAAATCTTCAATTCTATCATAACATGTTTTTACATTATTTTTTAATTAATTTAGCAATGACTTTTATGTCTAAAATTTATCTCTAATTTCTGATGAATATTGTCAATTTTGACATTTCTATATATTTCTATATAATTCTAAAATATTTTCCATGTAAATTTTCATTTTTATCATAAAATGTTTTTACTTCCTTTTTCAAAAAAAGAATGAAAAAGCAAGTAAGAAAAAACACGATTAAATTCTATTCTGAATTATCAACCAGACATCACTAATAGCACTCCACAGAACCATAGCCTTTTAAATAAAAATCGCAATGCTAAGCATAAGATACCACACCTTGAAGTTCCAATGGGTTTCCCTCATAACACAACTTTGTCATTGTCCTTGGTTAACTAACAGACCCTCATGGAAAACTCTAATGATAAAGGCATCATACGCTTTAACTAAAGGCACAGAAAACTCCACCACAAAGTTACTAGTAAACTATCTTTCTTTTCCACTGTTTGAACAGTCTACATGTGTGATTTAGAAGAAAAAAATATTACCCATGTTCTTACACAGTGGTGGAAACCACATGCTGTAACACTGCCATTATAATCAAAAGTTTCTCACTGTTGCTATGAATACAACTATTATCAGGTAGACATTCACTTTCTTAGTGAGTTTGAGAACTGGAAGGATCACAACTTTCCAGTGTTTAGAGATTAAGTGACATTGAAAGTGAAAGCCCAATTGAGTCCACATTACTACCTTTCACACCATCCAAATCTCAGGGAGCAGCACCAAAGAGGACAAGGGAACAACAATATAAGCAATAGAAAATGAGCAATACTATGAAATGTTGAATACTAGAAAGGAATATGGGCACTTAGTTCATGAACTCACAGCAAATGTTATCATCTAGATAACCATATAAGATAAGCTGGGCAGAATTTTGCAAATAACTAAGGGGTTGGGTTCTCCATGGTCCACCTCTTAGGCAGACGAAGTGGCAGTTGAAAGCTGTTTTAAGGGGCATTCTAACTAATGAGCAGGTTTTCTGTGTTCTAGTGGATAGACTCATATCCAGGTTCACATGGGGAGCTTTAATTGAACTTAGTGAATTACCAAAAAAGAAAGGTGACATGAAATTTGGGCAGGGGGCATAAGAGGGAAAATAAATGGTGTTTAAAAAGGAAATAGCAAAACGTTAAAATTGTATTTAACAGTGTATGTAGGCATGTGAATTTATTTGGGGGCTAACAAGTTCCAAGTGTTAAGACCCAGAACCATGGCTTCTTGTTTCTGTCTCTGGCATGGAACCATCCTCTGACACAGTGGGCCATAACCAAGTGGTTCACAGAGGTAGCTACACACTCAAGTGTGCAGAGACGACAGATAGCACAGGTAGGACCACGACTGCTGTTCAGAGAAAACAGCCCACAAGCCCTGAGGAAGATAATATGTGGAATGCGGCCAGCACAACAAAGTAAACTATACCCAGTAAAAAGTAAGAAAGTAATCTTCCAACAAAACCAAAAGAAGGTAATGACACAAACATAATAAAAATATCAAAAGTAACAGAAAGCAATAATCACTCTTCCTTATTATCTCTTAACATGAATAAACTCAATTCCCCCCAAAAAGGCATAGACTAATATTTTTCTTGTAAATCTTCAATTTTATCAGAAAAAATGTTTATAATTCATTTTTCTAGTGAAGTAGTATTGTTTTTATGTCAATTCTTTTTGCTTATTATTATTAGATATATTCATTCACATTTCAAATGTTGTTCCCTTTCGTGTTTCTCCAGCCCCGCCCCCCAAATCCCATAAGCCATCGTGCCTCTATGCTGAACTATTTATCTGTATTATTTTCCATGACAATCTTCACTTCTAACATGATTTTCTAATATTTCTTAATTTTATCAGAAAAATTTTCCATGAAAATCTTCAAATTTACCATAAAATGTTTGTAATCCATGTTCAATCAACTTAGAAACATTTTTATGGCTATCATTTTATCTGTATAATTTTACATGATAATCTTCAATTTTCTCATGTTATTCTATATTTTTCTAAAATTTTATCAGGGATATTTTTCATGCAAATCTTCAATTCTATCATAACATGTTTCTACTTTCTTTTTTTAAATAATTTAGCAATGATTTACATGTCTAAAGATTACTCTCTAATTTTTGATGTATATTCTCAAGTTTGACCTGTTTTTCTGTATATTTCTTCAATTTTCTCTGAAATGTTTTCCATGAAAATCTTCAATTTTATCATAAAATTTTTTACTTCATTTTTCAGAAAAAGAAAGAAAAAGAAATTAAAAAAAAACTCAAAGTTTAAAATTTGTTCAGAATTATCAAGCAGGCATCACTAATGAACTCCCCCAAACTATGGGCTATTAAATAAAAATGGCAATGCTAAGAATAAGATACCACACCTTGAAGTTCCGAGGAGTTTTACAAGTAACAATACTTTATCATTTTCCTTTGTTAACTAACAGAACCTCATGGAAAACCCTAATGATAAAGGCACCACAACCTTTAACTAAAGACACAGAAAACTCCATCTAAAAGTTCCAAGAAAAATGTATTGCATCTGGCTAACTTTTACACTGTTAGAACAGTCTACATGCGTGCTTGAGAAGAAAAAACCTTATGCATGTTCTTACATAGTGATGGAAACAACATGCTATGGCACTGCCTTTAAAGTCAAGAGCTTCTCACTGTTGCTATGGTTATACAACTATTATGAGGTAAACATCCACTTTCTTAGTGGATTTGAGACCTGATTAACATGAGGGATTTTAACTTTCGGTACTGAAATTGTAGTTAAAGCCTCACGGATAGGGAGTTCATAACTCATAGGATAGAACCTGTGATGGTTTGTATATGATTGGCCTAGAAAGTGAACCTATTAGGAGGTGTGGCCTTGTTGGAGTAGGTGTGTCATTGTGGGTGTGGGTTTAAAACCCTCACCCTAGTTTCCTGGAAGTCAGTCTTCCACTAGCAGCCTTCAGATGAAGATATAGAACTCTCAGCTCCTCCTGTACCATGCCTGCCTGGATGCTGCCATGTTTCTGCCTTGATGACAATGGACTGAACCACTGAGCCTATAAGCCAACCTCAATTAAATGTTGTCTTTTATAAAACTTGCATTGGTTATGGTGTCTGATCACAGCAGTGAAACTCAAACTAAGACAGAATTTGGTACCAGAAGAGGGGTATTGCTGTGATAGGCACGACCATGCTTTTGTTCAGAAAATGTGGATTTTTGGACTTTGGATTTGGAAAGCCACGGAATTCTTTAAGTGGGGCTTAATGGGCCAGACTAGTAGGACTATGGAAGACAGTGGTGTTGAGGGTCATTTGAACTGTGTAGGCCTGATGGCCCAAGAGGTTTCAGTGGAGAAGAACTTTAATATGTGGCTGAGAGACTGTTTTTGTGGTGTTTTGGTAAAGAACATGGCTGCTTTTTGCCATTGTCTGAAGAGACTGCCTAGGGCTAAGGTAAAGAGATTCATATTAATTGCATCTGCAAAGGAAATCTCAAAGAAGTCCAACAAAGACTTTGTTATCTGGTTAAGTCTGATAAGAGAATTTTTAACAAACATAACAAGATGAGAAAGGAAAAGTACAAAATATATAGTTTGAGTATTAAAGGGACTCTAGAAAGTGAAATGGAGCTGAATTCAAGGATATTAAACTGAATTAAAGGAGTGGTGACCTTGGGGGCAAGATTCACCCCTTTAACTTTAGGTCCAGGCATGGTAGTACAAGCCTTTAATCCCAGGAGGCAACGATAAGCAGATCTCTGATTTCAAGGCCAGCCTAGAATGGAGCAAATTCTAGGTGAAGAAAAACTTTAGGCTTGGTGGACCACACCTTTAATCCCCAGTGCTTAGGGGACAGGCATGCAGATTTCTTAAGTTCCAAGTCAGTCTAAAGAGCAAGATTCAGGACAGCCAACATAGGCAGTGAAGGAGCTGGGAAAAATGAAGCTAGTGATAATGTAATAGAACATGGGGGCCAATGTTCCAGCTCCTGCAAGCAGCAGAACTCAGCAGATTCAGCCATGTGTCTCTGGCTTTATATTCAAGAGAAAAAGGAGACTACTGAAACAATTGATGCTAGTTAGCTGGAGCTAAGAAATTAGTGGTGGTTAAGAAAAGAACAGCATCACTGAGGTGAAATATAGGAAGTGTTTTCTGAGAGCACAAAAAAGCTGTATTCCAGAGATAGCCAAGTGTTCCTCATGCTGCAGCTGTACTTGGTAAATTGTAGGAATCATCCAGGTGGTACTGGATTTGAAGGTATGAAGGCATCATGAAAAACAGCTGAGGATTGGTACTGTGAGAGGCCATGGAAGGCCATTGGTGAAAGTGTACCCTCAGTTGTAACTGACAGCCCAGGACTGAAGGGGTCATGCAAAGGAGTTGAGGCTTGGTACCATGAAGAGAGCCTATGAGAGGCTTTGGTGAAGTATAGTTGCAGTGGAGGACCCTAGCATATTGGAGATGGGATGACCACCAAGAACAGTAGTGGCAGTGGAGTGGATCAATCTGAACTTAGAGTGCTACAGAGGGCAGAGCTGGAGAAGTGACACGAGCTCTTTGGAGATACACAGATGATCATGCATAGATCTCAGACATTGGAACAAGAAGCTGTGAAGTTGAAATTGACTTGGGGTACCCAAGATGTTAAAGATGCCAGAGCCACAGGATGCCTGCCAAGGAAAGCTGCTAACAGGGAGTGGAACAACCCCAGGAGAAAGAACCTAGTTGCAGTCAACAAGGATGAAAAAGGAGTTGGATATCTGAAGACTGCTTTGCCATCAGACATGGTGATGCAGAGTTTGGACTTTGCCCAGCTGGTTTCTCATCTCGCTTGGAGGATTACAGTTAAGTGATTGAATTAACCTCAGAATAGACCTTGAACTTTGGACTTTTTAACACTGTTAATACTGCTATAGACTACAAGGACTTTTGAAGTTGGGCTAAATGTATTTTGCATTATGCTATGTTTGAGTATGGCCCCCATAGACTCATGTTTGAGCAAGCCTATGGGGGTCAGGGAGTGGAATGTGATGGTTTGTATATGATTGGCCCAGGAAGTGAGCATATTAGGAGGTGTGGCCTTGTTGGAGTAGGTGTGTCATTGTGGGTGTGGGTTTAAAACCCTCACCCTAGTTGCCTGGAAGTCAGTCTTCCACTAGCAGCCTTCAGATGAAGATATAGAACCCTCAGCTCCTCCTGTACAATGCCTGCCATGTTGCTGCCATGTTTCTGCCTTGATGACATTGGACTGAACCACTGAGCCTATAAGCCAACCCCAATTAAATGGTGTCTTTTATAAAACTTGCATTGGTTATGGTGTCTGATCACAGCAGTGAAACCCAAACTAAGACAGAACCTATTATAATTTTGCTCATGGTGATGATGTAGCATTTACTTCTATGTTTATGTATACACTCATAGATTGCTAGCAACCTTAGTCCAAAAAGCTTATTCTGAAGTGTAAGCAGTCATTGGAAAGACCAAAAACTTTTCAGTGTTTAGAGATTAAGTGACAGTGAAAGTGAAATCTGAAATGAGACCAGAATACCACCTTTACACCATCCAGTTCTCATGGAGCAGCACCAAAGAGGACAAGAGAAAACCATATAAGGGACAGAAAATGAGCAATACTGTGAAATGCTGACTTCTGGACAGGAATATGGGCACTTAGTTCATGAACTACAGCAACTGTGATCATCTAGATATCCATATAAGATTAGCCAGCCAGAATTATGCAAATAATTAAGGGGATGTATTCATCATGCTCCACATCTTAGGAGGATAAATTGGCAGTTGGAAGCTGTTTGGAGGAATGTTCAAACTTATGATCAGGTTTTCTGTGTTCAAGTGGGAAGACTCATGTCCAGGTTCACATGGGCTATTTAATTGAACTTAGTCAATTACCACAAAGGAATGATGATGTGAAATTCGGGGGGAAGGCACATAAGATGGAAAATAAATGGTGTTTAACAAAGTAAGGAGCAGAAAGTTAAGATCTTAGTTAAGAGTGGATGTATGCATGTTAATTTATGTGGGAGTTAACAACTGACAAGTATTATGACACAGAAACGTGGCGTCTTGTTTCTGTCTCTGGCGTGGAACCATCCTCTGCAACAGTGAGCCATATCCAAGTGGTGCACTGAGGTAGCTACCCACTCAGGTGTGCAGAGAGGACAGATAGCACAGGCAGTACCACCTGTGCTGCTCAGGAAAAACAGCCAGAAGCCCTGAGGACACAAGAGCCTAGGAACAGCCTGGGACAGGAGACTTCCCATTTCCTTATGCACCCAGACCTGATAGGGCTACAGAGCTACATAGTCAAATACAACCACAAGTGAGGTGTTCTTGCAGGAATACATACATACCTGTCTTCACAGAAAAAAACAAAACAAAACAAGATGCTCAGGAGCACAAATACAGACGCTACATGATAGGGAAGCCACATTCAGAGCAACACCACCTAACACCAGCGATAACCAGATAGCGATAGCAAGTGCAAGAAAAATGCCAACAGAAACCAAGGGAACAAGGGACCATCTGAACCAAGTACTCCAACAAGGAACAAGTCCTGGATTCCCTAACACCCCAGAAAAGCAAGATCTGAATATAAAATCACTTCTCAAGATGCTGATAGAAGATGTCAAGAAGGACATAAAAACTCTCTTAAAGAAATACAAGAGATCATGAGTTAACAGTTACAAGCCGTTAAGAAGGAAACACAAAATTCCCTTAAACAAATACAGGAGAACATGGGTTAACAGGTAGAAACCAGTAAAAAGAAAGGCAAAAATCACTTAAAGAAATACAGGAGAACATGTGTCATCAAGCAGGAGTCCTTAGAGAGGAAACCATAAAAATTCCCTTAAGTTATTATAGGAAAAGAGATACAAAGAAGCAAGGAAAATGCACAAAACCTTCTAGGATATAATAACAAAAGTAGACACCACTAAGAAATAACAAATGGAAACAACTCTGTATATCTCTTAAGAAGAATGAACTCAATTCTCCAATAAAATAGCATAGACTAGCAAATATTTTCCTTGTAATTCTTCAGTTTTATCAAAAAAATATTTATAATTGATTTTTCAAGTAAAGTAGCGATGTTTTTTATGTCAAAGATTTATTGGCTTCTTTTGTTTATAACGTATATTCATTCACATTTCAAAGGTTGTCCCGTTTCATGGTTCTCCAGCTCCCCAAAATCCCAGAAGCCATCTCGTGTCCATGTCAAACAATTTATCTATATTATTTTCCATGATAATCTTCATGTGAAACATGATTTTCTATATTTCTTCATTTTATCAGAATATTTTGACATGAATATCTTCAGCTTTATGAGAAAACATTTGTAACTCTATGTTCAAGTAACATAGAAATATTTTATACCTATGAATTTATCTGTATAATTTTACATGATAATATTCAATTATCATGTTATTCTGTATTCTACAATTTTATCAGAAATAATTTTCATGCAAATTTTCAACATTCTCATAACATGTTTCTCCTTCATTTTTAATTAATTTCAATGATTTTTATGCCAAGATGTCTAATTTTTGATGAATATTGTCAATTTTGATGTGTTTTTCTATATATTTCTTTAATTTTATTTGAAATATTTTCCATATAAATCTTTAATTTTATCATTAAATATTTTTACTTTCTTTTTCAAGAAAATAAAGAAAAAGAAAAGAGAAAACAAAACGTTTAATATCTGTTCTAAGTTATCAAGCAGGCATCAATTATTGTACTCCCCAGAACAATGGGCTGTTATATAAAAATTGCAATGCTAAGAATAAGATACCACACCTTGAAGTTCTGAGGAGATTCCCAAATAACACAACTTCGTCATTGTCCTTGGCTGACTAATTGAACATCATGGAAAACCCTAATGATAAATACACCACAACCTTTAAATAAAGACACATAAAACTCCATCTCAAAGTTCCTAGAAATCTACTTTCCATCTGGCTAGCTTTTACCCTGTTAGAACAGTCTGCATGTATGATTTAGAAGAAAAAATCTTTACCCTCTTTCTTACTCAGTGATCGAAACCTTCTCACTGTTGCTATAATTATACAACTATTATGAGGTAAACATCCACTTGATTAGTGTGTTTGAGAGCTGATTATCATGAGGGATTTTCATGTTTGGTACTCAAGTTGTAGTAAAAGGCTCAAGGATACAGGAGTTCATAGGTCATAGGATAGAAGCTATTATTATTTTGCTCATGGTGAAGGTGTAGCATTTCCTTCTATGTTTATGTTTACACAAATAGATTGCTAGGAGCCATAGTCCAAAAATATTCTTTTGAGGTGTAAAACAATCATTTGAAAGACTAAAAACTCTCCAGTGTTTAGAGATTTAGTGACAGTGAAAGTGATATCCCAAATCAGACCACAATGCCACCTTTCACACCATCTAAATCTCAGGGAGTAGCACCAAAGAGGACAAGGGAAGAAACATATAAGGGACAGAAAAAGAGCAATATTGTGAAATGCTGAATTCTGGACAGGAATATGGGCACTTAGCTCATGAATTCAAAGCAACTATGACCATCTAGATATCCAATTAATATAAGCAGGCCAGAATTATGCAAATAATTAAAAGGATGAGTTCTCCATGCTCTGCCTCTTAGGAGGATAAAGAGGCAGTTGGAAGCTGTTTGTAGGGGTGTTCTAAATAATGAGCAGGTTTATGTGTTCTAGTGGGTAGACTTATGTCCATGCTCATATGAGCAGCTTTAATTGAACTTAGTGAATTACCACAAAGGAAAGATGACATGAAATTCGGAGAGGGGTCACATAAAAGGGAAAATAAACGGTGTTTTACAAAGTAAATAGCAGAAAGTTAAGATTATATTTGAGTATATGTAGGCATGTGATTTTATTTGGGGGCTAGCAATTGCCATGTGTTAAGACCCAGAACCATGGCTTCTTGTTTCTGTCTCTGGTGTGGAACAATCCTCTGGCACATTGGGCCATATCTAAGTGGTACACAGAGGTAGGTAACCACTCTGGTGTGCAGAGAGGACAGATAGCACATGTAGGAACCCCATGCTTCTCAGAGAAAACAGCCAGAACCCCTGAGGACACAAGAGCTTAGGCCAAGCTTGGGACAGGAAACTTCCCATTTCCTTCTGTACCCAGACCTGATAGGGCCCAGAACTACATAGCCAAATACAACCACAAGTGAGGTGATCTCGCAGGAGTACAAACATACCTGCCTTCACAGAGAATACAGGACTCTCAGGAGCACAGATACAGAAGGTAAATGATAGGTAAGCCACATTCAGAGACAGCAACACAACCTAACACCAGAGATAACCAGATAGCAATGGCAAATGAAAGAAAATTGCCAATAGAAACCAAAGCAATAAGGGACCAACTGAACCAAGTATTCCAACAATGAGCAATTCCTGGATTCCCCCAACACCCCAGAAAATAAAAGATCTGAATTTTAAATCACATCTCAAGATGATGATAGAAGACGTCAAGAAGGGCAGAAAAGTTCCCTTAAGGAAGTACAGGAGAACATGAGTCAACAGTTACAAGCCCTCAAAAAGGAACCACAAAATTTTCTTAAAGAAATACAGGAGAACATGGGTCATCAGGCAGGAGTCCTTAAAGAGAAAACAATGAAAAGTCCCTTAAGTTAGTATAGGAAAACAGAAACAAACAAGAAAAGGAAAGGCATAAAACCTTCCAGGATCAAATAACAGAAGTAGACACAACTAGGAAATAGCAAAGGGGGACAAATCTGGAGATAGAAAACCTTGGAAAGAAATCAGGAGTCATAGATGCAAACATCAACATTAGAATACAAGAGATAGAAGAAATAATCTCAGGTGCTAAAGATACCATAAAAGACACTGAATCAACAATCAAAGAAAATGCAATATGAAATAATTTTAACCAAAAATATGCAGGAAAATCCAGGAAAAATTGAGAAGACCAAACCTAAAGATTATAGGTACACAATGGAGTGAAAATTTAATCTTTAAGGGCTAGTAAATATTTTCAACAAAATAGAGAAGACATCTCTCCTAACCTAAAGAGAGAGATACCCATGAACACTAAAGAATCTGACAGAACTCCAAACAGACTGAACCAGGTCAGAATGTCTTCCCGGTACATAATAATCAAAAGAAGAAATTCAGTAAACAAAGAAAGAATATTAAAGGCAGTAAGGGCAAAATGATCATGTAGCATAAAGGCAGACATATCGGAGTTACACCAGACTTCTCACCAGAAACTACGAAAGCTAGAAGATCTTGGGCAGATCTTAAAAAGACCCAAAGAGAACACAAATGCCAGCACAGACTATTATACCCTCAAAAGCCTCAATCAACATATATGGAGAAAACAAATATTCCATGATAAAACCAAATTTACACAAGATATTTCCATATATCCAGCCCTACAAAAGATAATAGGTGGAAAGCATTTAACACAAAGAAGTAAACAATACACAAAAAAGAAAGAAAGTAATCTTCCAACAAAACCAAAAGAAGGGAAACACACAAACATAAAAATTACATCAAAAGTAACAGGAGGCAACAATCACTATTTCTTAATATCTCTTAACATGACTATACTCAATTCCCCAATAAAAAGGCATAGACTAACGATTTTTTTGGTAAATCTTCAATTTGATCAGAAAAAAATGTTTATAATTCATTTTTCCATAAATAGTAATGTTTTTATGTCAAAGATTTTTTGATTTTATTTTATTAGATATATTCATTCACATTTCAAGTATTTTCCCCTTACCTGGTCCTCCAGACTCCCCCAAATCCCATAAGCTATCTTTCCTCTATGTCAAAGAAAATTATTTTCCATTATAATCTTCATTTTTAACATGATTTTCAATATTTCTTCATTTTATCTGAAGAAGTTTTCATGAAAATCTTCAACTTTTTAAAAAAAATATTTGCAATTCTACTTTCAATCAACTTAGAATTATTTTTATGCCTACAATTTTATCTGTATAATATTACATGATAATCTTCAATTTTATCATGTCATTCTACATTTTTCTACAATTTTCTCAGAAATATTTTTCATGCAAATCGATTCTATTATAACATGCTTCTACTTTTTAAAAATTATTTAGCAATGATTTTAATGTCTAAAAATTTCTCGCTAAGTTTTGATGAATATTGTAAATTTTGACTTGTTTTTCTATATATTTCTTCAATTTTATCTGAAATGTTTTCCATGTAAATATTCAATTTTATCATAAAATATTTTTATAACCTTTTTTGAAGAAAAAGAAAAAGAAAAGAAAAGAATGCAACGTTTTATGTCTGTTCTGATTTATCAAGCAGGCATCAATAATTGCACTTCCCAGAACCATGGGCTATTAAATAAATATCGCTATGGTAAGAATAATATACCACACATTGAAGTTGCAAGGAGTTTCCCAAATAGCACAACTTTGTCATTGTTCTTTGTTTACTAAGTGAACATCATGGAAAACCCTAATGATAAAGACACCACATCCTTCAACAAAAGGCACAGAAAAATCCATCTCAAAGTTTCTACAAAACTATGTTCTATCCAGCTAGCTTTTACACTGTTAGTACAGTCTTCATGTGTGCTTTAGAAGAAAAAAACTTACCCAAGTTCTTATTCAGTGATGGAAACCACATGCTATGACACTGCCTTTACAGTCAAGAGATTCTCAATGTTGCTATGGTTATACAACTATGATGAGGTAAACATCCACATTCTTAGTGGGTTTGAGACCTGATTATCATGAGAGATTTTCATGTTTGGAACTCAAATTGTAGTAAAAGGCTCAATGATATGGAGTTCATAGGTCATAGGATAGAACCTATTATAATTTTGCTCATAGTGATGGTGTAGCATTTCCTTCTATATTTATGTTTACCCACATAGATTCCTAGCAACCTTAGTCCAAAAAGTTTCTTTTGAAGTGTACAGCAGTCATTGGAAAGACCAAAAACTTTTAAGTGTTTAGAGATTAAGTGACAGTGAAAATGAAATCTGAAATGTGATCCACAATGCCACCATTCACACCATTAAAATCTTAGGGAGCAGCACCAAAGAGGACAAGGGAAGAAACATATAAGGGACAGAAAATGAGCAATACTGTGAAATGCTGACTTTTGGACAGGAATATGGGCACTTAGTTCATGAAATCACAGCAACTGTGATCATCTAGATATCCATATAAGATAAGCCAGCCAGAATTATGCAAATAATTAAGGGGATGTGTTCTCCATACTCCACAACATAGGGGGATAAAGTGGCAGTTGAAAGCTGTTTTGAGGAGTGTTCAAACTTATGAACAGGTTGTCTGAGCAGGTGTTGGCAAGGATGTGGAGAAAGTGGAACACTCCTCCACTGCTGGTGGAATTGCAAGCTAGTACAACCAGTCTGGAAATAAGTCTGGCAGTTCCTCAGAAAACTGGATACAATACTTCTGGAGGACCCTGCCATACCACTTCTGTGCTTATACCCAGAAGATTCCCCAGCATGCAATAAGGATACATGCTCCACTATGTTCATAGCAGCCTTATTTATAATAGCCAGAAGCTGGAAAGAACCCAGATGTCCCTCAACGGAGGAATGGATACAAAAAATGTGGTATATATACACAATGGAGTACTATTCAGCCATTAGAAACACTGAATTTATGAAATTCTTAGACAAATGGATGGAGCTGGAGAACATCATACTAAGTGAGGTATCCCAGTCTCAAAAGAATACCCATGGTATGCACTCACTGATAAGTGGGTATTAGCCTAGAATCTTGGAACACCCAACAGACAATCCACATAACAAATGATGTGCCAGAAGAAGGAAGGAGTGGACCCTGGTTCTGTAAAATTCAATATATCAGTGTTGGGGAATACCAGAACAGGGAAGTGGGAAGGGGTGGATGGGGGAAGAGGGGAGGGAAAAGGGCATATGGGACTATCGAGGGGTGGAGAATCAGGAAAAGGGAAATGAAATTTAAATAAAAAATATATAAAATAAATTATAAAAAAGAAAAGAAAAAAAGAATTATTTTTATGCCTACCATTTTATCTGTAAAATTTTACATGATAATCTTAAATTTTATCATGTTATTCTATATTTTTCTACAATTATATCAGAAATATTTTATGCAAATCTTCAATTCTATCATAACATATTTCTACTTTCCTTTTTAATTAATTTAGCAATGATTTTCATGTCTAGAAATTTCTCTCTCCTTTTTGATAAATATTCTAAAATTTGAAGTTTTTTTCTATATATTTCTTCAATTTTATCTGAAATATTTTCTATGTAAATCTTCAATTTTATCATAAAATATTTTTACTTCCTTTTTCAAGAAAAAGAAAGAAAAAGAAATGAAAAAGACCCCACAAATTTTAAAGTCTGTTCTTAATTTTCAAGCAGGTATCAATAATAGCACTCCCTAGAACCATGGGCTTTTAAATAAAAATTGCAATGCTAAGAATAAGATACCACACCTTGAAGTTCCAAGGAGTTTCCCAAATAACAAAACTTTGTCATTGTCCTTGCTTAGCTAACTGAAACTCATGGAAAACCCTAAAGATAAAGGCAACACACCCTTTTATAAAGACACAGAAAAGTGCCTCTCAAAGTTCCTAGAAAACTATGTTCCATCTGGTTAGATTTTACACTGTTTAAGCAGTGTACATGTGTGCTTTAGAAGAAAAAACCTTACCCATGACTTACACACAGATGTAAACCACATGCTATGACACATAGATTGATAGCAACCTTAGTCCAAAAAGCTTCTTTTGAAGTGTACAACTATCATTGGAAAGACCAAAAACTTTCCAGTGTTTAGAGATTAAGTGACAGTGAAAGTCAAATCCCAAAATGAGACCAAAATGCGATCTTTCACACCATCCAAAGCTCAGGGAGCAGCACCAAAGAGGACAATGGAAGAACAATGTAGGGGACAGAGAATGAGCAATATTGTGAAATTCTGACTTCTGGATAGCAATATGGGCACTTAGTTCAGGAACTCACAACTGTGATCCTCTAGATATCCATATAAGATAGTCCAGCAGGATTTATGTAACTAATTAAGGTGATGTGTTCTCCATGCTCTACCTCTTAGGAGGATAAAATGGCAGTTTGAAGCTGTTTGTAGGGTTGTTCTAACTAATGAGCAAGGTTTCTGTGTTCTAGTGGATAGAGTCATATCCAGGTTCATATGGGCTGCTTTATTTTAACTTATTGAATTACCACAAAGGAAAGATGACAGGAAATTTGGGGGGAAGGCACATAAGAGGGAAAATAAATGGTGTTTAACAAAGTAAATAGCAGAGAGTTAAGATTGTATTTAAGAGTGTATGTAGGTATGTGAATTTATTTGCAGGCTAACAACTGCCGAATGTTACAACCCAGAACCATGGCTTCTAGTTTCTGTCTGTGGTGTGGAACCATGCTGTTACACAGTTGGCAATATCCAAGTGTTGCACAGAGGTAGTTACCCTCCATGTGCAGAAAGGACAGATAGCACATGTAGGGCCACTCCTGTTGCTCAGAGAAAACAGCTGGAAGCCCTGAGGACATAAGAGCCTAGGAAGAGCCTCAGACAGGAGACTTCCCATTTCCTTCTACACCCAGACCTGATAGGTCCACAGAATTACAGAGCCAAATACAACCACAAGAGAGCTGGTCTCACAGGGGTATATATGTACCTGTCTTCACAGAGAAAGCAGGACTCCCAGGAGAACAGATATAGAGTCTACATGATAGATAAGCCATAGTCAGAGACAGCAGCAAAACCTAACACCAGTGATAACCAGATAGCAAAAGGCAAAAGCAAGAACATGGCCAACAAAAACAAAGGCAACACAGGACCACCTGAACCACGTACATAAACAATGAGCAAGTCCTGGGTTCCCCAACACCTCAGAAAAGAAAGATCTGAATATAAAATCACGTCTCAAGATGCTGATAGAAGATGTCAATTAGGACAGAAATACTCCCTTAAAGATGTACAGGAGAACATGAGTCACCTGTTATAAGCCCTTAAAAAGGAAAAACAATATTCCCTTATCAAAATACAGGAGAGCATGGGTTAACATGTAGTAACCCATAAAAAGGAAATGCAAAAATCACTTAAAGAAATACAGGAAAACATGGGTCAACAGGCAGGAGCCCTTAAAGAGGAAAAAAATCCCTAAATTATTACAGGAAAACAGAAACAAACAAGTGAAAGAACTGCACAAAACCATCCAGGATCTAAAAACAGAAGTAAACAACTAACAAATAACATGTGAGACACCTCTATAGATAGAAAACCTTGGAAAGATATCAGGAGTCATAGATGCAAACATCAACAATACAATACAAGAAACAGCAAAAAAAAATCTCAGGTACTAAAGATAGCATAAAAGGCATTGACTCTTCAGTTAAAGAAAATACAATATGAAAAAAGGTTTTTGCCCGGGACCCTGGACCAGCGGTAGCAGCAGGCCTCCATATTGCAACCACGACACAGCTGGAGAGGCCCAGGTAGACAGATTCCATCCCTGGCTACCGCTCGGGGGCGGGGGGGGGGTGGGATCTGCTAGGCTCTCCCTGCAAGGCAGGCCCATCTGCACCTGCCGAGGCTCTGCTGGACTTCCCCGCGACCTCAGGCCTTGCACCTAGGCAGCGGGTGGCAGCCAGCTCCTGGGCCCCTGGACCAACGGTAGCGGTGGGCCTCCATATTGCAACCAGGACACAGCTCGAGAGGCCCAGGAAGACCAACCCCATCCAGGGCTACCAACAAGGGGAGATCTGCTAGGCTCTTGGTGCCAGGCAGGTCCAGCTCCACCCGCCGAGGCTCTGCTGGACTTCCCCATGCCCTCAGGCCTTGCACCTAGGCAGCAGGTGGCAGCCAGTTCGTGATCCCTTTGATCAGCAGTCATGTATAACCACCAGTAGAGAAACAACAGGTGAGCCCAGCCTCATGGGAGATTCAAACACCAGCCAGTGACAACAAGGCCGACTAACACCAGAAATAACCAGATGGCAAAAGGTAAACGAAGGAACTTTACTAACAAAAATCAAGGCAACATGACAGCATCTGAACCCAGTTTGCAACAACAGGAAGCCCTGGATACCCCAAAACACCAGAAAAACAAGACTTGGATATAAAATCACTGGTCAGGATGCTGGTAGCTGAACACATAGAAAAATCTCGTAAAAAAATAGAGGAGAAAATGGATCAAAAGTTAGAAGCCTTTACAAGGCAAATACAAAAATCACTTCAAGAAATGCAGGACAAAATGGATCAAAAAGAAGAAGACAATAAGGAAGAAAGACAAAAATCACTTAAAGAAATACAGAAGAACGTGGGCCAACAAGTAGAAACTATGAAAGAGGAAACACAAAAATCTATTAAAGAAATACACGAAAACACAATCAAGCAACTGAAAGATCTGAGCATATCCATCCAGGTACTAAAAACAGAAGTAGAAACAACTAAGAAATCGCAGAGGGAGACAACATTGGAGATAGAAAACCTTGGGAAGAAATCAGGGGCCATAGATGTAAATATCAACAATAGAATACAAGAAAAAGAAGACAGAATATCAGAAGCCAAAGATACCATAGGGACCATTGATTCAACAGTCAAAGAAAATACTAAATGCAAAAAGGTTGTAACACAAAACATCCAGGAAATCCAGTACACAATGAGAAGACCAAACCTAAGGATTATAGGTATAGATGAGAGTGAAGATCTACAAGTTAAAGGGCCAGCAAATATCTTCTACAAAATTATGGAAGAAAACTTCCCCAACCTAAAGATTGAGATGCCCATGAATATACAAGAAGCCTATAGAATCCCAAACAGACTGAATCAGAACAGAAATACATTCCGTCACATAATAATCAAAACTCTAAATGTACTAAACAAAGAAATAATATTAAAGGCAGCAAGAGAAAAAGGCCAAGTAACTTATAAAGGAAGACCTATCAGAATAACACCAGACTTCTCACCTGACACCATGAAAGCTAGAAGATCCTGGGCAGATATAATGCAAACTCTACGAACACAAACTTCAGCCCAAACTACTTTACCCAGCAAAACTCTCAATCGCCATAGATGGAGACATCAAGGTATTCCATGACAAAACCAAATTTGCACAATATCTTTCCACACACCCAGCCCTACAAAGGATAATAGGGGGAAAACACCAAGACAAGGATGGAAACTACACCCGGGAAGAAGCAAGATAGAAACCTCCTCTCATCAAACCCAAAAGAAGATAACCTCTTGAATATAAAAAATAAATAAATAAAATAAATAAATATAATTTCAAAAATGTCTGGAGGTAATAATTACTATTCCTTAATATCTCTTAACATCAATGGACTCAATTCCCCAATAAAAAGACATAGATTAACAGACTGGATCTGGAAACAGGACCCTACATTTTGCTGCATACAGGAAACACATCTCAGTGTTAAAGACAAACACTGCCTTAGAGTAAAAGGCTGGAAGACAATTTTACAAGCAAATGGTCTCAGGAAACAAGCTGGAGTAGCCATTCTAATATCAGATAAAATTGACTTCCAACCTAAAATCATCAAAAGAGACTCAGAAGGTCACTTCTTGCTGGCCAAAGGGAAAATCCACCAAGAAGAACTCTCAATACTGAACATCTATGCTCCAAATGCAAGGGCACCCTCATTCGTAAAAGAAACCTTACTAAAACTTAAAGCACACATTACACCTAACACAATAATTGTGGGTGACATCAACACTCCACTCTCCTCAATGGACCGATCAGGAAAGCAGAAACTAAACAGGGACACAGTGAAACTAATTGAAACTCTGGACCAATTGGATTTAATATATATATATATATATATATATATATATATATATATATATATATAACATTTCATCCTAAAGGTAAAGAATATACCTTTTTCTCAGCACTGCATGGTACCTTCTCCAAAATAGATCATATAATTGGTCACAAGACAGATGTCAACAAATACAAGAAGATCAAGCTAATCCCATGCCTCCTATCAGATCACCATGAAGTAAGAGTGGTCTTCAAAAGCAACAAAAACAACAGAAAGCCCACATACACATGGAAACTGAACAATACTCTACTCAATGACACCTTGGTCAAGGAAGAAATAAAGAATGAAATCAAAGACTTTTTAGAATTCAATGAAAATGAAGGTACAACCAACCCAATTGTGTCTATGGGACACAATGAAAGCAGTGCTAAGAGGAAAACTCATAGCTGTAAGTGCATCCAAAAAGAAAATGGAGAGAGCATACACTAGCAGCTTAATGGCACACCTTAAAGCCCTGGAAGAAAAAGAAGTTAATTCACCCAGGAGGGGTAGAAGACAAGAAATCATCAAACTCAGGGCTGAAATCAATCAAGTAGAAACAAGAAAACCATAGAAAGAATCAACAAGACCAGGAGCTGGTTCTTTGAGAAAATCAACAATATAGATAAACCCTTAGCCAGACTAACAAAAGGACACAGAGTCAGTATACAAATTAACAAAATTAGAAATGAAAAGGGAAAAATAACAACAGAAACTGAGGAAATTCAAAAGATCATCAGATCCTACTACAAAGGTCTATACTCAAAACAACTGGAGAATCTAGAGGAAATGGACAATTTCTTAGACAGTTACCAAATACCAAAATTAAATCAGCGTCAAATAGATCAGCTAAATAGTCCCATAACCCCTAAAGTAATAGAAGGGGTTATAGAAAGCCTCCCAACCAAAAAAAGTACGGGAACAGATGGTTTTAGTGCAGAATTCTACCAGACCATCAAAGAAGACTTAACACCAATACTTTTCAAAGTATTCCACAAAATAGAGACAGAAGGGATACTGCCCAACTCATTCTTTGAAGCTGCAATTACGCTAATACCTAAACCACAAAAAGATCCAACAAAGAAGGAGAACTACAGGCCAATTTCTCTGATGAATATCGATGCAAAAATACTAAATAAAATTCTTGCCAACCAAATCCAAGAGCACATCAAAATGATCATTCACCATGATCAAGTAGGCTTCATCCTAGGGATGCAGGGATGGTTCAATATATGGAAATCCATCAATGTAATCCACTACATAAACAAACTAAAAGAAAAAAACCACATGGTCATCTGATTAGATGCTGAAAAAGCATTCCACAAAATTCAGCATCTTTTCATGCTAAAAGTCTTGGAAAGAGCAGGAATTCAAGGCCCATACTTAAACAAAGTTAAAGCAATCTACAACAAACCAGTAGCCAACATCAAAATAAATGGAGAGAAACTTGAAGCAATCCCACTAAAATCAGGTACCAGACAATGCTGCCCTCTTTCTCCATATCTTTTCAATATAGTACTTGAAGTTCTAGCGAGAGCAATTAGAAAACATAAGGAAGTCAAAGGGATACAAATTGGAAAGGAAGAAGTCAAACTATCATTATTTGCAGATGATATGATAGTTTACTTAAGCGACCCAAGAAACTCTACCAGAGAACTTCTACAGCTGATAAACAACTTCAGCAAAGTGGCTGGTTATAAAATTAACTCAAGCAAATCAGTAGCCTTCTTGTACTCAAAGGACAAGCAGGCTGAGAAAGAAGTTAGGGAAATAACACCTTTCAAAATAGCCACAAACAACATAAAGTACCTTGGCGTAATCCTAACCAAACAAGCGAAAGATCTTATAGAACAGGAACTTCAAGTCCTTGAAGAAAGAAATTGAAGAAGACCTCAGAAGATGGAAAAAATACTTCTTGCTCCTGGATTGGCAGGATCAATATAGTAAAAATGGCCATCTTGCCAAAAGCAATCTACAGATTCAATGCGATCCCCATCAAAATCCCAACTTAATTCTTCATAGATCTAGAAAGAGCAATTCTCAAATTCATCTGGAGCAACAAAAACCCCAGGATAGCTAAAACTATTCTGAACAATAAAAGGACTTCTGGGGGAATCAATATCCCTGACCTTAAACAGTACTACAGAGCAATTGTGTTAAAAACTGCATGATATTGGTCCAGCAACAGGCAAGTGGATCAATGGAATAGGATTGAAGACCCAGAAATTAACACACAGACTTATGGTCACTTGATCTTTGATAAAGGGGCCACAACCATCCAGTGCAAAAAAGATAGCCTCTTCAAGAAATGGTGCTGGTTCAACTGGAGGTCAACATGCAGAAGAATGCGAATTGACCCACTCTTATCTCTTTGCACTAAAATCAACTCCAAGTGGATCAAGGACCTCCACATAATACCAGACACACTGAAAGTATTAGAAAAGAAACTGGGGAAGACCCTGGAGGACATAAGCACAGGGGGAAAGTTCCTGAACAGAACACCAATAGCTTATGCACTAAGATCAAGAATTGACAAATGGGACCTCATAAATTTACAAAGTTTCTGCAAGGC
The DNA here is from genome assembly GCA_964023405.1 of Apodemus agrarius. Classification (NCBI taxonomy): domain Eukaryota; kingdom Metazoa; phylum Chordata; class Mammalia; order Rodentia; family Muridae; genus Apodemus; species Apodemus agrarius. The sequence goes on from OZ030010.1 coordinate 107,940,367, forward strand.
AAAGGACACTGTCAGAAGGACAAAATCACAACCAACAAAGTGAGAAAAGATCTTCACCAACCCCACACCCGAAAGAGGGCTAATATCCAATATATACAAAGAAATCAAGAAGTTAGACCCCAAAGAACCAAATAACCCTATCAAAAAATGGGGTACAGAGCTAAACAAAGAATTTTCACCAGCTGAAATTCAGATGGCCGAGAAACAGCTTAAGAGATGTTCAACATCATTAGTCATCAGGGAAATGCAAATCAAAACAACCCTGAGATTCCACCTCACACCAGTCAGAATGGCTAAGATTAAAAACTCATGAGATAACAAGTGCTGGCAAGGATGTGGAGAAAGAGGAACACTCCTCCAGTGTTGGTGGGATTGCAAAATGGTAAAACCGCTCTGGAAATCAGTTTGGTGGTTCCTCAGAAAATTGAGCATGTCCCTTCCAGAGTACCCTGGCATACCACTCCTAGGCATATACCCAGAGGATTCCCCTGCATACAATAAAGACACATGCTCCACTATGTTTATAGCAGCCTTGTTTATAATAGCCAGAAATTGGAAGGAGCCCAAATATCCCTCAAAGGAGGAATGGATACAGAAAATGTGGTATATTTATACAATGGAATACTACTCAGCAATTAAAAATAATGAATTTATGAAATTTGTAGGTAAATGGTTAGATCTGGAAAATATCATCCTGAGTGAGTTAACCCAATCACAAAAGAATACACATGAAATGCAATCACTGATAAGTGGATATTAATGAGCCCAGAAGACCTAAATACTCAAGACACAATTAGCAAGTCAAATGATTCCCAAGAAGAAGAAAGTAGAGGACCTTGGGCCTGTAAAGATTGGAGCCAGTTTTGTAGAGAAACCATTGGGGGAGGGGGAATGATTGGGGAATAGTTGAGGGGAGAGGAATTATGGGACGTAGTGTGTGGGGGGAACTGGGAAAGTGGAAAGCCTTTGGATTGTAAACATAGAATATAGAAAATAAAAATTAAAAAAAAAGAAAAAAGGTTTTAACCCAAAATATGCAGGGAAATCAACAAAAATTGAGAAGACCAAGCCTAAAGATTATATGTAGAGAATAGAGGAAAAATTTAGAACATAAAGTGCCAGTAAATATCTTCAACAAAAGCATTGAAGAAATCTGCCATAACCTAAAGAGAGATAGATGCACATGAACATATAAGAAGTCGACAGAACTCCAAACAGACAGGACCAGAACAGAAAGTCCTCCTGTAACATAACAATCAAATCAAGTGCTCTAAACAAAGGAAGAATATTAAAAGCAGGAAGGGAAAAACATTACATAACATGAAGGCAGACTTATCAGAATTACACCAGACATCTTAGCAAAACTATGAAAGCTAGAATATCCTGGGCAGATCCCATTCAAACTCAAAGAGAACACAAAGGCCAGCAACTCTACTATACCCAGCAAAAGCCTCATTCACCATAGATGGAGAAACCAAAATATTCCATGATAAATCCAAATTTACACAAGATCTTACCATATATCCAGCCCTACAAAAGATAATAGGTGGAAAATGCCAACAAAAGGAAGGAAATTATACCCAAGCAAAAGCAAGAAATAAATCTTCCAACAAAACCAAAAGAAGGTAACCAAACATAAAAATAACATCAAAAGTAATAGGAAGCAACAATCACTAATCCTTAATATCTCTTAACATGAATGGAGTCAATTCTCCATAAAAAGGCATAGACTAACAAACAATTTTCTTTGAAATCTTAATTTTTATCAGAAAAAATATTTACAATTCATTTTTCCAGTAAAGAGGTAATGTTTTTTATGTCATAGATGCTTGCTTCTTTTTTTATTAGATATATTCATTCACATTTCAAATGTTCTTTTTCCTTGTTCTCTAGCCTCCACCCAAAAAATGGCATAAGCTATCTTGCCTCTATGTCAAACAATTTATTTGTATTATTTTCCATGGTAATCTTCATTTTAAACATGATTTTCTATATTTCTTCATTTTATCACAAAAATTATACACGAAAACCTTCAACATTAGCAGAAAATGTTTGCTATAATATTTTCAATCAACTTAGAAATACTTTTATGGCTACGATTTTATCTGTATAATTTTACATGATAATCTTCAAATTTATTATTTTATTCTATATTTTTCTACAATTTTATCAGAAATATTTTTCATGCAAATCATCAATTCTATCATAACATGCTTCTACTTTTTAATTAATTTAGCAATGATTTTCATGTTTAAAGTTTCTCTCTAATATTTGATAAATGTTTTCAAGTTTGACTTGTTTTTATATATATTTCTTTAATTTTATCTGAAATATTTTCCATGTAAATCTTCAATTTTATCATAAAATGTTTTTGCTTACTTTTTCAAGAAAAAGAAAGAAAAAGAAAAGAAAAAAACACAAATTTTAAAGTCTTTTCTGAATTTTCAAGCAGGTATCAATAATTGTACTCCATAGAAACATGGGCTATTAAATAAAAATTGCAATGCTAAGAATAACATACCACACTTTGAAGTTCCAAGGAGTTTCCCAAGTAACACAACTTTGTCATTGACTTTGGTTAGCTAAATGAAACTCATGGAAACCATAAAGATAAATGCAACACACCCTTTAACTAAAGACACAGAAAAGTGCATCTCAAAGTTCCTAGAAAACTATGTTCCATCTGGTTAGATTTTACACTGTTAGAACAGTGTACATGTGTGCTTTAGAAGAAAAAAACCTTACTCATGTTCTTACACAGAGATGGAAACCGCATGCAATGACACTGCCTTGATAGTCAAGAGCTTCTCACCGTTGCTATGTTTATACAACTATTATGAGGTAAACATCTATTTTCTTAGTGGGTTTGAAGCCTGATTATCCTGAGGGATTTACATGTTTGGTACTCAAATTGTAGTTAAAGGCTCAAGGATAGTGAGTTAATAGGTCATAGGATAGAACCTATTATTATTTTGAACATGGTGATGGTGTAGCATGTCCTTCTATGTTTATGTTTACACAAATAGATTGCTAGAGACCTTAGTCAAAAAGCTTCTTTTATGTACAACAATCATTGGAAAGACCAAAAACTGTCCAGTATTTAGAGATTAAGTTACAGTGAAAGAGAAATCCCAAATGAGACCACAATGCCACCTTTCACACCATCTAAATCTCAGAGAGGACAAGGGAAGAACAATATAAGGGACAGAAAGTGAGCAATACTGTGAAATGCTGACTTCTGGACAGGAATATGGACACTTAGCTGATGAATTCACAACAACTGTGATCCTCTAGATATCCCCATAATACAAGCAGGCAAGAATTATGCAAATAATTAAGGGGATGTGTTCTCCAGCCTCTACCTCTTAGGAGGATAAAGTGGCATTTGAAAGCTCTTTGTAGGGGTGTTCTAAGTAATGAACATGTTTTCTGTGTTCTTGTTGATCAACTCATGTCCCGGTTCACATGGGCTGCTTTAATTGAACTCAGTGAATTACCACAAAGGAAAGATGACATGGCATTCGGGCAGGGGGATGGGCAGGCACATAAGAGGGAAATTAAATGGTGTTTAACAAAGTAAATAGCAGAAAGATAAGATTGTATATAAGAGTGTAGGTAGGCATGTAATTTTATTTGGCAGCTAACAATTGCCAAGTGTTAAGACCCAGAACCATGGCTTCTTGTTTCTGTCTCTGGCGTGTAATCATCCTCTGACACAGTGGGCCATATCTAAGTGGTGCACAGAGGTAGCAACCCACTCAAGCGTGCTGAGAGGAGAGATAGCACATGTAGGACCACCTCTGCTACTCAGATTAAACAGCCAGAACCCCTGAGGACAAAAGAGCTTATGAACAGTCTGGGACAGGAGACTTCCCATTTCCTTCTACACCCAGACCTGATAGGGCCCAGAACTACATAGCCAAATATAACCACAAGTAAGGTGATCTCACAGGAGTACATACATACCTGTCTTCACAAAGAAAACAGGACTCTCAGGAGCACAGATACAGAAGCTAAATGATAGGCAAGACACATTCAGAGAAAGCAACCCCACCTAACACCAGAGATAACCAGAATACAACAGCAAATGCAAGAAAATGGCCAAAAGATAGCAAGGCAACAAGGGACCATCTGAACCAAGTACTCAAACAACATGCAAGTCTGCATTCCCCAATATCCCAGAAAAATGAGATCTGAATATAATATCACATATCAAGATGCTGATAGAAGATGTCAAGAAGGACATAAAGCTCCCTTAAGGAAGTACAGGAGAACATGAGTCAACAGTTACAAGCCTTTAAAAAAGTAACACAAAATTCCCTTAAAGAAATACAGGAGAACATGTGTTAAAAGGTAGAAACCCCTAAAAAGAAAACACAAATATCACTTAAAGAAATACAGGAGAGCATGGGTCATCATTCAGGAGCCCTTAAGGAGGAAACAATAAAAAGACCCTTAAGTTATTACAGAAAAACAGAAACAAACAAGCAAAGGAAAAACACAAATCCCTCCAGGATCTAATAACAGAAGTAGACCCAATTAAGAAATAACAAATGGAGACAATTGTGGAGATTGAAATCCTTGGAAAGAAATCAGGTGTCATAGATGCAAACATCAACAATAGAATACAAGAGATAGAAGAACGAATCTTAAGAGCTAAAGATACCATAAAAGGCACTTAATCAACAGTCAAAGAAAATGCAATATGAAAAAAAAAATTAACCAAAAACATGCAGGTAAATCCTGGACAAATTGAGAAGACCAATCCTAAAGATTATAGGTACACAATAGAGTGAAAATTTACAACTTCAAGGGCTAGTGAATATCTGCAAAAAATTATAGACGAAATCTGCCCTAACCTAAAGAGAGAGATGCCCATGAACATAAAAGAATCTGACAGAACTCAAAAAAAATCTGGACCAGGGCAGAAAGTCCTCCCGGCACATAATAATCAAAATAACAAGTGCACTAAACAAAGAAAGAATATTAAAAACAGTAAGGGAAAAGATCATATAACATAAAGGCAGACATATCAGAGTTACACCAGACTTCTCACCAGAAACTATGAAAGCTAGAAGATCCTGGGCATATCTTATATAGACACAAAGAGAACACAAATGCCAGCACAGACTTATTATGCCCTCAAAAGCTTCAATCACCATGTATGGATGAACCAAGATATTCCATGATAAAACCAAATTTGCACAAAATCTTACCATATATCCAGCCCTACAAAAGATAATAGGTGGAAAGCAGCCAAAGCAATGAAATAAACTATACACACGAAAAAGCAAGAAAGCGATTTTCCACAATACCAAAAGAAGGGAACCACACAAACATAAAAAAAAAATCAAAAGTAACAGAAGGCAACATTCACTATTACTTAATATCTCTTAATATGACTATGCTCCATTCCCCAATAAAAAGGCATACACTAACAATTTTTTTTGGTAAATCTTCAATTTTATCAAAAAATGTTTATAATTCATATTCCATAAAAAGAAATGTTTTTTATGTCATAGATTTTTTGATTCTTTTTTATTAGATATATTCTTTCACATTTCAAGTGTTGTCCCCTTTCTTGGTTCTTCAGTGCCCCCCAGAATTCCATAAGCCACCTCACCTTTATATCAAACAATTTATCTATTATTTTTCATAATAATCTTCATTTTAACATGATTTTCTATATTTCTTCATTTTATCAGAAACATTTTACATTAAAATCTTCAACTTTATCAGAAAATGTTTGCAATTCTACTTACAATCAACTTAGAAATATTTTTATGCCTACAATTTTATCTGTATAATTTTACATGATAATCTTCAATTTTATCATGTTATTCTATATTTTTCTACAATTTTATCGGAAATATTTTCATGCAAATCATCAATTGCATCATTACATGCTTATACTTTCTTTTTAAATTAACTTAGCATTGATTTAAATGTCTAAAAATTTCTCACTATATTATGAATATTGTCATGTTTGACTTGTTTTACAATATATTTCTTCAATTTTATCTAAAATATATTCCAATTTCATCTTCAATTTTAATCATAAAATGTTTTTACTTCAGTTTTCAAGAAAAAGAAAGAAAAAGAAAAGAAAAAAAAACACAGTTTAAAGTATGTTCTGAATTATCAAGCAAGCATCAATAACTGCACTCCCCAGAACCATGGGCTAATAAAAAAAATCACAATGCTAAGAATGAGATACCACACCTTGAAGTTCCGAGGAATTTCCCAAATAAGCCAACTTTGTCATTGTCCTTGGTTAACTAACAGAACTTCATGGAAAACACTAATGACATAACACCACACCCTTTACCGAAAGACACAGAATACTCTCTCAAAATTCCTAAAAAGCTATGTTCCATCTGGCCAGCTTTTAGGCTATTAGAACAGTGCACATGTGTACTTTAGAAGAAAAAACCTTACCCATGTTCTTACACAGTGATGGAAATCGCATGGTATGACACTTCCTTTATAGTCAAGAGCTTCTCACTGCTGCTATGGTTATACAACTATTATGAGGTAAACATCCACTTTGTTAGTGGGTTTGAGACCTGATTAACATGAGGGATTTTAACGTTTGGTACTGAAATTGTAGTTAAAGGCTCGTGAATAGGGAGTTCATAGGTCATAGGATAGAAACTATTATAATTTTCCTCAGGCTGATGGTGTAGGATTTACTTCTGTGCTTATGTTCACACACATAGATTGCTAGCAACCTTAGTCCAAAAAGCTTCTTTTGAAGTGGACAACAATCATTGTAAAGGCCAAAAACTTCCCAGTTTTTAGAGATTAAGTGGCAGTGAAAGTGAAATCCCAAATGAGACAAAAATGCCACCTTTCACAGCTTCCAAATCTCAGGGAACAGCACGAAAGAGAACAAGGGTAGAACAATATAATGGACAGAGAATGAGCAATACTGTGGAATGCTGAATTCTGGACTGGAGTATGTGCAGTTAGTTCATGAACTCACAGCAACTGTGATCATCTAGATATCCATATAAGATGAGCCCGTAGGATTTATGTAAATAATTAAGGGGATGTGTTCTCCATGTTCTACCTCTTAGGAGGATAATGTGGAATTTGGAGGCTGTTTGGAGGGGTGTTCTAACTAATGAGCAGGTTTTCTGTGTTCTAGTGGATAGGATCATATCCAGGTTCACAGGGGCTGCTTTAATTGAACTTATTAAAATAAAACAAAGGAAAGATAGCATGAAATTTGGGGGGAAGACACATAGAGGGAAAATAAATGGTGTTTAACAAAGTAAATAGCAGAAAGTTAAGGTTGTATTTAAGAGTGTATGTAGGCATGTGAATTTTCTAGGGGGCTAACACCTGCCGTGTGTTACAACCCAGAACCATGGCTTCTTGTTTCTGTCTCTGGAATAGAACCATCCTCTGCCACAGTGGGCAATATCTTAGTGGGGCACAGAGGTAGCTACCAACTGAGGTATGCAAACAGGACAGATAGCACAGTTAGGACCATCCCTGCTGCTCATAGAAAATAGCTGGAAGCATTGAGGACACAAGAGCCTAGGAACAGCCTGGGGCAGGAAAGTTCCCCTTTCCTTCTGCACCCACACCTGATAGGGCCACAGAACTTCATAGCCAAAGACCACCACAAGAGAGCTTGTCTTGCAAGAGTACATGCATACCTGTCTTCACAGCAAAAGCCTTAATCACCATAGATGGAGAAACCAAGATAGTCCATGATAAAAACAAATTAAACAAGATTTTTCCATATATCCTGCCCTACAAAAGATAATGGGTGGAAAACACCAACAGAAGTAATGAAACTCTACCCAAGAAAAAGCAAGAAACTAGTCTTCCAATAAAACCAAAAGAAGGTATCCACACAAATATCAAAATAACCTCAAACGTAACAGGAGGCAACAATCACAATTCCTTAATATCTCTCAAAATGAAGGGACTCAATTCCTCAATAAAAAGGCATAGACTAACACATATTCTTCTTGCAAATCTTCAATTTTATCAGAAAATATGTTTATAATTCATTTTCAAGTAAAGTAGTAATGCTATTAAATAAAAATTGCAATGCTAAGAATAAGATACCACACCTTGAAATTTAAGGAGTTTCCCAAATAGCATAAACTTTTTTATTGTCCTTGGTTAATGTACAGAGCCATAATGGTGTTTCATGTCCCATGGTAGGAGCTTGACATTGATCAAGGTGAACTTCCTCTCCCAGCCTTTGTTGAGCATGGATTCCTGTGCTATTCAGTATTCTGCTCCACGTAGGGAGGCGTGCTCAGCCTGAATGTGAATATCATCCAGATCTATGAATTCCTGAATTCAGCATGTGTCCCACCCAGCTGCCTGAGCAGTGGAGCTAACACCCAAAGAACAGCCAGATCAGTTCTTGTAACTCTTGCAGGAGTCTGGGATGAGGGCCTCGCCCAAACTGCTAAATTGTCAGACCTTCATTTAACTTTGTCCTCAATCATTAAACTATCATCCTGGCCCTCATTCTTTTCGCCGATTCCCCATCCATCCCTCAGCTTCTGTTCCAGGATCCCAGTTCACAGTAGCTGTAGGCAGGAACAGAATGGCGCCTGAACATGAAGCTGGACTCGACAAGATTTCCTGAGGTGATCCTGTCTTGGTGAAGCTTCCAATATAACAGAAAAAGATGCTATCCGGTATGGTGAGCAAAACAGGTGCTAGAGGATATGGACTAAGTGAGGCAGTTTAGACCCACCACTAAACTTACTTGGGGCAGACAGTGGAAAATGGGGCAAGAATTTTACAGGCATTTGTCCATAGCTTTTTAGAGCTGATTCAGGCGAAAAGGATATAAAAATAGAGATATGTCTACAGCTTCCAAGAGCTGCTTTAAGAAAGGTTGAAAATGAGAGAGAGAAGGAGAGTAGAAAAATGGATGTAATTGCATAACAAGCATGCTTCCTTTTCTTTGTATCCTTGGTGCATACTGTGTCTACATGGATGTTTATGTCCTATTCGTGGCATTGTGTGAATGACTGTAATTGTTTCATGTTAAAAAATGGTAGATTTTCATCTGCTGGTGGTCAATCTCTTAATCTAACTGCAGTTTACACAGCAGAGGCTGATATAAGGAGTCCCGCACCCAGCTAGGAGTCAAACATAGAGAGAAAGCTACTTTTAAAAAGGGGCCAGCAGCCTCAAGTCTAAGACAAGTGGTTAAATGGTTGTTTCTCCTAAAGATCAATCTCTACAATTGTGGTTTTTGGTTCAGAATGCTATTTATTCTCTCGAAATTACATCCAGAAAAAGGAAAAATTTGTTTGGTTTACGTTTGAGATTCATGTAATTGAATTCATGTAACTCACCCTTTGTTCATCTTTTTATAAATGGTCTTAAAGGTATAAGTATGTTCTGCATATTTTGATTATGGAGTATTGGCTTGTGAATTGTTGTGCATGATTTAAGTGGTGTAGAGTTGTCAATAAGAGGCTAGTTTGCAACTGATGGCTCAAGGTTATGGCCACCCTGAGCACTTGGCATGTTGCGACACATAAAATGCAGGCCTCTGGGATGCTTCTAAATTGGCATGGTGTTTTTGAGAATATTAACCTAGAAATTAGACTTATAAATAAGACTTAAAATAAATTAGTTGTGTTAGGACATGTGTCGCTGGTTAAACTAACCTTTTCTTAATAACATTATACTTTTTAAATAATGTTCAATGCCTTATAAGCCAACACCCTATACAGTCAAGACATGCAAAATATACTTATACCTTTAAGGCCAATTATAAACAAGATAAAACAATTACATGAATCTCAAACTCAAACCAAACAAATTTTTCCTTTTTCTGGATGTAATTTTGAGAAAATAAATAACATTCTGAACCAAAAACCACAATTGTAGAGATTGATCTTTAGGAGAAACAATTAGTTATACTGTCATACACTTAAACATAAGAACTGGCAGACAAACTTTGCAGTGTAAAAATAATGTGTTGCACGTGGGAAATGATCTTTACCAACCCCACATCCGACAGAGGGCTAATATCCAATATATACAAAGAACTCAAGAAGTTAGACCCCAAAGAACCAAATAACCCTATCAAAAAATGGGGTACAGAGCTAAACAAAGAATTTTCACCAGAAGAAATTCGGATGGCCGAGAAACACCTTAAGAGATGTTCAACATCATTAGTCATCAGGGAAATGCAAATCAAAACAACCCTGAGATTCCACCTCACTCCAGTCAGAATGGCTAAGATTAAAAACTCGAGAGACAACAAGTGCTGGCGAGGATGTGGAGAAAGAGGAACACTCCTCCAGTGTTGGTGGGATTGCAAAATGGTAAAACCACTCTGGAAATCAGTGTGGCAGTTCCTCAGAAAATTGGGCATGCCACTCCCAGAGGACCCTGGCATACCACTCCTGGGCATATACCCAGAGGATTCCTCTGCATACAACAAAGACACATGCTCCTCTATGTTTATAGCAGCCTTGTTTATAATAGCCAGAAATTGGAAGGAGCCCAGATATCCCTCAAAGGAGGAATGGATACAGAAAATGTGGTATATTTATACAATGGAGTACTACTCAGCAATTAAAAATAATGAATTCATGCAATTTGTAGGTAAATGGTTAGATCTGGAAACTATCATCCTAAGTGAGCTAACCCAATCACAAAAGAATACACACGAAATGCAATCACTGATAAGTGGATATTAATGAGCCCAGAAGCCCTAAATACTCAAGGCACAATTAGCAAGTCAAATGACTCTCAAGAAGAAAAAAAGGAGAGGACCCTGGGCCTGTAAAGATTGGATCCAGTATTGTAGACCCAGAACAGAGAAATCGTGGGGGGGGAAGAGTGGGGAATAGCATGGGGGGGAGAGGAATTATGGGACATATGGTGGGGGGTAACTGGGAAAGGGGAAAGCCTTTGGAATGTAAACAAAGAATATAGAAAATAAAAAAAAGGAAAAAAATAATGTGTTGCCATTAAGTGGAAGCTTGTGAGGAACTGTTTTGTCTTGCAGACCCCACCTAGGACATGTTTGACCAAAAGAACTTTCTTGACAGACTTATCCAGGTGCGGTTCAAAATGCAGTTGAATTTTATGAAAGATTAATAAGTCTACGTAGAACTTATGAAGGCATTAAAATTTGGCATGCCTACACCATACAAAATTATTATAGATTTCAAAATATGTTTCTTGTTTTACATTCTGATAATTATAAAGGAATTTGCTTCTATGAGCTAACTTTAAAGAAACAATAAAGCAATATCATTAGAAGTTTTTTTTTTCCTCATGGAATTGTAATAGCCTTACCTTACGTGAGAAATTTTTATTTTCTCTGCTTCAATATGAGAAGGTAGGTTCTTAAATTTTTCAGTGTATGTTGTTCATCGAATTTTATTACAATCCTTTTCTCTTAAATGTGGGCTTTTAAAATTTTTAAGTAAATGATTTTCAAAGGTTGTTAGGATATATTCATTGGCTTTATCTTATATTAACCTCATCTTAAGCTTGTCACAGGAGGACTTATACCACTATTTTCAAGGTAGGTACAAATTAAATGGAAAAGGACAAATAACTTTACAGATAGTAGAGAAGGCTACTGTATTCAGCTGTTTATGATATGTATTCACTGCTATTCCTGGGCAAAGGCAACATCAATGTAGAATCACCTTTTCTCCATCTCCAAGTAAAATTTTAACACACTCTAATAAATACATTCGTGTGTTAATAAAGTGTTGTAAGATAAAATGATAAAAATATTTAAAAGGAACATTTTAAGAGCCTGACATCTGTTCCTTTTTTAAAACAGCAATCAAATTAATTATTATTGATGCTTAATCGATTACATGACAACCATTTTAGGCAAAATTAATAATTGTTATCCAAAAGATAATTTGTTTCAATTTGCTTTTATATTTCTATACATACATCCTATAAAACCTACAACAACTTTTGGATTGAAGCTCATGTAATTGGATCACATGCTTATTCTTTTGAGATTCCCCTTGCTTCAGCACAGATAACTGATTTGGGTGGTGTAGTGGCTATTTTTAAGATGTTAAAAATCAAGCTTTTAATTATAGTAAATATAAATGGCTCATGGTTTAAAATTGCTTAAAATTGTTCCTTTTTAAGATACTGGTAATTCTTAATTTTTACAATTGTTTATGCAAATGTAATTCAAGTTAAAAATAATATGTTCTTTAAATGACTATCCTGGATATTTGAGAGCTGATCCAGGGGGTAGAGAGATGGCTCAGCCATAAAAGGCTAGGCTCACAATCAAAAATTTAAGAATTCATTCCCGGTAGCCACATGGTGGCTCACAACCACCTATGATGGGATCTGATACCCTCTTCTGCTGAGTCTGAAGACAGCTACTATATAATTACATATAATTAATCTTTAAAAAGGTGCCTGGACAAAGACCACTTAAGGAAAGGCACATGAAATGTATATCCCAGTCAGATCATATAGAAACAATTGGCCACACAAGCATGTTCTTTATATCATCAAAAGGGTAATGGTTTAAAAAATATTTTTTTTATTTTTGTGCACATCAAATTATAAAGATTTGTTCTTGGTGTCCTCAATATCTCCTGAAAGGATAAGGTTGCAAGCTAGGAATCCCCCATGCCTGAGTCTTGGGTGACCCCAAAGGAGCAGATGTTTGGCTCATTCTTTCCTCCAGAGTCCGGCTGCGAGTCTCGGGCTGGGAATGTCCCTGGCATCTTTTCCCATCTCGCCTCTGCTGAGTGGTTGTGGCGAGGACGAGCATGGCTGGGGCTGGCAGGATCACTGTGGTGTCTGTGGTGCTCATGCCTGGGGGAACTCCAGTCCCCAACACCCACTGTTAGTGGGGGAGGGTGGGCTTTGAATACGTAATCCTGGCCCTGTAACAGGAAATGCGTAATGGGAATTACATATTGATGCTGTGTAACCCTGGCAAGACCCTGTGTGTGGTGGCCACATAAGCGGAAATGATTTAACCAGGTCCCATCTGGCCTCTGTGGGAGGCTGATTGGTTCTCAGAGTGCGGGCTCCGATGGTTTGAACTGATTGTCTTAGAAGCTTGTGGTAGGTGGGTTCTGTTATAAGCCTATAAAAAGCCAATCCGATTCTGCCTGCAGGGCTCACTCTTTTACCCTGCATGGTAAGACTGTGACCCCCAGAGCTCTGGAAATTAAAATCCCTCTTGCAATTTCCATCAAGACTGTTTCTCGTGAGTGATTGGGGTGCCAGTTTCCGAGGCATGGGGTGCTTGCTGGGTTACCCCCGTTTTCTTTCGGGTCTTACAGTTGGTGCATGGGCCGGGAAGTGCGGTCACCCCCACACACTCGAGAAACAACTTGGAGGAAAGGGGATCCCCTCTGAAGTGTGTGTGCTGGCCGATGTCTGTCTTTGTCCTGAGTGTTCTGTTCTGTTCTGTTATTGGGATCTGAATCTGAATCAGATGAGAAGCGCGCTTTTGGATATGCAGCTGTCTTCTTGGACCATAATCGCCAGGAGACCATGGTATAAGCAGGTGTGCTAGTGAAGGCCACAGGCTGTGACTCTGGGAGACGTCCCGAGAGTGGGGGAAACTCCAGGGACACCTGGAAGATTCCCATCTGGGTGTCGGGGAGGATACAGTAGTTCTACTGAATTGGAGAACTTACACGCCCTCCCGGCCATCTGGTTTTCTGATCTGGTTCTGTTGGACGTGTACTGCAGTCTGTTTTCTGTTTGTCTCACTGTTTTGTCAAAAGCCTGACTGGTGCAGAGAGTTTGACTGGCATTCGAAACCGCGGGGTCCGGAGGACCCTGGAGAAGGCCAAGTAAGGCTCTTCTCTTCTCTGTATTCTGCTCCTGCAACAGGCAGGAACATTAGGTATCTGAAATTGGGCCGGTCTAATGGCAAATTGTATGTTGATTTTACTTGCTCTTGGTTCTTGAATTTAGAGGCCTGATGGTGGCAGTGTCAGGCTGTCTATGTGGTGATTGTTACTCTGTGTTTTGTATATTGTGCTGTCTTCAGACTTAAGATGACTGACGAAATGACTGCTAGAGATTTAGACTGACTGAAAAGCTTGCCATGTTAGGCTCTGTGGTGGCAAGACCAGGTCTCGCGACTCAAGCCCACCATGTTAAGGCTTTGGCGCCAAGATCAGGTCATGTGACTCAAGCCCACAATGTTAGAACAAAAAAGAGATGAAATATTCGAGCTCTGAGGCCCCCTGGTGGGGGAAATAATTTTTAACAAGACACTCAAAGTGTCGGATATAGTAATTCTGAGTTTAAGTTACAGATGGCTTATTTCATTTATTTTAAATTGTTTAAATTATTATAATAGCTATAATGTTAAGCTTTGTGGTTTTATTGTTTCTCTGGGAAAGAGGTCAAAAATAAGGGAGACCTCCAGAAGACTAGATTGTGAAACATTAAGTAAAAAATCTGTCTCGGTGATACTAAAATCTTGTTTTGAGAATTATATTATGTTCAAGACATAAATTCTTATTTGATACAGATTTTATTTTAATAAAAAATCAAGGTTTTCATTTGTATAAATACTAAAAATGTAAAAATACAGGATTTACATCCAGTCCTTTCTTGCTATTATTATTATAGATCTGAGATGTTTAAGACTGTAAGTTTGGAGACATATAAAATTATAAGGCTCTGAGTTTATTATACGGGTGTTTTATATGTTTTAATCAGAAACAGCTGAAGATAGTTTAACAGACAACAGCCCACGATACTTTACATAGATAGTTAGCTTTTAAAAATGTCAGAAGTGTGTGTAATATGATGGTTAATGTTATTTTTGTTGTAGAGACTAGTCTGCTCCTGACAGATTCCCTTTCTTGAAGAAACAACATTATAGAGTTGCTTCTGTTATGGAGAGAGAGAGAGAGAGAGAGAGAGAGAGAGAGAGAGGGAGGGAGAGAGAGAGAGAGGGAGAGAGAGAGAGAGAGAGAGAGAGAGAGAGAGAGGGAGGGAGAGAGAGAGAGAGAGGGAGAGAGAGAGAGAGAGAGAGAGAGAGAGAGAGAGAGAGGGAGGGAGAGAGAGAGAGAGAGGGAGAGAGAGAGAGAGAGAGAGAGAGAGCCACGAGATTGCCTCTCTTCATTTACAGACAATTTGCATCAAGACTGTTTCTCGTGAGTGATAGGGGTGCCAGTTTCCGAGGCGTGGGGTGCTGGGGTACCCCTGTTTTTCTTTCGGGTCTTACACTACCTCTACCACATAATGGTGTTAATTCTAGAGGACTGCATTAATTATTACAGATAAATTATACACATATTTCTAATTTAAAATAGTAAAATATGTACATATGACTAATGACTCATTTTTAGGCTTTCTAGTTGCAACTGTTCTAACAGAAAAAAACAACTAAAAATGCTATGTCTACTTTCTATAATTGTATAGTTATTGCCTACATTATGGTATATGCTTGGTGTTCCAACTTAAATTAATAAAACAGTATATTCTTGGAAGAGAGAAGAGAGGGGAAAGTGTATCCCTGTGCATATTATTTAAATTATGCTTGTATATTTTTTTTCAAGTTTTTAAAAGTTTGGTTGCAATGGAACTCCTTGCTGAGTGTGTATGGCATCGTATAACTAGGCATACTGAATCCTTGGTGAATTGAAGCAATTCACTTATTGATATATGCCATGACCCTGACTTAATATTGGGGAAGAAGGCATGTCTGTTTTTCCCACAGAATGCTGCAGAAGCATGCTAGCTGCTGGAGTAATTGGTGTGGCATGATAAATATATGCTGACTGTGGGCTTGTTGAGTGCCCAGACAATGGTAACATAAAAGCTATACTGGGTATATGTTCTTAACATACTTTAATTTTCAAATGTCCCAGATTAGATAAATTGCCTTGCTTAAAGCTTTTAGAACTTGTGGGACAGAACATGGAGACTGTTAAATTACCTTAGAAAAAATTAATATAAAGAGTTGTTATAACTCTACTCTTTCCTTTAATGTGATCAGCTGACTCAGTCATAAACTGGTCTAGAAATAAATCCAATATTGGAGATTGCAATTATAAAGATGGCTAACAATCTTCAACCAGTTAAGTTATTTTAAAATATAGCCTCCACTTTTCCTGAGAAGTAACAGCTTATCTCTTGATACACAAAGATACCAACCCCACTGCAGGGGCCAGGCTTTGTGTCTTTTAAGTTGCTAATTTGCAACTGAATTAGGTATCTCAGGGAGATCCACAGTCAAATTAATCCTGTTCCACCTTTAACACTTGACCTTCTTTGTTAAGCAGACTGGCTGTCTCCACCCAGGCACACCAGGATAGAAAGATCACATGTCTCTTAAAGACACTTTCAGACTCCCTGGCTTCAAAACTCATACAAGTGGATCTCCTTTGGAAGCCACAGAGAACTCAGATTCTTTTAGAATATGTCAAGAAGGACATACATAACTCCCTTAAGGAAGTACAGGAGAACATGAATCAACACTTACAGGCCCTTAAAAAGGAAACACAAAATTCCCTTAAAGTAATACAGGAGAACATGTGTTAACAGGTAGATACCCATACAAAGGAAACACAAAAATTAAAGAAATACAGGAGAACTGGGATAACAGGCCAGAGTCCTTAAAAAGGAAACACAAAAATAACTTAAGGAAGTACAGGAGAACATGGGTCAACAGACACTCCAACACAACAACGGAAACTATACCAGAGAAAAGCCAAGAAAGTATCTCCCAACAAACCCAAAAGTAGGTAACCACACAAACATAAAAATAACATCAAAAGTAACAGGAGGCTACAATCACTATTCCTTATTATGTGTTAACAGGAATGGACACAATTCCTGAATAAAAAGACATAGATTAACAAGTATTTTTCATGTAAGTTTTCAATTTTATGAGAAAAAATGTGTATAATTTGTTATTATAGTAAAGTACTAATATTTTTCATGTAAAAGATTTTTTTGACTTCTTTTTTATTTAGATATATTCTTCATTCCCATTACAAATTTTGTCCCCATTCCTGGTTCTCAAGTCCACCAAAATCCCATCAGTCCTCTTGCCTCTATGTCCAACAATTTATCTGTATTATTTTCCATGATAATCTTCATTTTTAACATGATTTTCTATATTTCGCCATTTTATCAAAAAAAATTATCCATGAAAATCTTCAACTTTATGAGAAAATGTTTGTAATTCTACGTTCAATCAACTTAGAAATATTTTTATTTTATCTGTATTACTTTACATGATAATATTCAATTTTATCATGTTATTCTATATTTTTCTACAATTTTATCAGAAATATTTTTCATCAATTCTCAGCATTTTGGCTAAGGTCAAGTGTAGAAATATATTTCATGTAAATCATCAATTCTATCATAACATGTTTCTATTTTATTTTTAATTAATTTAGCAATGATTTTTATGTCTAACAATTTCTCTCTAATTGTTGATGAATATTGTCAATTTTGTTGTGTTTTTCTATATATTTCTTCAATTTTTTCTGAAATATTTTCCATGTAAATCTTCAATTTTATCATAAAATGTTTTATGTCCTTTTGCAAGGACAAGAAAGAAAAAGAGAAGAAAAAACGCGAAGTTTAAAGTCTGTTTCGAATTATCAAGCAGGCTTCAATAATTTCACTCTCCAGAGTCATGGGCTACTAAATGAAAATCGCAATGCTAAGAAAATGATACCACACCTTGAAGTTCCAAGGAGTTTCCCAAATCATACAACTTTGTCATTGCCCTTGGTTAACTAACTGAACCTCATGGAAAACCCTAATGATAAAGGCACCACACCCTTTAACTAAAGACACAGAAAAGTGCATCTCAACGTTCCTAGAAAACAATGTTCATCTGGATAGCTTTGACACTGTTAGAACAGTCTACATGTGTGCATTAGAAGAAAAACCATACCCATGTTCTTGCACAGTGATGGAATCAGCATGCTTTGACTCTGCCTTTACACTCAAGAGCTTTTTACTGTTGCTAAGGTTATACAACTATTATGAGGTAAATATCCACTTTCTTAGTGGTTTTGAGAACTGATTAACATGATGGATTTTAATGTTTGGTACTGAAATTGTAGTTAAAGGCTCATGGATAGGCAGTTCATAGTTCATAGGATAGAACCTATTCTAATCTTGCTCATGGTTATGGTGTAGCATTTGCTTCTATGTTTACGTTTACACACATAAATTATTATCAACCTTAATCAAAAAGTTTATTTTGCAGTGCACAATCATTGGAAATACCAAAAACTTTCCAGTGTTTAGAGATTAAGTGACATTGAATGTCTAATCCCAAATGATATCACAATGCTACCTTTCACACCATCCAAATCTCAGGGAGCAGCACCAAAGAATACAAGGGAAGAATATAAGGGTCCGAAAATGAGCAATAATGTGTAATGCTGATTTAGAATATGGGCACTTTGTTCATGAACTCACAGCAACTGTGATCCTCAAGATATCCATATAAGGTAAGCCTGCCCAAATTATGCAAATAATTAAGAGGATATGTTCTCCAAGCTCCACCTCTTAGGAGGATAAAGTGGCAGGTGGATGCTGTTTGGAGGAGTGTTCTACATAATGAGCAGGTTTTCTGTGTTCTAGTGGATAGACTCATATCCAAGCTCATATGGGCAGCTTTAATTATACTTAGTGAATTACCACAAAGGAAAGATGACATGAATTTCAGGGAAGGGGTGCATGGCTCATAGCAAAAGGCAAATTCAAGAATATTGCCAACAGCATCCAAGACATCAAGGGACCATCAGTACCAAGTACTCCAACAATGAGCAAGTCCTGGATTCTCCAAGACAACAAAACAAAGACCTGAATATAAAATCACATATCAAGATTCTTTTAGAAGAAAAGAAATGCAAAAATTACTTAAGGAAATACAGGAGAATATAGGCCAACAGGCACTCCAACACAACAAAGAAACTATACCAGAGAAAAACCAAGAAAGTAATCTTCCAACAAATAACCACACAAACATAAAAATAACTTTAAAAGTAGCAGGAGGCAACAATCACTTTTCCTTAATATCTCTTAACAAGAATGGACACAATTTCTGAATAAAAAGACATAGACGAACACGTTTTTTTCAAGTAAGTTTTCAATTTTATCAGAAAAAAATGTGTATAATTTGTTTTTACAATAAAGTTGTAATATTTTATGTCACCTATTTTTGGCTTCTTTTTTTAATTAGATATATTCTTCATTCATATTACAAATTCCCCCTTTCCTGGTTCTCCAGCCCCACAAAATTCCATCAGCCATCTCGCCCTAATGTCTAACAATTTATCTGCATTATTTTCCATGATAACCTTCATTTTTAACATGATATTAAATATCTCTTCAATATATCAGAATATTTTCCATGAAAATCTTCAACGTTATGAGAAAATGTTTGTAATTCTATGGTCAATCAACTTACAAATAGTTTTATGCCTATGATTTTATCTGTATAATTTTATATGATATTCTTCATTTTATCATGTTATACTATATTTTTTACAATTTTATCAGAAATATTTTTCATGCAAATCTTCAATTCTATCATAACATGTTTCTACTTTCTTTTTTTAATTAAATTAGCAATGATTTTTATGGCTACAAATTTTCTGTCTAATTTATGATGAATATTTTCAATTTTGACATGTTTTTCTATTAATATCTTCAAGATTATCAGAAATATTTTCCATGTAAATCTTCAATTTTATCATAAAATTTTTTACTTCCTTTTTCAAGAAAAAGGAAAAAAGAGAAAAGAAAAACACAAAGTTTAAAGTCCATTCTGAATTATCAAGTAGGCTTCACTAATTGCAGTCCACAGCACCATGGGCTATTAAATAATATTCACAATGCTAAGAATAAAATACCACAGTTTGAAGTTCCAAGGAGTTTCGCAAATAACACAACATTGTCATTGTCCTTGGTTATGTAAGTGAACTTCATGGAAAGCCCTAATGATATAACACCACACCCTTTAACTAAAGTCACACAAAACTCCATCTCAAAGTTCCTAGAAAACTATGTTCCATCTGGCTAGTGGTTACAATGTTAGAATGGTCTACATTTGTGCATTAGAAGTACCTTACCCATGTTCTTACACAGTGATGGAAACTGCATGCTATGACAGTGCCATTACAGTCAAGAGCTTCTCACTGTTGCTATGGTTATACAACTATTATGAGGTAAACATATGCTTTCTCAGTGGGTTTGAGACCTGATTAACATGAGACATTTTAATGTTAGGTAATGAAATTCTAGTTAAAGTCTCATGAATAGGGAGTTCATAACTCACCGGATAGAACTTAGTATAATTTTGCTCATGGGAATGGTGTAGCCTTTCTTTCTGTGTTTATGTTTACACACATAGATTGCTAGCAACCTTAGTCCAAAAAGCTTATTTTCAAGTGTACAACAATCACTGGAAAGACCTAAATCTATCCATTGTTTAGAGATTAAGTGACAGTGAACGGGAAATCCCAAATGAGACCACAATGCCACCTTTCACCCCATCCAAATCTCAGGGAGCAGCACCAAAGAGGACAAGGGAAGAACAATATGAGGGACAGAAAATGGGCAGTGCTGTGAAATGCTGACTTCTGGACAGGAATATGGGCACTTAGTTCATGAACTCAGAGCAACTGTGATCATCTAGTTATCCATATAATATAAGCTGGCCAGAATTATGCAGATAATTAAGGGGATGTGTTCTCCATGCTAGACCTCTTAGGAGGATAAAGTGTAAGTTGGAAGCTGTAGGAGGTTTGTTCTTACAAATGAGAATGTTTTCTGTGTTCTAGTGGATAGACTCATGTCCAAACCCACAGGACAGTCAACAGGGTCCCTGAACCACCTAATAGAAAGTGAGAGACAAGAGACACGAGGGACAGACAGCAAGACAGTATTCTGATCAAGCTGTCAAATTTTATTTTTTACACAAGGCTTTTTTAAGGCGAACAACCAGGTGAGGGGAGGGGTAAAAGTGGGGAAAGTCATTGTATTCCAGGGCAACAATCTCAGGGGGCTAGTATAAATTTTCAGGAAGAGTTTCTCAGAATTGTCTCTCAGGATCTCAGGGAAGGTTGACATCTACTGTAGGAACATGGCACTAGAAATTGATCAAAAGGAGGTAAAGTGGAAAGGGGTTGCTATGGTAACCTAAACACAGGTGAGCTTCATTTGTTCTAGCCCACTCTGTTGAGTTTTGCATGTACTGACCATCTAGCTTACTTGGCTAATCATTAAGCTAGTACTTTTCCTTCTAAAAGCAGGCTAGAGGAAGCAGGCTAGAAATTGCTGAAAGAAGTTTTGAGATCTATGTGAGAATGGCTCCTGGCATCTCTGCCTTCTCTTTATAAAAGAGCACAGATGTCAGACAACTATTGATTGGGAAGCAGATGAGGCACCAAGATAGTGGAGCAGTAGCCTATCTTAGAATCATTCCAGTTTTTCCATCGTCCTTTTCCCATTCCTTGGTGTCTCTCCCAGCATCTAGAGACCCCTGTCTTAGGTGGGAGTGCATCTGGGAAGTTGCCCTTCTTCTGCAACTACTAAGCAAATTTATTGTTTATTGTTGCCTTGAGCTTTTGGGCTCCTTTTGGTGTCCTGGATGGAATGGCTGTGACAGGAAGACTCTCTCTGCCTGTGAACTCGAATGAGCCATTTGGGCTGTTCAGTAATTGCCCTGGGGAGCTGGGTAGCCATCTCTCCATCCTCCAAAGCCAAATAATTGTAATGTATCTGAATGGGCTTGGTTGCCAAGTTAGAAAGAGCAATTCTCAAATTAATCTGGAATAAAAAAAACACAGGATAGATAAAACTCTTCTTAACAGTAAAAGAACTTCTGGAGAAAAAAGTGTCCTGGACCTCAAGCAATACTACAGAGCATTAGTGTTAAAAATTGCATCACATTGGTGCAGTGAAAGGGAGGTGAATCAATGGAATAGGATTGAAGACCCAGAATTGAACCCACACATATATGACCACTTGATCTTTGACAAAGGAGCTGAAAACATCCAGTGGAAAAAAGATAGCCTTTTCAACAAATGGTGCTGACTCAACTGGATGTCAACATGCAGTAGAATGAGAATTGATCCACACTTATCTCCTTGTACAAAGCTCAACTCCAAGTGGATCAAGGACCTCCACATAAAACCAGACACACTGAAACTAATAGAAAAAAAACTGGGGAAGATCCTTGAGGACATTGGCTAAGGGAGAAAGTTCCTCAATAGAACACCGATTGTTTATGCTCTAAAATCAGGAATAGATGTCCCAACCCGCAGGAAAGTCAACAGGGACCCGAACTACCTAGGAGAATGCAAGAGACAAGAGACAGGAGAGATGTACAGCAAGACAGTACTCTGATCAAGCTGTCAAATTTTATTTTTACACAATGCAATTTAAAGGCAAGCAGCAGGTGTAAGGAGGGGCAAAGGGGGGAACAAGCTCAGGGGGCTGGCATCACTTCTAGGAAACAGTTTGTCATACTTTCTGGGAAACGCTAACTATTGCTCTTAGGAATTTACGTAAGATAAAGTGGGTTATGAGGAGGTAAAGGGGAGAGGAGTTGCTATAGTAACTTGTCCACAATGAGCTTCAAAGGGAGGGTCTTGAGATCTATGGTTCTTGGCATGAGGTCAAGGTAAGAATGACTCCTAGTGTCAAGATCTCCTGGTATCGGAATCTAGGTGGAGATAGCTCCTGGTATCAAAATGTCTTGGCATAGAGATCTTAGGTGAGAATGGATCTCAGCAAATAGACAAATGGGACCTCATAAAATTACAAAGTTTCTGTAAGGCAAAAGACACTGTCAAAAGGATAAATCAGCAACCAACAAATTGGGAAAAGATCTTCACCACCCCTACATGTGACAGAGGGCTAAAGTCCAATGTATACAAAGAGCTCATGAAGTTATACCTCAGAAAACTAAATAAGCCTGTCAAAAAATTGGGCACAGAGCTAAACAAAGACTTTTCACCTGAAGAACTTCAGATTGCTGAGAAGTACCTTAAGAAGTGTTCAACATCATTAGTCATTAGGTAAATCAAAATGAAAACAACCCTGAGATTTCACTTCACACCAGTCAGAATGGCTAAGTTTAAAAACTCTGGAAGCATCAGGTGTTGGTGAAGATGTGGTGAAAGAGAAACACTCCTCCACTGCTGATGGGATAGCAAGCTGGTACAACCACTCTGGAAATCAGTCTGGTGGTTCCTCAGAAAACTGGACACGATACTTCCGGATGACCCTGCCATAGCACTACTGGTCATATATCCAGAAGACTCTCCAGCATGCAATAAGGATACATGCTTCACTATGTTCATAACAGCCTTATTTATAATAGCCAGAAGCTGGAAAGAACCCAGATGTCCCTCAATGGAATAATGGATACAAAAAAATGTGGTATATATACACAATGGAGTACTATTCAGCAATTAGAAACAATAAGTTCATGAAATTCTTAGACAAATGGATGGAGCTAGAGAACATCATACTAAGTGAGGTAACCCAGTCTCAAAAGAATACCCATGGTATGCACTCACTGATAAGTAGATATTAGCCTAGAATCTTGGAACACCAAAGACACAATCCACATACCAAATGATGTCTGAGAAGAAGGAAAGAGTGGACTCTGCTTGAGGAAAGGCTCACTGCATCTGTGTAGGTGAATACCAGCTCAGGGAAGTGGGAAAGGGTTGTATGGGGGGAAAGGGGAAGGGGAAATGACATGTGGGAACTTTGGGGGCGGGAACCAGGAAAAGGGAAATGAAATGTAAATAAAGAATATATCCAATAAAAATAATAATAAAAAAAGAAAAATATTTTTATGATTTTTATCTTGTAACACTTTATTATCACATCAAATCTTTATTGGAGGATGTTAAAATTTATTTGGAGAGATTTTATATTAATGTTCTCTTTGCAAGGGAAGGAAGTGAACACATATCATAAACTGTTGACAAATTCTTACCATAGCTTTCTCCAAGCTATATCTCTCAATATTTATTTTGCATTTATCTTGAGAACATCAGAGGCTTAAATCCTCTTGTGGCAAGCTTAAAGCAATGTCTTAGCCAAATAATTTATTTTAACACCTTTTGAAAATCATTTACTTAAAAAATTTAAAAGTCCACTGTTAAGAGGAAATTCCTATAATAAAATTCTATAAACAATATATATTGAAAAATTTAAGTTCTTAGCTTTTTATATTGAAGTGGAGACAAAACATTGTTTTCCCACTTAAGGTAAGGCTATTCATTAGCCAATTCTTGAGGATGAACTTTCTAATGATATTATTTTATTGGTTTTTTAAAGTTATCTTATAGTCTTTTAAAGTTAGAAGCAAATGCTTTCATAATTATTAGGATCCAACAAAGCAAAAAACAACCCATTAAATTTATAATAATGTTGAATGGAATAGGCAGGCCAAAGTTTAATGCCTTTATAATTTCTATATAGCCTTATTAATCTTTCACAGATCTAAGTTTGAACTTTATTTTGAACCATATCTCTATGAATCTGTAAAAAATGTTCTTTTGGCCAGAACCTGCAAGATGAAAGCAGCATCTCTCCACCCTCTGCTGAGGCAGCTCTGAGCTTTGTGTTATCTCAAATGTAAATCTCTTGAACTGAGTGTATTATCTCTATCCTTATAAGTCTAATTTCTAGGATAAAAACTACATAAATCATTATGCCAATTTAGAAATATCTTAGAGGTCTGTTTTTTTTGGGGGGGTGTCATGCCACGTGTTGCTTAAGATAGCTCTATACCTGAATTATCAGTTTTAAACTCACCTTTTGTTCCCATCAATATACCTTAAAAATTGTGTACAATAACTTATGAGATAATACTCTATAGTCAAGACATGTAAAATATTTATACCTTTAAGACCAATTAGAAATAAGGAGGAAGTGACTACATGAATCTCATGTATTTAAACCAAACATTGTTTTTTTGATCAGCAGTAATTTCAAGTGAGTAAAGCATTTTGAACCCAATCATCACCATGGCAGCAATTTTATAGAAGAAATATCCATTAGTCCATTTGTCCCAGAATTGCTGGCCCTTTTAAGAAACAGCTTTTTCTCTAGCTGTGTTTGACACCTAGTTAGGAATGCAAGGCACCTTAAATCATCTTCTGCTGTCTGAACTGTGACTGGTAGGACAACCAGCAGATAACTTTTTAAAACCAGTTTTTAACATAAAACATCAAACATCAAACAACCATCATACCGGGACAAACATAAACATAAAAGAATAACAGAACTTGATACACATATGGACAGGTTTTGGTGCAGCAAAGATAGACAATACACACAGAGGGAACTTGATGTCCCAAAGAGATCCAAATATCCTAACCAGAACTAAGGATATCTTTAGTGTGATCCACGGGGAAGCTGGATGTGTCCAGCTTTCCTCTCCTCCTCAGGAGTGTTTTGAAATTACTTTTAACCAATTTTTTGATACATCATCCTGCACATGGAAAAACTGATTTTCTGAAACCTGCCTTTACTCTCTCTTATTTAAGATTTAACTCCTTGTCTGCTTTTTCTTCTGGGAATTCTGCCAGAGTAGGGAGGGGAGGCACAGTGGAAGCCAGGGCCCTGCTTTTTTTAACCTCTTTTAGGTTCATAAAAAGAGAAAGAGATTTAGAAAATGTAGCATACAGAAGTGTGGGGAAGGAATTGCCCAGGGGGCAGCTTTTTCCCTCATGCTGGCTTTCTTCCCAGGTGATAGAGTGTCAGCACCTGAATTATGACTAGATTTTAGTTTGTAGAGAAAGATAGACTTTCTTGCTACATGGTCTTTTTGAGAAATTAGTGGGAAGATCAGACATAAACAGAGACTGTTTTAAATGTCCCTCCTCCATTTCAATCATAATAGAGGCAGAAGGGGTAATAGAGTGCAGAGACTGTATTCAGGAGGAACACTTTTTTCAGAGAATGCTCTCCCTCAGAAACTAGATCCTGGAAGCAGGAGGAATTCTTGAATAATATCATTTATCAGAGACTAGTACTTAAAGGCAGTAAACCAGAACTTTTTTTTCCAGGACCAAAAGTTGCATAGTAATTTCTAAAACTTTACTTACTCTTGCCCATGTTTTCTTGTTTTTTGGGGTATTTTTGGTTTGTTTGGTTTTTTTTTTTTTTTTGAGACAGATTTTCCCTGTGTAGCCCTGGCTGTCCTGGAACTCACACTGCTGACCATGCTGGCCTCGAACTCAGACATCCGCCTGCCTCCCAAGTGCTGGTATTAAAGGCATAAACCACCACTGCCCAGCTAGCCCATGTTTCCTTATGTATGGTTCCTTCCTCTGGGATACTGGGACAAATTGTCCAACAGCATACTTAAGATCATAAGTACTTCTCAAAGAAGTACCTAAGATCTGTTTTTATTAACCCAGGCCCTAGCATCTTGAGAGATTCCTTCAGCTTTAAAACAGGCTGAATAAATGCTTGTCTTGGGGTCTCTCCTGAGACATTGTCGCCTTGGATATTATCACCTGGCCAAGTGCTGGAGGGTCAACCATGCCTTGAACAAATCTGCTCCTGGAGCTACATTAAGGGCCTTTCCTTTGTATTCTCCCACCTCCTTCCCATAGATGGCTTCAAGGGGCCTCACTGTTGGCACCAGAGTGTCCCAACCCTCAGGACAGTCAATAGGGTCCCCAAACCATCTAAGAGAAGGCGAGAGATAAGAGACACGAGAGCCTGACAGCAAGACAGTATTCTGATCAAGCTGTCAAATTTTATTTTTTACACAAGGCTATTTAAAGGGGACCAAGCAGGTGAGGGGAGGGATAAAATGGGGGTGGAAATGGTTGTATTCATGGGGAACAATATCAGGGCGCTAGTATCATTTCTCAAGAACAGTTTCTCAGAATTGTCTCTCAGGATTACAGTGAAGATTGGCATCTACTGTAGGAACTTGGCACTAGAAATTGATCAAGGGGAGGTGAAATGGAAAGGGGTTGCTATGGCAACCTAAACACAGGTGAGCTTCATTTGTTCTAGTCAACTCAGGTGAGTTCTGAAAGTACTGACCATCTAGCTTACTTGTCTATTCTTTAAGCTAGTACTTTTCCTTCTGTTTGTTTGTTTGTTTGTTTGTTTGTTTGTTTTTTGAGACAGGGTTTCTCTGTGTAGTCCTGGCTGTCCTGGAACTCACTCTGTAGACCAGGCTGGCCTCGAACTCAGAAATCCGCCTGCCTCTGTCTCCCAAGTGCTGGGATTACAGGCGTGCGCCACCATGCCCAGCAGTACTTTTCCTTCTAAAAGCAGGCTAGAAGAAGCAGGCTAGATCAAGCAGGCTAGAAATGGCTGAAAGTAGGTTTTAAGATCTATGTGAGAACGGCTCCTGGCAGACTCATATCTAGTTCCATAAGGGCAGCTTTAATTGAAATTAGTGAATTAAAAAAGTAATGGTGACATGAAATTCTGGAGGGGCACATAAGAGGGAAAATAAATGGTATTTAACAAAGTAAATAGCAGAAAGTTAAGATTGTATATAACCGTGTATATAGGCATGTGAATTTATTTGGGGGGCTAACAGTTTCTGAGTGGTTAGACCCAGAACCATGGCTTCTTGTTTCTGTCTCTGGAGTGGAACCATCCGCTGCCATAGTGGGCCATATCCAAGTGGTACACAGAGGTAGCTACACACTCAGGTGTGCAGAGAGGACAGATAGCACAGGTAGAACCACCCCTGCTGCTCGGAGAAAAGAGTCGTAAGCCCCGAGGACACAATATCCTAGGAATAGCCTGGGCGAAGAGACTGCCCATTTCCTTCTGCACCCAGACCTGATAGGGCCACAGAACTACATAGACAAATACAACCACAAGAGAGCTGGACTTGCAGGAGTATGGACATGGACCAGGACAGAAAATCCTTGTGGCACATAATAATCAAAACAACAAATGCACTAAACAAAGAAAGAATATTAAAAGCAGTAAGGAAAAAACATCACATAACATGAAGGCAGACTTACCAGAATCACACCAGATTTCTCACCAGAAATTATGGAAGCTAGAAGATCCTGGGAAGATCTCATTCAGATCCAAAGAGAACACAAATGCCAGCCCACACTACTATACCCAGCCAAAGTCTCAATCACCATAGATGGAGAAACCAAGATATTCCATGATAAAACCAAAGTAAACAAGATCTTTCCACATACCCAGCCCTGCAAGAGATAACTGGTGGAAAAAACCAACAGAAGTAATGAAACTCTACCTAAGAAAAAGCAAGAAGGCAATCTTCCAACAAAACCAAAAGTAGGTATCCACAAAAACATCAAAATAACATTAAAAGTAACAGGAGGCAACAATCACTATTCCTTAATATCTCTCAACATGAATGGACACAATTCCTCAATAAAAAGACCTAGACTAATAAAAACATTTTCTTGTAAATCTTCAATTTTATAAGAAAATGTTTATAATTCATTTTTCAAGTAAAGTAATAATGCTATTAAATAAAAATTGCAATGCTAATAATAAGATACCATACCTTAAAGTTCCAAGGAGTTTCCCAAATAACACAACATTGTCATTGTCCTTGGTTGATGTGCAGAGCCATAACTGTTTCATGCCACATGGAAGGAACTTGACATTGATCAAGGTGAACTTCTTCTCCCAGCTTATGTTGAATGGCGTTTCCTGTGCTATTCCAGATCCCGCTCCACCTACGGTGGAGTGCTCAGCCTGAGGGTGAATATCCTCAAGATCTATGAATTCCTGAATTAAGCATTTGACCCGCTCAGCTGCCTGAGCAGTGGAGCCAACACCCAAAGAACAGACAGATCAGTTCTCTCGCAGGAGTCTGGGAAGAGGGACTTGCCCAAACTGTTAAATTGTGAGACCTCTTAAACTTTGTCTTCAGTCAGTAAACTATAGTCCTGGCCCTTGTTCTTTTCTCAGATTCCCCATCAATCCCTGAGCTTCTGTTCCGGAAACCCAGTTTGCAGTAACTGCAGGCAGGAACAGAATGGCACCTGAAAGCAGGGCTGGACTCTAGAAGATTTCCTGAGGTGACCCCGTCTTGGTGAAGCTTCACGATAACAGAAAAAGACGCTATCTGGCATGGTGAGCAAAATAGGTGCTAGAGGATGTAGACTAAATGAGTCAGTGTTGACCCACCATTGAACTCGCTTAGGGGCATACAGTGGAAAATGGGGCAAGAACTTTACAGGCATTTATCCACATCTTTTAAGAGCTGATTCAGGCTAAAAGAAAGGGTTATGAAAATAGACATATGTCTGCAGCTTCCAAGAGCTGCTTTAGTAAAGGTTGACAAATGAGAGAGAGAAAGAGAGTAGGAAATTGGATGTAATTGCATAATAAGCATGCTTCCCTTTCTGTGTATACTTGCTTGTCCTTGGTGCGCACCATGTCTACAGGTATGTTTATGTCCTCTTCATGGCATTTTGAATGCCATGAGAATGTGAATGAGTGTAATTGCTTCATGTTAAAAAAATGGTAAATTTTCATCTGCTGGCCGTCCATCTCTTAATCTAGCTGCAGTTTACACAGCAGAGGCTGATTTAAAGTGTCCCATACTCAGCTAGGAGTCAAACATAGAGATAAAGCTGCTTTTAAAAAGGAGCCAGCAGCCTCAGTTCTAAAACAAATGGGTTAGTTCTTCTAAAGATAAATCTGTATAATTGTGGATATTGGTTCAGCGTGCTATTTATTCTCTCAAAATTACAGCCAGAAAAAGGAAAACGTTTTTTTTTGGTTTAAGTTTGAGATTCATGTAATCGTTTTATTCTTGTTTATAATTGGTCTTAAAGGTATAAGTATATTTTGCATGTCTTGACTATATAGAGTATTGGCTTATAAGTCATTGGGCATTATTTAAAAGGTATGATGTTATTAAGAAAAGGTTAGTTTGATCCAGCCGGTAGCAGGTCAGCCATACGTAGCCAGCCTGCCAGGTGCTGAGACCCTGCCAGCGGAACCAGGTACCAGAAACAGCCCGAGTTTAAGACCTCCGGGGACTCAGGTCTGGGGCAGGAACTGCGCACAGCCTAGCGGTTTGGAGTTCAGCGGCCTTGCCTGAGCTCTGCGCTCGCAGGCCAGACCCCGAACCCCCTGCAGGCAGCGCCATCTTGTCTGCAGCATCCCATCCAGCCGGTAGCAGGTCAGCCATACGTAGCCAGCCTGCCAGGTGCTGAGACCCTGCCAGCGGAACCAGGTACCAGAGACAGCCCGAGTTTAAGACCTCCGGGGACTCAGGTCTGGGGCAGGAACTGCACACAGCCTAGCGGTTTGGAGTCCAGCGGCCGTGCCTGAGCTCTGCGCTCGCAGGCCAGACCCGAACCCCCTGCAGGCAGCGCCATCTTGTCTGCAGCTTCCCATCCAGCCGGTAGCAGGTCAGCCATACGTAGCCAGCTTGCCAGGTGCTCAGACCCTGCCCACGGAACCAGGATAAGCAACAATTCTTGTTTATTAAGAAGAGTGAGGACCAGCTATAGCGGCAGGCCTCCATATTGCAACCAGGACACAGCTGGAAAGGTGCAGATAGAGACTCCGCCTGGGGCTAGAGCAGGGAGAGCTGCTAAGCTCTCGCCCACAGGCGGGCCCAGGCGCCTAGGCTCTGCAGCACGTCCTTGCAAGCTTAGGCCGTGCACCGAGGCAGCCGGAACCACCCAGCTCCCCAGGAGCCCGGACCAGCAATAGCGGCAGGCCTCCATACTGCAACCAGAACACAGCTGGAAAGGAACAGGTAGACAGATTCCATCAGGGACTACCACGTGGGGGGATCTGCTAGGCTCTCGCTACTAGGCAGGCCCAGCAGGACCTGCCGAGGCTCTGCTGCACTCCCCCACACTTCCCAGAGACCTCAGGCCATGCACAAAGTCAGTGGGTGGCAGCCAGCTCGTGATCCCGTTGAGCAGCAATCACGCATAACCACCAGTAGAGAAACAACAGGTAAGCCCAGCCTCATAGGAGATTCAAACACCAGCCAGAGACAACAAGGTCAACTAACACCAGAAATAACCAGATGGCAAAAGGTAAACGAAGGAATGTCACTAACAGAAATCAAGACAACATGACAGCATCTGAACCCAGTTCGCCAACAACAGGAAGCCCTGGATACCCCAAAACACCAGAAAAACAAGACTTGGATATAAAATCACTGGTCAGGATGCTGGTAGCTGAACACATAGAAAAATCTCGTAAAGAAATAGAAGAGAAAATGGATCAAAAGTTAGAAGCCTTTACAAGGCAAATACAAAAATCACTTCAAGAAATGCAGGAGAAGATGGATCAAAGAGAAGAAGACAATAAGGAGGAAAGACAAAAATCACTTAAAGAAATACAGAAGAACGTGGGCCAACAAGTAGAAGCTATGAAAGAGGAAACACAAAAATCTATTAAAGAAATACATGAAAACACAATCAAGCAAGCGAAATATCTGAGCACATCCATCCAGGCACTAAAAACAGAAGTAGAAACAACTAAGAAATCGCAGAGGGAGACAACATTGGAGATAGAAAACCTTGGGAAGAAATCAGGAACACCAAGACAAGGACGGAAACTACACCCAGGAAGAAGCAAGATAGAAACCTCCTCTCATCAAACCCAAAAGAGGATAACTTCTCGAATATAAAAAATAAATAAGATAAATAAATATAATTTCAAAAATGTCTGGAGGTAATAATTACTATTCCTTAATATCTCTTAACATCAATGGACTCAATTCCCCAATAAAAAGACATAGATTAACAGACTGGATACGGAAACAGGACCCTACATTTTGCTGCATACAGGAAACACATCTCAGTGTCAAAGACAAACACTGCCTTAGAGTAAAAGGCTGGAAGACAATTTTACAAGCAAACGGTCTCAGGAAACAAGCTGGAGTAGCCATTCTAATATCAGATAAAATTGACTTCCAACCTAAAATCATCAAAAGAGACTCAGAAGGTCACTTCTTGCTGGCCAAAGGAAAAATCCACCAAGAAGAGCTCTCAATACTGAACATCTATGCTCCAAATGCAAGGGCAGCCTCATTCGTAAAAGAAACCTTACTAAAGCTTAAAGCACACATTACACCTAACACAATAATTGTGGGTGACTTCAACACTCCACTCTCCTTAATGGACCGATCAGGAAAGCAGAAACTAAACAGGGACACAGTGAAACTAATTGAAACTCTGGACCAATTGGATTTAACAGATATATATAGGACATTTCATCCTAAAGCTAAAGAATATACCTTTTTCTCAGCTCCACATGGGACCTTCTCCAAAATAGACCATATAATTGGTCACAAGACAGATGTCAACAAATACAAGAATATCGAGCTAATCCCATGCCTTCTATCAGATCACCATGGAGTAAGAGTGGTCTTCAATAACAACAAAAACAACAGAAAGCCCACATACACATGGAAACTGAACAATACTCTACTCAATGACACCTTGGTCAAGGAAGAAATAAAAAAAGAAATC
Source organism: Apodemus agrarius (assembly GCA_964023405.1). Classification (NCBI taxonomy): domain Eukaryota; kingdom Metazoa; phylum Chordata; class Mammalia; order Rodentia; family Muridae; genus Apodemus; species Apodemus agrarius. The sequence continues at coordinate 107,972,823 of OZ030010.1, forward strand.
AAAGACTTTTTAGAATTCAATGAAAATGAAGGTACAACCTACCCAAATCTATGGGACACAATGAAAGCAGTGCTAAGAGGAAAACTCATAGCTCTAAGTGCATCCAAAAAGAAACTGGAGAGAGCATATACTAGCAGCTTAATGGCACACCTTAAAGCCCTGGAAGAAAAACAAGTTAATTCACCCAGGAGGAGTAGAAGACAAGAAATCATCAAACTCAGGGCTGAAATCAATCAAATAGAAACAAAGAGAACCATACAAAGAATCAACAAGCCCAGGAGCTGGTTCTTTGAGAAAATCAACAAGATAGATAAACCCTTAGCCAGACTAACCAAAGGATACAGAGACAGTATACAAATTAATAAAATTAGAAATGAAAAGGGAGACATAACAACAGAAACTGAGGAAATTCAAAACATCATCAGATCCTACTACAAAGGTCTATACTCAAAACAACTGGAAAACCTGGAGGAAATGGACAATTTCCTAGACAGATATCAAATACGAAAATTAAATCAGCATCAAGTAGATCAGCTAAATAGTCCCATAACCCCTAAAGAAATAGAAGGGGTTTTAGAAAGCCTCCCAACCAAAAAAAGTACGGGACCAGATGGTTTTAGTGCAGAATTCTACCAGACCTTCAAAGAAGACTTAACACCAATACTCTCCAAACTATTCCACAAAATAGAGACAGAAGGGACACTGCCCAACTCATTCTTCGAAGCCACAATTACGCTAATACCTAAACCACAAAAAGATCCAACAAAGAAAGAGAACTACAGGCCAATTTCTCTTATGAATATAGATGCAAAAATACTAAATAAAATTCTTGCTAACCGAATCCAAGAGCACATCAAAACGATCATCCACCATGATCAAGTAGGCTTCATCCCAGGGATGCAGGGATGGTTCAATATACGGAAATCCATCAATGTAATCCACTACATAAACAAACTGAAAGAAAAAAACCACATGGTCATCTCATTAGATGCTGAAAAAGCATTCGACAAAATTCAGCATCCTTTCATGCTAAAAGTCTTGGAAAGAGCAGGAATTCAAGGCCCATACCTAAACATAGTAAAAGCAATCTACAGCAAACCAGTAGCCAACATCAAAATAAATGGAGAGAAACTTGAAGCATTCCCACTAAAATCAGGGACTAGACAAGGCTGCCCTCTCTCTCCATATCTTTTCAATATAGTACTTGAATTTCTAGCAAGAGCAATTAGACAACATAAGGAAGTCAAAGGGATACAAATTGGAAAGGAAGAAGTGAAACTATCATTATTTGCAGACGATATGATAGTTTACCTAAGCGACCCAAAAAACTCCACCAGAGAACTTCTACAGCTGATAAACAACTTCAGCAAAGTGGCAGGTTATAAAATTAACTCAAGCAAGTCAGTGGCCTTCTTGTACTCAAAGGACAAGCAGGCTGAGAAAGAAATTAGGGAAATAACACCCTTCACAATAGCCACAAACAACATAAAGTATCTTGGCATAACTCTAACCAAACAAGCGAAAGATCTGTACAACAGGAACTTCAAGTCCTTGAAGAAAGAAATCGAAGAAGACCTCAGAAGATGGAAAAATATTTCTTGCTCCTGGATTGACAGGATAAATATAGTAAAAATGGCCATCTTGCCAAAAGCAATATACAGATTCAATGCGATCCCCATCAAAATCCCAACTCAATTCTTCATAGATCTAGAAAGAGCAATTCTCAAATTCATCTGGAGCAACAAAAAACCCAGGATAGCTAAAACTATTCTCAATAATAAAAGGACTTCTGGGGGAATCAATATCCCTGACCTCAAGCAGTACTACAGAGCAATTGTGTTAAAAACTGCATGGTATTGGTATAGCAACAGGCAAGCAGATCAATGGAACAGGATTGAAGACCCAGAGGTTAACCCACAGACTTATGGTCACTTGATCTTTGATAAAGGAGCCACAACCATCCGGTGGAATAAAGATAGCCTTTTTAACAAATGGTGCTGGTTCAACTGGAAGTCAACATGCAGAAGGATGCGAATTGATCCAATCTTATCTCTTTGCACTAAGATCAACTCCAAGTGGATCAAGGACCTCCACATAAAACCAGACACACTGAAACTATTAGAAAAGAAACTTGGGAAGACCCTGGAGGACTTGAGCACAGGGGAAAAGTTCCTGAACAGAACACCAATAGCTTATGCTCTAAGATCAAGAATCGACAAATGGGACCTCATAAAATTACAAAGTTTCTGCAAAGCAAAGGACACTGTCAGAAGGACAAAACGGCAACCAACAAAGTGGGAAAAGATCTTCACCAACTCCACATCTGACAGAGGGCTAATATCCAATATATACAAAGAACTCAAGAAGTTAGACCGCAAAGAACCAAATAACCCTATCAAAAAATGGGGCACAGAGCTAAACAAAGAATTTTCACCAGAAGAAATTCGGATGGCCGAGAAACACCTTAAAAGATGTTCAACATCATTAGTCATCAGGGAAATGCAAATCAAAACAACCCTGAGATTCCACCTCACACCAGTCAGAATGGCTAAGATTAAAAACTCAAGAGACAACAAGTGCTGGCGAGGATGTGGAGAAAGAGGAACACTCCTCCACTGTTGGTGGGATTGCAAAATGGTAAAACCGCTCTGGAAATCAGTTTGGCGGTTCCTCAGAAAATTGGGCATGTTACTTCCAGAGGACCCTGGCATACCACTCCTGGGCATATACCCAGAGGATTCCCCTGCATGCAATAAGGACACATGCTCCACTATGTTTATAGCAGCCTTGTTTATAATAGCCAGAAATTGGAAGCAGCCCAAATATCCCTCAAAGGAGGAATGGATACAGAAAATGTGGTATATTTATACAATGGAATACTACACAGCAATTAAAAATAATGAATTCATGCAATTTGTAGGTAAATGGTTAGACCTGGAAAATATCATCCTGAGTGAATTAACCCAATCACAAAAGAATGCACCTGAAATGCAATCACTGATAAGTGGATATTAATGAGCCCAGAAGCCCTAAATACTCAAGACACAAATAGCAAGTCAAATGATTCCCAAGAAGAAGAAAGGAGAGGACCCTGGGCCTGTAAAGATTGCTTCCAGTTTAGTAAAGAAACCGAGGGGGGAGGGGGAATTATTGGGGAACAGATGGGGGGAGAGGAACTATGGGAACTATGGTGGGTGGGAACTTGGAAAGGGGAAAGCCTTTGGAATGTAAACATAGAATATAGAAAATAAAATTAAAAAAAAAGAGAAAAAAAATAATGACAAAAAAAAAAAAGTAAAGGTTAGTTTAACCAGCAACACGTGGCCTAGCGCAACTGATGCTGTGTTCCCCATTTTATAATTGGTCTTAAAGGTACAAGTATGTTATGTAGATTTTGATTATGGCGGCCAGAATTTTGCAAGTAATTAAGGGGATGTGTTCTTCATGCCCCACCTCTTAGGAGAATAAAATGGCAGATGGAAGCTGCTTGGATGGGTGTTCAAACTAATGAGCAGTTTTTCGGTGTTCTGGTGGATAGACTCATATCCTGGTTCGCATGGGCAGCTGTAATTGAACTTAATGAATTACTACAAAGGATAGATAATATGAAATTCAGGGGTGGGGGAGTCAGAGCACTTAAGAGGGAAAATAAATGCTGTTTAACGAAGTAAATAGCAAAAAGTTAAGATTGCATTTAAGAGTATATGTAGGCATTTGAATTTATTGTGGGGCTATCAATTGCCTAGTGTTAAAACCCAGAACCATGGCTTATTGTTTCTGTATCTGGTGTGGAACCATCCTCTGCCACAGTGGGCTATATCCAAGTGGTGCACAGAGGAAGCTACACACTCAGGAGTGCAGAGAGGACAGATAGCACAAATAGGACCACCCATGCTGCTCAGAGAATACAGCTGGAAGCACTGAGGACACAAGAGCCTAGGCACAGTGTAGGAAAAGAGACTTACATTTCCTTCTTCACCCAGACCTGATAGGGCTACAGAACTACATAGGCAAATACAAACCACAAGGTAGCTGGTCTCAAAGAGAAATCAGGACTCCCAGGAGCACAGATACAGAAGCTAAATGATAGATAAGCCACAGTCAGAGAAAAAACACCACCTAACACCAGAGATAACCAGATAGCAAAAGGCAAATGCATGAACTTTACCAACAGAAAGCAAGGCCTCATGGGACCATCTGAACCAAGTATTCCAACAATGAGCAAGTCCTGCATTGTCCAACACCCCAGAAAGGAAAAATCTGACTATAAAAATGCATCTCAAGATTCTTTTAGAAAAGGTCAAGTAGGACATACATAACTCCCTTAAGGAAGTACAGGAGAAAATGAATCAAAACTTATAAGCCCTTAAAAAGAAAACACAAAATTCCCTTAAAGAAATACAGGATAACATGTGTTAACAGGCAGATACCCATAAAACAGAAACACAAAATTCTATTAAAGAAATACAGGAGAACATGTGTTAACAGGTAAATACCCGTAAAAAGGAAACCAAAAGTTACTTAAGGAAATACAGGAGAACATGGGTCAATAGGCACTCCAACACGACAAAGGAAACTACACCAGGGAAAAATCAAGAAAGTAATCTTCCAACAAACCCAAAAGTAGGTAACAACACATACATCAAAATAACAGGAGGCAACTATCCCTATTACTTATTATGTCTTAACAGGAATGGACACAATTCCTGAATAAAAAGACATAGACTAACAAGTATTTTTCATGTAAGTTTTCAATTTCATAAGAAAAATGTGTATAAACTGTTATTATAGTAAAGTAGTAATATTTTTTATGTCAATGATTTTTTGGCTTATTTTTTAAATTAGATATATTCTTCATCAACATTACAAATTTTGTCCTCTTTCCTTGTTCTCCAGCCCAACAAAATCCCATCAGCCATCAGGCCCCAATGTCTAACAATTTATCTGTATTATTTTCCATGATAATCTTCATTTTTAAAATGATATTCAATATTTCTTTAATTTATCAGAAAAATTTTCCATGAAAATCTTCAACTTTATCAGAAAATGTTTGTAATTCTACATTAAATCAACCTAGAAATATTTTTATGCCTACCATTTTATCTGTATAATTTTACATGATAATCTTCAATTTTATCATGTTATTCTATAATTTCTACAATTTTTTCAGAAATATTTTTTCATGCAAATCTTCAATTCTATCATACCATGTTTCTGCTTTCTTTTTTAATTAACATATCAAAGATTTTATGTCTACAATTTTTTCTCTAACTTGCGATGAATATTTTCAATTTTGACTTGTTTTTATATTTATACCTTCAATTTTCTCAGAAATATTTCCACATACATCATAATTTTTTCTTTTTTATTTGATATATACTTTATTTACATTTCTGATGAATTCCACTTTCCTGGCTCTCTGCCCACCAAAATTCCCATATGCCCTTTTCCCTCTCCCTATTTCCTCATCCACCGCTTCCACTCCCCTGTTCTGGTATTCCCCTACACTGATTAATTGGCCTTTCCAGAATCAGGGGCCACACCTTCCTTCTTCTAAGACTTCATTTGGTATGTGGATTGTGTCTTGGGTGTTCCAAGATCCTCGGCTAATATCTACTTATCAATGAGTGCATACCATGGGTATTCTTTTGAGACTGGGTCACCTCACTTAGTATGATGTTCTCCAGATCCATCCATTTGTCTAAGAATTCCATGAATTCATTGTTGCAAATAGCTGAATAGTACTCCATTGTGTAAATATACCACATTTTCTGTATCCATTCCTCTGCTGAGGAACATCTGGGTTCTTTCCAGCTTCTGGCTATTATATATAAGGCTGCTATGAACATAGTGGAGCATGTATTCTTATTACATGCTTGGGAATCCTCTGGGTATATGCCAGGAGTGGTATGGCAGGGTCCTCTGGAAGTATTGTGCCCAGGTTTATGAGGAACCACCAGATTGATTTCCAGAGTGGCTGCACCAGCTTGCCCTGTGTTTATGTAGGGTTGGTGAAGATCTTTTTCCCAATTTGTTGGTTGACGACTTGCCTTTTTGACCATGTCTTTTGCCTTACAGAAAATTTCTAATTTCTTGAGGTCCCATTTGTCAATCCTTAATCTTAGAGCATAAGCTATTGGTGTCCTGCTCAGGAACTTTCCCCCTGAGCAAATGTCCCCAAGGGTCTTCCCCAATTACTTTTCTATTAGTTTCAGTGTGTCTGGTTTTATGTGTAGGGCCTTGATCTACTCTGACTTGAGCTCAATACAAGGAGATAAGAGTGGATCAATTCTCATTCTTCTGCATGCTGACCTCCAGTTGAGCCAGCACCAATTGTTGAAAAGGCTATCTTCTTTTCCACTGGATGGTTTCATATCCTTTGTCGAAAATCAAGTGACCATATATGTGCGGGTTCAATTCTGGGTCGTCAATTCTATTCCATCCATCCACCTGTCTGTCACTGTGCAAATACCATGCAGTTTTTAACACTGATGCTGTGTAGTGTTGCTTGAGTTCCAGGATACTGATTCTTCAAGAAGTTCTTTTACTATTGATAATATTTTTTTTATTGGATATATTCTATATTTGCAATTCATTTCCATTTTTCTGGTTCCCCACCCCCAAAGGTCCCACATGCCCTTTTCCCTCCCCCTGCTCCCTCATCTACCCCTTACCACTTCTCTGTTCTTATATTCCCCTACAATGATGCTTTGGTCCAGTCTAGCACCAGTGTCTACTCCTTTCTTCTAGTCAGACATCATTTCGTATGTGATTTATGGCTTTGGTGTTCCAAGATTCTAGGCTAACATCCACTTATCAGTGACTGCATACCATGGGTATTCTTTTGAGACTGGGTCACCTCACTTTGTATGATGTTCTCCAGCTCCATCCATTTCTCTAAGAATTTCATGAATTGATTGTTTCTAATGGCGGAATAGTGCTCCATTGTGTATATATACCACATTTTTTTTGTATCCATTCCTCCATTGAGGGACATCTGGGTTCTTTCCAGCTTCTGGCTATTATATATAAGGCTGCTATGAACATAGTGGAGCATGTATTCTTATTGCATGCTGGGGAATCTTCTGGGTATATTCCCAGGAGTGGTGTGGCTAGGTCCTCCAGAAGTATCACATCAAGCTTTCTGAGGAACCGCCAGAATGATTTCCAGAGTGGTTGTACCAGTTTGCATTCCCACGAGCAGTAGAGGAGTGTTCCTCTTTCTCCACATCCTCGCCAACACCTGATGTCTTCTGAGTTTTTAATCTTAGCCATTCTGACTGGTGTGAGGTGAAATCTAAGGGTTGTTTTGATTTGCATTTCCCTAATGACTAATGATGTTGATCATTTTTTAAGGTGTTTCTCAGCCATCTGAATTTCTTCAGGTGAAAAGTCTCTGTTTAGCTCTGTACCCCATTTTTGGATAGGGTTATTTGGTTTTATGTGGTCTAACCTCTTGAGTTCTTTGTATACATTGGATATTAGCCCTCTGTCAGATGTGGGTTTGGTGAAGATCTTTTCCCAATTTGTTGGTTGCCGATTTATCCTTTTGACAATGTCTTTTGCCTTACAGAAACTTTGTAATTTTATGAGGTCCCATTTGTCTATTCTTGCTCTTAGAGCATAAGCAATTGGTGTTCTGTTCAGGAATTTTCCCCTTGAGCCAATGTCCTCAAGGGTCTTCCCCAGTTTCTTTTCTATCAGTTTTAGTGTGTCTGGTTTTATGTGGAAGTCCTTGATCCAATTGGAGTTGAGCTTAGTGCAAGGAGATAAGAGTGGATCAATTCTCATTCTTCTGCATGTTGACCTCCAGTTGAGCCAGCACCATTTGTTGAAAAGGCTATCTTTTTCCCACTGGATGTTTTCAGCTCCTTTGTCGAAGATCAATTGGCCATAGATGTGTGGGTTCAATTCTGGGTCTTCGATCCCATTCCATTGATTCGCCTCCCTGTCACTGAACCAATACCATGCAGTTTTTAACACTACTCCTCTGTAGTATTGCTTGAGGTCCGGGATATTGATTCCCCCAGAAGTTCTTTTACTGTTGATAATAGTTTAAACTATCCTGGGATTTTTGTTATTCGAGATAAATTTGAGAATTGCTCTTTCTAACTCTATGTAGAACTGAGTTGGGGTTTTGATGGGGATTGCACTGAATCTGAATATTGCTTTTGGCAAGATTGCCATTTGAACTATATTAATCCTGCCAACCCACGAGCATGGAAGATTTCTCCATTTTCTGAGGTCTTCTTCCATTTCCTTCTTCAGAGACCTGAAGTTCTTGTCGTACAGATCTGTCATTTGTTTGGTTAGAGTAACACCAAGATACTTTAAATAGTTTTTGGCTATTATGAAGGGCGTCATTTCCCTAATTTTTTTCTCGGCCTGCTTATCCTTTGAGTATAGGAAGGCTACTTATTTGCTTGAGTTGATTTTATAACCAGCCACTTTGCTGAAGTCATTTATCACCCATAGGAGTTCTCTGGTGGAGTTTTGTGGGTCACTTAAGTATACTATCATATCATCTTAAAATAGTGAGAGTTTTACTTCTTCCTTTCCAATTTGTATTCCTTTGACTTCCGTATGTTGTCCAATTCCTCGAGTGAGCACCTCAAGTACTATATTGAAAAGATATGGTGAGAGGGGGTAGCCTTGTCTAGTCCCTGATTTTAGTGGGATTGCTACAAGATTCTCCCCATTTAGTTTGATGTTGGCTACCGGTTTGCTGCATATTGCTTTTACTATGTTTTGGTATGGGTGTTGAATTCCTGTTCTTTCCAAGACATTTAGCATGAAACAATGCTGAATTGTATCAAATGCTATTTCAGCTTCTCATGAAATGACATGTTTTTTTCTTTGAGTTTGTTTATGTAGTGGATTACATTGATGGATTTCCATATAGAGAACCATCCCTGCATCCCTGGGATGAAGCCAAATTGATCATGGCTAATGATTATTTTGAATTGTTCTTGTATTCGGTTGGCAAGATTTTTTTTAATTGGATATATTCTATATTTACAATTCATTTCCCTTTTTCTGGTTCCCCACCCACAAAGGTCCCATATGCCCTTTTCCCTCCCCCTGCTCCCTCATCCACCCCCTCCCACCACACTGTTCTTGTACTCCCCCACAAAGATGTTTTGTTCCATTCTAGCACCAGGGTCCACTCCTTTCTTCTTGTGAGACATCACTTGATATGTGATTTATGTCTTTGGTGTTCCAAGCTTCTAGGCTAATATCCACTTATCAGTGACTGTATACCATGGGTATTCTTTTGAGACTGGGTCACCTCACTTAGTATGACGTTCTCCAGCTCCATCCATTTCTCTAAGAATTTCATGAATTCATTGTTTCTAATGGCTGAATAGTACTCCATTGTGTATATATACCACATTTTTTTGTATCCATTCCTCTGTTGAGGGACATCTGTTTTCTTTCCAGCTTCTGGCTATTATAAATAAGGCTGCTATGAACATAGTGGAGCATGTATCCTTATTGCATGCTGGGGAGTCTTCTGGGTATATTCCCAGGAGTTACGGCTGGGTCCTCCGGAAGTATCATGTCCAATTTTCTGAGGAACCTCCAGACTGATTTCCAGAGTGGTTGTACCAACTTGCATTCCCACCAGCAGTGGAGGAATGTTCCTCTTTCTCCACATCTTCGCCAACACCTGATGTCTTCTGAGTTTTTAATCTTAGCCATTCTGAATGGTGTGAGGTGAAATCTCAGGGTTGTTTTGGTTTGCATTTCTCTAATGACTAATGATGTTGAACATTTTTAAGGTGTTTCTCAGCCATCAGAATTTCTTCAGGTTTTTTCTATTAGTTTTAGTGTGTCTGGTTTTATGTGGAGGTCCTTGATCCACTTGGAGTTGAGCTTAGTGCAAGGAGATAAGAGTGGATCAATTCTCATTCTTCTGCATGTTGACCTCCAGTTGAGTCAGCACCAACTGTTGAAAAGGCTATCTTTTTTCCACTGGATGTTTTCAGCTCCTTTGTCGAAGATCAATTGGCCATAGATGTGTGGGTTCAATTCTGGGTTTTCGATCCTATTCCTTTGATCTGCCTCCCTGTCACTGAACCAATACCATGCAGTTTTTAATACTACTGCTCTGTAATATTGCTTGAGGTCCGGGATGTTGATTCCCCCTGAAGTTCTTTTGCTGTTGATGATAGTTTTAGCTATCCTGGTTTTTTTGTTATTCAAGATGAATTTGAGAATTGCTCTTTCTAACTCTATGAAGAACTGAGTAGGGATTTTGATGGGGATTGCATTGAATCTGTATATTGCTTTGGGCAATATTGCCATTTTGACTATATTAGTCCTGCCAACCCACGAGCATGGAAGATTTTCCCATTTTCTGATGTCTTCTTCAATTTCCCTCTTCAGAGACCTGAAGTTTTTGTCATATAAATCTTTCCCATATTTGGTTAGCATCACTCCAAGATACTTTATATCATTTGTGGCTATTGTGAAGGGTGTCATTTCCCTAATTTCTTTCTCGGCCTGCTTATCCTTCGCATATAGGAAGGCTACTGATTTGCTTGAGTTGATTTTATAGCCAGCCACTTTGCTGAAGTTGTTTATCAGTTGCAGGAGTTCTCTGGTGGAGGTTTTTGGCTCACTTAAGCATACTATCATATCATCTGCGAATAGTGATAGTTTGACTTTTTCCTTTCCAATTTGTATCCCTTTGACTTCCCTCTGTTGTGGAATTGCTCTAGCTAGTACCTCAAGTACTATATTGAAGAGATATTTAGAGAGGGGGCAGCCTTGTCTAGTCCCTGATTTTAGTGGGATTGCTTCAAGTTTTTCTCCATTTACCTTGATGTTGGCTACTGGTCTGCTGTATATTGCTTTTACTATGTTTAGATATGGGCCTTGAATTCCTGTTCTTTCTAAGACCTTTAGCATGAAAGGATGCTGAATTTTGTCAAATGCTTCTTCAGCATCCAATCAGATGACCATGTGGTTTTTTTCTTTGAGTTTGTTTATGTAGTAGATTGCGTTGATGGATTTCTGTATATTGAACCATCCCTGCATACCTGGGATGAAGCCAACTTGATCATGGTGAATGATCATTTTGATGTGTTCTTGGATTCGGTTGGCAAGTATTTTGTTTAGTATTTTTGCATCGATATTCATAAGAGAAATTGGCCTGTAGTTCTCTTTCTTACTTGGATCTTTGTGTTTTTTTGGTATCAGGGCAATTGTGGCTTCATAGAATGAGTTGGGTAGTGTTCCTTCAGTTTCTCTTTTGTGGAATAGTGTGAAGAGTATTGGTATCAGGACTTCTTTGAAGGTCTGATAGAATTCTGCACTAAAACCGTCTGGTCCTGTGCTCTTTTTGGTTGGAAGACTGTCTATGACCCCTTCTATTTCTTTGGGTGTTATGGGTCTGTTTAGATGATCTATTTGATCCTGGTTTAATTTTGGTATTTGGTAACTGTCGAGGAAATTGTCCATTTCCTCCAGATTCTCCAGTTGTGTTGAGTATAGGTTTTTGTAGTAGGATCTGATGATTTTTTGAATTTCCTCAGTTTCTGTTGTTATATCTCCCTTTTCATTTCTAATTTTGTTAATTTGAATACTGTCTCTGTGCCCTTTAGTAAGTCTGGCTAGGGGTTTATCTATCTTGTTGATCTTCTCAAAGAACCAGCTCCTGGTTTTGTTGATTCTTTGTATGGTTCTCTTTGTTTCAACTTGATTGATTTCAGCCCTGAGTTAGATGATTTCCTGTCTTCTACTCCTCCTGGGTGAAATTGCTTCTTTTTATTCCAGAGCTTTCAAGTGCACCATTAAGTTGCTAGTATATGCTCTCTCCTGTTTCTTTTTGGAGACACTCAGGGCTATGACTTTTCCTCTAAGCACTGCTTTCATTGTGTCCCATAGATTTGGGTATGTTGTGCCTTCATTTTCATTAAATTCTAAGAAATCTTTGATTTCTTTCTTTATTTCTGCCTAGACTAAGGTATCATTGAGTAGAATATTGTTCAGCCTCCACGTGTATGAGGATTTTCTGTTGTTTTTGTTGCTATTGAAGAACACTCTTAGTCCATGGTGATCTGATAAGAGGCATGGGATTAGTTCGATCTTTTTATATTTGTTGAGATCTGTCTTGTGTCCAATTATATGGTCGATTTTTGAGAAGGTACCATGAGGGGCTGAGAAAAAGGTATAGTCTTTTGCTTTAGGGTGAAATGTTCTATATATACCTGTTAAATCCAATTGGTCCAAAGTTTCGATGAGTTTGTCTGTGTCCCTGTTTAGTTTCTGTTTTCCTGGTTGGTCCACTGTGGATAGTGGAGTATTGAAGTCCCTCACAATCATTGTGTTAGGTGCAATGTGTGCTTTAAGCTTTAGTACAGTTTCTTTTACGAATGAGGGTGCCCTTACATTTGGAGCATAGATGTTTAGAATTGTGAGTTCTTCTTGGTGGATTCTCCCATTGACTAGCAAGAAGTAACCTTCTGTGTCTCTTTTGATGACTTTGGGTTGAAAGTCAATTTTATCTGATATTAAAATTGCTATTCCAGCTTGCTTCCTGTGACCATTTGCTTGCAAAATTGTCTTCCATCCTTTTACTCTAAGGTAGTGTTTGTCTTTGGCTCTGAGGTGTGTTTCCTGTATGCAGCAAAATGTAGGGTCCTGTTTCCATATCCAGTCTTTTAGTCTATGTCTTTTTTATTAGGGAAATGAGTCCATTGATGTTAAGAGATATTAAGGAATAGAGATTATTACTTCCTGACATTTTTGATGTTATTTTTGTTTTTGAGTAGTTATCTTCCTTTGAGTTTGATGAAAGAAGGTTACTATCTTGCTTTTTCTTGGGTGCAGTTCCCTTCCTTGTATTGGAGGTTTCCTCCTATTATCCTTTGTAGAGCTGGGTTAGTGGAAAGATATTGTGTAAATTTGGTCCTGTCATGGAATATTTTGATTTCTCCATCTATGTTGATTGAGAGTTTTGCTGGGTATAGTAGTCTTGGCTGACATTTGTGTTCTCTTAGGGTCTGCATGAGGTCTGCCCAGGATCTTCTAGCTTTCATTGTTTCTGGAGAGAATTCTGGTGTGATTCTGATAGGTCTTCCTTTATATGTTACTTGGCCTTTTTCTCACTCTGCCTTTCATATTCTTTCTTTGTTTAGTACATTTGGGGTTTTGATTATTATGTGACGGGATGTGTTTCTGTTCTGGTCCAGTCTGTTGGGTGTTCTGTAGGCTTCTTGTATATTCATGGGCATCTCTTTCTTTAAGTTAGGGAAGTTTTCTTCCATAATTTTGTTAAAGATATTTGCTGGCCCTTTAAGTTGTAGATCTTCACTCTCATCTATCCCTATAATCCTTAGGTTTGGTCTTTTCATTGTGTCCTGGATTTTCTGGATGTTTTGGGTTACAAGCCTTTTGGATTTTGTGTTTTCTTTGACTGTGGATTCAATGGTTACTATGTTATCTTCAGCATCTGAGATTCTTATTTCTATCTCTTATATTCTGTTTTTGATGTTTGCATCTATGACCCCTGATTTCTTCCCAAGGTTTTCTATCTCCAAAGCTGCCTCCTTTTGTGATTTCTTAGTTGTTTCTACCTCTGTGTTCAGACCTTGGATGGTTTTGCTCAGTTCCTTCATTTGTTTGTTTGTGTTTTCATGTAATTCTTTAATATATTTTTGTGCTCCCTCTTTCATGACTTCTGCCTGTTGTTTCAAGTTCTCCTGCATTTCTTAACTGATTTTCTCATTTCCTCTTTATTGGTTTCTGTCTGATGGCCCATATTCTCCTGGAGTTCTTTAAGTGATTTTTGTGTTTTGATTGTAAGAGCTTCTACCCTATTGATGGTCCCCTGCATTTCTTTAAGAGATTTGTTTATGTCTTTTTTGTATTCCTCTAGGAGCATCATGACCTGTGCTTTTATATCTAACTCTTGTTTTTCTGGTGTGCTGGGGTATCCAGGACTTGCTGTGGTTGGCGAATTGGGTTCAGATGGTGCCATATTGCCTTGATTTCTGTTAATAACGTTCCTACATTTGCCTTTTGCCATCTCTTTATCTCTGGAGTTAGTTGGTCTTATTTGTAGATGGCAGCCCCACTGAAAGCACAGCATGCCTGTCCCCAGGAGACAGTGACCTTGGCTGAGCTCTTGGTACCCGACTCTGCTGATCTCTTCTGGCAGCGTTGTCTGTGCTGGACTATGCTAGCTCTCAGTCCGAACCCCTGACTCCAGCTGCTAGACTTCTGTGCTGTGTCTTGAGGCAAGGTGGCCCCTCGCTGCCAGCCTTCCTGGAGAGCCGGCTGCAGTGGTCTGCACCCGCAGCTGAGCTGTCTGTGCCCAGATCTCCTGCAGAGCTAAGCTAAGCTATATCTCTTTCCACGCACCTGATTCCAGCAGCTAGCTGTGCCCACAGTTTGTGCGCAGTGTCCTGAGGCAAGATGGCGGCCCCGCTGCTGTTGGTACCCAGCTCTGCTGATCTCTTCTGGTGGCGTTGTCTGTGCTGGACTATGCTAGCTGTCAGTCCAAGCCCCTGACTCCAGCTGCTAGAATTCCGAGCTGTGTCCCGAGGCAAGATGGCCCCTCGCTGCCAGCCATCTCTGAGAGCTGGCCGCCGTGGTCTGCACTTGCAGCTGAGCTATGTGTCTCCAGATCTGGTTAGCAAGAATTTTTTTTGACTATTTTTGCATTGATGTTCATAAGGGAAAATGGTCTCAAGTTCTATTTCTTATTTGTATCTTTGTGTGGTTTTGTTATCAGTGTATTTGTGGCTTTGTAGAATTAGTTGGGTACTGTTCCTTCTGTTTCTGATTTGTGGAATAGTTTGAAGTTTATTGGTGTTTGGTCTTTGAAAGTCTGATAGAATTGTGCACTAAAACCATCTTGTCCTTTGCCTTTTCTGGTTGGAAGAGTTTCTATAACCCCTTCTATTTCTTTGGAGGTTATGGGACTATTTAGATGATCTATTTGATCCTGATTTAATTTTGGTGTTTGGTATTTGTCTAGGAAATTGTCCATTTCCTCCAGATTCTCCAGTTGTGTTGAGTATAGGCTTTTGTAGTGGGATCTGATGATTTTTTGAATTTCCTCAATTTCTGTTGTTATATCTCCCTTTTCATTTCGAATTTTGTTAATTTGGATACTGTCTCTGTGCCCTTTGGTTAGTCTAGCTAAGGGTTTATCTATCTTGTTGATTTTCTCAAAGAACAAGTTCCTGGTTTCGTTGATTCTTTGCATGGTTCTCTTTGTTTCCATTTGATTGTTTTCAGCCCTGAGTTTGATGATTTCCTGTCTTCTACTACTCCTGGGTGAATTAGCTTCTTTTTGTTCCAGAGCTTTCAGGTTTCCCTTTAAGCTGCTAGTATATGCTCGTTCCTGTTTCTTTTAGGAGGCACTCAGGGCTATGAGTTTTCCTCTTAGCACTGCTTACATTGGGTCCCAAAGATTTGGGTATGCTGTCCCTTCATTTTCATTATGTTCTAAAATGTCTTTGATTTCTTTCTTTATTTCTTCCTTTACCAAGGTATCATTGAGTAGAATATTGTTCAGTCTTCATGTGTATGTGGACATTCTTTTGTTTTTGTTGCTATTGAAGACCACTCTTACTCCATGGTGATCTGATAGGAGGCATGGGATTATTTCAATCTTCTTATATTTTTTGAGGTCTGTCTTGTGACCAATTATATGGTCAATTTTTGAGAAAGTACCATGAGGTGCTGAGAAAAAGGTATATCCTTTTGCTTTAGGATGAAATGTTGTATATATATATATATATATATATATATATATATATATATATATATTTCCAATTGGTCCAAAGTTTCAATAAGTTTCCCTGTGTCCCTGTTTAGTTTCTGTTTCCTGATCAATCCATTGAGGATAGTGGAATATTGAAGTCCCCCACAATTATTGTGTTAGGTGCAGTGTGATTTGAGCTTTAGTAAAGTTTCTTTTTTGAATGAGGGTGCCCTTGCATTTGGAACATAGATGTTCAGAATTGAGAGTTCTTCTTGATGGATTTTTCTCTTTACCAGCAAGAAGTGTCCTTCTGTGTCTCTTTTAAGAAGTTTAGATGGAACGTCAATTTTATCTGATATTAGAATGGCTACTCCCGCTCGTTTCCTGAGAACATTTGCTTGTAAAATTGTCTTCCAGCCTTTTACTCTAAGATAGTGTTTGTCTTTGGCCCTCAGGTGTGTTTTCTGTATGCAGCAAAATGTAGTGTCCTGTTTCAGTATCCTGTCTGTTATTCTATGTCTTTTTTGGGGGAATTGAGTGCATTGATGTTAAAAAGAAGTTTGCTATCTTGCTTTTTCCAGGGTAAAGTTTCCCTCATTGTATTGGAGTTTTCCTCCTATTATCCTTTGTAGGCCTGGGTTTGTGGAAAGATAATGTGTAAATTTGGTTTTGTCATGGAATATTTTGGTTTCTCCATCTATGGTGATTAAAAATTTTGCTAGGTATAGTAGACTTGGCTGACATTTGTGTTTTCTTAGAGTCTGCGGGAGATCTGCCAAGGATCTTCTAGCATTCATCTTCTCTGGTGAGAAGTCTGGTTTAATTCAGATAGGTCTTCCTTTATATGTTACTTGGCCTTTTCTCTTACTGCCTTTAATTTTCTTTATTTAGTGCCTTTGGGGTTTTGATTATTATGTGACAAAAGGTATTTCTGTTCTGGTCCAGTCTGTTTGGAGTTCTGTAGGCTTCTTGTATATTCATGGGCATCTCTCTCTCTTTAGGTTAGGGACATTTTCTTCCATAATTTTGTTGAAGATATTTGCTGGCCCATTAATTTGTAAATCTCTACTCTCATCGATACCTATAATACTTAGGTTTGGTCTTCTCATTGTGTCCTGGATTTCCTGGATGTTTTGGTTTGCAATCATTTTGCATTTTCAATTTTCTTTGACTGTTTAGTCAATGGTTTCTATGATATCTTCAGCATCTGAAATTCTTACTTCTATCTCTTGTATTCTGTTTTTGTTTTTGATGTTTGCATCTATGACCCCTGATTTCTTCCCAAGGCTTTCTATCTCCAAATTTGGCTCCCTTTGTTCTTTCTTAGTTGTTTCTATTTCTGTTTTTAGATCCTGAATGGTTTTGCTTAGTTCCTTCACTTTTTTGTTTGTGTTTTCCTGTAATACTTTAAGAGATTTTTGTGTTTTCTCTTTCATGACTTCTGTTTGTTGAATCAATTTCTCTTGAATTTCTTTAAGTGATTTTTTGTTTCTTCTTTATTGGCTTCTATTTGTTGACCCATATTCTCTTGGATTTCTTTAAGTAATTTTTGTGTTTCCATTGTAAGGTCTTCTAACCTATTCATGTTCCCCTGCATTTTTTAAGAGATTTATTTATCTCTTTTTTTTGTTTTCCTCTAGCAGAATCATGACCAGTGCTTTGAAATCCAAATCTTGTTTTTCTGGTGTGTTGGAGTATCCAGGACTTGCTGTGGTTGGAGAATTGGGTTTAGATGCTGCCATATTGCCTTGATTTCTGTTAGTAACATTCCTACATTTGCCTTTTGCCATCTGGATATCTCTGGAGTTAGTTGAACTTGTCACTGGTTGGTGTTAGAAGCTCCTGTGAGCCTGGCATTGTCAGATCTCTCTGTTGTCCAGGAGCTAAGATGGCCGAGCGCCTCTTCTCAAAGTCAGAAGAGCTAGCTCCAAACTGAGGATCTCTGTGGCCCCGATCAGCTATGGATACAGGATGGGCTGGCTGTCTCCTCCTCAAAGGCTTCTAGGTGTATAGCTGACCTCCTACACTGTGAGCAGTGGCTGAGGCTGTTCCTGGTCCAGTGACAAACAGGAAGGCCTTAGCCAGAGGCCCCTGGACTGGATCCTATGCTATGCAGGGCAGGACCCACGTGTGCAGGCTGCCTCCTCCATGCTAGCAGCTGGGCAAGTAGCTGTCCTCCTGCCCTGCACGGAGATGGTGCACTACTGGGGCTGAGGACACCTATAATCCCGAGGCAGAAACTGGAATGCTTCTGCCAGAGGGCTCCGGATTACCTTCTCTACTCTACTGGGCAGGACTCACATGAGTGTGTATGCTGTTTCCT
Organism: Apodemus agrarius; assembly: GCA_964023405.1. Lineage (NCBI taxonomy): Eukaryota > Metazoa > Chordata > Mammalia > Rodentia > Muridae > Apodemus > Apodemus agrarius. Next base: position 107,990,867 of record OZ030010.1, read on the forward strand.
CCATGCTTGCTGCTAGGCTGGTAGCTGGACTCCTGCCCTGCTTGGAGAAGGCACACTGCTATGGCCGAGGAGTCCGCAATCCCGAGGCAGAAACTGGAAAGCTTCTACCAGAGGCCCCCGGATTATCTCCTCTGCTCTGCTGGGCTGGACTCAAATGCATAGGCTGTCTCCTCCCAGCTAGCTGCTGGGTATGTAGCTGGCCCCTTCCCTGCTTGAAGAAGTAGTGCTACTGCAGATCATGTGCTTAGGCTGTCTTCTCTCAGCTATCTGCTGGGCGCCAAGCTGGCCTCCTGCCATGTGTAGGCTGACTCCTCCCAGCTAGCCTCTGGGTGCATAGCTGGCCTCCTGCGCTGCTTGGATATGGTGCAGTGCTGCACCATGTAAATCATCAGTTTTATGATAAAATGATTTTACTTCCCTTTTCAAGAACAAGAAAGAAAAAGAAAAGGAAAAACACAAAGTTTAAAGTATGTTCTGAATTATCAAGCAGGCATCAAAAAATGCCTCTCCAGAACCATGGGCTATTAAATAAAAACCACAATGCTAAGAATAAGATACCACACCTTGAAATTCCAAGGACTTTCCCAAATAACACAACTTTGCATTTTCCTTGCTTAACTGAACCTCATGACAATCCAAATGATAAAGGCACCATACCTTTTACTAAAGACACAGAAAATGCATCTCAAAGTTCCTAGAAAACTGTTCCATCTGGGTAGCTTTTACCCTGTTAGAACAGTCTACATGTCTGCTTTAGATGAGGAAACCTTACCCATGTTCTTACACTGTGATGGAAACCACATGCTATGACACTGCCTTTACAATCAAGAGCTTCTCACTGTATCTATGGTTATACAACTATTATGAGGTAGACATCCACTTTCCTAGTGGGTTTGAGACATGATTAACATGAGGCATTTTAATGTTTGGTACTGAAATTTTAGTTAAAGTCTAATTGATAAGGAGTTCATAGAACATAGGATAGAACCTATTATAATTTTGCTCATGGTGATGGTATAACATTTCCTTCTATGTTTTTGTTTACAAACATAGAATGCCAGCAACCTTAGTCCAAAAACTCCTTTTGAAGTGTACAACAATTATTGGAAAGACCAAAAACTTTCCAGTGTTTAGAGATTAAGTAACAGTGAAAATGAAATCCCAAATTAGATCACAAAGCCACCATTCAAATATCAGGGAGTTGCACCAGAGTGGACCAGGCAAGTCAATATAAGTGACAGAAAATGAGCAATGCTGTGAAATTCTGACTTCTAGACAGGAATATGGGCACTTAGTTCATGAAATCACAGCAACCGAGATTCTCTAGATATCCATATAAGATAAGCCAGTCAGAATTATATGCAATATATAAGGGGATGTTTTCTACATGCTCAACCTCATAGGAGGATAACGTGGTAGTTGGAATCTGTTTGGAGGGGTATTCTACCTAATGAGCAGGTTTTCCGTGTTGCAGTGGATAGACTCATATTCAGGTTCACATGGGGGCGATAATTGAACTTAGTGAATTACAACATATGAAAGGTAACATGAAATTAGGAGGGACATATAAGAGTCAACATAAATGGTGTATAACAAAGTAAATAGCAGAAAGTTAAGATTGTATTTACTATTGTATGTAGGCATGTGAATTTATTCAGGGGCTAAAAATTGCTGAGAGTTAAGACCCAGAACCATGGCTTCTTGTTTCTGTCTCTGTCCTAGAGGTATCCTCTGCCACAGTGGACCATATCTAAGTGGCAAACAGACGAAGCTACCACCACAAGTAGGACCATCCCTGTTGCTCAGAATAAAACAGCCAGAAACCCTGAGGACACAAGAGCCTAGGAAAAGCCTGGGACAGAGACTTCCCATTTCCTTCTGTACCCAGACCTGATAAGGCCACAGAATTACATAGCCAAATACAACCAAAAGAGAGCCTTTTTCCAGGAGCACATACATACCTGTCTTCACAGAGAAAACAGGACTCCCAGGTGGAAAGATACAGAGGCTAAATTATAGATAAGCCACAGTCAGAGACAGCAATACCACCAAATAATAGAGATAACCAGATAACAAAAGGCAAATGCAAAAACACTGGCAACAGAAACCAAGGCACCTCTGGATCATCAGAACCAAATACTCCAACAACGAGCAAGTCCTGAATTCCCCAACACCCAGAAAAGCAAGATCTATATAAAAATCACATCTGAAGATGCTGATAGAAGATTGCCACGGACCGACACAGTCGGGACACACGTGGGGGAATCAGGGTCTTTGGTATGCAGGAAGGCACTGGTCGTGGCGTGAAATGACAGACAGACACACACTAGATCTGAATGCGTCTGAATGCACTTTACTATTCTGAGGCAGGAACTTTTATACACACAAGTTGGTATTACATTACTGAAGAAAAAATGTATCCAGTGAAATGTTTACAAAGAATGGTTACCATGAGTATCTGGCACAAGGAAATACAAAATCAATCAGGTATGAACTTTAGAAAATATATACAAAGTCATCACGTCCCTCTGTAGTTAATGATAAAGTAGTAGTTCAAGAGTTCTTGGAAACACTATGTTACACCACTAGGTGTATTGTTAGTGTAGTCTTTGTTTAATATCTTGCTTTCTTCTTGTGAGACTCCCTCAGGCTTACTTAGAAACTTTACTTAACTGATGCTTTCCATGTCACAGTGTCAAAGCCACCTAACTATACAAATAATATATATTGTTGGGAGATTAATTCTTTAATGTATCTAGGTAATAACTGTACAGCTGATCAAAAGCAAAGCAATGGATCTCTAGAAGATAAATCATGGCCAGTGCTGTAGCTCAAAGAATAAACTCTCAGTGAACCATCACACCTGGATGCTTGCACCTCCGGCTATCAGGGACATCTCGTAAGTAAAGGAACAAGTCAGAAAAAGGGTCACACAGACAAAGCTTGCCATGAGAAATTCAGCTCAGCCCTATCTCTGGCCAAGGAGGCCCACAGCGACATTCATCTTGGACAGCCCTGCCATACAAGACTTTTCCCAGTAAATATCACACAGCTTCCGCCGGGATTACAGCTTGGCTGCGCGAAATTACAGTGTCCAAGAGACTCGTGTGATAGAAGATGTCAGGAACAACATAAATAACTCCCTTAAGGTAGTCCAGGACTACATGAGTCAACAGTTATGAGCCCTTAAAAAGGAACACAAAATTCCCTTAACTAAATACAGGAGAACATGAGTTACTAGGCCAAACCCAATAAAAAGGAAACAAAAATTACTTAAAGAAATACAGGAGAACATTGGTTAAACAGCTGGATCCCTTATGAAGGAAATACTAAAACTACTTAAAGAAATACAGGAAAACAAGGGTCAAAGACAGGAGCCCTTAAACAGGAAACAATAAAAAGTCCATTAAGATATTAGAGGAAAACAGAAACAAACAAGCAAATGAACTGTACAAAACGATCCAAGTTCTAAAAAGAGAAGTAGACATAAATAAGAAATAACAAAGGGAGACAACTCTGGAGATAGAAAACCATAGAAAGTAATCAGGAGTCATAGATGCAAACATCAACCATAGAATAGAAGACATAGCAGAAATAATCTCAGGTGCTACTAATACAATAAAAGGCATTGAATCCACAGTCACAGAAAATGCAGTATGAAAAAACTTGTAATCCAAAACCTGCAGGGAAATCCAGGACAAATTCAGGAGCCCAAACTTAAAGATTATAGGTACAGAATAGAGTGAAAATTTACAAATTAAAGGTCCAGTAAATATCTTCAAAAAGGCATAGATGAAATATGCCCTAACCTTAAGGGAGAGAGATGCCCATGAACATAAAAGAAGCTGACAGAACTCAAAACAGGCTGTACCTGGACAGAAAGTCCACACAGCACATAATAATCAAATCACCAAATGCACTAAATAAAGAACAAATATTAAAAGCTGTCAGGGCAAAAAAATCAAGTAACATAAAGACAGATTTATCAGAATTACAAAAGAATTCACATGAGAAACTATGAAAGCTAGATGTTCCTGGGCAGATCTCATACAGACCCAAAGAGAACACAAATACCAGCCCAGACTACTATACCCAGCAAAAGCCTCAATCACTAAAATATACCATGATAAAACCAAATTTACACAAGATCTTTCCATATATCCAGCCCTACCAAAGATATTATGGGGAAAGCATCCAACACAACAAAGTGAACTATACCCAGTAAAAAGCAAGAAAGTAATCTTTCAACAAAACAAAAAGGTAACCACACAAACATAAAAAAAATATCAAAAGTAACAGGAGGTAACAATCACTATTGCTTAATATCTCTTAACAAGAAACGACTCAATTCCCCAGTAAAAATGCATAGACTAACAAATATTTTTCTTGTAAATCTTCAATTTTATCAGAAAAAATGTTTATAACCCATTTCTCCCGTAAAGTAGTATTGTTTTTTTATGTCAATTCTTTTTGCATCACATTTCAAATGTTGTTCCCTTTCCTGGTTTTCCAGTCCCCTCCCAAAATCCCATAGGCCATCCTGCCTCTATGTAGAACAATTTTTCTGTATTTTTCCCCTGATAATCTTCATTTTTAACATGATTTTCTACATTTCATTTTTTTCAGTAAAGTTTTACATGAAAATATTCAACTTTATCAGAAAATGTTTGTAATCTATGTTCAAACAACTTAGAAATATTTTTATGCCTACCATTTTATCTGTATAATTTTTCAAGATAATCTTCAATTTTAACATGTTATTTTGTACTTTTATACAATTTTATCAGAAATATTTTTCATGCAAATTTTCAATTCTCTCATAACATGTTTCTACTTTCTTTTTAATTAATTTATCAATGATTTTCATGTCTAAAAATTTCACTCTAATTTTTGATGAATATTGTAAATTTTGATGTGTTTTTGTATATATTTCTTCAATTTTATCAGAAATATTTTCCATGTAAATCTTCAATTTTCCCATATATTTTCACTTCCTTTTTCAGAAAAAGAAAGAAAAAGAAATGAAAAAAAGTTTAAAGTCTGTTCTGAATTTTCAAGCAGGCATCACTAATTAATTCCCCCAAACCATGGAGTTTTAAATAAAAATCGCAATACTAAGAATAAGATACCACACTTTGAAGTTCCAAGGAGTTTTACAAATAACACAACTTTGTAATTGCCCTTTGAAAACTAACAGAGCTTCATGGAAAACCCTAATGATAAAGGCACCACAAACTTTAACTATGGACACAGAATATTCCATCTAAAAGTTCCAAAAAAGTTTCACGGAAAATATTTCAGATAAAATTGAAGAAATTTATAGAAAAACAAGTCAAATATGACAACATTCAGCAAATATGAGAGATAAATTTTTAGACATGAAAATCATTGCTAAATTAATTTTAAAAAGTAGAAGTATGTTATGATAGAATTGATGATTTGCATAAAAATATTTCTGATAAAATTGTAGGAAAATATAGAATAAAATGATAAAATTGAAGATTATCATGTAAAATTATACAGACAATATTGCAGGCTAAAAATATTTCTATGTTGATTGAAAGTATAATGGCAAATATTTTCCAATAAATTGAAGATTTTCATGGACAATTTTTTGATAAAATGAAGAAATATAGAAAGTCATGTTAAAATGAAGTTTATCATGGAAAATAATACAGGTAAAATGTTTGATATAGTGATGAGATTACATGGGATTTTAGGGGTGGGTGCTGAAAAACAAGCAAGGGGACAACACTTAAAATGTAAATGAATATATCTAATAAAAAAGAATCAAACAATCTTTGACATAAAAAACTACTATTCATTGAAAAATGAATTATGAGCATTTTTCTCTAATGAAATTAAGCTGTACAAAATATTTGTCAGTCTATGCCTTTTTATTGAAGAATTGAGTCTATTCATGTCAAGAGATATTAAGGAATAGTGATTGCTGCCTCTTGTTATTTTGACATTATTTTTGTTTGCATTGTTTCCCTTCTTTTGGTTTGGTAGGAATATTACTTTCTTCCATTTCTTCGGTATAGTTTAACTTGATGTGTTGGCCACTTTCCATCTATAATCTTGTATAGGGCTGGATATATGGAAATGTGTTGTGTAAATTTGGTTTTATCATGAAATATCTTGGTTTCTCCATATAGGTGTTTGAAGCTTTGAGGTACAATAGTCTGTGGTGCCATTTGTGTTCTCATTTGGTCTGTATAAGATCTGCCCAGGAACTTCTAGCTTTCATAGTTTCTGGTCAGAAGTATGGTGTAATTCTGATATTTCTGCCTTTTATTACATGCTCTTTTTCCCTTACTGCTGTTAACATTCTTACTTTGTTTAGTGCCCTTGTTGTTTTTATTATTATGTGCCGGGATGACATTCTGTCATGGTCCAGTCTGTGTGGAGTTCTGTCAGTTTCTTTTATGTTCATGGTCATCTCTCTCTTTAGGTTAGGGTAGATTTCTTCTATATTTTGTGGCAGATATTTACTATCCTTTTAGTTTAAAATTTTTACTCTATTCTGTACTATAATCTTTAGGATTAGTCTTCTCAATTTTCTTGAAATTTCCTGCATGTTTTTGGTTACAATTTTTTTTTCATATTGCATTTTCTTTGACTGTTGATTCAGTGCCTTTTATGGTGTATTAAGCACCTGAGATTCTTTCTTCCATCTCTTGTATTCTATTGCTGATGTTTGCATCTATGAGTCCTGATTCCTTTCCAAGGTTTTCTCTCTCCAGAGTGGTCTCGCTTTGTTATTTCTTACTTGTGTCTACTTCTGTTATTAGATCCTGAATGGTTTTGTGCATTTCCTTGGCTTTTTTGTTTCTGTTTTCCTGTAATAACTTAAGGGACTTTTTAATGTTTCCTCTTTATGGGCGCCTGCCTGATGACCTATGTATTCCTCTATTTCTTTAACTGAATTTTGTGTTTTTATTTTAGGGGTTTCTACCTGTTAACACATGTTCTCCTGTATTTCTTTAAGGGCCTATTGTGTTTCCTTTAAAGAAGTTTCTACATGTTAACCCATGTTCTCCTGGATTTCTTTAAGGGAATTTTGTGTTTCCTTATTAAGGGCTTGTAACTTTTGACTCCTGTTGTCCTGTACTTCCTTAAAGAGAATTTATGTCCTTCTTGACATCTTCTATCAGAATTTTGAGAAGTGATTTTATATTCAAATTTTGTTTTTCTTGGGTGTTGGGGAATCCAGGACCTGCTCTTTGTTGGAGTACTTGATTCAGATGATCCCTTTTTGCCTTGGTTTCTATTGGCAGTTTTCTTGCATTTACTATTGCTATCTGTTATCTCTGGTGTTAGGTGATGTTGCTATCTCTGAATGTGGATTCCCTATCATGTAGGTTCTTTATCCATGCTACTAAGAGTCCTGGTTTCTCTGTGAAGACAGGTATGTATATACTTCTGCGAGATCACCTCACTTGTGGTCCTATGTGGCTATGTAGTTCAGGGCCCAATCAGGCCTGTGTGCAGAAGTAAATGGGAAGTCTCCTGTCCCTGGCTGTTCCTAAGCTCTTGTGTCCTTAGAGTTTCTGGCTGTATTCTCTGAGCAGAAGAGGTGGTCATACCTGTGCTATCTGTACTCTCGGCCCATCTGAGTGGGTGGCTATATCTGTGCACCACTTAGATATGACACACTTTGTCTGAGGATGATTCCATGACAGACACAGAAAGAAGAAGCCATGGTTCTGGGTCTTAAGACTAGGCAATTGTTATCCCCCAAATAAAATCACAGGCCTATATATACTCTTAAATTCAACCTTAACATTCTGCTATTTATGTTGTTAAATACCATTTATTTCAATCTTATATGCACCCCACACTGAATTTAATGCCATCTTTTCTTTGTGGTAATTCTCTAATTTCAATTAAAGCTTTCCATGCGAACCTGTATATGAGTTAATCCACTAAAACACAGAAAACCTGCTAATTATTCAGGAAACCCCTCCAAATAGCTTCCACCTGCCACTTTATCCTCCTAAGAAGTGGAGCATGGAGATCACATCCCCTTAATTATATGCATAATTCTGGCCAGGTATTCTTATACGGTTGTCTAGATGATCACAATTGTAGTTATTTCATGAACTAAAGGCCCAAATTCCTTTCCAGAAGTCAGCATTTCACAGTATTGCTCATTTTCTGTCCCTTATATTGTGCTTCCCTGTCCACTTTGGTGCTGCTCCCTGAAATTTGGATGGTGTGAACGGTGGCAATGTGGTCTCATTCAGGGTTTCACTTTCACTGTCATTTAATCACTAAACACTGGAAAGTTTTTGGTATTCCCAATGATTGTTGTATACCTCAAAAGAAGCATTTGGACTGAGGTTGCTAGCAGTCTATGCATGTAATCATAAACATAAAAGGAAGTGCTACTCCATCACCAAGAGCAAATTTATAATACGTTCTATCCTATGACCTATGAACTACCTATCCATGAGCTTTCTTTTTCTTCTTTCTTTATTTGCTATATTGTATATTTACAATTCATTTCCCTTTTTCTGGTTCTCCACCCCCAAAGGTCCCACATGCACATTTCCGTCCCCCTGCTCCCTCATCCAAACCCTCTCACCTCCCTGTTCTTGCACTCCCCCCAATGATGCTTTGGTCTATTCTAGCAGCAGTGTCCACTCCTTTCTTCTTGTCAGACATCAATTTATATGTGATTTATTTCTTTGGTCTTCCAAGATTCTAGGCTAATATCCACTTATCACTGACTGCATACCATGGGTATTCTTTTGAGACTGGGTCACCTCACTTTGTATGACATTCTCCAGCTCCATCCATTTCTCTAAGAATTTCATGAATTCATTGTTTCTAATGGCTGAATAGTACTCCATTGTGTATATATACCACATTTTTTGTATTCATTCCTCTGTTGAGGGACATCTGTGTTTTTTCCAGCTTCTGGCTATTATATATAAAGCTGCTATGAACATAGTGGAGCATGTATCCTTATTGCATGCTGGGGAATCTTCTGGGTATATTCCCAGGAATGGTATGGCTGGGTCCTCCGGAAGTACCACCTCCAGTTTTCTGAGGAACCGCCATACTGATTTCCAGAGTTGTTTTAAGAGTTTGCATTCCCACCAGCAGTGGAGGAGTGTTCCTCTTTCTCTACATCCTCGCCAACACCTGATGTCTTCTGAGTTTTTAGTCTTAGCCATTCTGACTGGTGTGAGTTAAAATCTCAGGGTTGTTTTGAATTTCATTTCCCTAATGACTAAGGATGTTGAACATTTTTTAAGGTGTTTCTCAGCCATCCGAATTTCTTCAAATTAAAAGTCTCTGTTTAGCTCTGTACCACATTTTTGGATAGGGTTATTTGGGTTTCTGTGGTCTAACCTCTTGATATTTTGTATACATTGGATATTAGCCCGCCGTCAGATGTGGGGTTGATAAAGATCTTTTCCCAAATTGTTGGTTGCCGATTTATCTTTTGACAGTGTCTTTTGCCTTACAGAAACTTTATAATTTTATGAGGTCCCATTTGTCTATTCTTGATCTTAGTGTTCTGTTCAGGATTTTTTCCCCTGAGCCAATTTCCTCTAGGGTCTTCCCCAGTATCTTTTCTATTAATTTTAGTGTGTCTGGTTTTATGTGGAGGTCCTTGATCCACTTGGAGTTGAGCTTAGTGCAAGGAGATAAGAGTGGATCAATTCTCATTCTTCTGCATGCTGACCTCCAGTTGAGCCAGCACCATCTGTTGAAAAGGCTATCTTTTTTCCACTGGATGTTTTCAGCTCTTTTATCGAAGATCAATTGGCCATAGATGTGTGGGTTCAATTCTGGGTCTTCGATCCTATTCCATAGATCCACCTCTCTGTCACTGAACCAATACAATCCAGTTTTTAATAATACTGCTCTGTAATATTGCTTGAGGCCTGGTATATTGATTCCCCCAGAAGTTCTTTTGCTGTTGATGATAGTTTTAGCTATCCTGGGTTTTTTGTTATTCCAGATGAATTTGAGAATTGCTCTTTCTAACTCTATGAAGAACTGAGTTGGGGTTTTGATGGGGATTGCATTGAATCTGTATATTGCTTTGGGCAAGATTGCCATTTTGACTATATTAGTCCTGCCAACCCATGAGCATGGAAGATTTTCCCATTTTCTGATGTCTTCTTCCATTTCCCTCTTCAGAGACCTGAAGTTTTGTCATATAAATCTTTCACATGTTTGGTTACCGTCACTCCAAGATACTTTATATCATTTGTGGCTATTGTGAAGTGTGTCAATTCCCAAATTTCTTTCTTGGCCTGCTTATCCTTCACGTATAGGAAGGCTACTGATTTGCTTGAGTTGATTTTATAGCCAGCCACATTGCTGAAGTTGTTTATCAGTTGCAGGAGTTCTCTGGTGGAGTTTTTTGGGTCACTTCACTATAGTATCATATCATCTGCGAGTAGTGATAGTTTGACTTCTTCATTTCCAATTTGTATCCCTTTGACTTCCCTCTGTTGTCGATTGCTCTAGCTAGTATGTCAAGTACTATATTGCAGAGATATGTTGAGAGGGGGCAGCCTTTTCTAGTCCCTGATTTTAGTGGGATTGCTTCAAGTTTTTCTTCGTTTACCTTGATGTTGGCTACTGGTCTGCTGTATATTGCTTTTAATATGTTTAGATATGGGCCTTGAATTCCTGCTCTTTCCAAGACCTTTAGCATGAAAGGATGCTGAATTTTGTCAAATGCTTTTTCGGCATCCAATGAGATGACCATGTGGTTTTTTTCTTTGAGTTTGTTTATGTAGTGGATTATGTTGATGGATTTCTGTATATTGAACCATCCCTGCATCCCTGGGATGAAGCCAACTTGATCATGGTGAATGATCGTTTTGATGTGTTCTTGGATTTGGTTGGCAAGTATTTAGTTTAGTATTTTTGCATCGATATTCATAAGAGAAATTGGCCTGTAGTTCTCTTTCTTAGTTGGATCTTTGTGTGGTTTTGGTATCAGGGTAATTGTGGCTTCATAGAATGAGTTGTGTAGTGTTCCTTCTGTTTCTATATTGTGTAATAGTTTGAAGAGTATCGGTATCAGGACTTCTTTAAAGGTCTGATAGAATTCTGCACTAAAACCGTCTGGTCCTGTGCTCTTTTTGGTTGGAAGACTTTCTATGACCCCTTTTATTGTTTTGGGGATTATGGGTCTGTTTAGACGATCTATTTGATCCTGGTTTAATTTTGGTATTTGGTAACTGTCGAGGAAATAGTCCATTTCCTCCAGATTCTCCAGTTGTGTTGAGTATAGGTTTTTGTAGTAGGATCTGATGATTTTTTGAATTTCCTCAGTTTCTGTTGGTATATCTCCCTTTTCATTTCTAATTTTGTTAATTTGAATACTGTCTCTGTGCCCTTTGGTAAGTCTGGCTAGGGGTTTATCTATCTTGTTGATCTTCTCAAAGAACCAGCTCCTGGTTTTGTTGATTCTTTGTATGGTTCTCTTTGTTTCAACTTGATTGGTTTCAGCCCTGCGTTTGATGATTTCCTGTCTTCTACTCCTCCTAGGTGAAATTGCTTCTTTTTGTTCCAGAGCTTTCAAGTTTGCCATTAAGTTGCTAGTATATGCTCTCTCCTGTTTCTTTTTGGAGACACTCAGGGCTATGAGTTTACCTCTAAGCAGTGCTTTCATTGTGTCCCATAGATTTGAGTATGTTTTGCCTTCATTGTCATTAAATTCTAAGAAATCTTTGATTTCTTTCTTTATTTCTTCCTGGACTAAGGTATCATTGAGTAGAATATTGTTCAGCCTCCACATGTATGAGGATTTTCTGTTTTTTTTTTTTTTTTTTTTTTTTTTTTTGCTATTGAAGAACACTCTTACTCCATGGTGATCTGATAAGAGCCATGTTATTAGTTCGATCTTTTTATATTTGTTGAGGTCTGTCTCTGTCCAATTATATGGTTGATTTTGGAGAGGGTACCATGAGGAGCTGAGAAAAAGTTATAGTGTTTTGCTTTAGGGTGAAATGTTTTATATATATATATATATATATATATATATATATATATATATATATATATGATAATTCCAAAGTTTCGATGAGTTTCTCTGTGTCCCTGTTTAGTTTCTGTTTTCCTGATAGGTACACTGAGGATAGTGGAGTATTGAGGTCCCCCACATTCATTGTGTTAGGTGCTATGTGTGCTTTGAGCTTTAGTAAATTTTCTTTTACAAATGAGGGTGCCCTTACATTTGGAGCGTAGATGTTTAGAATTGTGAGTTCTTCTTGGTGGATTCTTCCTTTGACTAGCAAGAAGTGACCTTCTGTGTCTCTTTTGATGACTTTGGGTTGAAAGTCAATTTTATCTGATATTAAAATGGCTATTCCAGCTTGCTTCCTGCGACCATTTGCTTGCAAAATTGTCTTCCATCCTTTTACTCTAAGGTAGTGTTTGTCCTTGACTCTGAGGTGTGTTTCATGTAAGCAGCAAAATGTAGCGTCCTGTTTCTGTATCCACTCTGTTAGTCTATGTCTTTTTATTGGGGAATTGGGTCCATTGATATTAAGAGATAATAATTTCAGTAACAAACATTAAAATCCTTCATGTTAGTCAGGTTTACAACCAACTAAGGAAGTGGATGTTTACATCATAATAGTTGTTAACCATAGCAACAGTGAGAATCTCTTGATTGTAAAGGCAGTGTAACAGCATGTTCTTTCCATCACTGTGTAAGAACATGGGTAAGGTTTTTTTTCTTTTAAGCACACAGGAAGACTGGTCTAACAGTGTAAAAGCTAGCCAAATGGAAATTTGAGATGGAGTTTTCTGTGTCTTTAGTGCCTTTATCAATAGCGTTTTCCATGAGGTTCAGTTAGTTTACCAATGACAATGACAATTTTGTGTTATTTTGGAAACTCCTTGGAACATCAAGGTGTGGTATCTTATTCTTTGCATTGTGGTTTTTATTTAATAGCCCATGGCACATGGGAGTACAATTCTTGATGGGTGCTTGCTAATTCAGAACGCAGTTTAAACTTTGGATTTTTTCTTATCTTTCTATTTCTTTTTTTGACAAACCATGTAAAATATATTATCAAATTGAATATTTACACGGAAAATATTTCAGATAAAATTGAAGAAATATATAGAAAAACACATCACAATTGATAATATTCCTCACAATTTAAAGGAAAAATTTTATACATAAAAATCATAGCTAAATTAAATAAAAACGGAAGTAGAAATATGTTATGATAGTATTGAAGATTTGCATGAAAAATATTTCTGCATTTGATCTTAGCCAAAGGCCAAAAAGCAATGAAAAATATTTCTATTAAAATTGCAGAAAAATATAGAATATAAAGTTAATATTGAAGATTATCATGTAAAATTATACAGATAAAATGGGAGGCATAAAAATATTTCTAAGTTGATTGACAGTAAAATTGTAAACATTTTCTGATAATGTTTAAGATTTTCATGGAAAAATGTTCTTATTAAAAAAATGAAGAAATATAGAAAATCATGTTAAAAAAGATTATCATGGAAAATAATACAGGTAAATTGTTCTATATAGAGGCTAGATGGCTTATGTGATTTGGGGAATTCTGGAGAACCAGGAAAGAGGACAACACTTGAAATGTGAATGAATATATCTAATAAAAAAAGAAGCAAAAAAAATCTTTGACAAAGAAAACATTACTACTTTACTAGAAAAATGAATCATAAAAATTTTTCTGATAAAAATGATTTAAAAGAAAAATACTTGACACTCTATGCCTTTTTATTAGTGATTTGAGTTCATTCACGTCAAGAGATATTACAGAATAGTGATTGTTGCCTCCAGTTATTTATGATGATATTTTTATGTTTGTGTGGTTACATTCTTTGGATTTTGTTGGAACATTACTTTCTTGCATTTCCTTGGGTATAGTTTCCTTTATTATGTTGGAGTTTTCTACCTATTATCTTTTGTAGGATGGGATATATGGAAAGATCTTGAATAAATTTTGTTTTATCATGGAATATCTGTGTTTCTCTTTTATGCCCTTTAAGGCTTTTGCTGGGAATAGTAGAGTGGGCTGGCATTTGTGTTCTCTTTGAGTCTCTATGAGATATACCAAGTATCTTCTAGGTATCAGAGTTTCTAGTGAGAAGTCTGGAGTAATTCTCATAAGTCTGACTTTATGTTACTTTATCATTTTCCCTTACTGCTTTCAACATTCTTTCTTTGTCTAGTGCTTTGGATGTTTTGATTATTATGTGCTGGGAGGACTTTCTTTCCTGGTACTGCCTGCTTGAGTTTTGTCTGCTTCTTGATTTTTCATGGCCAACTCTGTATCACTTTAGGTTAGGGCAGATTTCCTCAATAATTTTGTTGAAGAAATTTACTGGCCCTCTATGTTGTAAATATTCACTCTATTCTGTACCTATAATCTTTAGGTTTGACCTTCTCATTTTTTCCTGTATTTTCGTGCATGTATTGGGTTACAAATTTTTTCATATTGCATTCTCTTTGTCTGGTGAGACAATGCATTTTATGGAGTCTTTAGCACCCGAGATTCTCTCTTCTATCTCCTGTATTCTATTGCTGATGTTAGCACATATGGCTCTTGATTTCTTTCTAAGGTTTTCAATAACTTTGTTATTTTTCATTTATGTCTACTTCTCTTTTTAGATTCTGGATGGTTTTGTACAGTTCCTTGGCTTGTTTGTATCTGTTTTCCTGTAATAACTTAAGGGATTTTTTATTGTTTCCCCTTAAAGGCTCCTGCATGTTGACCCATGTTCTCCTGTATTTCTTTACATGATATATGTTTCCTTTTTAAGGTCTCTGGCCCATTGTCCCATGTTCTCCTGCATTTCTTTAAGTAATTCTTGTGTGCTCTTTAAGTTTTTGTGTATTTCTTTAAGTAATTGTTTTGTGTTCTTTTTATGGGTTTCTATCTGTTAACACATGTTATTCTGTATTTCTTTAAGGGAAATTTTGTTTCCTTTCTAAGGGATTTTAAGTATTGACACATGTTTTCCTGTACTATCTTAAGGGATTTATTTATGTCCTAGACATATTCTATCAGCATCTTAAGATGTGATTTTATATTCAGATCTTGCTTTCTGGGGTGTTTTTGGTCATCCAGGACTTTGCTCATTGTTGGAGTACTTGGTTCAGATGGTCTCATGTTGCCTTGGTTTCTGTTGGCAATGTTCCTTCATTTGCCATTGCTATCTGGTTACTCTGGTCTTAGGTGGTGTTGCTGTCTCTGACTGGGGCTTATCTATGTGTAGCCTCTTTATCTGTCCTCCTGAGAGTCTTGTTTTCTCAGTGACAACAGGTATGTACTGACTCCTGTGAGACCACCTCTCTTTTGGTCCTATTTCACTATGTAATTCTGTGGCCCTATCCTGTCTGGGTACAGAAGGAAACAGGGAGTCTCCTGTCTGAGGCTTTTTCTAGGCTCTTGTGTCCTCATTGCTTCCACCTCTATTCTATGAGCAGCAGGAGGGGGGTCCTAAATGTGCAATCTATCCTGCCTGCACACCTGAGTGGGAAGCTCCTTCTGTGCACCACTTGAATATGTACCACTATGGCAGAGGATGGCTCCATTCCAGAGACAGAAACAAGAAGTAATGGTTCTGGGCCTTAACACTTGGCAATTGTGAAACCCCACAAAAATTCACATGCCTACATACATTCTTAAATACAATATTAACTTTCTGCTATTTACTTTGATAAATGCCATTCATTTTCCCTCTTATCGGACCCCAACCCCGAATTTCATGCCATCTTCCTATGTGGTAATTCACTAAGTTCAATTAAAGCTGCCCATATGAACGAGGATCTGAATCTATCCACTAGAACACCGAAAAACTGCTCTTTATTTTAATCACCCCTCAAACAGTTTCCAACTGCCATGTTATCCTCCTAAAAGGTGGAACATGGAGAACACATCCCCTTAATTATTTGCATTATTCTGGCTGGCTATTCTTACATGCATATCTAGATAATCACATTTCTGAGAATTCATGAACTCAGAGCTCATATTCCCGTCCAGAAGTCAGGATTTCAAGGTATTGCTCATTTTCTGTCCCTTATATTGTTCTAACACTTGCCCTCTTTGGTGCTGCTCCCTGAGATTTGGATGGTGTGAAAAATGGCATTGTGGTCTCATTTGGGATTTCACATTCACGGTCACTTAATCACTAAATACTGGAAAGTTTTTGACATTTCTAATGAGTGTTGTACACTTCAAATGAAGCTTTTTGGACTAAGTATGCTAGCAATCTATGTGTGTAAACATAAACAAGTGTTGATTATAGTTCATCTGTACTTCCTTAAGGGAGTTATCTTTATTCCTCTTGACATCATCTAAAAGAATCTTGAAGTGTGATTTTATATTCAGATCTTTCATTTCTGGGTTGTTGGACAATCCAGGACTTGGTCATCAGTAAGGTTTTTTTTTTTTTTAAGCACACAGGTAGACTCGTCTAACAGTGTAAAAGCTAGCCAATTGGAAATTTGAGATGGAGTTTTCTGTGTGTTTAGTGACTTTATCATTAGGTTTTTCCATGAGGTTCAGTTAGGTAACCAATGACAATAACAATGTTGTGTTATTTTGGAAACTACTTGGAAAATCAAGGTGTGGTATCTTATTCTTTGCATTGTGTTTTTTATTTAATAGCCCATGGTTCAATTATTGATGGGTGTTTGCTAATTCAGAACGCAATTTAAACTTTGGGTTTTTTCTTATCTTTTTCTTTCTTTTTTTGAAAAACGATGTAAAAAATTTATTATCAAATTGAAGATTTACACGGAAAATATTTCAGAAAATAATTGATGAAATATAAAGAAAAACACGTCAAAATTGATAATATTCATCACAAATTAAAGGAAAAATTTTATACATAAAAATCATAGCTAAATTAATTAAAAATGGAAATAGAAATATGCTATGATAGAATTGAAGATTTGCATGAAAAATATTTCTGCACTTGATCTTAGCCAAAGGCCAAAAAGCGATGAAAAATATTTTAATAAAATTGCAGAAAAATATAGAATAATAAGTTAAACTTGAAGATCATCTTGTAAAATTATACAGATAAATTGGGAGGCATAAAAATATTTCTAAGTGGATTGAGAGTAAAATTGTAAACATTTTCTGATAATGTTGAAGATTTTCATGGAAAAATTTTCTGATAAAAAATGAAGAAATATAGCAAATTATGTTATAAAAAGATTATCATGGAAAATAATACAGATAAATTGTTCTCTATAGAGGCTAGAAGGCTTATTGGATATTGGGGATTCTGGAGAACCAGGAAAGAGGACAACACTTGAAATGTGAATGAATATATCTAATAAAAAAAGAAGCAAAAAAAAATCTTTGACATAGAAAACATTACTAC
Organism: Apodemus agrarius; assembly: GCA_964023405.1. Classification (NCBI taxonomy): domain Eukaryota; kingdom Metazoa; phylum Chordata; class Mammalia; order Rodentia; family Muridae; genus Apodemus; species Apodemus agrarius. The sequence goes on from OZ030010.1 coordinate 108,008,234, forward strand.
TTTACTAGAGAAATGAATCATAAAAATTTTTCTTATAAAATTGAAGATTTAAAAGAAAAAATATTTGATACTCTATGCCTTTTTATTAGTGATTTGAGTTCATTCATGTCAAGAGATATTACAGAATAGTGATTGTTACCTCCAGTTATTTTTGATGTTATTTTTTTTCTTTTTTTGATTTTTTAATTGTATATATTCTATATTTACAATTCATTTCCCTTTTTCTGGTTCCCCACCCCCAAAGGTCCCACATGTCCTTTTCCCTCCCCCTGCTCCCGCATCCACCCCCTCCCACTTTACTGTTCTTGTACTCTCCCACAATGATGTTTTGGTCCATTCTAGCACCAGTGTCCACTCCTTTCTTCTTGTGAGACATCACTTGATATGTGATTTGTGTCTTTGGTGTTCCAAGCTTCTAGGCTAATATCCACTTATCAGTGACTGTATACCATGGGTATTCTTTTGAGACTGGGTCACCTCACTTAGTATGACATTCTCCAGCTCCATCCATTTCTCTAAGAATTTCATGAATTCATTGTTTCTAATGGCTGAATAGTACTCCACTGTGTATATATACCACATTTTTTGTATCCATTCCTCTGTTGAGGGACATCTGGGTTCTTTCCAGCTTCTGGCTATTATATATATATATGGCTGCTATGAACATAGTGGAGCATGTATCCTTATTGCATGCTGGGGAATCTTCTGGGTATATTCCAAGGAGTGGTATGGCTGGGTCCTCCGGAATTATCATGTCCAGATTTCTGAGGAAGTGCCATACTGATTTCCAGAGTGGTTGTACCAGCTTGCATTCCCACCAGCAGTGAAGGAGTGTTCCTCTTTCTCCACATCCTCGCCAACACCTGAGGTCTTCTGAGTTTTGAATCTTAGCCTACTATCTTTTGTAGGACTGGATATATGTTAAGATCTTGAGTAAATTTTGTTTTGTCATGGAATATCTGTTTCTCTTTTATGGTGATTAAGGCTTTTGCTGGGAATAGTGGAGTGGGCTGGCATTTGTGTTCTCTTTGGGTCTGTATGGGATTTACCAAGTATCTTCTAGGTTTCATAGTTTCTAGTGTGAAGTCTGGAGTAATTCTCATAAGTCTGAATTTATGTTACTTTATCTTTTTCCCTTACTGCTTTCAACATTCTTTCTTTGTCTAGTGCTTTGGATGTTTGGATTATTATGTGCTGGGAGGACTTTCTTTCCTGGTACTGCCTGCTTGAGTTCTGTCTGCTTCTTGTATGTTCATGTCCAACTCTCTATCTCTTTAGGTTAGGGCAGATTTCTTCTATAATTTCGTTGAAGATATTTAATAGCCCTTTATGTTGTAAATTTTCACTCTATTCTGTACCTATAATCTTTAGGTTTGGACTTCTCATTTTTTCCTGTACTTTCTTGCATGTTTTGGGTTACAAATTTTTTCATATTGCATTCTCTTTGTCGGGTGAGACAATGCCTTTAATGGTGTCTTTAGCACCCGAAATTCTTTCTTCTATCTCCTGTATTCTATTGTTGATGTTAGCACATATGGCTCCTGATTTCTTTCTAAGGTTTTCATTCTCCAGTGTTGTCTAACTTTGTTATGTTTCATTTATGGCTACTTCTGTTTTTTAGATCCTGGATGGTTTTGTACAGTTCCTTGGCTTGTTTGTATCTGTTTTCCTGTTATAACTTAAGGGATTTTTTATGGTTTCCTCTTTAAAGGCTCCTGCATTTTGACCCAATGTCTCCTGTATTTCTTTAGGTGGTATATCTTTCCTTTTTAAGGTCTCTGGCCTGTTGTCCCATGTTCTCCTGTATTTCTTTTGGAAATTGTTGTGTGTCCTTTTTATGGGTTTCTACCTGTTAACACATGTTATTCTGTATTTCTTTAAGGGAAATTTTGTTTCCTTCCTAAGGGATTTTAAGTATTGACACATGTTTTCCTGTACTATCTTAAGGGAATTATTTATGTCCTTGACATATTCTATCAGCATCTTGAGATGTGATTTTATATTCAGATCTTGCTTTTCTGGGGTGTTGAGGCATCCAAAACTTGCTCATTGTGGGATTACTTGGTTCAGATGGTCTCATGGTGCCTTGGTTTCTGGTGGCAATGTTCTTGCATTTGTCCTTGCTATCTGGATACTCTTGTCTTAGGTGGCGTTGCTGTCTCTGACTGGGGCTTATCTATCATTTAGCCTCTTTATCTGTCCTCAAGAGAGTCTTGTTTTCTCGATGAAGAGAGGTATATACTGACTCCTGTGAGACCACCTCTCTTTTGGTTCTATTTGGCTAAGTAATTCTGTGGCCCTATCCTGTCTGGGTGAAGAAGGAAACACGGAGTCTCCTGTCTGAGGCTATTCCTAGGCTCTTGTGTCCTCATTGCTTCCAGCTGTTTTCTATGAGCAGCAGGGGTGGTCCTAACTGTGCAATCTATCCTCTCTGCACTCCTGCATGGGAAGCTTCTTCTGTGCACCACTTGAATATGTCCCACTGTGGCAGAGGATGTCTGCATTCCAGAGACAGAAACAAGAAGTAATGGTTCTGGGCATTAACACTTGGCAATTGAGAGACCCCAAATAAATTCACATGCCTACATACACGTTTAAATACAATATTAACTTTCTGCTATTTACTTTGATAAACACCATTCCTTTTCCCTCTTATGGGACACCAACCCCGAATTTCATGTCATCTTTCTTATGTGGTAATTCCCTAAGTTCAATTAAAGCTGCCAATGTGAACGTGGATCTGAATCTTTTCACTAGAACACAGAAAACTGCTCATTATTTTAATCACCCCTCAAACAGTTTCCAACTGCCACTTTATCCTCCTAAGAGGTGGAGCATGGAGAACACATCCCCTTAATTATTTGCATTATTCTGGATGGCTATTCCTACATCCATATCTAGATAATCACATTTTTGAGATTTCATGAACTTAGAGCTCATATTCCCGTCCAGAAGTCAGGATTTCATGGTATTACTCATTTTCTACCCCTTATATTGTTCTAACACTTGCCCTCTTTGGTGCTGCTCGCTGAGATTTGGATGGTGTGAAAAATGGCATTGTGGTCTCATTTGGGATTTCACTTTCACTGTCACTTAATCTCTAAATACTGGAATGTTTTTGACATTTCTAATGAGTGTTGTACACTTCAAATGAAGCTTTTTGGACTAAGTATGCTAGCAATCTATGTGTGTAAACATAAACATAAAAGGACAGGCTACGCCATCACTATGAGCAAAATTATAATAGTTTCTATTCTATGGCCTATGAAATCTGTATCCTTGAGACTTTAACTACAATTTGAGTACCAAACATGAAAATCCCTCATGATAATCAGGTTTCCAACCAACTACAAAAGTGGGTGCTTACATCATAATAGTTATATAACCATGGCAACATTGAGAACTTCTTGACTTTAAAGGCAGTGTCATAGCATGTGGGTTCCATAAATGAGTAAGAATGTGCATAATGTTATTTCTTTTTTTTCTTACAGCTGAGGTTTTATTTTTTTTTTAATTTTTTATTTGATATATTGTATATTTACATTTCATTTCCCTTTTTTTGTTTCCCCACCCCCCCTAAGGTCCCACATGCCCTTTTTCCTCCCCCTACTCCCTCATCCACCCATTCCTACTTCCCTGCTCTGGTATTCCCCTACACTGATGCTTTGATCTTTTCCAGCACTAGTGTCCATGTCTTTCTTCTTGTCAGACAGCATTTGGTATGTGAATTGTGTCTTTGGTGTCCTGAGATTCTAGGCTAATATCCACTTATCAGTAACTGCATACCATGGGTATTCTTTTGAGACTGGGTTACCTCACTTAGTATGATGTTCTCCAGCTCCATCTATTTCTCTAAGAATTTCATGAATTCATTGTTTCTAATGGCTGAATAGTATTCCACTGTGTATATATACCACATTTATTGTATCCATGCCTCCTTTGAGGGGCATCTGTGTTATTTCCAGCTTATGGCTATTATAAATAAGGCTCCTATGAACATAGTAGAGCATGTATCCTTATTGCATGCTGTGGAATCTTCTGGGTATATTCCCAGGAGTGGTATGGCTGGATCCTCCAGAAGTATCATTTCCAGTTTTCTGAAGAACCCCTAGACTGATTCCCAGAGTGGTTGTACCAGCTTGCAGTCCCAAAAGCAGTGGAGGAGTGTTCCTCTTTCTCCACATCCTCACCAATACCTGATGTCTTCTGAGTTTTTATCCTAGCAATACTGACAGGTGTGAGGTGAAATCTCAGGGTTGTGTTGAACGTTTTTTAAGGTGTTTCTCAGCCATCCGAATTTCTTCAGGTGAAAGTCTTTGTTTAGCCCTGTACCCCATTTTTGGATAGGGTTATTTGGTTTTCTGGGGTCTAACTTCTTGAGTTCTTTGTATACATTGGGTATTAGCCCTATGTCGGATGTGGGGTTGGTGAAGATGTTTTCCCAATTTGCTTGTTGCTGATTTGTCCTTTTGACAGTGTTGTTTGCCTTACAGAAACTTTGTAATTTTCATGAGATCCCATTTGTCTTTTCTTGATCTTAGAGCACAAGTGATTAGTGTTCTGTTCAGGAATTTTCCCCCTGATCCAATGTCCTCCAGGGTCTTCCCCAGGTTCTTTTCTATTAGTTTTATTGTGTCTGGTTTTATGTGGAGGTCTTGATCCACTTGGAGTTGAGCTTTGTGCAAGGAGAAAAGAGTGGATCAATTCTCATTGTTCTGCATGTTGACCTCCAGTTGATCCAGCACCTTTTGTTGTAAATGCTCTCTTTTTTCCACTGGATGTTTTCAGCTCCTTTGTCGAATATCAATTGGCCATATATGTGTGTGTTCAATCCTGTGTCTTCAATCCTATTCCATTGATCTACTTCCCTGTCACTGTACCAATACCATGCAGTTTTTAACAGTACTGCTCCATAGTATTGCTTGAGGTCCGGGATATTGATTCCCCCAGAAGTTCGTTTACTGTTGATGATAGTTTTAGCTCTCCTGGGTTTTTTTTTATTCCAGATGAATTTGAGAATTGCTCTTTCTAACTCTGTGAAGAACTGAGTTGGAATTTTGATGGGGATTGCTTTGAATTAGTATTTTGCTTTTGGCAAGATTGCCATTTTAACTATATTAATCCTGCCAACCCATGAGCCTGGAAGATTTTTCCATTTTCTGAGGTCTTCTTCAATTTCAAACACAAACAAATTCAAACAAAATCATTTCAAATTACAAATTTTTGTGATTTCAATTACAAACATTTTCCCATAAAGTAGATATTTCTGGAAAAAAATTTGATAAAATGAAGAAATATAGAAAATCATGTTAAAATGAAGATTATCTTGGAAAATAATACAGATACATTGTTCGACATAGATTCAAGAGGGCTGATGGGATTTGGTAGACTGGAGAACCAGGAAAGTGAAGAACATTTGTAATGAGAATGAAGAATATATCTAAATAAACAAAGAAGCCAAAAAATCATTGACATAAAAAATATTAGTACTGAGCTTGTGGTACCTTGGAGCAGTGCCTCCATATTGCAACCAGGACACAGCTAGAGAGGCCCAGGAGCCGATGGCAGCCAGCTCTCGGTCCCTTGGAGCAGCACTAGCGGTGAGCATCCATATGGTAACCAGGACACAGCTGGAGAGGCCCAAGTAGACAGACTCCAGCTGGGGCCACCATCGCATGGGGGGATCTGCTAGGCTCTCGCTGCCAGGCAGGCCCAGCACTGCCAAGGCTCTGTGGGACTTCCCAGCAGCCCTCTGGCCTTGCACTGAGGCAGCGGGTAGCAGCAAGCTAGTGGTCCCTTGGAGCAGAGCTCACGCATAATCACCAGTAGAGAAACAACAGGTGAGCCCAGCCTTGCGGAGATTCAAACACCAGCCAGTGACAACAAGGCCGACTAACACCAGTAATAACCAGATGGCAAAAGGAAAATGAAGGAACTTTACTAGCAGAAATCAAGGCAACATAACAGCATCTGAACCCAGTTCGCCAACAATAAGAAGCCCTGGATACCCCAAAACACCAGAAAAACAAGACTTGGATACAAAATCACTGGTCAGGATGCTGGTAGCTGAACACATAGAAAAATCTTGTAAAAACATTGAGGAGAAAATGAATCAAAAGTTAGAAGTCTTTACAAGGCAAATACAAAAATCACTTCAAGAAATTCAGGAGAAGATGGATTAAAAAGAAGAAGGCAATAAGGAGGAAAGACAAAAATCACTTAAAGAAATACAGAAGAACGTGGGCCAACAAGTAGAAGCTATGAAAGAGGAAACACAAAAATCTCTTAAAGAAATACATGAAAACACAATCAAGCAAGCAAAAGATCTGAGCATATCCATCCAGGTTCTAAAAACAGAAGTAGAAACAACTAAGTAATCACAGAGGGAGACAACATTGGAAATAGAAAACCTTGGGAAGAAATCAGGGGCCATAGATGCAAACATCAAGAATAGAATATAAGAGATAGAAGACAGAAACTCAGAAGCAAAAGAGACCATATGAACCATTGATTCAACAGTCAAAGAAAATACTAAATGCAAAAAGGTTGTAACCCTAAACATCCAGGAAATCCAGGACACAATCAGAAGACCAAACATAAGGATTATAGGTATAGACAAGAGGGAAGATTTACAAGTTAAAGGGCCAGCAAATAGCTTCTACAAAATTATGGAAGAAAACTTCCCCAACCTAAAGAGAGAGATGCCCATGAATATACAAGAAGCATATAGAACCCCAAATAGACTGGATCAGAACAGAAATACATCTCGTCACATAATAATCAAAACTCCAAATGTACTAAACAAAGAAAGAATACTAAAGGCAGCAATAGAAAAAGGCCAAGTAACATATAAAGGAAGACCTCTCAGAATAACACCAGACTTCTCACCTGAGACCATGAAAGCTAGAAGATCCTGGGCCGATATCATGCAAACTCTAGAGAACACAATCTTCAGTCAAAACTACTTTACCCAGCAAAACTCTCCATTGCCATAGATGGAGACATCAATGTATTCCATGACAAAAGCAAATTTGCACAATATCTTTCCACAAATCCAGCCCTACAAAGGATAATAGGGGGAAAACACCAAGAGAAGGACGGAAACTACACCTGGGAAAAAGCAAGATAGAAACCTCCTCTCATCAAACCCAAAAGAAGATAACCTATCAAATATTAAATAAATAAATAAATAAATAAATAAATAAATATAAATAAATAAAATAATTTCAAAAATGTCTGGAGGTAATAATTACTATTCCTTAATATCTCTTAACATCAATGGTCTCAATTCCCCAATAAAAAGACATAGATTAACAGATTGGATATGGAAACAGGATCCTACTTTTTGCTGCATACAGGAAACACATCTCAGTGTTAAAGACAAACACTGCCTTAGAGTAAAAGGCTGTAAGACAATTTTACAAGCAAATGGTCTCAGGAAACAAGCTGGAGTAGCCATTCTAATATCAGATAAAATTGACTTCCAACCTAAAGTCATCAAAAGAGACTCAGAAGGTCACTTCTTGCTGGCCAAATGGAAAATCCACCAAGAAGAACTCTCAATACTGAACATCTATGCTCCAAATGCAATGGCACCCTCATTCTTAAAAGAAACCTTACTAAAGCTTAAAGCACACACTACACCTAACACAATAATTGTGGGTGACTTCAACACTCCACTCTCCTCAATGGACCAATCAGGAAAGCAGAAACTAAACAGGGACACAGTGAAACTAATTGAAACCTTGGACCAATTGGATTTAACAGATATATATAGAACATTTCATCCTAAAGCTAAAGAATATACCTTTTTCTCTGCTCCACGTGGTACCTTCTCCAAATTTGATCATATAATTGGTCACAAGACAGATGTCAACAAATACAAGAAGATCGAGCATATCCCATGCCTCCTGTCAGATCACCATGGAGTAAGAGTGGTCTTCAATAGCAACAAAAACAACATTAAGCCCACATACACATGGAAACTGAACAATACTCAACTCAATGATACCTTGGTCAAGGAAGAAATAAAAAAAAGAAATCACGAACTCCCTGCAGGCAGCACCATTTTGCCTGCAGCTTCCCATCCAGCCAGTGGAGGGAAACCAGACCCAGCCAGCTTCCCAGGTGCTCAGACCCAGCCGGCAGAACCGGGTACCCGAGATAGAGTTTAAGACCTTTGGGGACTCAGGCCTGGAGTGGGAGCTGCACACAGAGTAGCAATTTGGGGCACAGCGGCCGAGCCTGCACTCTGAGCTCATAGGGCGGACCCCGAACTCCCTGCAGGCAGCGCCATCTTGCCTGCAGCTTCCCATACAGCTGGTGGAGGGGAAGCCAGACCCAGCCAGCTTCCCAGGTGCTCAGACCCAGCCAGCAGAACCAGGTACCCGAGATAGCCCAAGTTTAAGACCTTCAGGGACTCAGGCCTGGAGCGAAAGCTGCGCACAGAGTAGCAGTTTAGGGCACAGCAGCCGAGCCTGCACTCTGCGCTCCCAGGGCGGACACCGAACTCCCTGCAGACAGTGCCATCTTGCCAGCTGCTTCCCATCCAGCCAGCGGCAGGGGAGCCAGCCTCAGTCAGCTTCCCAACAGCTTTGGACCAGCAGGCAGAACCAGATAACTGAGATATCCCAACTTTAAGACCCCTGGGGAAACAGGATACCAGACAGCAAACCCTGAGCAGGAGCAGTGCAGAGCAGCTGCCCAACAGGCAGAACCAAGTACCTAGGATATCCTGAGTTTAAGACCTCAGGGGACTCAGGCCACCTGTCAGCAATCTGTGAGCAAGAGCCCTGCAGGGCAGTGGTTCAGGTGTCCCAGTCGCCTTACGAGCCCACAGGAGGGTCAAGCACCAGCTGTAACTACAGGACCAACTAACACCAGAGTTAACCAGATGGCAAAAGGCAAATGTAAGATCTTTACTAACAGATATCAATGCAGTATGGCGGCATCCAAACCCAGTTCCCTGACAGCAATAAATCTTGGATACCCCGAAACACCAGAAAAACAAGACTCAGATCTAAAATCACTGGTCAGGATGCTGATAGAGGAACACTTAGATAAATCTCTTAAAGTAATACATGAGAAAATAGATCAAAAGCTAGAAGCCCTAACAAGGCAAACACAATTAAATCTCGGATATCTCAACACACCAGAAAAACAAGACTCAGATCTAAAATCACTGGTAAAGATGCAGATTGAAGATCACTTACATAAATTTCTTAAAGTAATAGAGGAGAAAATAGATCAAAAGCTAGAAGCCCATACAAGGCAGACACAAAAATCACTTAAAGAAATCCAGGAGAATATAGAGCAAAAAATGAATCCCAATAAGGCGGAGAAACAAAAATCACTTAAAGAAATACAAGAGAACATGGGTCAACAAGTAGAAGTCATAAAAGAGGAAACACAAAAATCCCTTAAAGAATTACAGGAAAACACAAAAAAGCAACTGAAAGATCTGAGCAACACCATACAGAATCTAAAAACAGAAGTAGAAACAACTAAACAATCGCAAAGGGAGACAACGTTGGAGATAGAAAACCTTGGGAAGAAATCAGGAGTCATAGATGCAAATATCAACAATAGAATACAAGAGATAGCAGACAGAATCTCAGATGCTGAAGATACCATAGGAACCATGGATTCAACAATTAAAGAAAATGCACAATGTAAAAAGCTGGTAACTAAAAACATTCAGGAAAATCCAGGATACAATGAGAAGACCAAACCTAAGGATTATAGGGATAGATGAGAATGAAGATCTACAACTTAAAGGGCCAGCAAATATCTTCTACAAAATTATGGAAGAAAACTTCCCCAACCTAAAGAGAGCGATGCCCATGAATATACAAGAGGCCTATAGAACCCCAAATAGACTGGACCAGAACAGAAATACTTCCTGTCACATAATAATCAAAACCCCAAATGTACTAAACAAAGAAAGAATATTAAAGGCAGCAAGAGAAAAAGGACAAGTAACATATAAAGGCAGGCCTATCAGAATTACACCAGACTTCTCACCTGAGACCATGAAATCTAGAAGATCCTGGGCAGACCTCATGCAGACCCTAAGAGAACACAAACTTCAGCCAAAACTACTATACCCAGCAAAACTTTCGATTGCCATAGATGGGAAAACCAAGGTATTCCACGACAAAACCAAATTTGCAAGATACTTATCTACAAACCAAGCCCTACAAAGGATAATAGGGGAAAAATACCAACACAAGGGGGGAAACTATACCCCAGAAGAAACAAGATAGAAACCCCATCTCATCCAACCCAAAAGAAGAGAACCACTCAAATACAAAAAAAAAATAAATAAATAAAAAAATAAAAATAAAAAAATAAAAAAGAATAAAAAAATAACGCCCAAAATGTCAGGAAGTAATAATTACTATTCCTTAATATCTCTTCATATCAATGGACTCAATTCCCCAATAAAAAGACACAGACTAACAGACTGGATACGGAAACAGGACCCTACATTTTGCTGCATACAGGAAACACATCTCAGTGTCAAAGACAAACACCACCTTAGAGTAAAATGCTGGAAGACAGTTTTACAAGCAAATGGTCCCAGGAAACAAGCCACAGTAGCCATTCTAATATCAGATAAAATTGACGTTCAACCTAAAGTCATCAAAAGAGACACAAAAGGTCACTTCCTGCTTGTCAAAGGGAAAGTCCACCAAGAAGAATTCTCAATACTGAACATCTATGCGCCAAATGTAAGGGCACCCTCATTCGTAAAAGAAACTTTATTAAAGCTTAAAGCACACATCACACCTAACACAATAATTGTAGGTGACTTCAACACTCCACTCTCCTCAATGGACCGATCAGGAAAGCAGAATCTAAACAGGGACACAGTGAAACTAATTGAAGCTTTGGACCAATTGGATTTAACAGATATATATAGAACATTCCATCCTAAAGCAAAAGAGTATACCTTTTTCTCAGCACCACATGCTACCTTCTCAAAAATTGATCATACAATTGGTCACAAGACAGAACTCAACAAATACAAGAAGACCGAACTAATCCCATGTCTCCTATTGGATCACTATGGAATAAAAGTGGTCTTCAATAGCAAGAAGAACAACAGAAAGCCCACATACACATGGAAACTGAACAATACTCTATTCAATGACACCTTGGTCAAGGAAGAAATAAAGAAAAAAATAAAAGACTTTTTAGACTTCAATGAAAATGAACGTATGACTTACCCAAATCTTTGGAACACAATGAGAGCAGTGCTAATAGGAAAACTCATAGCCCTGAGTGCCTCCAAAAAGAAACTGAAGAGAGCATACACTAGCAACTTAACAGCACACCTGATGCCCTGGAACAAAAAGAAGCTAACTCACCCAGGAGGAATAGAAGAGAGGAAATCATCAAATAAGGGCTGAAATCAATCAATTAGAAACAAAGAGAACCATACAAAGAATCAAGAAAACCAAGAGCTGGTTCTTCGAGAAAATCAACAAGATATATAAACCCTTAGCTAGACTAACCAAAGGGCACAGAGACAGTATCCAAATTAACAAAATTAGAAATGAAAAGTGGGATATAACAACAGAAAAGGAGGAAATTCAAAAGATCATCAGATCCTACTACAAAGGCCTATACTCAAAACAACTGGAGAATCTGGAGGAAATGGACAATTTCCTAGACAGATATCAAATACCAAAATTAAATCAGCATCAAGTAGATCAGCTAAACAGTCCCATAACCCCTAAAAAAAAGAAGGGGTTATAGAAAGCCTCCCAACTTAAAAAAGTACAGGACCAGATGGTTTTAGTGCAGAATTCTACCAGACCTTCAAAGAAGACTTAACACCAATACTCTTCAAACTATTCCACAAAATAGAGACAGAAGGGACACTGCCCAACTCATTCTTCGAAACCACAATTACGCTGATACCTAAAACACAAAAAGATCCAACAAAGAAAGAGAACTACAGTCCAATTTCTCTTATGAATATTGATGCAAAAATACTAAATAAAATTCTTGCCAACCGAATCCAAGAACATATCAAAACGATCATTCACCATGATCAAGTAGGCTTCATTCCAGGGATGCAGGGATGGTTCAATATACGGAAATCCATCAATGTAATCCACTACATAAACAAACTAAAAGAAAAAAACCACATGGTCATCTCATTAGATGCTGAAAAAGCATTCGACAAAATTCAGCATCCTTTCATGCTAAAAGTCTTGGAAAGAGCAGGAATACAAGGCCCATACCTAAACATAGTAAAAGCAATCTACAGCAAACCAGTAGCCAACATCAAAATAAATGGAGAGAAACTTGAAGCAATCCCACTAAAATCAGGGACTAGACAAGGCTGCACTCTCTCCATATCTTTTCAATATAGTACTTGAAGTTCTAGCGAGAGCAATTAGACAACATAAGGAAGTCACAGGGATAAAAATTGGAAAGGAAGAAGTCAAAGTATCATTATTTGCAATCGATATGATACTCTACTTAAGCGATCCAAAAAACTCCACTAGAGAACTTCTACAGCTGATAAACAACTTCAGCAAAGTGGCTGGTTATAAAATTAACTCAAGCAAATCAGTAGCCTTCTTATACTCAAGGGACAAGCAGGCTGAGAAAGAAGTTAGGGAAATAACACCCATCACAATAGCCACAAACAACATAAAATACCTTGGCATAACTCTAACAAAACAAGCGAAAGATCTGTATGACAGGAACTTCAAGTCCTTGAAGAAAGAAATCGAAGAAGACCTCAGAAGATGGAAAAATATTTCTTGTTCCTGGATTGGCAGGATCAATATAGTAAAAATGGCCATATTGCCAAAAGCAATATACAAATTCAATGCAATCCCCATCAACATCCCAAATCAATTCTTCATAGATCTAGAAAGAGCAATTCTCAAATTCATCTGGAGCAACAAAAAACCCAGGATAGCTAAAACTATTCTCAACAATAAAAGGACTTCTGGGGGAATCAATATCCATGACCTCAAGCAATAGTACAGAGCAATTTTGTTAAAAACTGCATGGTATTGGTACAGCAACAGGCAGGTAAATTCAATGGAATAGGATTGAAGACCCAGAAATGAACCCTCAGACTTATGGTCACTTGATCTTTGATATAGGAGCCACAACCATCCAGTGGAAAAAAGATAGCCTTTTCAACAAATGGTGCTGGTTCAACTGGAGGTCAACATGCAGAAGAATGCGAATTGACCCACCCTTATCTCTTTGTACTAAGATCAACTCCAAGTGGATCAAGGACCTCCACATAAAACCAGACACACTGAAACTATTAGAAAAGGAACTTGGGAAGACCCTGGAGGACATTGGCACAGGGGGAAATTTCCTGAACAGAACACCAATAGCTTATGCTCTAAGATCAAGAATTGACAAATGGGACCTCATAAAATTACAACGTTTCTGTAAGGCAAAGGACACTGTCAGAAGGACAAAATGGCAACCAACAAATTGGGAAATGATCTTCACCAACCCCACATCCCACAGAGGGCTAATATCCAATACATACAAAGAACTCTAGAAGTTAGACCCCAAAGAACCAAATAACCCTATCAAAAAATGGGGTACAGAGCTAAACAAAGAATTTTCACCAGAAGAAAAGCAGATGGCTGAGAAACACCTTAAGAGATGTTCAACATCATTAGTCATCAGGGAAATTCAAATCAAAATAACCCTGAGATTCCACCTCACTCCAGTCAGAATGGCTAAGATTAAAAACTCAAGAGACAACAGGTGCTGGCAAGGATGTGGAGAATGAGGAACACTCCTCCACTGTTGGTGGGATTGCAAAATGGTAAAACCGCTCTGGAAATCAGTGTGGCGGTTCCTCAGAAAATTGGGCATGTCACTTCCAGAGGACCCTGGCATACCACTCCTGGGCATATACCCAGAGGTTTCCTCTGCATACAATAAAGACACATGCTCCACTATGTTTATAGCAGCCTTGTTTATAATAGCCAGAAATTGGAAGGATCCCAGATATCCCTCAAAAGAAGAATGGATACAGAAAATGTGGTATATTTATACAGTGGAGTACTACTCAGCATTTAAAAATAATTAACTCATGAAATTTGTAGGTAAATGGTTAGATCTGGAAAATATCATCCTAAGTGAGCTAACCCAATCACAAAAGAATACACACGAAATGCATTCACTGATAAGTGGATATTAATGAGCCCAGAAGCCCTAAATACTCAAGGTACAATTAGCAAGTCAAATGACTCCCAAGAAGAAGAAAGGAGAGGACCCTGGGCCTGTAAAGATTGCATCCAGTATTGTAGACCCAGAACAGAGAAATCCTGGAGGGGGGATGAGTGGGGAATAGCAGGGGGGAGAGGAATTATGGGACATATGGTGGGGGGGTAACTGGGAAAGGGGAAAGCCTTTGGAATATAAAAATAGAATATAGGAAATAAAAATTAAAAAAATAAAAAAAATAATGTCAAAATAACAAGTGGCAGCAATCACTATTCCTTAACATCTCTTGACATGAATAGACTCAATTCTTCAATAAAAAGGCATAGAATGATTTTGTACAGCTTCAATGATAATAGAAAAACTGCTTATATTTCATTTTTCAATGAATAGTAGTTTTTATGTCAAAGAATTTTTGGTTCTTTTTTATTAGATATATTCATTCACATTTTAAGTGTTGTCCCCTTTGCTTGTTTTCCAGTCCCCCCCAAATCCCATGTTATCTCACCACATTGTCAAACATTTTAGCTGTATTATTTTCCATGATAATCTTCATTTTAACATGATTTTTTATATTTCTTCATTTTATCAAAAAATTGTCCATGAAAATCTTCAATTTATCGGAAAATATTTGCAATTCTATTTTCCATCAACATAGAAATATTTTTAGCCTCCAATATTATCTGTATAATTTTACATGATAATCTTCAATTTTATCATTTTATTATATATTTTCCTACAATTTTCTCAGAAATATTTTTATGCAAATCGTCAATTCTATCATAACATGCCTCTACTTTTTAAATTAATTTAGCAATGATTTTCATGTCTAAAATTTTCTTTCTAATATTTGCTGAATGTTGTCATGTTTGCCTTGTTTTTCTATAAATTTCTTCAATTTTTCCTGAAATAATTTCCATGAAAATCTTGAATTTTATCATAATAGGTTTTTACAACCTTTTTCAAGAAAAGGAAAGAAAAGAAAATAAAAAATTCAAAGTTTAAATTCTGTTCTTAATTATCACGCAGGCATCAATAATTGCACTCCTCATAACCATGGGCTATTAAATAAAAATCGCAATGCTAAAAATAAGATACCACACCTCGAAGTTCTGAGGAGTTTCCCCAATAACAGAACTTTATCCTTGTCCTCGGTTTACTAAGTGAACACCATGGAAAACCCTGTTGTTAAAGGCACAACAACCTTTAACTAAAGACACATAAAAATCTTTCTCAATGCTACTAGAAAATTATGTTTCATCTGGCTAGCTTTTACTGTGTTAGAACAGTCTGCATGTGTGTTTTAGAAGAAAAAAAACTTACACAAGTTCTTACACAGTGATGGAAACTGCATGCTATGACACTGCCTTTACAATCAAGAGGATCTCACTTGTGCCTTGGATAAACAACTATTATGAGGTAACCATCCCCTTTCTTAGTGGGTGTGAGACCTTCTTTTCCTGAGGGATTTACATGTTTGGTACACAAATAGTAGTTAAAGGCTCAAAGATAGTGAGTGAATAGGTCATAGGATAAAAGCTATTATTATTTTGATCATGGTTTTTGTGTAGCATTTCCTTCTATGTTTATGTTTACACAAATAGATTGCTGGAAGCCATATTCCAAACATCTTCTTTAGAAATATGCAAAAATCATTGTAAAGACCAAAAACTTTCCAGTGTTTAGAGATTTAGTGACAGTGAAAGTGAAATACCAAATGAGACCACAATGCTATCTTTCACACTATCCAAATATCAGAGAGTAGCACAAAAGAGGACAATGGAAGAACAATATACAGGACAGAAAATGAGCAATACTGTGAAATGCTGAATTCTGGACAGGAATATGGGCACTTAGCTCATGAATTCACAGCAACTGTGATATCTAGATATCCATGTAATACAAGAAGGCCCAAATTATGCAATTAATTAAGGGGATGTGTTCTCCAGGCTCTACCTCTTTGAAGGATAAAGTGGCAGTTGTAAGCTGTTTGGAGGGGTGTTCTAACGAATGAGCAGGTTTTCTTTGTCCTAGTGGATAGACTCATGTCCAGGTTCACATGGGCAGCTATAATTTAACTTATTGAATTACCACAAAGGAAAGATGACATAGCATTTGGGGAGAGGGGGAACACATTAGAGAGAAAGTAAATGGTGTTTAACAAATAAATTGCAGAAAGATAAGAGAGAAATCAGCCAGAACCCCTGAGGAAAAAAGAGCTTAGGAACAGTGTGGGACAGGAAACTTCCCATTTTTTTCTGCACCCAGACCTGATAGGGTCCAGAATTATATCGCTACATACAACCACAAGTGAGGTGATCTCCCATAAGTACATACAAACCTGTCTTCAGAGAGAAAAGAGGACTCTCAGGAGCACAGTTGAAGAAGCTACATGATAGGTAAGATACATTCAGAGAGAGCAACAACAACTCCACTTAACAACAGAGATAACCAGATTGCAATCACAAATGCAAGAAAATGGCCAAAATAAAGCAGAGCAACCAGGGACCATCTGAACCAAGTACTCCCACAACGTGCAGGTCTTGCATTCCCCAACACCCCAGAAAAACGACATCTGAATATAATATCAAATATCAAGTTGCTGATAAAAGATGTCAAGAAGCACATAAAATCTCCCTTAAGGAAGTACAGGAGAAAATGAGTCAACAAGTAGAAGCCCTAAAATAAGAAATACAAAATTGCAATAAGGAAATTCAGGAAAACATGGGTTAAAAGGTAGAAACCCCTAAAAAGAAATCACAAATATCACTTAAAGAAACACAGGAGATCTTTGGTCATAAGGCAGGAGCTCTTAAGAGAAAACAGGAAAAAGGCCCTTAAGTTATTACAGAAAAAAGAGAAACAAACAAGCAAAGGAAATACACAAAACCTTCCAGGATCTAATAACAGATGTAGACACAACTAAGAAATAACCAAAGGAGACAACTCTGGATATAGAAAACCATAGAAAGATATCAGGTGTCATAGATTCAAACATCAACAACAGAATACAAGAAATGGAAGAAAGAATCTCAGGTGCTAAAGATACCATTAAAGGCACTGAATCAACAGTAAAAGAAAATGCAATATGAAAAAAATTTTTGATTCTTTTTTATTAGATATATTCATTCACTTTTTAATGTCCCCTTTGCTTGTTTTCCAGCTCCCCTCCAAAATCCCATAAGTTATTTCACCACTATGTCAAACACTTTAACTGTATTATTTTCCATGATAATCTTCATTTTAACATGATTTTCTACATTTCTTCATTTTATCAAAAAAATTGTCCATGAAAATATTCAATTTATAAGAAAATATTTGCAATTCTATTTTCAATCAACATAGAAATATTTTAGCCTCCAATATTATCTGTATAATTTTACATAATAATCTTCAATTTTATCATTTTATTCTATATTTTCCTACAATTTTATCAGAATTTTTTTATGCAAATCTTCAATTCTATCATAACATGCTTCTATTTTTTAAAATTAATTTAGCAATTATTTTCCTGTCTAAAAATTTTTCTCTAATATTTCCTGAATGTTGTCATGTTTGACTTGTTTTTCTATAAATTTCTTCAATTATATCTGAAAAATTTTCCAGGAAAATCTTCAATTTTATAATAATAAGTTTTTACATCCTTTTTCAAGATAAAAAACAAAAGAAAAAATGCAAAGTTTAAATTCTGTTCTTAATTATCATGAAGGCATCAATAATTGCACTCCTCATAAGATGGGCTATTAAATAAAATTCGCAATGCTAAGAATAAGATACCACACCTTGAAGTTCTGAGGAGTTTCCCCAATAACACAACTTTATCATTGTCCTTGGTTTACTATGTGAACACCATGGAAAACCCTATTGTTAAAGGCACAACAACCTTTAACTAAAGACACATAAAACTCTTTCTCAAAGCTCCTAGAAAATTATGTATCATCTGGCTAGCTTTTACAGTTTAGAACAGTCTGCATGTGTGCTTTAGAAGAAAAAAAAACCTTACCCAAGTCCTTACACAGTGATGGAAACTGCATGCTATGACAGTGCCTTTACAAACAAGAGCATCTCACTGTTGCTATGGATACAGAACTATTATGAGGTAACCATCCCCTTTCTTAGTGGGTTTGAGACCTGCTTATCCTGAGGGATTTACATGTTTGGTACTCAAATAGTAGTTAAAGGCTCAAAGATAGTGAGTTAATAGGTCATAGGATAGAACCTATTATTATTCTGATCATAGTGATTGTGTAGCCTTTCCTTCTATGTTTATGTTTACACAAATAGACTGCTGGAAGCCATAGTCCAAAAATCTTCTATAGAAATATGCAAAAATCATTGTAAAGACCAAAAACTTTCCAGTGTTTAGAGATTTAGTGACAGTGAAAGTGAAATACCAAATGAGACCACAATGCTATCTTTCACACCATCCAAATCTCAGAGAGTAACACAAAAGAGGACAATGAAAGAACAATATATGGAACAGATAATGAGCAATACTGTGAAATGCTGAATTCCGAACAGGAATATGGGCACTCATGAATTCACAGCAACTGTGATATCTACATATCCATGTAATACAAGCAGGCCCAAATTATGCAATTAATTAAGGGGATGTGTTCTCCAGGCTCTACCTCTTAGAAGGATAAAGTGGAAGTTGTAAGCTGTTTGGAGGGGTGTTCTAACGAATGAGCAGGATTTCTGTGTCCTATTGGATAGACTCATGTCTAGGTTCACATGGGTATCTATAATTGAACGTATTGAATTACCACAAAGGAAAGATGACATAGCATTTGTGGTAAGGAGGGACAAAAAAGAGGGAAAGTAAATTGTGTTTAACAAACTAAATAGCAGAAAGATAAGATTGTATTTAAGAATATATGTAGGCATGTGATTTTATTTGGGGGCTAACAATTGCCGAGTGTTAAAACACAGAACCATGGCTTGTTTCTCTCTCTGGCATGGAACCATCCTCTGCCGGAGTGGGTCATATCTAAGTGATGCACAGAGTTAGCTACCCACTCAAGTGTGCTGAGAGGAGAGATAGCAAATGTATGAACACCTCTGCTACTCATAGAAAACAGCCAGAACCCCTGAGGACAAAACAGCTTAGGAACAGTCTGGGACAGGAAACTTCCCATTTCCTTCTGCACCCAGATCTGATAAGGTCCAGAATTATATTGCCACATACAACCACAAGTGAGGTGATCACGGAGGAGTACATACAAACCTGTCTTCACAGAGAAAAGAGGACTCTCTGGAGCACAAATAAGCTACATGATAGGTAAGATACATTCAGAGACAGCAACAACAACTCCACTGAACAACAGAACTAAACAGATCGCAACAACAAAGGCAAGAAAATGGCCAAAAGAAAGCAAAGCAACAAAGGACCATTTTAACCAAGTACTCCAACAATGTGCACGTCTTGCATTCCCCAACACCTCAGAAAAACGACATCTGAATATAACATCACTTATCAAGTTGCTGATAGAATATGTCAAGAAGCACATAAAAGCTCCCTTAAGGAAGTACAGGAGAAAATGAGTCAACAATTAGAAGCCCTAAAATAAGAAACCCAAAATTCCTTTAAAGAAATACAGGAGAACATGGGTTAAAAGGTAGAAACCCCTAAAAAGAAAACACAAATATCACTTAAAGAAATACAGGAGATCATTGGTCATCAGGCAGGAGCTCTTAAGAAAAAACAAGGAAAAGGCCCTTAAGTTATTACAGAAAAAAGAAACAAACAAGCAAAGGAAATACGCAAAACCTTCCAGGATCTAATAACAGATGTAGACACAACTAAGAAATAACCAAAGGAGACAACTGTGGAGATAGAAAACCATAGAAAGATATCAGGTGTCATAGATTCAAACATCAACAACAGAATACAATAAATGGAAGAATGAATCTCAGGTGCTAAAGATACCATTACAGGCAGTGAATCAACATTCAAAGAAAATGCAATATGAAAAAATCTGTAACCAAAAACATGCAGGTAAATCGAGGACAAATTGAGAAGATCAATGCTAAAGATTATAGGTACAGAATAGAGTGAAAATGTTCCACTTTAAGGGCTAGAATATATCTTGAAAAATTATAGAAGAAATCTGCCCTAACATAAAGACCAGACCTGATAGAGTCACAGAAATACCTAGTCAAATACAACCACAAGGTAACTGCTCTTGAAGGAGTACATATATAACAGCATTCACATAGAAAACAGGACTCCCAGGAGTATAGATACAGTGGCTACATGATAGATAAACCATGGTCAGAGAAAAAAACACCACCTAACACCAGAGATAACCAGATAGGAAAAGGCAAATGCATGAATATTGCCAACAGAAAGCAAGGCAACACGGGATCTTCTGAACCAAGTACTCCAACAATGAACAAGTCCTGGATTGTCCAACAACCCAGAAATGAAAGATCTGAATATAAAATCACACTTCAAGATTCATTTAGATGATGTCAAGAGGAACATAGATAACTCCCATAAGGAAATACAGGAGAACAATAATTAAAACGTACAAACCCTTAAAAAGGAAACACAAAATTTCCTTAAAGTCATAGAGGAAAACATGTGTAAACAGGTAGATACTTATTCAAAGGAAACACTAAAATCAATTAAAGAAATACAGGAGAACTGGGACAACAGGCCAGAGCCCTTAAAAAGGAAACACAAAAATTACTTAATGGAATACAGGGGAACATGTGTCAACAGGCACTCCAACACAACAAAGGAAACTATACCAGAACAAAACCAAGAAAGTAATATTCCAACAAACTCAAAAGTAGGTAACCACAAAAACATAAAAATAACATCAAGAGTACCAGGAGGCTACAATCACTATTCCTTATTATGTTTTAACAGGAATGGACAAAAATCCTGAATAAAATGACATAGACTAACAAGTATTTTTCATGTAAGTTTTCAGTTTTATCAGAAAAAGTGTATAATTTGTTACTACAGCAAAATACTGATATTTTTTATGTCAAAGATTTTTTGGCTTCTTTTTTATTTAGATATATTCTTCATTCTCATTACAAATGTTCTCCCCTTTCCTGGTTCTCCAGTCTGCAAATTCCATCAGCCATCTTGCATCTATGTCGAACAATGTATCTGTATTATTTTCCATGATAATCTTCATTTTCAACATGATTTTCTATATTTCTTCATTTTAGCAAAAAAACTTTTCCATGAAATTCTACTTTATGAGAAAATGTTTGTAATTCTACGTTCAATCAATTTAGAAATATTATTATGCCTACCATTTTATCCGTATAATTTTACATGATAATCTTCAATTTTATGTTATTCTATATTTTTCTACAATTTCATCAGAAATATTTTTCATCAATTTTCAGCATTTTAGCTAAGATCAAGTATAGGAATATTCTTTATGCTAATCTTCAATACTATCATAACATGTTTCTACTTTATTTTTTAATTGATTTAGCCAAGATTTTCATATCTAAAAATTTCTCACTAATAGTTGATGAATATTGTCAATTTTGGTATGTTTTCCTATATATTTCTTCAGCATTATCGGTAATAATTTCCATGTAAATCTTCAATATTATCATAAAATGTTTAAGTCCTTTTGCAAGGAAAAGAAAGAAATAGAGAAGAAAAAAGGCAAAGTTAAAATTCTGTTCTGAATTATCAAGCAGGCATCAATAATTGCAATCTCCAGAAACATGGGCTTCTAAATATAAATAGCAATGCTAAGAAAATGATACCATACCTTGAAGTTCCAAGGAGATTTACAAAAAACAAAAATTTGTCATTGTCCTTTGTTAATTGACAGAACCTTAAGGAAAACACTAATGATAAAGGCACCACAATCTTTAACTAAAGACACAGAACACTCCATCTAAAAGATCCAAGAAAATTGTATTGCATCAAGATAACTTTTATGCTGTTAGAACAGTCTACATGCGTGCTTGAGAAGAAAAATCCTTAAACATGTCCTTAAGAAGTGATGGAAACTGCATGCTATGGCACTGCCTTTACAGTCAAGACCTTCTCACTGTTGCTATGGTTATACAACTATTATGAGGTAAACATTCACTTTCTTAGAGGGTTTGAGACCTGATTAAAATGAGGGATTTTAATGTTTGGTACTAAAACTGTAGTTAAAGTGTCATGGATAGGGAGTTCATATATCATAGGGTAGAACCTATTATAATTTTGCTCATGGTAATGGTGTAGCATTTCCTTCTATGTTTATGTATACAGACATAGATTGCTAGCAACCTTAGTTCAAAAAGCTTATTTTGAAGTGTACAGTAGTCATTGGAAATACCAATACTTTTCCGTGTTTAGAGATTAATGACAGTGAAAGTGAAATCTGAAATGAGACCAGAATGCTACCTTTCACACCATTAAAATAAGAACCATATAAGGGGGAGAAAATGAGCAATACTGTGAAGTGCTGAATTCTGGACAGGAAAATGGGCACTTAGAACATGAACTCACAGCAACTCTGATCATCTAGATATCCATATAAGTTAGACAGAATTATGCAAATAACTAAAGGGATGTGTTCTCCATGCTCCACATATTAGGGAGATAAAGTGGCATTTGGAAGCTCTTTGGAGGAGTGTTCAAACTCATGAGCAGATATTCTGTGTTCTAGTGGATAGGCTCATATCCAGGTTCACTTAAGCTGCTTTAATTGAACTTAGTGAATTACAACAAATGAAAGATGACAGGAAATTCAGGGGGATGGCACACAACAGGGAAAATAAATAGTGTTTAACAAAGTACGTAACAGAAAGTTAAGATTGTATTTAAAATTTCTGTGTTCAAGTGAATTTATTTGGGGGTTAACAACAGTGTTAAGACACAGAACCATGGCATCATCTTTCTGTCTCTTGTGTGGAATCATCGTCTGCATCAGTGAGGCATATCCAAGTGGTTCACAGAGGTAGTTCTCTAACCACGCAGGTGTGTAGAGAGGACAGATAGTACAGGCAGGATCACCCCTGCTGCTCAAAGCAAACAGCCAGAAGCCCTGATTACACAGGAGCCTAGGAACCTTCAGGGACAGGAGACTTCCCATTTTCTTCTTCACCCAGACCTGATTGGGTCACAGAACTTCTTATTCAAATACAACCACAAGTGAGGTATTCTTGCAGGAGTATGTGTACACCTGTCTTCACAGAAAAACAGGACACTCAGGAGCACAAATGCAGAAGCTACATGATAGTTAAGCCACAGTCAGAGACAGCAACACCACAAAACATCAGAGATAACCAGATATAATTTGCAAATGCAAGAAAGTTGCCAACAGAAACCAAGGGAACAAGGGACCATCTGAACCAAGTACTCAATCAACTAGCAAGTCTTGGATTCCATAACAACCCAGAAAAGCAAGATCTGAATAAAAAATCACAGCCCAAGATGCTGATAGAAGATGTCAAGAAAGACATAAAAACGGTCTTAAGGAAATACAGGAGAACATGAGTCAACAGTTACAAGCCTTTAAGAAGGAAACACAAAATTTACTTAAAGAAATACAGGAGAACATGGGTGAACAGGTAGAAACCCCTAAAAAGGAAAGGTAATGCAAAGATCACTTAAAGAAATACAGGAGAACATGGTTCATCAGGCAAGAGTCCTTAAAGAGGAAACAACAAAAATTCCCTTAAGTTATTACAGGAAAGCAGATACAAAGAAGGAAAGGAAATGCAAAAACTTTTCCAGGATATAAAAGAAGGAGACACCACTAAGAAATAACAAAGGTAGACAACTCTGGATATAGAAAACCTTGGAATGAAATTAGGAATCATTGATGCAAACATCAACAATAGAATACAAGTGTTAGAAGAAAGAATCTCAGGTGATAAAGATACCATAAAAGGCACTAAATCAACAGTCAAAGGAATTGCAATATGAAAAAAAATTGTATCCAAAATATGCAGGGAACTCCAGGACAAATTGAGAAGACCAATCCTAAAGTTTATAGGTACAGAATAGAGTGAAAATTTACAACTTAAAGGGCTAGCAAATATCTTCAAAAAAATAGAAGAAATCTGCCCTAAACTAAAGAGAGAGAGATGCCCATGATTATAAAAGAATCTCACGGAACTCCAACAAACTGAATCAGGACAGAAACGCCTCTCAGCACATAATAATCAAAACACCAAATGCACTAAACTAAGAAAGAATATTAAAGCAGTAAAGGAAAAAGATCAAGGAACATAAAGGCAGACTAAACAGAATTACACCAGAAACTATGAAAGCTAGAAGATCCTGGGCAGATTTCATACACACCCAAAGAGAACACAAATGCCAGGCCAGACTACAATACCCAGCATCAGTATAGATGGAGAAACCAAGATATTCCATGATAAAACCAATTTTACACAAGATCTTTCCATATATCCAGCCCTACAAAGAAAACAGGTGGAAAACTCCAACACAATGAAGTAAACAATATCTATGAAAAAGCAAGAAAGTAATCTTCCAACATATCCAAAATAAGGTAACCACACAAACACAAAAATAACATACAAAATAACAGGAGGCAACAATAAATATTCCATAATATCTCTTAACATGAATGATCTCAATTCCCCAATATAAAGGCAAAAACTAATATTATTCTTGTATATCTTCAGTTTTATAAGAAAAAATATTTATAATTGATTTTTCAAGTAAAGTAGCAATGTTTTATATGTCAAAGATTTTTTGGCTCCTTTTGTTTATTATGTATATTCATTCATATTTCAAATGTTGTCCCGTTTCCTGGTTCTCCATCTCCCCAAAATTTCATAAGTCATCTCGCGTCCAGGTAGAGCAATTTATCTGTATAATTTTCCATGATAATCTTCACATATAACATGATTTTCTATGTTTCTTCATTTTATCAGAATATTTTTTTCATGAAAATCTTTAACTTTATCAGAATATGCTTGTAATCTTATGTTCAAGTAACAGAAATATTTTTATGCCTATGATTTTATCTGTATAATTTTACATACATTATTCAATTTTATCATGTTATTCTGAAGTCTTCTACAATTTTATAAGAAATAATTTACATGCAAATCTTCAATTTTCTCATAACATGTTTCTACTTACTTTTTGATAAATTTCAGAATGATTTTTATGTCTGAAAGTTTCACTCTAATTTTTGATGAATATTGTCAATTTGATGTGTTTTTCTATATATTTCTTCAATTTTGTTTGAAATATTTTCCAAGTAAATCTTTAATTTTATCATTAAATTAATTTATTTCCTTTTTCAAGAAAATGAAGAAAAAGAAAAAAAAACAAACTTTAAATATCTGTTCGAAATTATCAAGCATGCATCAATAATTGTACTTCACAGAACCATGAGCTATTAATTAAAATTGCAATGCTAAGAATAAGATACCACAATTGAAGTTCCAAGGAGTTTCCCAAATAAGACAAGTTTGTCATTGTCCTTGGTTTACTTACTGAACCTCATCACAAACCCTAATGATAAAGGCACCATATCCTTTAAATAAAGACACAGAAAAGTGCATCTCATAGTTCCTAGAAAACTATGCTTCATCTGGCTAGCTTTTACACTGTTAGAACATTCTACATTTGTGTTTTATAAGAAAAGAACAGGAATTCAAGGCCCATATCTAACAATAGTAAAAACAATTTACAGCAGACTGATAGCCAACATCAAAGTAAATTGATAGAAACTTGAAGCAATCCCACTGAAATCAGGGACAGACAAGGCTGCCCCCTCTCACCATATCTCTTCAATATAGTACTTGAGGTACTAGCTAGAGCAATTTGACATCAATAGAAAGTCAAAGGGATACAAATTGGAAAGGAAGAAGTCAAACTATCACTATTCTCAGATGACATGATAGTATACTTAAGTGACCCAAAAAAACTCCACCAGAGAACTCCTACAGCTAATAAACAACTTCAGCAATGTGGCTGGTTATAAAGTCAACTCAAGCAAATCAGTAGCCTTCTTATATTCAAAGGATAAGAAAGAAATCAGGAAAATGACACCCTTCAAAAGAGCCACAAACAATATAAAGTATCTTGGTGTGACTCTAACCAAACAAGTGAAAGATTTATATGGCAAAAACTTCAGGTCTCTGAAGAAGGAAATTGAAGAAGACTTCAGAAAATGGAAAAATCTTCCATGCTCTTGGCTTGGCAAGATTAATATAGTTAAAATGTCAATCTTGCCAAAAGCAATATACAGATTGAACGCAATCCCCATAAAAATTCCAACTCAGTTCTTCACTGAGTTAGAAAGAGCAATTCTCAAATTCATCTGGAATAACAAAAAACCCATGATAGCTAAAACTATCATCAACAATGAACTTCTGGGGGAATCAATATCCCGGTCCTCAAGCAATACTATAGAGCAATAGTGTTAAAATCTGCATGGTAAGCCGGGCGTGGTGGCGCATGCCTGTAATCCCAGCACTTGGGAGGCAGAGGCAGGCGGATTTCTGAGTTCGAGGCCAGCCTGGTCTACAGAGTGAGTTCCAGGACAGCCAGGACCACACAGAGAAACCCTGCCTTGAAAAACCAAAAAAATAAAAAAGAAAAGAATAGAAACTGCATGGTATTGGTACAGCAAAAGAACTTCTGGGGGAATCAATATCCCGGACCTCAAGCAATATTACAGAGGAATGAATGGGGAATAGTGGGGGAGGGGAGGGAGGAATTATGGGACATATGGTGGGGGGTAATTGGGAAAGGGGAAAGCCTTTGGAATGTAAACATAGAATATAGAAAATAAAAATTTAAAAAAAACTGCATGGTACTGGTTCAGTGACTGGGAAGAGGATCAATGGAATAGGATCAAAGACCCAGAATTGAACCCACACATATATGGCCAATTGATCTTCGACTAAGGAGCTGAAAACATCCAGTGGAAAAAAGGTAGCCTTTTCAACAGATGGTTCTGGCTCAACTGGAGGTCAACATGCAGAAGAATGAGAATTGATCCACTCTTATCTCCTTGCACTAAGCTCAACTCCAAGTGGATCAGGGACCTCCACATAAAACCAGACACACTAAAACTAATGGAAAAGAAACTGGGGAAGACCCTTGAGGACATTGGCTCACGGGGAAAATTCCTGAACAGAACACTAATCGCTTATGCTCTAAGATCAAGAATAGACATATGGCACCTCATAAAAATTACATACTTTCTGTAAGGCAAAATACACTGTCAAAAGGACAATTCGGCAACCAGCAAATTGGGAAAAGATCTTCACCAACCCCACATCCGACAGAGGGCTAATATCCAATGTATACAAAGAACTCAAGAAGTTAGGCCCCAGAAATCAAATAACCCTATGCAAAAATGGGGTACAGAGCTAAACAAAGACTTTTCACCTGAAGAAATTCGAATGGCTGAGAAACACCTAAAACATGTTCAACATCATTAATCATTAGAGAAATGCAAATCAAAACAACCCTGAGATTTCCCCTCATACCTGTCAGAATGGCTAGGATTAAAAACTCAGAAGACTTCAGGTGTTGGCAAGGATGTGGAGAAAGAAGAACACTCCTCCACGGCTGGTGGGACTGCAAGCTGGTACAACCACTCTGGAAATCAGTCTGGAGGTTCCTCAGAAAAGTGGACATGATACTTCCGGAGGATCCAGCCATACCACTCCATGAATATACCCAGAAGTTTCCGCAGCATGCAATACGAACACATGCTCCACTATGTTCATAGCAGCCTTATTTATAATAGCCAGAAGCTGGAAAGAACACAGATGTCCCTCAAAGGAGGAAAGGATACACAAAAATGTCATATATATACACAATGGACTACTATTCAGCCATTAGAAAAAATGAATTCATGAAATTCTTAGAGAAATGGTTGGAGCGGGAGAACATCATACTAAGTGAGGTAACCCAGTCTCAAAAAATACCCATGTATGCAGTCACTGATAAGTGGACATTAGCCTAGAATCTTGGGACAAGAAAGACACAATTCACATACCAAATGATGTCTGACAAGAAGAAAGGAATGGACACTTGTGCTGGAAAGGATCAAAGCATCAGTGTAGGGGAATACCAGAACAGGGAGGTAGGAAGGGGTGGATGAGGGAACAGGAGGAAGAAAAAGGGCATGTGGGACCTTAGAGGGGTGGGGAAACAAAAAAGGGAAATGAAATGTAAATATAGAATATATCCAATAAAAAAATTAAAAAAATAAAACCTCAGCTGTAAGAAAAAAAATGTTATGCACATTCTTACTCATTTATGGAACCCACATGCTATGACACTGCCTTTACAGTCAAGAAGTTCTCAATGTTGCTATGGCTATACAACTATTAGGATGTAAGCACCCACTTTCTTGGTTGTTTGGAAACCTGATTATCATGAGGGATTTTCATGTTTGGTACTCAAATTGGAGTTAAAGATTCAAGGATACAGATTTCATAGGGCATAGAATAGAACCTATTATAATTTTGCTCATGATGAAGGTGTAGCATTTCCTTTTATGTTTATGTTTACACACATTGATTGCTAGCATACTTAGTCAAAAAGCTTCATTTGAAGTGTACAACTCTCATTAGAAATGTCAAAAATTTCCAGTATTTAGAGATTAAGTGACAGTGAAAGTGAAATAACCAATGAGACAAATGAGACCACAATGCCATTTTTCACAAAATCCAAATCTCAGGGATCAGCACCAAAGAGGGCAAGTGTTAGAACAATATAAGGGGCAGAAAATGAGTAATACTATGAAATCCTGTCTTCTGGATGGGAATATGAGCTCTGAGTTCACGAAATCTCAGAAATGTGATTATCTAGATATGCATGTAAGAATAGCCAGCCAGATTTATGCAAATAATTAAGGGGATGTGTTCTCCATGCTTCACCTCTTAGGAGAATAAAGTTGCGGTTGGAAACTGTTTGCGGGGTGATTAAAATAATGAGCAGTTTTTCTGTGTTCTAGTGGATAGATTCAGATCCACGTTCACATGGGCAGCTTTAAATGAACTTAGTGAATTACCACATTGGAAAGATGGCAAGAAATTCGGGGTTGGGGTGCCAGAAAAGGGAAAATGAATGGTGTTTATCAAAGTAAATAGCAGAGTTAATATTGTATTTAAGAGTGTTTGTAGGCATGTGAATTTATTCTGGTCTCACAATTGCAAAGTTTTAAGGCCCAGAACCATTACTTCTTGTTTCTGTCTCTGGAATGCAGCCATCCTCTGCCATAGTGGGACATATTCAAGTGATGCACAGAAGAAGTTTCCCCCTCAGGTGTGCAGAGAAGATAGATTGCACAGTCTGGACCACCCCTGCTGCTCATAGAAAACAGCTGGAAGCAATGAGGACACAAGAGCCTAGGAACAACCTCAGACAGGAGACTCCCTGTTTCCTTCTGCACCCAGAAAGGATAGGGCCAAAGAATCGTATAGCCACATAGAACAAAAAGAGAGGTGGTCTCACAGGAGTCAGTACATACCTGTCGTCACTGAGAAATCAAGACTCTCAGGAGGACAGATAAAGAGGCTGCATATAGATAAGCCCCATTCAGAGACAGCAACACCTCCTAAGACCAGAGTAATCAGATAGCAATGGCAAATGCAAGAACATTGCCAACAGAAACCAAGGCAACATGATACCATCAGCAGCCATATGTGCTAACATCAACAATAGAATACAGGAGATAGAAAAACGAATCTCGAGTGCTAAAGACACCATAAAAGGCATTGTCTCACCAGACAAAGAGAATGCAATATGAAAAAATTTGTAACCCAAAACATGCACGAAGATACAGGAAAAAATGAGAAGTACAAACCTAAAGATTATAGATACAGAATAGAGTGAAAATTTACAACATAAAGGGCCAGTAAATATCTTCAACAAAAGTATTGAGGAAATCTGCCCTAACCTAAAGTGATAGAGAGTTGGCCATGAACATACAAGAAGCAGACAGAACTCAAGCAGGCAGTACCAGGAAAGAAAGTCCTCCCAGCACATAATAATCAAAACATCCAAAGCACTAGTCTAAAGCAGTAAGGGAAAAAGATATAGTAACATAAAGTCAGACTTATGAGAATTACTCCAGATTTCTCACTAGAAACTATGAAACCTAGGAGATACTTGGCAGATCTCATACAGACTCAAAGAGAACACAAATGCCAGCCTACTCCACTATTCCCAGCAAAAGCCTGATTCACCATAAAAGAGAAACAACGATATTCCATGATAAAACAAAATTTACTCAAGATATTTCCATAAATCCAGTCCTATAAAAGATAATAGGTAGAAAACTCCAACAAAATAAAGGAAATTATAACCAACAAAATGCAAGAAAGTAATGTTCCAACAAAATCCAAAGAATGTAACCACACAAAAATAAAAATAACCTCAAAAATATCTGGAGAAAAATACTAAATAAAATTCTTGCTAACCGAATCCAAGAGCACATCAAAAGGATCATCCACCATGATCAAGTAGGCTTCATCCCAGGGATGCAGGGATGGTTCAATATACGGAAATCCATCAATGTAATCCACTACATAAACAAACTGAAAGAAAAAAACCACATGGTCATCTCATTAGATGCTGAAAAAGCATTCGACAAAATTCAGCATCCTTTCATGCTAAAAGTCTTGGAAAGAGCAGGAATTCAAGGCCCATACCTAAACATAGTAAAAGCAATCTACAGCAAACCAGTAGCCAACATCAAAATAAATGGAGAGAAACTTGAAGCATTCCCACTAAAATCAGGGACTAGACAAGGCTGCCCTCTCTCTCCATATCTTTTCAATATAGTACTTGAAGTTCTAGCAAGAGCAATTAGACAACATAAGGAAGTCAAAGGGATACAAATTGGAAAGGAAGAAGTGAAACTATCATTATTTGCAGACGATATGATAGTTTACCTAAGCGACCCAAAAAACTCCACCAGAGAAATTCTACAGCTGATAAACAACTTCAGCAAAGTGGCAGGTTATAAAATTAACTCAAGCAAATCAGTGGCCTTCTTGTACTCAAAGGACAAGCAGGCAGAGAAAGAAATTAGGGAAATAACACCCTTCACAATAGCCACAAACAACATAAAATATCTTGGCGTAACTCTAACCAAACAAGCGAAAGATCTGTACAACAGGAACTTCAAGTCCTTGAAGAAAAAAATCAAAGAAGACCTCAGAAGATGGAAAAATATTTCTTGCTCCTGGATTGGAAGGATCAATATAGTAAAAATGGCCATCTTGCCAAAAGCAATATACAGATTGAATGCGATCCCCATCAAAATCCCAACTCAATTTTTCATAGATCTAGAAAGAGCAATTCTCAAATTCATCTGGAGCAACAAAAAACCCAGGATAGATAAAACTATTCTCAACAATAAAAGGACTTCTGGGGGAATCTATATCCCTGACCTCAAGCAGTACTACAGAGCAATTGTGTTAAAAACTGCATGGTATTGGTATAGCAACAGGCAAGCAGATCAATGGAACAGGATTGAAGACCCAGAGGTTAACCCACAGACTTATGGTCACTTGATCTTTGATAAAGGAGCCACAACCATCCGGTGGAATAAAGATAGCCTTTTTAACAAATGGTGCTGGTTCAACTGGAAGTCAACATGCAGAAGAATGCGAATTGACCCACTCTTATCTCTTTGCACTAAGATCAACTCCAAGTGGATCAAGGACCTCCACATAAAACCAGACACACTGAAACTATTAGAAAAGAAACTTGGGAAGACCCTGGAGGACTTGGGCACAGGGGAAAAGTTCCTGAACAGAACACCAATAGCTTATGCTCTAAGATCAAGCATCGACAAATGGGACCTCATAAAATTACAAAGTTTCTGCAAAGCAAAGGACACTGTCAGAAGGACAAAACGGCAACCAACAAAGTGGGAAAAGATCTTCGCCAACTCCACATCCGATAGAGGGCTAATATCCAATATATACAAAGAACTCAAGAAATTAGACTGCAAAGAAACAAATAACCCTATCAAAAAATGGGGCACAGAGCTAAACAAAGAATTTTCACCAGAAGAAATTCGGATGGCCGAGAAACACCTTAAGAGATGTTCAACATCATTAGTCATCAGGGAAATGCAAATCAAAACAACCCTGAGATTCCACCTCACACCAGTCAGAATGGCTAAGATTAAAAACTCAAGAGACAACAAGTGCTGGCGAGGATGTGGAGAAAGAGGAACACTCCTCCACTGTTGGTGGGATTGCAAAATGGTAAAACCGCTCTGGAAATCAGTTTGGCGGTTCCTCAGAAAATTGGGCATGTCACTTCCAGAGGACCCTGGCATACCACTCCTGGGCATATACCCAGAGGATTCCCCTGCATGCAATAAGGACACATGCTCCACTATGTTTATAGCAGCCTTGTTTATAATAGCCAGAAATTGGAAGGAGCCCAAATATCCCTCAAAGGAGGAATGGATACAGAAAATGTGGTATATTTATACAATGGAATACTACTCAGCAATTAAAAATAATGAATTTATGCAATTTGTAGGTAAATGGTTAGACCTGGAAAATATCATCCTGAGTGAATTAACCCAATCACAAAAGAATGCACATGAAATGCAATCACTGATAAGTGGATATTAATGAGCCCAGAAGCCCTAAATACTCAAGACACAAATAGCAAGTCAAATGATTCCCAAGAAGAAGAAAGGAGAGGACCCTGGGCCTGTAAAGATTGCATCCAGTTTAGTAAAGAAACCGAGGGGGGAAGGGGAATTATTGGGGAACAGATGGGGCGGAGAGGAACTATGGGAACTATGGTGGGTGGGAACTGGGAAAGGGGAAAGCCTTTGGAATGTAAACATAGAACATAGAAAAGAAAAATAAAGAAAAAAAATATAAGATGATCAAGGGCCATCACAAAAATTAAAATAATAAATCACATTAAGTGTGGTATTAGTGTCAAAAAATTAAAAATAAAAGAAAAAAAAGAACAAGGACATCTGTTTGGATTGCGGAGAAACACCTTAAGAGATGATCAACTTCATTAGTCATCAGGGAAATGCAAATCAAAACAACCCTGAGATTCCACCTCACACCAGTCAGAATGGCTAAGATTAAAAACTCAAGAGACAACAAGTGCTGGTGAGGATGTGGAGAAAGAGGAACACTCCTCCACTGTTGGTGGGATTGCAAAATGGTAAAACCACTCTGGAAATCAGTTTGGCGGTTCCTCAGAAAATCGGGCATGCCACTTTCAGAGGACCCTGGCATACCACTCCTGGGCATATACCCAGAGGATTCCCCTGCATACAATAAAGACACATGCTCCACTTTGTTTATAGCAGCCTTGTTTATAATAGCCAGAAATTGGAAGGAGCCCAAATATCCCTCAAAGGAGGAATTGATACAGAAAATGTGGTATATTTATGCAATAGAATACTACTCAGCAATTAAAAATAATGAATTCATGCAATTTGTAAATAAATGGTTAGATCTGGAAAATATCATCCTGAGTGAGTTAACCCAATCACAAAAGAATACACATGAAATGCAATCACTGATAAGTGGATATTAATGAGCCCAGAAGCTCTAAATACTCAAGGCACAATTAGCAAGTCAAATGATTCCCAAGAAGAAGAAAGGAGAGGACCCTGGGCCTGTAAAGATTGGATCCAGTTTTGTGGACGCAGAACAGAGAAACCGTGGGGGTAGGGGGAATGATTGGGGGATAGTTGTGGGGTAGAGGAATTATGGGACCTATGGTGGGGGCGGGGAACTGGGAAAAAGAAAGCCTTTAGAATGTAAACATAGAATATAGAATATAAAAATTAAAAAAAAAAAGAATACAAGAGTTAGAAGAAAGAATCTCAGGTCCTAAAGATACCATAAAAGGCACTGAAACAACAGTCAAATGAAATGCAATATGAAAGAAAAATTGTAATCAAAATATGCAGGGAACTCCAGGACAAAATGAGAAGACCAATCCTAAAGTTTATATGTACAGAATAGAGTGAAAATTTACAACTTAAAGGCCTAGTAAATATCTTCAACAAAATATAGAAGAAATCTGACCTAAACTAAAGAGAAAGAGAGATGCCCATGAATATAAAAGAATCTCATGGAATTCCAAACAAACTGGATCAGGACAGAAACGCCTCTCTGCACATAATAATCAAAAGACCAAATGCACTAAACTAAGAAAGAATATTAAAGCAGTAAGGGAAAATGATCAAGGAACACAAAGGCAGACTTAACAGAATTATACCAGAAATTATGAAAGCTAGAAGATCCTGGGCAGATTTCATACACACCCAAAGAGAACACAAATGCCAGGCCACACTAGAATACCCAGTATAAGTTTCAATCAGTGAAGATGGTGAAACCAAGATATTCCATTGTAAAATCAAATTTCCGCATGATCGTTCCATATATCCAGCCCTACAAAAGATAACAGGTGGAAAACTCCAACACAATGAAGTAAACAATATCTATGAAAAAGCAAGAAAGTAATCTTCCAACAAAACCCAAAGAAGATAACCACACAAACACAAAAAATAACATAAAAAATAATAGGAGGCAACAATCACTATTCCATAATATCTCTTAACATGAATGATCTCAATTCCCCAATATAAAGCCAAAAACTAACAAATATTATTCTTGTATATCTTCAGGTTCATCAGAAAAAAATATTTATAATTGATTTTCAAGTAAAGTAGCAATGTTTTTTATGTCAAAGATTTTTTGACTTCTTTTGTTTATTACGTATATTCATTCATATTTCAAATGTTGTCCCATTTCCTGGTTTCCATCTCCACAAAATTCCATAAGCCTTCTCACATCCAGGTAGAAAAATGTATCTGTATAATTTTCCATGATAATCTTCATATATAACAAGATTTTCTATGTTTCTTCATGTTATCAAAATATTTTTTCATGAAAATCTTTAACTTTATCAGAAAATGCTTGTAATGCTATGTTCAAGTAACAGAAATATTTTATGTCTATGATTTTATCTATATAATTTTACATACATTATTCAATTTTATCATGTTATTCTGTAGTCTTCTACAATTTTATAAGAAATAATTTACATGCAAATCTTCAATTTTCTCATAACATGTTTCTACTTACTTTTTAATAAATTTCAAAATGATTTTTGTGTCTAAAAGTTTCACTCTAATTTTTGATGAATATTGTCAATTTTGATGTGTTTTTCTATATATTTCTTCAATTTTGTTTGAAATATTTTCCATGTAAATCTTTAATGTTATTAAATGTTTTTACTCCCTTTTTCAAGAAAATAAAGAAAAAGAAAAGAAAAATCAATATTTAAATATCTGTTCGAAATTATCAAGCAGGCATCAATAATTGTACTCCCCAGAACCATGGGCTATTAATTATAATTGCAATACTAAGAATAAGATACCACAATTGAAGTTCCAAGGAGTTTCTCAAATAAGACAAGTTTGTCATTGTCCTTGGTTTACTAACTAAACCTCATCACAAACCCTAATGATAAAGTCAATACCCTTTAACTAAAGACCCAGAAAAGTGCGGTTCAAAGTTCCTACAAAGCTATGTTTCATCTGGCTAGCTTTTAAACTGTTGTAACATTCTACAGTTGTGTTTTATAAGAAAAGAACAGGAAATCAAGGCCCATATCTAACAATAGTAAAAGCAATTTACAGCAGACCTACAGCCAACATCAAAGTAAATTGAGAGAAACTTGAAGCAATCCCACTGATATCGGTGACTAGACAAGGCTGCCCCCTCTCACCCTATCTCTTCAATATAGTACTTGAGGTACTATCTAGAGAATTCAACAACATAAGAAAGTCAAAGCGATACAAATTGGAAAGGAAGAAGTCAAACTATCACTATTTGCAAATGATTTGATAGTATTCTTAAGTGACCCAAAAAACTCCACCAGAGAACTCCTACAGCTGATAAAAAACTTCAGCAAAGTGGCCGGTTATAAAGTCAACGCAAACAAATCAGTAGCCTTCCTATACTCAAAGGATAAGCAAGCCAAGAAAGAAATTAGGGAAATGACACCCTTTACAATAGCCACAAACAATATAAAGTATCTTGGTATAACTCTAACCAAACAAGTGAAAGATTTATATGACAAAACCTTCAGGTCTCTGAAGAAGGAAATTGAAAAAGACCTCAGAAAATGGAAAAATCTTCCAGGCTCATGGGTTGGCAGGATTAATATAGTTAAAATGGAAATCTTACCAAAAGCAATGTACAGATTCAACGCAATCCCCATCAAAATTCCAACTCAGTTCTTCACAGAGTTTGAAAGAGCAAGTCTCAAATTCATCTGGAATAACAAAAAACCCGGGATAGCTAAAACTATCATCAACAGTAAACGACCTTCTGGGAATATCAATACCCCGGATCTCAAACAATACTACAGAGCAGTAGTGTTAAAAACTGCATGGTATTGGTACAGTGACAGGGAAGTGGATCAATGGAATAGGATTGAAGAACCAGAATTGAACCCACACATATATGGCCAATTGATATTCAACAAATGAGCTGAAAACATCCAGTGGAAAAAAGATAGCCTTTTCAACAAATGGTGGTGGCTCAACTGGAGGTCAACATGCAGAAGAATGACAATTGATCCACTCTTATATCCTTGCACGAAGCTCAACTCCAAGAGGATCAAGGACCTCCACATAAAACCAGCCACACTAAAACTAATAGAAAAAAAACTGGGGAAGACCCTTGAGGACATTGGCTCAGGGGAAAAATTCCTGAACAGAACACTAATCACTTATGCTCTAAGATCAAGAATAGACAAATGGGACCTCATAAAAATTACAAAGTTTCTGTAAGGCAAAAGACACTGACAAAAGGACAAATCGGCATCCAGCAAATTGGGAAAAGATCTTAACCAACCCCACATCCGACAGAGGGCTAATATCCAATGTATACAAAGAACTCAAGGAGTTAGACCCCAGAAAACCACATAACCCTATCCAAAAATGGGGTATAGCGCTAATCAAAGACATTTCACCTGAAGAAATTCAGATGGCTGATAAACACCTTAAAAAATGTTCAACATCATTATTCATTAGAGAAATGCAAATTAAACAACCCTGAGAATTCCCCTCACACCTGTCAGAATGGCTAGGATTAAAAACTCAGAAGACATCAGGTGTTTGCGAGGATGTAGAGAAAGAACAACATTCCTCTACTGCTGGTGGGACTGCAAGCTGGTACAACAACTCTGGAAATCAGTCTGGAGGTTCCTCAGAAAACTGGACATGATAATTCCAGAGGATCCAGCCATACCACTCCTGGGAATATATATACCCAGAAGATTCCCCAGCATGCAATAAGGATACATGCTCCACTATGTTCATAGCAGCCTTATTTATAATAACCAGAAGCTGGAAAGAACACAGATGTCCATCAAAGGAGGAATGGATACAAAAAATGTGGTATATATACACAATGGAATAGTCTTCAGAAAATTAGAAACAATGAATTCATGAAATTCTTTGAGAAATGGATGGAGCTGGAGAACATCATACTAAGTGAGGTAACCCAGGCTCAAAAGAATACCCATGGTATGCAGTCTCTGATAAGTGGATATTGGCCTAGAATCTTGGGACAACAAAGACACAATTAACATAGCAAATGATGTCTGACAAGGAGAAAGGAATGGACACTAGTGCTGGAAAGGATCAAAGCATCAGTGTAGGGGAATACCAGAACAGGGAAGTAGGAATGGGTGGATGAGGGAGCAGGGGGAGAAAAAAAGGGCATGTGGGACTTTAGGGGGATGGGGAAACAAAAAAGGGAAATAAAATGTAAATATAGAATATATCAAATAAAAAAATTAAAACTCAGCTGCAGGAAAAAAAAGAAATAACGTTATTCACATTGTTACTCATTTATTGAACCCACATGC
Source organism: Apodemus agrarius (assembly GCA_964023405.1). NCBI lineage: Eukaryota > Metazoa > Chordata > Mammalia > Rodentia > Muridae > Apodemus > Apodemus agrarius. The sequence goes on from OZ030010.1 coordinate 108,046,332, forward strand.
TATGACACTTGACTTTACAGTCATGAAGTTCTCAATGTTGCTATGGTTATACAACTATTATGATGTAAGCACCCACTTTCCTGGTTGGTTGTAAACTTGATTATCATGAAGGATTTTCATGTTTTGTACTCAAATTGTAGTTCAAGTCTCAAGGATACTGATTTCATAGGCCATAGAATAGAAACTATTATAATTTTGCTCATGGTGATGGTGTAGCATTTCCTTTTATGTTTATGTTTACACAAAGAGATTGCTCGCATACTTAGTCCAAAAAGATTAATTTGAAGTGTACAACACTCATTAGAAATGTCAAAAAATTTCCAGTATTTAGAGATTAAGTGACAGTGAAAGTGAAATCCCAAATGAAACCACAATGCCATTTTTCACACCATCCGAATCTCAGGAAGCAGCACCAAAGGGGGCAAGTGTTAGAACAATATAAGGGGCAGAAAATGAGCAATACCGTGAATTCCTGACTCCTGGATGGGAATATGAGCTCTGAGTTCATGAATTCTCAGACATGTGATTATCTAGATATGTATGTAAGTATTGCCAGCCATAATTATGCAAATAATTAAGGGGATGTGTACTCCATGCTCCACCTCTTAGGAGGATAAAATGGCAATTGGAAACTGTTTGAGGGGTGATTAAAATAATGAGCAGTTTTTCTGTGTTCTAGTGGGTAGATTCAGATCCACGTTCACATGGGCAGCTTTAATTGAACTTAGTGAATTACCACATAGGAAAGATGGCATGAAATTCGGGGTTGGGGTCCCATAAGAGGGAAAATGAATGGTGTTTATCAAAGTAAATAGCAGAAAGTTAATATTGTATTTAAGAGTGTATGTAGGCATGTGAATTTATTTGGGGTCTCACAATTGCCAAGTGTTAAGGCCCAGAACCATTACTTCTTGTTTCTCTCTCTGGAATGGAGCCATCCTCAGCCATAGTGGGACATATTCAAGTGGTGCACAGAAGAGCTTCACACTCAGGTGTGCAGAGAGGATAGATTGCACAGTTAGGACCACCCCTGCTGCTCATAGAAATCAGCTGGAAGCAATGAGGACACAAGAGCCTAGGAACAGCCACAGACAGAAGACTCCCTGTTTCCTTATGCACCCGGAGAGGATAGGGCCACAGAATTACATAGACAAATAGGACCAAAAGAGAGGTGGTCTCACAGGAGTCAGTACATACCTGTCCTCACTGAGAAAACAAGACTCTCAGGAGGACAGATAAAGAGGCTTCACATAGATAAGCCCCAGTCAGAGACAGCAACACCACATAAGACCAGGGTAACCAGATGGCAATGGCAAATGCCAGAACATTGCCAACAGAAACCAAGGCAACCTGAGACAATCTGAAACAAGTACTCCAACAATGAGCAAGTCCTGGATGCCCCAAAACCCCAGAAAAGCAAGATCTGAATATAAAATCACACCTCAAGATGCTGATAGAATATGTAAAGGACATAAATAAATCCCTTAAGATAGTACAGGAAAACATGTGTCAATACTTAAAATCCCTTAGAAAGGAAACAAAATTTCCCTTAAAGAAATACATAATAAATATGTGTTAACAGGTAGAAAACCATAAAAAGGACACACAACAATTACTTAAAAAAATACAGGAGAACATGGGACAACGGGCCAGAGACCTTAAAAAGGAAACCTATATCATGTAAAGAAACACAGGAGAACATGGGTCAACATGCAGGAGCCTTTAAAGGGAAACAATAAAAATCCCTTAAGTTATTACAGGAAAACAGATACAAACAAGCCAAGGACCTGTCCAAAACCATCCAGGATCTAAAACAGAAGTAGCCATAAATGAAAAATAACAAAGTAAGACAACACTGGAGATTAAAAACCTTACAAGGAAATCAGGAGCCATATGTGCTAACCTCAACAATAGAATACAGGAGATAGAAGAATCTCAGGTGCTAAAGACACCCTAAAAGGCAGTGTCTCACCAGACAAAGAGAATGCAATATGAAAAAATTTGCAACCCAAAACATGCACGAAAATAATGGAAAAAATGAGAAGGTCAAAACTAAAGATTGTAGGTACAGAATAGAGTGAATATTTACAACATAAAGGTCCAGTAAATATCTTCAAAAAAGTATAGAGGAAATCTGCCCTAACCTAAACAAATAGAGAGTTGGCCACTAACAATCAAAAAGCAGACAAAACTCAAGCAGGCAGTACCAGGAAAGAAAGTCCTCCCAGCACATAATAATCAAAACATCCAATGCACTAGACAATGAAAGAATGTTGAAAGCAGTGAGGGAAAATGATAAAGTAACATAAAGTCAGACTTATGAGAATTACTCCAGACTTCTCACAAGAAACTATGAAACCTAGAAGATACTTGATAGATCTCATACAGACTCAAAGAGAACACAAATGCCAGCTCACTCCACTATTCCCAGCAAAAGCCTGAATCACCATAAAAGAGAAACAAAGATATTCCATGATAAAACAAAATTTACTCAAGATCTTTCCATATATCCAGTCCTACAAAAGATAATAGGTAGAAAACTCCAACAAAATAAAGGAAATTATACCCAAGAAAATGCAAGAAAGTAATGTTCCAACAAAATCCAAAGAATGTAACCACACGAACATAAAAAATAACATCAAAAATAACTGGAGGCAACAATCACTATTCTGTAATATCTCTTGACATGAATGAACTCAAATCACTAATAAAAAGGCATAGAGTGTCAAATATTTTTTCTTTTAAATCTTCAATTTTATCAGAAAACTTTTTATGATTCATTTTTCTAGTAAAGTAGTAATGTTTTCTATGTCAAAGGTTTTTTTGCTTCTTTTTTTATCAGATATATTCATTCACATTTCAAGTGTTGTCCTCTTTCCTGGTTCTCCAGAATCCCCCAAATCACATAAGACATCTAGCCTCTATATAGAACAATTTACCTGTATTATTTTCCATTATAATCTTTTTCATAACATGATTTTCTATATTTCTTCATTTTTAATAAGAAAATTTTTTCATGAAAATCTTCAACATTATCAGAAAATGTTTACAATTTTACTCTCAATCAACTTAGAAATATTTTTATGCCTCCCATTTTCTCTGCAAAATTTTACATGATAATCTTCAATTTTAACTTGATATTATATCTTTTTCTGCAATTTTAATTAATTTAGCTATGATTTTTATGTATTAAATTTTTCCTTTAAATTATGATGAATATTATCAATTGTGATGTGTTTTTCTATATATTTCTTCAATTTTATCTGAAGTATTTTCTGTGTAAATATTCAATTTGATAATAAAATGTTTTTACATCGTCTTTCAAAAATTGAAATAGAAAGATAAGAAAAAACCCAAAGTTTAAACTGCATTCTCAATTAGCAAGCACCCATCAATAATTGCACTCCCATGTGCCATGGGCTATTAAATAATAACCACAATGCAAAGAATAAGATACCACACCTTGATGTTCCAAGGAGTTTCCAAAATAACACAACATTGTCATTGTCATTGGTAAACTAACAGAATCTCATGGAAAACCCTAATGATAAAGGCACTAAAGACACAGAAAACTCCATCTCAAATTTCCATTTCGCTAGCTTTTACACTGTTAGACCAGTCTACCTGTGTGCTTAAAAGAAAAAAAAAACCTTACCCATGTTCTTACATAGTGATGGAAAGAACATGCTGTTACACTGCCTTTACAATCCAGAGATTCTCACTGTTGCTATGGTTAACAATTATGATGTAAACATACACTTCCTTAGTGGGTTGTAAACCTGACTAACATGAAGGATTTTAATGTTTGTTACTGAAATTATTCCCAAAAGCTCATGGATAGGGAGCTCATAGGTCATAGGATGGAATGTATTATAAATTTGCTCATGTTGATGGTGTAGCATTTCCTTTTATGTTTATGTTTACAGGCATAGACCAGCTCGCTCCTGGCGGGATGGCCGCAAGGTGCCATCTTGCCTCAGGACACGGCAGAATTCTAGCAGCAGGAGTCAGGGGCTTGGACTGAGACATAGCTTAGTCTAGCACAGAATAAGCCGCCAGGCTCTGGCCGGCACCCAGAGGCAGAAGAGAGTGGCAGATCCGGGCACCAACAGCTCAGCAAGGGTCACTGACCCCTGGGGACAGGCATGCTGTGCTTTCAGCAGGGCTGCCATCTACAATAAGACCAACTAACTCCAGAGGAAAACAGATGGCAAAAGGCAAACATAGGAACGTTTTGAACAGAAATCAAGGCAATATGGCACGATCTGAACCCAATTTGCCAAACACAGCAAGTCCTAGATACCCCAGCACACCAGAAAAACAAGAGTTAGATATAAAAGCAGAGGTCATGATGCTCCTAGAGGAAAACAAAATAGACATAAACAAATCTCTTAAAGAAATGCAGGGGAATACCAATAGGGTAGAAGCTCTTACAATGCAAACACAAAGATCAGTTAAAGAACTCCAGGAGAATATGGGCCAACAGACAGGAACCAATAAAGAGGAAATGAGAAAATCAGTTAAATAAATGCAGGAGAACTTGAAACAACATGCAGAAGTCATGAAAGAGGGAGCACAAAATATATTAAAGAATTGCAAGAAAACACAAACAAACAAATGAAGGAACTGAGCGAAACCATCCAAGATCTGAACACTGAGGTAGAAACAACTGAGAAATCACTAAAGGAAGCAACTTTGGAGATAGAAAACCTTGGAAAAAAATCAGGGGTCGTAGATGCAAACATCAACAACAGAATGCAAGGGATAGAGATAAGAATCTCAGATGCTGAAGATAAAATAGTAACCATTGACTCCACAGTCAAAGAACACACAAAATCCAAAAGTCTTGTAACCCAAAACATCCAGGAAATCCAAGACACAATGAGAAGACCAAACCTGAGGATTATAGGGATAGATGAGAGTGAAGATCTACAACTTAAAGGGCCAGCAAATATCTTTAACAAAATTATGGAAGAAAACTTCCCTAACTTAAAGAGAGAAATGCCCATGAATATACAAGAAGGCTACAGAACTCCAAACAGACTGGACCAGAACAGAAACACCTCCCATCACATACTAATCAAAACCCCAAATGTACTAAACAAAGAAAGAATATTAAAGGCAGTAAGAGAAAAAGGCCAACTAACATATAAAGGAAGACCTATCAGAATCACACCAGACTTCTGTCCAGAAACCGTGAATGCTAGAATATCCTGGGCATACCTCATGCAGACCCTAAGAGAACACAAATGTCAGCCTAGACTATTATACCCAGCAAAACTCTCAATCAACATAGATGGAGAAATCCAAACATTTCATGAATGGACCAAATTTAAACAATATCATTCCACTAATCCAGCTCTACAAAGGATAATAGGAGGAAAACTCCAACACAAGGAAGGAAACTGCACCCAAGAAAAAGCAAGACAGTAACCTTCTTCCATCAAACTCAAAGGAATTTAACTACTCAATAACAAAAATAACATCAAAATGTCAGGAATTAATAATCTCTATTCCTTAATATCTCTTAACATCAAAGGACTCAATGCCCCAATAAAAAGACATAGACTAAAAGACTGGATACAGAAACAGGACCCTACATTTTGCTGCGTACATGAAACACACCTCAGAGTCAAAGACAAACACTACCATAGAGTAAAAGGATGGAAGACAATTTTGCAAGCAAATGGTCGCAGGAAGCAAGCTGGAATAGCCATTTTAATATCAGATAAAATTGACTTTCAACCCAAAGTCATCAAAAGAGACAAAGAAGGTCACTTCTTGCTAGTCAAAGGAAGAATCCACCAAGAACTCACAATTCTAAACAGCTACGCTCCAAATGTAAGGGCAACCTCATTTGTAAAAGAAACTTAACTAAAGCTCAAAGCACACATGGCACCTAACACAATGATTGTGGGGGACCTCAATACTCCACTATCCTCAGTGTACCGATCAGGAAAACAGAAACTAAACAGGGACACGGAGAAACTCATCGAAACTTTGGACCAATTGGATTTAACATATATATAACATTTCACCCTAAAGCAAAAGACTATACATTTTCTCAGCTCCTCATCATATCTTCTCCAAAATTGACCATATAATTGGACAAAAGACAGACCTCAACAAATATAAAAAGTTCGAACTAATCCCATGGCTCTTGTCAGATCACCATGGAGTAAGAGTGTTCTTCAATAGCAACAAAAACAACAGAAAATCCTCATACACGTGGAGGCTGACCAATATTCTACTCAATGATACCTTAGTCCAGGAAGAAATAAAGAAATCAAAGATTTCTTAAAATTTAATGAAAATGAAGGCATAACATACCCAAAGCTATGGTACACAATGAAAGCAGTGCTTAGAGGAAAACTCATAGCCCTGAGTGTCTTCAAAAAGAAACAGGAGAGAGCATATACTAGCAACTTAATGGCACACTTGAAAGCTCTGGAACAAAAAGAAGCAATTTAACCCAGGAGGAGTAGAAGACAGGAAATCATCAAACTCAGGGCTTACTTAAATCAATCAAGTTGAAACAAAGAGAACCATACAAAGAATCAACAAAACCAGGAGCTGCTTCTTTGAGAAAATCAACAAGATAGATAAACCCATACCAAGACTTACCAAAAGGCACAGAGACAGTACTCAAATTAACAAAATTAGAAACGAAAAGGGAGATATAACAACAGAAACTGAGGAAATTCAAAAAATCATCAGATCCTACTACAAAAACCTATACTCAACACAACTGGAGAATATGGAGGAAATAAACAATTTTCTAGAGAGTTACCAAATACCAAAATTAAACCAGGATCAAATAGATCATCTAAACAGACCCATAACCCCCAAAGAAATAGAAGGGGTCATAGAAAGTCTTCCACTCAAAAAAAAAGCACAGGACCAGATGGTTTTAGTGCAGAATTCTATCAGACCTTCAAAGAAGTCCTGATTCCGATACTCTTCAAACTATTCCACAAAATAAAAACAGAAGGAACACTACCCAACTCATTCTATGAAGCCACAATTACCCTGATACCAAAACCACACAAAGATCCAACTAAGAAACAGAACTACAGGCCAATTTCTCTTATGAATATCGATGCAAAAATACTAAACAAAATACTTGCCAACCGAATCCAAGAACACATGAAAATGATCATTCACCATGATCAAGTTGGCTTCATCACAGGGATGCACAGGTGGTTCAATATACAGAAATCCATCCATGTAATCCACTACATAAACAAACTCAAAGAAAAAAACCACATGGTCATCTCATTGGATGCTGAAAAATCATTTGACAAAATTCAGCATCCTTTCATGCTAAAAGTCTTCCATAGAGCAGGAATTCAAGGCCCATATCTAAATACAGTAAAAGCAATATAAAGCAGACCAGTAGGCAACATCAAGGTAAACGGAGAAAAACTTGAAGCACTCCCACTAAAATCAGGGAATAGACAAGGGTGCCCCCTCTCACCATATCTCTTCAATATAGTACTTGAGGTACTAGCTAGAGCAATTCGACAACAGAGGGAAGTCAAAGGGATACAAATCAGAAAGGAAGAAGTCAAACTATCACTATTCACAGATGATATGAGAGTATACTTAAGTGACCCAAAAAACTCCACCAGAGAACTCCTGCAACTGATAAACAACTTCAGCAAAGTGGCTGGCTATAAAATCAACTCAAGCAAATCAGTAGCCTTCCTATACATGAAGGATAAGCAGGCCGAGAAAGAAATTAGGGAAATGACACCCTTCACAATAGCCACAAATGATATAAAGTATCTTGGAGTGACGCTAACCAAACATATGAAAGATTATATGACAAAAACTTCAGGTCTCTGAAGAGGGAAATTGAAGAAGACATCAGAAAATGGGAAAATCTTCCATGCTCGTGAGTTGACAGGACTAATATAGTCAAAATGGCAATCTTGCCCAAAGCAATATACAGATTCAATGCAATCCCCATCAAAATCCCAACATAATTCTTCATAGAGTTAGAAAGAGCAATTCTCAAATTCATCTGGAATAACAAAAAACCCAGGATAGCTAAAACTATCATCAACAGCAAAAGAACTTCTGGGGGAATCAATATCCCGGACCTCAAGCAATATTACAGAGCAGTAGTATTAAAAACTGCATGGTATTGGTTCAGTGACAGGGAGGCGGATCAATGGAATAGGATCGAAGACCCAGAATTGAACCCACACATCTATGGCCAATTGATCTTCGACAAAGGAGCTGAAAACATCCAGTGGAAAAAAGATTGCCTTTTCAACAGATGGTGCAGGCTCAACTGGAGGTCAACATGCAGAAGAATGAGAATTGATCCACTCTTAACTCCTTGCACTAAGCTCAACTCCAAGTAGATCAAGGACCTCCCCATAAAACCAGACACACTAAAACTAATAGAGAAGAAACTGGGGAAGACCCTTGAGGACATTGGCTCAGGGGAAAAATTCCTGAACAGAACACCAATTGCTTATGCTCTAAGAGCAAGAATAGACAAATGGGACCTCAAAAAATTACAAAGTTTCTGTAAGGCAAAAGACACTGTCAAAAGGACAACAAACAAAGGCAACCAACAAATTGGGAAAAGATCTTCACAAACCTCACATGTGACAGAGGGCTAATCTCCAATGTATACAAAGAACTCAAGAAGTTAGACCCCAGAAAACTAAATAACCCTATCCAAAAATGGGGTACAGAGCTAAACAGAGAATTTTCACCTGAAGAATTTAGGATGGCTGAGAAACACCTTAAAAAATGTTCAACATCATTAGTCATGAGGGAAATGCAAATCAAAACAACCCTGAGATTTCACCTCACACCAGTCAGAATGGCTAAGAATAAAATCTCACAATACATCAGGTGTTGGCGAGGATGTGGAGAAAGAGGAACACTCCTCCACTGCTCGTGGGAATGCAAGCTGGTACAACCACTCTGGAAATCAGTATGGCAGTTCTTCAGAATACTGGAGGTTGTACTTCTGGAGGACCCACCCATACCATTCCTGGGAATATACCCAGAAGATTCCCCAGTATGCAATAAGGATACATGCTCCACTATGTTCATAGCAGCCTTATATATAATAGCCAGAAGCTGGAAAGAACCCAGATGTCCCTCAACAGAGGAATGGATACAAAAAATGTGGTATATATACACAATGGAGTACTATTCAGCCATTAGAAACAATGAATTCATGAAATTCTTAGAGAAATGGATGGAGCTGGAGAATGTCATACTAAGTGAGGTGACCCAGTCTCAAAAGAATACCCATGGTATGCAGTCACTGATAAGTGGATATTAGCCTAGAATCTTGGAACACCAAAGACATAAATCACATACCAAGTGATATCTGACAAGAAGAAAGGAGTGGACACTGGTGCTAGAATGGAAAAAAACATCATTTTGGGGGAGTATAAGACAGAGAGGTGGGAGGGGGTGGATTAGGGAGGGGGGGAGGGAAAAGGGCTTGTGGGACATTTGGGGGTGGAGAACCAGGAAAAGGGAAATGAATTGTAAATATAGAATATATCCAATAAATAAAAAGAAGAAAAAAAAAGCTGATGGATAGGTAGTTCATAGGTCATAGGATAGATCGTATTATAAATTTGCTCTTGGTGATGGGGTAGTATTTCCTTTTATGTTTATGACTACATGCATAGACTGCTAGCAACCTCAGTCCAAATGCATATTTTGAGGTATACAACAATCATTGGAAATGCCAAAAACTTTCCAGTGTTTAGTGATTAAGTGACAGTGAAAGTGAAACCCTGAATGAGAACACATTGCCACCATTCAAACCATCCAAATTTCAGGGAGCAGCACCAAAGAGGACAAGGAAGCACAATATAAGGGACAGAAATTGAGCAATACTGTGAAATGCTGACTTCTGGAAAGGAATATGGGCATTTAGTTCATGAAATAACCACAACTGTGATCATCTAGACAACCGTATAAGAATAGCTGGCCAGAATTATGCATATAATCATGAGGATGTGTTCTCCATGCTCCAATTCTTAGGAGGATAAAGTGGCAGGTGGAAGCTATTTGCAGGGGTTTTCTGAATAATTAGAAGGTTTTCTGTGTTTTAGTGGATTAACTCATATACAGGTTCACATGGAAAGCTTTAACTGAAATTAGAGCATTACCACAAAGGAAAGATGACATTAAATTCAGTGTGGGGTGCATATAAGAGGGAAATGAATGGTGTTTAACAACATAAATAGCAGAATGTTAAGATTGTCTTTAAGAGTATATGTAGGCCTGTGATTTTATTTGGGGCCTAAAAAATTGCCTAGTCTTAAGACCCAGAACCATGGCTTCTTCTTTCTGTGTCTGGCATGGAATCATCCTCAGACAAAGTGTGCCATATCTAAGTGGTGCACAGATATAGCCACCCACTCAGGTGGGCAGAGAGAACAGATAGCACAGGTATGACCACCTCTCCTGCTCAGAGAATACAGCCAGAAACCCTGAGGGCACAACAGCTTAGGAACAGCCAAGGACAGGAGACTTCCCATTTCCTTCTGCACACAGACCTGATAGGGCCCTGAACTACATAGCCACATAGGATCACAAGTGAGGTGATCTCGCAGTAGTATATACATACCTGTCTTCACAGAGAAAACAGGACTCTTAGGAGCATGGATAAAGAAGCTACATGATAGGGAAGCCACATTCAGAGACAGCAACAACACCTAAAAACAGAGATAACAGATAGCAATGGCAAATGCAAGAAAACTGCCAATAGAAACTAAGGCAAAAAGGGACCATCTGAATCAAGTACTCCAACAAAGAGCAGGTCCTGGATTCCCCAACACCCCAGTAAAACAAAATTTGAATATAAAAACACTTCTCAAAATTTGGATAGTAGATGTCAAGAAGAACATAAATTCTCTTTAAGGAAGTATAGGACAACAGGAGTCAAAAGTTACATGCCCTTAATAAGGAAACACAAAATTCCCTTAAAGAAATCCAGGAGAACATGGATTAACATGTAGTAACTTCTTTAAGGGAAACAAAATAGTACCTTAAAGAAATACAGGAGAACATGTGTTAACAGGTAGAACCCCCTAAAAAGGAAAGACAAAACTCAGTTAAAGAAATAGAGGAATGCATGGGTCATCAGGCAGGAGCCCTTAAAGAGGAAACATTAAAAATTCCCTTAAGTTGCTGGGCATGGTGGTGCACGCCTGTTATCCCAGCACTTGGGAGGCAGAGGCTGGTGGATTTCTGAGTTCGAGGCCAGCCTGGTCTACAGAGTGAGTTCCAGGACAGCCAGGACTACACAGAGAAACCCTGTCTCGAAAAACAAACAAACAAACAAAAAAAACAAAAAAACAACAAAAAAAGAATTTACAAAAACTATGGGAACTATGGTGGGTGGGAACTGGGAAAGGGGAAAGCCTTTGGAATGTAAACATAGATTATAGAAAAGAAAAAAAAGAAAAGAATTAAGAAAAAAGAAAATATTTCCTTTCATTTCCTTGTACTTTTATAATTCTGACATCACGCTCTTTGATACGGGCTAGAATGTTTTCATTTCACTACAAAAAAAAATTCCCTTAAGTTATTACAGGAAAACAGAAACAAACAAGCAAACGAAATGCACAAAACCATTCAGGATCTAATAGAAGAAGTAGACACAACTAAGAAATAAAAAAGCGAGACAACTCTGGAGAGAGAAAACCTTCGAAAAGAATCAGGACTCATAGATGCAAATATCAGCAATAGATTACAAGAGATGGAAGAAAGAATGTCAGGTGCTTAATATACCATAACAGGCACTGAATCAACAGTCAAAGAAAATACAATATGAAAAAAATTTGTAACCAAAAACATGCAGGAAAATTCAAGAAAAATGAGAAGACTAATCCTAAAGATTATAGTACAGAATAGAGTGAAAATATTACACTTAAAGGGCTAGTAAATATCTGCCACAAAATATAGAAGAATTCTGCACTAACCTTAAGAGAGAGATGACCATGAACATAAAAGAAACTGACAGAACTCCAAACAGACTGGACCATGACAAAATGTCCTCCCGGCACATAATAATCAAAACAACAAGTGCACTAAACAAAGAAAGAATATTAAAAGCAGTAAGGGAAAAAGATCATGTAATATAAAGGCAGACATATCAGAATTACACCAGAATTCTGACCAGAAACTATGAAAGCTAGAAGATCCTGGGCAGATCTTATATAGACCAAAAGAGAACACAAATGGCAGCACAGACTATTGTACCCTCAAAAGCTTCAATCACCATATATGGAGAAACCAAGATATTCCATGATAAAACCAAATTTACACAAGGCATTTCCATATATCCAGCCCTATAAAAGATTATAAGTGGAAAGAGGCCAACACATCGAATTAAACTATACCGAAAAATGCAAGAAAGTAATATTCCTAGAAAACGAAAAGAAGGGAAACAATGCAAACATAAAAATAATGTCAAAATAACAAGAGGCAGCAATCACTATTCCTTAATATCTCTTGACATGACTAGACTCAATTCCTCAATAAAAAGGCATACACTGACAAATATTTTGTACAGCTTCAATTTTAATTAAAAAATGGTTATAATTTTTCAATGAATAGTAGTTTTTAAAGTCAAAGATTTTTTGATTCTTTTTTATTAGATATATTCATTTACATTTTAATTGTTGTCCCCTTTGCTTGTTTTCCAGCCCCCCAAATCCCTTGTTATCTCACCACTATATCAAACATTTTAGCAGTATTATTTTCCATGATAAACTTAATTTTAACATGATTTTGTATATTTCTTCATTTTATCAAAAAATTGTCCATGAAAATCTTCAATTTATCGGAAAATATTTCCAATTCTACTTCAATCAACATAGAAATATTCTTAGCCTCCAATATTATCTGTATAATTTTACATGATAATCTACAATTTTATCATTTTATTCTATATTTTCCTACAATTTTATCAGAAATATTTTATGCAAGTCTTCAATTCTATCATAACATACTTCTACTTTTTAAAATTAATTTAGCAATGATTTTCATGTCAAAAATTTGTCTATAATATTTGCTGAATTTTGTCATATTTGACTTGTTTTTCTATAAATTTCTTCAATTATATGAAATATTTTTCGTGAAAATCTTCAATTTTATCATAATATTTTTACAACCTTTTTCAAGAAAAGGAAATAAAAGAAAAGAAAAAATGCAAAGTTTAAAGTGTGTTCTTAATTATCATGCAGTCATCAATAATTGCACTCCTCATAACCATGGGCTATTAATTAAAAATCGCAATGCTAAGAATAAGATACCACAGCTTGAAGTTCCAAGGAATTTCCCCAATACCACAACTATATCATTTCCTTGGGTTACTAAGTGAACACCATGGAAAACCCTATTGTAAAAGCCACAACAACCTTTAACTAAAAACACATAAAACTCTTTCTCAAAGCTCCTAGAAAATTATGTTTCATCTGGCTAGCTTTTACAGTGTTAGAACAGTCTGCATGTGTGTTTTAGAAGATAAAAAAAACCTTACCCAAGTTCTTACACAGTGATGGAAACTATATGCTATGACACTACCTTTACAGTCAAGTGTCTCCCTGTTGCTATGGATACACAAATATTATGAGGTAACCATCCCCTTTCTTAGTGAGTTTGAGCCCTGCTTATCCTGAGGGATTTACATGTTTGGTACTCAAATAGTAGTTAAAGGCTCAAAAATAGTGAGTTAATAGGTCATAGGATAGAACCTATTATTATTTTAATCATGGTGATTGTGTAGCATTTTCTTCTATGATTATGTTTACTCAAATAGATTGCTGGAAGCCATAGTCCAAAAATCTTCCTTAGAAATATGCAAAAATCATTGTAAAGACCAAGAACATTCCAGTGTTTAGAGATTAAGTGACAGTGAAGGTGAAATACCAAATGAGACCACAATGCTATCTTTCACACCATCCAAATCTCAGAGAGTAGCACAAAGAGGACAATGAAAGAACCATATACAGGAAAGAAAATGAGCAATACTGTGTAATGCTGAATTCCGGAAAGGAATATGGGCACTTAGCTCATGAATTCACATCAACTGTGATATCTAGAAATCCATCTAAAACAAGCAGGCCATAATTATGCAATTAATTAATTAAGGGGATGTGTTCTCCAGGCTCTACCTCTTAGAAAGTTAAAGTGGAAGTTGTAAGCTTTTTGGAGGGGTGTTCTAAAGAATGAACAGGTTTTCTGTGTCCTAGTGGATAGACTCATGTCCAGGTTCACATGGGCAGCTATAATTGAACTTATTGAATTACCACAAAGGAAAGATGACATAGCATTTGTGGGAAGGGGGGAAACATAAGAGGGAAAGAAAATGTTGTTTAGCAAAGTAAATAGCAGAAAGAAAAGATTGTATTTAAGAATGTATGTAGGTATGTGATTTTATTTGGGGGCTAAAAATTGTCAAGTTTTAAGAACCAGAACCATGGCTTCTTGTTTCTGTCTCTGGCATGGCAACATCCTCTGCCAGAGTGGGCCATATCTAAGTGGTGCACAGAGTTAGCTACCCGCTCAAGTGTGCTGAGAGGAGAGATAGCACATGTAGGACCACCTCTGCTACTCAGAGGAAACAGCCAGAATCCCTGAGGACAAAAGAGCTTGGGAACAGTCTAGGACAGGAGACGTCCCATTTCCTTTTGCACCTAGACATGATAGGGTCTAGAATTACATCACCATATACAACCACAAGTGAGGTGATCTCGCAGGAGTACATACAAACCTGTCTTCACAGAGAAAAGAGGACTCTCAGGAGCACATTTAAAGAAGCTACATTATAGGTAAGATACATTCAGAGACAGCAACAACAACTCCACTTAACAACAGAGATAATCAGATCGCAACGGCAAAGGCAAGAAAATGGCCAAAAGACAGCAAAGCAACAAGGGACCACCTGATCCAAGTACTCCAACAAAGTGCAAGTCCTGCATTCACCAACACCCCAGAAAAACGACATCTGAATATAATATTACATATCAAGATGCTGATAGAAGATTTCAAGAAGCACGTAAAAGCTACCTTAAGGAAGTACAGGAGAAAAATGAGTCAACAATTAGAAGCCCTAGAATAAGAAACACAAAATTCCTTTAAAGAAATACAGGAGAACATGGGTTAAATGGTAGAAGCCCCTAAAAAGAAAACACAAATATCACTTAAAGAAATATAGGAGTTCATTGATCATCAGGCAGGTGCTCTTAAGAGAAAACAAGAAAAAGGCCCTTAAGTTATTACAGAAAAAACAGAAACAAACAAGCAAAGGAAATACTCAAAAACTTCCAGGATCTAATATCAGAAGTAGGCACAACTAAGGAATAACCAAAGGAGACTAATCTGGAGATAGAAAACGATAGAAAGATATATGGTGTCATAGATTCAAACATCAACAACAGAATACAAGAAATGGAAGAAAGAATCTCAGGTGCTAAAGATACCATTAAAGGCAATGAATCAACATTCAAAGAAATTGCAATATGAAAAAAAATCTGTAACCAAAAACCTGCAGGTAAATCGAGGGCAAATATAGAAGATAAATCCTAAAGATTATAGGTACAGAAGAGAGTGAAAATGTAGCACTTAAGGGGCTAGAATATATCATGAATAATTATAGAAGGAATCTGCCCTAACATAAAGACCAGACCTGATAGGGTCACAGAACTACATAGTCAAATACCACCACAAGGTAACTGGTCTTGAAGGAGTACATATATAACAGCCTTCACAGAGAAAACAGGACTCCCAGGAGTATAGATACAGTGGCTACATGATAGATAAACCATGGTCAGAAGACAAAACACCACCTATCACCAGAGATAACCAGATATGAAAAGGCAAATGCATGAATATTGCCAACAGAAAGCAAGGCAACACGGGATCATATGAACCAAGTCCTCCAACAATGAACAAGTCCTGGATTGTCCAACAACCCAGAAATGAAAGATCTGAATATAAAATCACACTTCAAGATTCTTTTAGATATTGTCAAGAGTAACATAGGTAAGTCCCTTAAGGAAGTACCAGAGAACTAGAATCAAAACTTAAAAGCAATTAAAAAGGAAACACAAAATATGCTTACAGTAATACAGAAGAACATGTGTGAACAGGTAGAAACCTATTCATAGAAAACACAAAAATTAATTAAAGAAATACAGGAGAACTGGGACAACAGGACAGAGCCCTTCCTGAATAAAATGACATAGACTAACAAGTATTTTTCATGTAAGTTTTCAGTTTTATCAAAAAATGTGTATAATTTGTTACTATAGTAAAGTACTAATACTTTTTATGTCAATGATTTTTTTGGCTACTTTTTTATTTAGATATATTCTTCATTCTCCTTACAAATGTTCTCCCCTTTCCTGGTTGCCCATTCCACCAAATCCAATCACCCATCATGCATCTATCTCAAACAATGTATCTGTATTATTTTCCATGATAATCTTCATTTTTAACATGATTTTATATATTTCTTCATTTACCAAAAATTTTTCAATGAAAATCCACTTTATGAGAAAATATTTGTAATTCAACCTTCAATCAACTAAGAAATATTATTAAACCTACCATTTTATCACAAGATAATCTTCAATTTTAACATGTTATTCTATATTTTTCTACAATTTTATCAGAAATATTTTTCATTCGTTTTCAGCATTTTGGCTAAGATCAAGTGTAGATATATATACTTCATGCAAATCTTCAATTCTATCATAACATGTTTCTACTTTATTTTTTAAACGATTTAGCAATGATTTTCATGTCTAAAAATTTCTCTCTAATAGTTGATGAATATTGTCAATTTCGGTATGTTTTCCTTTATATTTCTTCAGTTTTATCTGAAATATTTTCCATGTAAATCTTCAATATTATCATAAAATGTTTTACGTCCTTTTGCAAGGAAAAGAAAGAAAAAGAGAAGAAAAATGACAAAGTTAAAATTCTGTTCTGAATTTTCAAGCAGTCATCAATAATTGCACTCTCCAGAACCATGGGCTTCTAAATGAGAATTGCAATGCTAAGGAAATTGTACCACACCTTGATGTTCCAAGAAGATTTACAAATAACAATAATTTGTTATTGACCTTTGTTAATTAACAGAAACTCATGAAAAATCCTTATGATAAAGGCACAACAACCTTTAATTAAAGACACAGAAAACTCTAAAAGTTAAAAGAAATATGTATTGCATCAAGATAGCTTTTATGCTCTTAGAACAGCCTACATGAGTGCTTGAGAAGAAAAGTCCTTAAGCAGGTTCTTAAGCAGTGAAGGGAACTGCATGCTATGGCACTGCCTTTACAGTCAAGAGCTTCTCACTGTTGCTATGGTTATACAACTATTATGAGGTAAACATTCACTTTCTTAGTGGGTTTGAGACCTGATTAAAATGAGTTCATAGGTCATAGGATAGAATCTATTATAATTTTGCTCATGGTAATGGTGTAGCATTTCCTTCTATGTTTATGTATACAGACCTAGATTGCTAGCAACCTTAGTTCAAAAAGCTTATTTTGAAGTGTATAGTAGTCATTGGAAAGACAAAAACTTTTCCGAGTTTAGAGATTAATGACAGTGAAAGTGAAATCTGAAATGAGACCAGAATGCCACCTTTCACACCATTAAAACATGACTCATATATGGGGGAGAAAAATGAGCAATACTGTGAAATGCTGACTACTGGACAGGAAAATGGGCACTTAATTCAGGAAATCACAGCAACTGTGATCATCTAGATATCCATAAAAGATAAGCCAGACAGAATTTTGCAAAGAACTAAGGGGATGTTTTCTCCATGCTCCACATATTAGGGGGATAAAGTGGCAGTTGGAAGCTCTTTAGAGGATTGTTCAAACTCATGAGCAGATTTCTGTGTTCTAGTGGATAGACTCATATCCAGGTTCACATAGGCTGCTTTAATTGAACTTAATGAATTACAACAAAGGAAAGATGACAGGAAATTCAGGGGGATGGCACATAACAGGGAAAATAAATGATGTTTAACAAAGTAAGTAGCAGAAAGTTAAGATTGTATTTAAAATTTATGTATGCATGTGAATTTTTCGAGGATTAACATCTGTGTTAAGACACAGAACCATGGCATCTTCTTTCTGTCTCTGGCATGGAACGATCCTCTGCATCAGTGAGACATAACCAAGTGGTTCACAGAGGTAGCTAATCACTCAGTTGTGTAGAGAGGGCAGATACCACAGGCAGGACAACCCTTGCTGCTCAGAGAAAACAGCCAGAGGCCCTGAGTACACAGGAGCCTAGGAACAGCCTGGGACAGAAGAATTCCCATTTTCTTTTTCACCCAGACCTGATTGGGTCAAAGAACTTCATATCCAAATACAACAACAAGTGAGGTATTCTTGCAGGATTATGTACACACCTGTCTTCATAGAAAAACAGGACTCTCAGGAGCACAGTTGCAGAAGCTACATGATAGTTAAGCCATAGTCAGAGACAGCAACAACACTAAACACCAGAGATAACCAGATATCAATCGCAAATGCAAGAAAATTGCCAACAGAAACCAAGGGAACAAGGGACCAT
Source organism: Apodemus agrarius (assembly GCA_964023405.1). Taxonomy (NCBI): domain Eukaryota; kingdom Metazoa; phylum Chordata; class Mammalia; order Rodentia; family Muridae; genus Apodemus; species Apodemus agrarius. The sequence goes on from OZ030010.1 coordinate 108,064,929, forward strand.
CTGAACCAAGTACTCAGACAACTAGGAAGTCTTGGATTCCCTAACAACCCAGAAAAGCAAGAACTGAATAAAAAATCACAGGCCAAGATGCTGATAGAAGATGTCAAGAAGAATATAAAAATGCTCTTAAGGAAATACAGGAGAACATGAGTCAATAGATAGAAGCCCTTAAGAAGGAAACACAAAATTCACTTAATGAAATACAGGAGAACAGGGATTAACAGGTAGAAACCCCTAAAAAGGAAAGGAAATGCAAAAATTACTTAAAGAAATACAGGAGAACATGGTTCATCAGACAAGAATCCTTAAAGAGGAAACAACAAAATGCCCCTAAAGTTATGACAGGAAAGCTGAAACAAAGAAGCAAAGGAAATGCAAAAACTTTTCCAGGATATAATAGAAAAGTACACAACACTAAGAAATAACAAAGGTAGACAACTCTGGATATAGAAAACCTTGGATGGAAATCAGGAGTCATTGATGCAAACATCAACAATAGAGTACAAGAGTTAGAAGAAAGACTCTCAGGTGCTACAGATACCATAAAAGGCACTGAATCAACAGTCAAATGAAATGCAATATGAAAAAAATTGTAACCAAAATATGCAGGGAATTCCAGGACAAATAGAGAAGACCCATCCTAAAGTTTATAGGTACAGAATAGAGTGAAAATTTACAACTTTATGGCTAGTAAATATCTTCAACAAAATATAGAAGAAATCTGCCCTAATCCAAAGAGAGAGAGAGAGATGCACATGAATATAAAAGAATCTGATGGAACTCCAAACAATATTTTTCTTTTAAATCTTCATTTTATCAGAAAAATTTTTATGATTCATTTTTCTAGTAAAGTAGTAATGTTTTCTATGTCAAAGTTTTTTTGCTTCTTTTTTTATTAGATATATTCATTCACATTTCAAGTGTGGTCCTCTTTCCTGGTTCTCCAGAATCCCCAAAATCCTTTAAGCCACCTAGCCTCTATATAGAACAATTCATCTGTATTATTTTCCATGATAATCTTTTTATAACATGATTTTCTATATTTCTTCATTTTTTTATCAGAAAATTTCTCCATGAAAATCTTCAACATTATCAGAAAATGTTTACAATTTTACTCTCAATCATCTTAGAAATATATTTATGCCTCCCATTTTATCTGCATAATTTTAAGTGATAATCTTCAATTTTAACTTGTTATTCTATATTTTTCTGCAATTTTACTAGAAACATTTTTCATCGCTTTTCGTCCATTGGCTAAGATCAAGTGCAGAAATATTTTTCATGCGAATCTTCAATTCTATCATAAAATATTTCTACTTCGGTTTTAAATAATTTAGCTATTATTTTTATGTATAACTTTTTCCTTTAATTTGTGATGAATATTATCAATTGTAATTTGTTTTTCTATATATTTCTTCACTTTTATCTGAAATGTTTTCCGTGTAAATCTTCAATTTGATAATAAGATGTTTTTACATTGTTTTTCAAAAAAAGAAAGAAAAAGAGAAGAAAAAACTCAAAGTATAAAGTGCGTTCTGAATTAGCAAGCACTCATCAATAATTGCACTCCCAAAAACATTTCCAGGATATAATAAAAAAGTAGACAACACTAAGAAATAACAAAGGTAGACATCTCTGGATATAGAAAACCTTGGAAAGAAATCTGGAGTCATTGATGCAAACATCAACAATAGAGTACAAGAGTTAGAAGAAAGAATCTCAGGTGCTAAAGATACCATAAAAGGCACTGAATCAACAGTCAAAGGAAATGCAATATGAAAAAAATTGTAACCAAAATATGCAGGGAATTCCATGACAAATAGAGAAGACCAATCTTAAAGTTTATAGGTACAGAATAGAGTGAAAATTGACAACTTAATGGCTAGTAAATATCTTCAACAAAATATAGAAGAAATCTGCCCTAAACTAAAGAGAGAGAGATGCCCATGAATATAAAATAATCTGATGGAACTCCAAACACACTGGATCAGGACAGAAACGCCTCTCAGCACATAATCATCAAAACACGAAATGCACTAAACTAAGAAAGAATATTGAAGCAGTAAGGGAAAAAGATCAAGGAACATAAAGGCAGACTTAACAGAATTACACCAGAAACTATGAAAGCTAGAAGATCCTGGGCAGATTTCATACAGACTCAAAGAGAACACAAATGCCAGGCCACACTAAAATACCCAGCGTAAGCTTCAATCAGTGTAGATGGAGAGACCAAGATATTCCATGATAAAACCAAATTACAAAACATCATTCCATATATCCAGCCCTACAAAAGATAACTCGTGGAAAACTCCAACACAATGAAGTAAGCAATATCTATGAAAAAGCAAGAAAATAATCTTCCAACAAAACCAAAAGAAGGTAACCACACAAACACAAAAATGACATAAAAAATAACAGGAGGCAACAATCACTATTCCATACTATCTCTTAACATGAATGATCTCAGTTCCCCAATAATAAGGCAAAAATAACAAATAGTATTCTTGTATATCTTCAGTATTGTCAGAAAAAATATTTATAATTGATTTTTCAAGTAAAGTAGCAATATTTTTTATGTCAAAGATTTTTTTGGTTCCTTTGTTTATTATGTATATTCATTCATATTTCAAATGTTGTCCTGTTTCCTGATTCTCCATCTCCCCAAATTTCCATAAGCCATCTCACGTCCAAGTAGAACAATTTATGAGTATAATTATCCATGATAATCTTCATATATAACATGATTTTCTATGTTTCTTCATTTTAACAGAATATTATTTTCATGAAAATCTTTAACTTTTCAGAAAATGCTTGTAATCCTATGTTCAAGTAACAGAAATATTTTTATGCCTATGACTTTATCTGTATAATTTTACATACGTTATTCAATTTTATCATGTTATTCTGTAGTCTTCTATAATTGTATAAGAAATAATTTACATGTAAATCTTCAATTATCTCATAACATGTTTCTACTTACTTTTGAATTAATTTCGCAATGATTTTTATGTCTAAAAGTTTCACTCTAATTTTTGATGAATATTGTCAATTTTGATGTGTTTTTTCTATATATTTCATCAATTTTGTTTGAAATATTTTCCATGTAAATCTTTAATTTTATCATTAAATGTTTTTACTTCCTTTTTCAAGAAAATAAAGAAAAAGAAATAAAAAACCAAACTTTAAATATCTGTTCGAAATTATCAAACAGGCATCAATAATTGTACTCCCCAGAACCATGGGCTATTAATTAAAATTGCAATGCTAAGAATAAGATACCACAATTGAAGTTCCAAGGAGTTTCCCAAATAAGACAAGTATGTCATTGTCCTTGGTTTACTAACTGAACCTCTTCACAAACCCTAATGATAAAGGCACCATACCCTTTAACTAAAGACACAGAAAAGTACATCTCAAAGTTACTAGAAAAATAAGTTTCATCTGGCTAGCTTTGACACTGTTAGAACATTCTACATTTGTGTTTTATAAGAAATAACATTACACACATTCTTACTCATTTATGGAACCCACATGCTATGACACTGCCTTTAAAGTCAAGGAGTTCTCAAAGATTCTATGGTTATAAAACTATTATGATGTAAGCACCTACTTTCTTAGTTGGTTGGAAACCTGATTATCATGAGGGATTTTCATGTTTGGTACTCAAATTGTTGTTAAAGTCTCAAGGATACGGATTTCATAGGCCATAGAATAGAAACTATTATAAATTTGCTCATGGTGAGGGTGTAGCATTTTCTTTTATGTTTATGTTTACACACATAGATTGCTAGCATACTTAGTCCAAAAAGCTTCATTTGAAGTGTACAAAACTCATTAGAAATGTCAAAAGCTTTCCAGTATTTAGAGATTAAGTGACAGTGAAAGTGAAATCCCAAATGATATCACAATGCCATTTTTCACACCATCCAAATCTCAGGGAGCAGCGCCAAAGAGGGCAAGTGTTAGAAAAATAGAATGGGCAGAAATGAGCAATACCGTGAAATCCTGACTTCTGGACGGGAATATGAGCTCTGAGTTCATGAATTCTCAGAAATGTGATTATCTAGATATGCATGTAAGAAGAGCCAGCCAGAATTATGCAAATAATTAAGGGGGTGTGTTCTTCATGCTCCACATCTTAGGAGGATAAAGTGGCAGTTGTAAACTGTATGAGGGGTGATTAAAATAATGAGCAGTTTTTCTGTGTTCTAGTGGATAGATTCAGGTTCACGTTCACATGGGAAGCTTTAATTGAACTTAGTGAATTACCACATAGGAAAGGTGACATGGTTTGGGGTTGGAGTCCCATTAGCGGGAAAATGAATGGTGTTTATCAAAGTAAATAGCAGAAATTTAATACTGTATTTAAAAGTGTATATAGGCATGTGAATATATTTGGGGTCTCACAATAGCCAAGTGTTAAGGCCCAGAATCATTACTTCTTGTTTCTGTCTCTGGAATGGAGCCATCCTCTGCCATAGTGGGACATATTCAAGTGGTGCACAGAAAAAGCTTCCCACTCAGGTGTTCACAGAGAATAGATTGAACAGTTAGGACCACCCATGCTGATCAGAGAAAACAGCTGGAAGCAATGAGGACACAAGAGCCTAGGAACAGCTTCAGACAGATGACTCCTTGTTTCCTTCTGCACCCAGACAGGATAGGGCCACAGAATTACATAGCCAAATAGAACCAAAAGAGAGGCCGGCTCACAGGAGTCAGTACATACCTGTCTTCACCGAGAAAACAAGACTCTCAGGAGGACAGATAAAGAGGCTACATGATAGATAAGCCCCAGTCAGAGACAGCAACACCACCTAAGACCATAGTAACCAGATAGCAATGGCAAAAGCAAGAACATTGCCAACAGAAACTAATGCAACATGAGACCATCTGAACCAAGTACTCCAACAATGAGCAAGTCCTGGATGACCCAACACCCCAGAAAAGCATGATCTGAATATAAAATCACATCTCAAGATGCTGATAGAATATGTCAAGGACATAAATAACTCCCTTAAGATAGTACAGGAAAACATGTGTCAATACTTAAAATCCATTAGAAAGGAACCAAAATTTCCCTTAAAAATACAGAATAACATGTTTTAACAGGTAGAAACCCATAAAAAGCACACACAACATTTACTTAAAGAAATAGGGAGAACATGAGACAACAGGCCAGAGACCTTAAAAAGGAAACATATATCACATAAAGAAATACAGGAGAACATGAATCAACATGCAGGAGCCTTTAAAGATGAAACAATAAAAAATCCCATAAGTTATTACAGGAAAACAGATACAAACAAGCCAAGGAACTGTACAAAACCATCCAGGATCTAAAAACAGAAGTAGCCATAAATGAAAAATAACAAAGTTAGACAACACTGGAGATTGAAAACCTTAGAAAGAAATCAGGAGCCATATGTGCTAACCTCAACAATAGAATACAGGAGATAGAAGAAAGAATCTCAGGTGCTAAAGACACCATAAAAGGCATTATCTCACCAGACAAAGAGAATGCAATATGAAAAAATTTGCAAGAAAATACAGGAAAAAATGAGAAGTCTGTACCTAAAGATTATAGGTACAGATTAGAATGAAAACTTACAACATAAAGGGCCAGTAAATATCTTCAACAAGAGTATATAAGAAATCTGCCCTAACCTAAAGAGATAGAGAGTTGGCCATGAACATACAAGAAGTAGACAGAACTCAAGCAGGCAGTACCAGGAAGGAAATCCTCCCAGCACATAATAATCAAAACACCCAAAGAACTAGACAAAGGAAGAATGTTGAAAGCATTAAGGGAAAAAGATAAAGTAACATAAAGTCAGACTTATGAGAATTACTCCAGACTTCTCACCAGAAACTCTGATACCTAGAAGATACTTGGTAAATCTCATACAGACTCAAAGAGAACACAAATGCCAGCCCACTCCACTATTCCCAGCAAAAGCCTTAATCACCATAAAAGAGAAACAAAGATATTCCATGATAAAACAAAATTTACTCAAGATCTTTCCATATATCTCGTCCTACAAAAGATAATAGGTAGAAATCTCCAACAAAATAAAGGAAATTATACCCAAGAAAATGCAAGAAAGTAATGTTCCAACAAAATCCAAAGAATGTAACCATACAAACATAAAAATAACATCAAAAATAACTGGAGGCAACAATCACTATTCTGTAATATCTCTGGACATTAATGAATTCAAATCACTAATACAAAGGCATAGAGTATCAAATATTTTTCTTTTAAATCTTCAATTTTATCAGAAAAATTTTTATGATTCATTTTTCTAGTAAAGTAGTAATGTTTTCTATGTCAAAGATTTTTTTGCTTCTTTTTTTTATTAGATATATTCATTCACATTTCAAGTGTTGTCCTCTTTCCTGGTTCTCCAGAATCCCCAAAATCCTTTAAGCCACCTAGCCTCTATATAGAACTACCATTGTAGTCTTGATATACTAATCAAACCTCAACTGACAATCGGTGGCTAGTGTGGGTTCATTTCTGGGCTTCCCATTTTATTCCATTGATTTGATTGTCTATACTTAAGACAGGTCTGCCCTCCCTCCCTTTATTCCTCCTTCCAGTCATTTCTCCCTTGTTTTCTTCTTCCTCCTCCTCCTCCTTCTCCTCCTCCTCCTTCTAAGGTTTTTTTTAAATACATATCCCTGACTTTTTGGGAACTCATTATAGAATTATGTGGATCAGGCTGGGCTCAAACTTGCAGAGATCCACCTGTTTCTGTCTCTTAAGTGCTAGAGTTAAAGGAGTGACCATACTTTTCTGATTAGTGCACACTTGTAGTGTCTTTTGAAGCTCAAATCTGCCCATTTTCACAAGGATATTATTTATTTGTTTGTTTGTTTGTTTGTTTATTCTTTTTGTATTCAGGGATCCTAGAAATTCCATGTTAATTTTAGGATTAGCCTTTCCATTTCTTCAAAAAGGGCTATTGTGATTTTTACAGGTGTTTCACTGAATCTGCTGATCACCTTGAGTACTATTCCAACTAAACAATATTAAATTTTCCAGTCTCTGAACACAGGACAGCTCGCTAAATATTCGGGTATTCCAGTAAAAAAATGGAGAGTCGGGGTTCCGAGACATGCTGAAGCAAGCAGCTGGGCCGCGAACTGACACGTACTTGGATCACCACAGGTTGAGTTTAGCACAAGCTGTCAACAGAACTGAAGAAACTCCACAATTTTCAGATGGAAAAAAGGAAATCCAGAATGGAAGGGAAGGGGTGTATCTCTGAAAGATTGTTAGTTGGCATTCTGTGGACGACAGCTGTCTTTATGATTTATTTCACTGCAAGGTTCAGTCTTGTCTAGTAAGGCTGGTAAAATCATGGTAAGATCCACAGTAAGAACATCAATGCACTTTTCCATGGAAGACATGAAATATTTCTAGTTGTAGTTATAGTTAGCAAATTGGATCCTACCCTGATAAGATGGAATGAAAAGTAAAACAGATTTTCCATTGCTCCATTCCTGTGAGGTACTGTGTGTGGCAAGCTGGACTTGGGAGTAGAAGCAACATTGTCTCCAGGATCTATTGTTCTGTCAACAAGACCCAGAAGCAGCATTGTCTGAACTAGACATTAAAGAGTCCAGATTTAGCCAGGCGGTGGTGGGGCACGCCTGTAATCCCAGCACTCTGGGAGGCACAGGCAGGCAGATTTCTGAGTTCGAGGCCAGCCTGATCTACAGAGTGAGTTCCAGGTCAGCCAGGGCTATACAGAGAAACCCTGTCTCGAAAAAACCAAACCCAAAAAAAAAACGGAAAAAAAAAGTTTGAATCCCAGATTTGCAACTTAACTTATGCTATGACCTTAGATAAAGCATTAACATACCTTCAGATTAGACATTCATGTGTAAAATGAACATTTTAATAATATCTGCTGAATCCACAGGGACATTGTTTTGCAAGAGGCATACAAGAAGCACATATAAGACAGAATTTCAGGAATCATTACTGTCTCCACTAAGAGTTACAGTTTTGAGGTAGGGCCTTCCTGATTCAGGAAGTCTGCTCTATGGAATGCATCTTTATATGCACTGAGTTTGGATTACAGGGCTCTTCGTGAAAGAAATTAAAAACAAAAAGAAAGAAAGCCTAACTCTGTCTGATCCTCAAGGGGATGGGAAGTATTGTATAAAAGAATGAAAAGATGATTAGATGTGTGGATGAGTAATGAAAAAATCAAAGGCAGCGAAGGGCCAATATTTTGCAATTAAGAGAACCAAAATTCAGGAAGCAAGCACGTGCACACTGAGTGCCTGTTGCAGGTCACACGCCACCTGGAACTCTGGAGACTGTCTACTCAGATATATCATCTGGTAAAGCTTTGATTAGCCTGCTTTCAATGCCAAGAGTTACTTAGGAGGGCTGGACACAAGATGACTCACTTAGTCTCTGTCTTTTAGAAGCTTCAACACCAAGGTGGTAGTGGTAGAACTTGGGAACATATAAAAGCCAAGATCTGCTCAGAAAGTATTCGTACAGAAAATTTAGCACTCATTCTTGCTGTTGTCTCATTACAAATGACAGAGTTAAGACAAACATTTGAAGCAGGGCATTTCTTAGTCCATTGATGCCCCTGACCAAGATGGGGTGTATATTACGTTTGGTAACATTTCTGTTGGTTGGAACATGATACCATCTTCATAGAAGTGCCAAGTTTGATATCACTCTCCACTGTGTACACAGGATTGCAGAGGGCTTGGAAGTATGACTGCCTATTCATTTACCCATGAGTCTTTCTACCTAAACAGGGGGTGATAGAGAAATTTATGGTCTCTTCCACTCACTGTCTCTGTAATACTAGGTAATGAAGTAACCTGTTCAGAGATTAGCTATTCTTACAGAAGTCAAAGGCTGCATCTTTCTGTGTGTTTTAGTGCATCTTAGAGTGATAGAGAAAATGAAGAAAACAAAGGAGTATGTCTAATAAAAGTAACACGTCACCAATAAAATTCTATTGAAGAGCCTTGCAATTGAAAACAGAAGTCACTCTTCCCCAAATATTTTTATTTCCATGTGATTCCTGGGGATCATGTTGTAACTCAGTATGGTGATGGGACTGAGGTTTTTCATGCCAGGGTGTGTGTGTGTGTGTGTGTGTGTGTGTGTGTGTGTGTAAAAATACTCTTTACAAATTCATTTTTGTCCCTAATTGCTGTCCACTATGGCCCCTTCCTTTTTGCAAATGGCCTCCCCTTCTACTTTCATGTCACGTGCATTGCATACCCTTTCTTTCACCTCTCTAGATCTCTTCTTCTAAGGTGGAAAGATTGTTAGAGCCATAGATGGTGGATGACTCCAAGGAAGCAGCATCTTTTGGACACAAAAGGGCTGGTGTGCATATAACCCTGCAGAGACAGTGTCAGCATGCACTAGACCTACATAATTTCAAGCCAGACAAAATCCAAGCACTGACCAGGGGACGTGGACACAAATCCCACTCTTAACCAAGAAGCTATTTGCAATTGATATCTGCAGACAAAGGGGAAAAATCACTTTTCTTCAATGGAGTAACACTGGGTGTATCAACCATACTTCAGAGCAGACCAGGGGTATTTGGCCAATAGAGAATGGATTTAGAGAATGGACGTGTGTGTGTGTGTGTGTGTGTGTGTGTGTGTGTGCATGAGGTATGATGTGTGTGGTGGTGCACACATGCATGTTTTGTGCTTGCTGTTTTAGTTATTTTTGTCCTATTGGTTTTTTGTTTGTTTTGATTTTCATTTAGCTATTTTGCTTTTGTTTTGTTTCTGACAGAGAAAGAACATAATGTTGGGTGGGTAGGGAGGTGGGAGGATCTTCCAAGAGTTGAAGGAGGAAAAGAATGTGATCAAAATACATTGTATGAAAAATTATTTTTAATATAAAAACCAGAAAACATCTTATTCTCTGGAGGGGGGCAAAGCTTTCATAACAATATAGTAGCATCATATAATGGGAAGTTTGTGTCTTGATTTCTAAATCCTTATCATTGATAAGAACAACAGGCAAAGCTAAATATAGGGATGGTATGGGCCAGTAACAGGCTGGCCTCTTGGATTTGTCCATAATAAGAGAGGCATAGAGAAGAGAAAAGAATGATTACCCGTCCATTACTGGGGTGAAACATAGCACATCATTGGTCTAAACTTGATGGGGGCAGTGTTGGTGGGGTACATAGGAAAGAAAGAAAAAGCCTCTCTACTATAGAGCTTTGTGTAGGGGGGAGGAGGTGGGAGCTATCCGGTGTAAGAGAAAGTGTCATTCTGCTGACTGGAGGAACAACTTCCCACCAGTGAGGACAATGGTCCTGAGGCAAGCATAGGTTTTGCCTGGTCAAGAAGCAAAGTCAATGGGTTCTCACTGGGACACCAATGTCCCTAGGAGGACATTTTTAAGAAAACGTTGAGTGACTATTTTTGGTTTGTTAACTTTTCCAATGGTGAGAAAAGCCTATTTAGAGAAGGGTGGTGGCAGGATTTTGTTTGGAAATTCCATTTCTCTACAGTCAAGAGGGCAGAGAAAGGGAATTCTTGTATACTGTTGGTGGGGAAGTAAATTGATACCACCATTAAGGGAACCAGTACAGAGATTCCTCAAAATGCTGAACACAGGACTAGTGTTGATCCTTTGATCCACTAATCTCACTTCTGGATCCATATCTGAAGGAACTGACATCAGGATGCCAAAGAGACATCTGCACCCTCCTGCTCACAGCAGAATCACTCCCAACAGTCAAATCATGCAGCCTACAGTGGAAAATCCAGGGCCATAAATACTAACAGTGGCAATCACCAGTTATCAGGTTTGGAGGAATATTTTATTTCTGCATGATATTCCATGTTTCCCAGAATGCCTTTCATTTCACATCTGAAGGTAGAAATGAAGATTTAATGCTATTCAAAACACAGTGGTTTGCATAGGCCACACCAGTGTTGGCCTGGTGATTCTGTCCTTGCACTTACTTCCAATGAGCTCTTCCCTGGGTGTTGGTGGCCAACCTAGGAATGATGGCTTCTTGACTACTCCTTGATTTCAGCCGCTGCTGGCTGCCTCGTCCTGACTGGTTAATGGAATCCTCTCCTGGGAGTCCCTCTGCAGCTCCACATGCTGCATCCATCATCCTGTCATCTGCCTGTCTTCCTCCTGTTTCTGAGCCCCAATTTCTTTCAACAGCCCTATTTTTCTTCCCTCCCTCTAGAATTGTCATCAGAGCCCACCAGCAGGCTTGTCATGGAGAATGCCACAAACATTATTAAAGTCTATTTTCCATCATGAGCACTTCCAGCCCAGAGGAAGAATGTTGCTCTCAAGTCCATCCATAAATAATTTTTTTGAAAGATTTTCCTCTACCGTCCGTGGAACACTAAGACTATTTACCCATCTCCTTGGTACCTTTTCCAACTACGAGCTCACTTCCAAAGCAGTAACAGATTTGAAGTCTCCCTCCTGGAGTCTGTGGGATGCACAGATATAGACAGAAGTAAAACTCAGCCCAAGTCCAGTGGCTAACACAAGAGAAGCAGATGGTTGACAGACCCTTCTCCCACCCCTTCTGTAGGCTAGGGGAATCCACATCCGACCATGCTATTTCTATGGTTTCAAGTGCACTGGGGTGTCTGGGAAAGTTGCCTGGAACCTGGAGGGAACAGGTAGCAGAGAGGTGAAGGCAGCAAGCTTGCGCTCACTGGCACGGCTCTCTCCATATGCCCATTCTTTGGTGCCAATCCCCAGTGCTTTCCCAGCCCCATGTTTGACAGCTATGCAGCTGCTAAGCAATTAGGCCTCATCATCTCAGAGAATTTGCAAAGGGACATAAAGAACAACTCTCTCCTTCTACTTAGGCCATGGTCGAAGGAGTAGATAGAATTATCTGACAGAAAACCAGAGGCGAGATAGGATGGAATACTAAGTGGGTTCTTCCAGAAGCAGTTTTCTGGAAGTTTATTGCAGAATCAAACAATCTTAAGTTGGAAAAAGGCTTTCATAAATATTCTTACTGTGACTTATGATGCTAATTTACTGTCTCTGAAAGATAGGGACAGAGTTATGGTCTGTTGGGCCCTCACTTGATGAATAGAGGTGTTTATTCCTCTGCCTTCCAGCTAGGCAGTAGGATGCTGCATCAGAGGCCACAAGATGGATAGCCTATAGTGATCCTAAAAGCACAATGAACTACAGCAAAGTCAGGCAAGGGAAGGCTTCCCACCCTTCAGCCAGTCAGCTTGGAGACACAGCATCAGTTCCAAGGAACCTTCAAACTAGTCGGCCCCTCTTATTTTCTTAGGCATGAAGCTCTCATTGTGCTTTTCCCTGGTCTGAATCCCCTCTTCTGTCCAGAGATTGTTAGTGAGGGTGTGGCAACTAAGCTGATGGAAAAGATTGCGTCCTGTACACATTACACTTCTCCTTCTCTCCCCTAAGATGATATAACTTCAAACTGAAATGCAGGGATGTTTTAGTTTGTATCAGAGGTGAGGTTTTGATTTTTTCCATGAAACAGGGTATTGCCTCAAACATGTCCCTAATGCTAAACGGCACCTCTTAAAGTAGTAATTTTTTTTTTTAAAGTATGTTTAGCACCTTTGGCCGAAGACATTCAAAGCTTCAAAATACTGTTCAAATCACCCAGCAGATCCATTATAGATATGCTAAAAACTATTAGAGCCAAATTGAAGGGTGGCAGCGGTTGGGGCTAAGGGAGGTGTTTTCTAATGTTAGCCTTGGTTTTCCTCAGACTGGCAACCTTTTCTGAGGCTGAGGGTATGAATAGTGAAGGTATCTGAATTTCTAAAGAAGGGGTCAGAGGAAATTTGCAATGAGATGATACCCCTACCACTTAAAATGTCAACTGTCCAATTTCCAGCTGGAAAGATCTTCCTTATTATGAGAAAAGCACAGAATGGTCAGTAGGATAAAATATTGGAAGACTAAGGAAGAAAAGACAGGGAGCATAGCTGAGATGGGAGTATGATGTCCTGGACACAAGAATCAGGAGGAAGAAAACTACCAAGTCAGTCCAAATCAATGCATTCTACCAGGACTGCTCCCTGACATATAGTGTTTTTTTTTCTTTTTCATTTTGGACCATGAATAAGGCAAATATCAGTCACAGGGAGCTGCTGGAGCCATTGTTAGGCCATACTGTCATCAAGAAAAAAGTCAGGGCTTATGTACAACATTATAGTCAATGGCTAGAACTCTGCCTGAGACAGAATATCTTTCCCACAAATAAATACTTCTAATATAAATTGTGACAAAATGGACAAGAAATGTTATGGATGTGTTATCAATTTTTTAATCTACCACATTTTCCCCTTTAAAATAATACATTTGAAGAGCAATGGAAGATGTGGCACAAAAATGCAATCTGCTTATATTTTATCTACCCAAAATAATACAAGTTTAGGTCCAATTTAATTAGTCATATATTGGGCAGCAAATATAGATACCTTGCCTAAAAAAGTTCAGATGTGAGTTCAAAGACCATTTACACTAAGAGAATTATCTCACAAATTGTAGTCTCAACACAATGTGTAGCAGGCTAATTAAGACAAACCAAGTTGTTTTTTTAAAAAAAAAAAATACCAAGGCATTTTTAACAAGAAAGGGGTGGAATGCATTCTTTATGCTCGCATGAAATTACATGTGCTCATTCCCTCCCCAGTCCATCTGTGATCCATCAAGCAAAACTGAAAAATCATTTCAGGAAACATAGTACATCAGAAGGGCCAATGGGGAAAAATTAGCTGTTTGGAATGAAAAGGAAACATCAATTTTTGTTTGTGTCTTCATGAACAATAATACTGTTTTCTCAGTATGAAGTCCGGTGTATACTACTTTTATTATCAGGCCAAACAGACTTTTAGAGGAATAATCAAATGAAAGGCGATTTGTTTTCTTTCAGTGCAGGTATTTACATACAACCGTTTGCTCAGTCTGAAGAGCTTCCTCGTTCTTCCTCTGTACTGTGGGGCCATCTCAGAGACGGTTTGCATAAGTAATGCATTTATTTACTAATCTTCAAAGAGTCTCTATTTTTCCTGCCTTCCCACTGTAGTCATTAGGGGTCACAACCCTGCAGGAAATATGGGCTGCCATGGTAACACAAAATGTCTGCTGCTGGGCTTAGCGTAATTCCTCCCTAATAGAAAGACAAGGAGCAGTAAATCCCATCTTTGATAAACTGGCTTATTGTTATATGGAGCCTCTACCTGGGAGGTGGCGATCCCCCAGAGCAGTTTAAAATGATACAAATGCAATTTGTATCTGGATTGATTTCTCATTTTGCACAAGGAACTGGGTAAAATTGTGCTAGGTCAAGTAAAATTCCTCATCACATTTAAAAATCACTGGCATTGCACTCAGTCAGTCATCTGCTGGGCACATTTATCAGATGCTATGTGTCGCTGTGCTAGGGACTGGAACAAAGCAAATCATTTCCCCAAATCACTTTTAATCCCCATAGAGAACTAGAAATAAAGTGCACCGTCTCCATCATTTTGAACTATTTAGTGGTGATAACTGTTTTATTAGTTTACAGTTTTTGTATACTGAAAGGGGGAGCTGCTCAGGGTTAAGAAACCACTTTGGAGAGGAAAACATTTCATATTGACCCGAAAAAGGAAACTATATACAACAGCGAGAAACAAAAAAAACAAAACAAAACAAAACAAAAAAAAGCTTTCTTGCTTCTATTTAGGAACAAAAGAAATGTAAAGCAAGAAAGGACGAGCTGCTACCCAATTATTTTGTTCTGGAAGGAGAATGTTCTGAAAAACAACCTGGCACTAATAATGAGTACTTAAAGAAAATTAGACTGCAAGTGGGACCAAACGCAAGTCTTGTGCACACGTATCCATTCGAGGATCCGTCAGTCACATGGTCAGCTTCCTGGGCACTGGACGGGAACAGTCACAGCAGAGATGCTGGTTCTTTCTCCCCACACTGACCCCCTCTTAAATCATTAAGATAGACTTGGATCTGCTGTCCCGCCCTGCTGCTTTCTATCAGGACTCTTCAACACTTAGACCCTACTCTGTTCAGTCTTTCATAAATAGTGTGCGCCAATTGCTTCTTATGTACAGATTATGCTTTGAACAAAAAGTTCCAGAGAACAAGGAACAAGGGTCTCCTCTTGTTTCATTGGCTGTCACAGTTTGATGAAGAAGGTGGCATGATGGACGGGCATACAGGACAAGGAATTGATAGTAAACCAGCTAGCAGCAAGCAAGGAACGGAGATCCTTGGTCCAATAGCTCTCCAGGAGCTAAGTTCTGCCAAATGACTCTGCGAGTTTGGGAGTGGATTCTCCCCTAGTGTGACCTTCAAATATGACCCTAACCTTCATTGTAGCTTGGGAAAATCCTGAAAGAGAAGACTCAGATAAGCCAATCCTGACTCTCTGACCCAGAGCCTGTGACATAGAAAATATGCTCTAAATTGTGTTTTTTTTTTTGTCTTGTTTTGTCTTAAGTAATTTGCGACACAATATTAGGTAACTAGTAGTGTAAGTCTAGCTGTGAGATTCCTAGCAGAGCTTTTCGTTCCTTGTACTAAGTTCTGTCTTTGCACAGATCCTTCAGACATGTCCCCAAGGTGCCATCCGCCTAGCTCATGTGTGTCACTCGGCTCTCCCCGTAGCATCAGAATAGCCTTTGTTGATTTTCCTGACCCAGTCAGGCTCTGCATTCCACCCTGTCTTCTCTGCTCTGGGTTTTAGAGACATTTCTGTGATGTGATACCTGTCCTTGAGAATCAGATCTATAGGGCTAAGCCTTTCTTTCTGCTTTCACTGTTGTAGGCTCAGCACCTGGCACATAGTAGGTATCCAAAATCTATATTGATATGTGTGTATGTATGTATGTATGTATGTATGTATATATATATATATATATATATATATATGTGTATATATATATATATTATCTGTACTTTATATATTTTAAATAATAGGTACTTCAAATTAATTTTTAATTGATAAATAAAATCTTATGTATTAGCTTTGGTTGTTGGGGGGGGGATTGTTGGTGCTGCTGACCTCTGTTATTCTTCCTCAGTGTGAGCTGCTCTTAGGCCTGCTCAGCTGGTCCCAGAGACAAGCATGGATTCACTTAGGGCTCCCCCTTCCAGAGGAGGGCTCCCATGACTTCAGGGGCCTCCAGCTACACTCTAGGTGAGGCCTGGCCTTCTCTTAACCTTGGCTCTAGACTGTTAATCCCAAATTTGGGAAGATTTCACATAATAATGACTAATTTAAAATAAAAAAGAACTTACTTTACAGGTAAAAAAAAAACATATATATTTCTCATGCACAACTTGACATTTTGATATGTGTACATATGCTATAAAATCTAGCTCATTCAACATATAGATGATCAGATACTTAGAGTTTTTATTGTGAAAACCTTATTATCTTTCAAGAACGGAATATAGTGTTTCCTGTTTCCAATGTTAACTATAGGGTTTTGAACTTACTCCTCTTTTCTAATTGAAAGTTTGTGAGATTTGAAAGCATTTACTAATCTCCCTTAAGCAACCCCGGGCTTGATAACCACTATTGTACTCCTTATTGTGAGTCAGCTTCTATCTTCACCTTTTGGCCATGGGCCTAGAACAGCTGATCCATCTCTCTATCCCTATATATCAACTTGTTAAGATTCCACACAGGAGTGAGATCGGGCAGTGAATGGCTTATTTCACTTTATACAATGCCTCCACATTCATCTAAGTTGTCATAAATGACAGGACCCCTCACACCATAGCTGACTTGCATTCTACTGTGTATGAATAGGCATTTTCAATATGTCTTCTTTCAATCTCAGGTGTGCCCATATACCTAGTGGGAGAGAAAGCCGTGCTCCCTGTCTTTTAGTTCTGAGTGGTTTGTGCTTGTGGGCTGGATATTATTCCTCACCTTGCACTCCTAGCTTCTAAGACAGCGAACGTTCTGGGTCTCTGCCTTCCATTTACTGAGACTCATAAAATGAAAGGCAGACCCTCAGTTCATTCCTCTATTTCCAGTAACTAAATATCAGAATTCCAAAAAAAGAGTGAAAAACATTTTTCCTTTTCAGTCACAAACATCCAAATAGTGCAAAACCTATCTCATCTGTAGGGCAATTTCTTAGCAAGTCACTGTCTATGTTCCATTCGCAGCACTTAAGACAGAAGTTCTAAAATTGATGAAAGTGTATGAGTCATGTGTTTGGTCATTTAACTCTTATTTGGTTTGCATCTTTCCTGGGTAAAGAGCTATTTCAGGTACAGCCTCATATTCTGATGGCTTCGACTCAGTGAATACGCAGTGATGACATTTATAAATCCCCATTTGCAGACATCATGCACACATCCCCCCCCCAAAAAAAAAAACAGAGCTTGAAGGGAGTACATAGCTTTGAGTAGAATTAGATCATATTCCTCCCAATCCAACCTCCTGACTTGACCAAGGACTAGAAAAGAAAGGTAACATGTAAGCCAAAGGATAACTTAGTTTGCTTGCTTTCTACCAAAATTAATAAACAAATCAGCAAAGAGCTGAGATAAACAGGCACAATTATCTTCAAGTTTTTCACCTTATGTCATCTCTTGTTTCCTTGCCATAAAAATCTGATCATTTTCTATTGAATCTATTTCCATCTCCCAGTCATATTTAGCTGTATGCCTTACAGTTAGGAAAGTCTCAATGGATGAGATGATTTCTAAAGACAAATAGCTGAAGACTTAAATAAATCTATGATGATTTTGATGTAAAATTAAATTACAATGAACCCCTGACATTCAGGAAGGGCATCCAGAAAACTTGGTCTCCAACCTCTCTACAATTCCCAAATCCTAGTATTATGTAATTGACATATAATTTCCTCCCTGAAACTTCTACTTTTCCTCCTAAGAACCATCACATTCTTGTGAAGGAAATCGCTCGATCATATTAGCTCTGAAGTGTATGTAATTCAAATTTATGATCAGCAAAATTTCAAAATTCTACATGTCATGAGCCTTTAAAACCAACTCATAAATACTGGAAGGTATGAATGTTATATCAAAAAAATGCCCTGGGTCTACTGACTCTTTTAAAGTAACAACCTTGAAAAACCTATGTAAGTATTCATTCAAAGGAAAGGCTATGTTACATCAGTGTGAAATTTGGAAATTCCTAGTTCAAGTGTTCCTTATAAATGTATGCACAGAAAGTGGGTCTGGAAACACCAGAGTAAGAACAACCAAAACCATCCTGATTGTGCCTTCTTTTTCTATTCTCTCTGACATCTAGATTCTGTTTAGTTTAAAGGTATGAACTGAATATTTATGTCTATCCCCATGGAGATTCACAAATAAATATCTAAATTATCACTCTACATTTTAGTCCTGGGAATTTTTACCTGTAACTGGTAAATATCAATGCATGGGAAGAGAAACTATTTCACATGTTGTAGGAAAGATAGCACTTGAAACATAGAAGGTAAGTAGGCAGGGGTAGCCTCGACAAAGTCCACAGAAGAACCCAAATATGAGCTAGAGCTTCTCTCTAGTCACCGGAACTATCCAGGTGACAGAGAGCCCACTTCCAGTTTTAGAATTTGATCTCTACGGAAGAACAAAGAGCTCCAAATTTTACACACTCATCTAATTCATTGTAGGAAATGGTGAGCGGTGGGGCCTGTGTACCTGTAGAGGGATGGTGAGCACCCGTGTACCTGTGGAGGGAGGCTACCCAGCTAGGGGGGATTCAGACGTGATCCTGTGGGGGTGGAGGCCCAGAGTACCTGTGGAGGAAGCCCAGTGGCTGGCTGGAAACACAGGAGGCCTGTTCCATTACTCAAGCATGGAGGGTTTCGATAAGAGACAGCCCATGACTTTAGAACCTTATTGTAGAGAAATAAATTGAGAGAGGGGAAGTAGAGAAGTAAAAAGCGTGCCATGACCACGTGGGGAGAGGGAGAAGAGGAGAGAGAGAGAAAGAGAGGGAGAGGGAGAGGGGGAGGGGGAGGGAGAGAGGGAGAGGGAGAGGGGGAGGGGGAGCGGGAGAGGGGGGATGGGGAGAGGAAGAGGGAGAGGAAGAGAGAAGAAAAGAGAGAAGACAAGAAAAAAGGGCGAGAGGGAAGGGCAAGAGAGGGCGGAGGTGCCAAGCCTCCTCCTTTTATAGTGGGCCAGGCCACTTGGCTGTTGCCAGGTAACTGTGGGGCAGGGAAACCATGGCTGTAGCCAGGTGACTATGGGGGTGGAGTCCAGCCACAACACTAGGGGCCTGGCCCTATGTGACTGATGGCCACAGGGTTATTATGTCCAACAATTCATATGGAGTTTATGTAGTGTGAGGCCTAACAGATGGCTCTGGGGAAAATTTTTATTGCAGTATAACATATATACAGAAATATGAACAAAAGGAAAGTGTTCCTGTTTACAGAATTTCAAAATTTAGCCATGCTCTCATAAGCTACATATATACCATGGAAAAAATATTTCCAGCACACCCAAAATCCTTCTAGCAACCCCCCCCCCGTAACTCCCCTGTAGAGCTAATCAGATTAACTTCCACTGGTTTCTGGATTTCACATAAATGAATTTGTAGCATATTATTATACCATCTCTCTCCTTTTAGATAAGCTCCTTCCCATTAACAACACATTTGAGAGATTCTGCCATAATTATTGTGTGTAGCTCTATAGTCGGGCCGTTTTCAGAGTAATGCTATGGTTTCATGGCGGCTGCATGGGTTTATTGCATGTCAGTAACATATGAAATCATCCACTTACTGTTTCAAGGAATAATCAAATGAAATGGATGTCCACTGGTGAAGGAAGAAGCGGAATCAATAGGGCCTCTACTGGTGGGTCCTCAAGGAAAATTGGCAATTAGGGTGAAAGGTGACGGGGATAAGAGGACTGAGTGGCAGACCTGATTGAGATTAACACGATCCATTAAGTTAGCCCAGAGACAAATAGGAGTGGCACTTGAAATTTACATAAATGCTATACCCAGCCGCAATCAAGTTTCTGTAGGAAGAAGAAAATTGGCGAAAGAAACCTTATAACTTGAATTGAACAGAAACAATGGTGGCCTGAAATTGCCTTTGTCTGGCAGAAAAGCTGAGGATAAAAGATAGATGCTAGAAAAGATTGAGGTTTCGTTTTCGTTGTCATTGGTTCTTTTGTTTTGTTTTGTTTTTGTTTTTTGTTTTCTAAGTTTCCAGTGAAGCCCATAACGGATGGTGAGAATTAATGCTCCCCCAATGCCTTTGGGGAAGGCAACTAGCATGCCCCCTTAGTGGGCTTCCTTTCTTTCTTTTGTGCCAGGGGCACTGTATGCATCTATGACCTATTTCTTGTGTTTGTGCCAAGCACTGGGTTAAGTGGATGATTCTGAACAAAGTCAATCCCTGTCTTAACGGAATTTGAATTCCGGACAAAGAGATGGCCAGCCAGACCTAACACTGCTTCAGCAGTCTCGTTCAGCTATGAGTCACCCAGAAACCCTCAGGAAGATTTCTTCACAGAAATGCAAAGCTGCCCTGCCATCTTTGGCACTCTGTTCTGAAGCAGGAAATCAATCTTAAACCTGTGGCAGATATTTTCCACGCTGTGCTGTCTGTGACTAAGCCATGACTGAAGAGAAGGGGGACTATTCCTCAGAACCTCAAGAAGGCCTGCAAGGAGCAAGAACAGTGATATACAGCTAGGCCAGCTCTATTTCCTGTGGTGGTAATAGTGATGATGGGGAATTACGAGAGAGAGAGAGAGAGAGAGAGAGAGAGAGAGAGAGAGAGAGAGAGAGAGAGAGAGACATGACATGACAGAAGATATTTAAATAACCCTGGAAGAGCTGTGCGTGTGTGCGTGCGTGCGTGCGTGTGTCTGTTCTTGCACACATGCACACACACACACGCGCGCGCGCATGCACTCACAGCTCTTCCAGGGTTATTTAAATATCTTTTATCATGCTGCTCCATATACCTAGATCCTGGGGTCCCAGACTCATAGTCTCTTCCTTGTCTCCCTGCCAGTAATGATATAAGTGGACCTCAGGATCATGTCTGTCTATCTTAGAGGGAAAGCCACAGCATAGTTTAGTTCTTGGGGCTTCAGAATACAGAGTATTGATCACTATATTATTTTGACATCTTGGGAGTTCAAATCTAAGCTAGAGCTACGGTTGAGGAGTTCTCAGAAACTATGTAGGCTGGGTCTATTCCTAAATGCAAGTGGGACTTGTGCTGAATACAAGAAAAATGAGAGCTGCCACTTTTTATGTCTTGAACACAATTTATAATAGAAAAATAGTCGAACATTTATTGTGGAACAGTGCCTATCTAAAAGATACTAGCCATATTAATCTACTTGGTCCTCATAGAAGCACCTATATGAAGCTGATGTTATTACCTCTCATTTTGTAGTTGAGGTACATTGCTTCAACTCATACAACTGCAACGTATAGAAGCAGCAACTCGAACATCAAGTGCTGGGTGCTATAGATGGAGTCCTTAGCAACACACTGCACACTGAATTATGCAGTGCTTACTTTAAACCATTTCTTAACAATCCTGTGAGATTGCACTAATTCTGTTAAGGAAGAAAAGGCAGCGAGCTAGAGAAACTCAGCTTCCCATTAACAGCAAGCTGCAGAGCAAGGCTTGAAGCTAAAGCTCATAAAGGCACACAATGTGAGATAATGAGTCACATGATAACTCAGAGACTTGGAGGTTAGGAGGGGTTGTTGCTTGGCCTGACCTGAGGGAGTCATCACCTTTTCCCTTCTTCGGTCTCCCTCCAAAAAGTGAGGCTGGAGTCCTCAGAGACAAAGATGAGAGATTGAGACTGAATAGATATCACGAAGCATGGGAAAGGGAAACTCAGCATTTTAAAGTTATCAAGAGAAAGATTGTGCCACAGTGGTTCAAATCAGGAGCACAAGAGTGCAACTAGCCTGGGCTCCGATTTCCATTTTGATTACTTCTCAGTCAAGTTCCCCTTAGCAAAGTCTCTTAACCTCCTGGACATGTATTTCCTTGCTGGCCAAGGGAAAATAATGGTTTGTTTGTTTTTTATAACATAAAACTCTTAGGGAATTAAAAAGGAAAAAGAAAAGCTCCACCATGCTGGAGATACAATACAGCTCACTGATGACACACATGAACCCTGAGCTTTGACATCCCCAGCATTACAGAAGCTATGGTGGCATAGATTAAGTATGCTAATAAATGCCTGTAAACCGAGCACTTAGGAAATAATGCAGGAGGTTATCTTAGGCTACATAGTAAGTTCCAGACCACCCTGGAGTACAGGAATCCCTATCTCAAAAAAAGTAATAAAAGCAATAAAAAGAATGAATGGAAAATGAAAGCTGAGCTCATACTTATCACCTAGCACTAGAGGCTTGCTAGGAGTTTCAGGCCAGCATGGGGGGAATGGTAAGTACTGGGTCAGCCTAAGCTAAAAAGTGAGATTGTATATCAACAAAACAAAATATTTAAAAAGCCTCAATTAATTAATTAATCAATTTCCAAACCTCCGATTATGATGAATGCCCAGGCAATAGCTGTTGATCAGTGTTCTGGTTCTCCTTGCCCCCTGCCCCACTTCCTCTGGAGGTGCCCTAAAGCTCCTCCAGGCGAAGGCACACTTCCAGGCACACCAGAGCCATTTGCAACTGCAAAGTGAACTTTCCAGGTCTAGAAGTGCCCTCACAGAGATTGGTTAGAAAGTAAAATTTACTTAAAGGAACACCACCAACAACAACAACAACAAAAAACCCTCAAGAAGCAATTTTTTGTTTTGAAAATGAAAAGCTGCTGAAGTGTATTGCTGTTCCCAAGAGCAAGCTATTGCTCTGGTCTTCAAGAATACTCAACAAAATGATAAATGATTATACATAAAACCAGCACCAAGATTGCCCTTTAGGTGTGCATGATAATCTCTTTCCCAGAGGAAAAGTTCTGCTGATGGCTTGGTGGGAGGGAGAGGATGCGTAGGTCGGAGGCTTGGAGATCCAGTAGCTGTGGCTTGGAGCTATTCCAGGTCATTTTTCTGCAGTATAGGGTCTGATCATTTCTTGCCATTCCCCAGGAAAGTGGGCAAAGTTATGGACTGACTGTATTTCTAAAAGTCTCGAGTCTTTTTATAGCTCCAGCCAGAGGAGAGCCACTTCCTTTTCTTCTGGCTCTCTTGAGTCAGAGCTGCAAACACCACTTAGGACTGAACTAGGGAATCAAATATTACCATTGCTAATATTTTCAAATGCTTTTTATTGTGCCATACTCTGGTTGAAGCACTTCCACTGCATTAGTTCATTAAATGTTCCGCAACGCGATGGGCTCAGGACCTGCTCTGAACACTCATTTAATGGATGTGGACAAAAGGCCTTGAGAGGTTGAGCAACTTCTGTGGTTTTCATTAGCTGAAAGTGCGGAGCTACAAATGAAAACTCAATTTATTTTGAGTAAAAGTAGGATCATTCTTCCTGCAGAAAGGAAAAAAGAATTTCTAGATTCTGATGATGGCTACCATTTTACAATGTACCATGCTTTTTTTTTGAGATAACTTATTAAAAACAAAATGTCTCATACATATGTCTTGTTCATGTTGTCCTGTCAATTTCTTTCTATTCTAAAAATTGTGTTTAAATTTACACAAATATGCATTTGTGTGAGGGTGTCAGATCTCCTGGAACTGGAGTTACAGACAGTTGTGAGCTGCCATGTGGTTGCTGGGAATTGAACTCAGGACCTCTGGAATAGCAGCCAGTGCTCTCAACCACTGAACTGCCTCTCCAGCCCCCGGCACTAAATTTCTAAAACTAGTTTACAGTAATAAATTATTTTAAGTACAAGAACAGAGAGTATATACACCTTATGGTTATAGAAACACAAAAGTGTTCCTATGGAATAGAAATTTTAAATGAATTTCAATGGAAAAGAAAGAAGGAAGGAAGGAAGGAAGGAAGGAAGGAAGGAAAGAAAGAAAGAAAGAAAGAAAGAAAGAAAGAAAGAAAGAAAGAAAGAAAAAGGAAAGAAAGAAATGCTTTTATTTGAAATGAGCTACTCTTGAAGAATTACTTTACAAGCCCCTGAATTTCAAGTTCTAATAGCTGTCAGACAGCATTGTCATATTGTGGAAGGAAATGCTCTCACTTTCTGCAGATGTGCCTATTTCTGGAAAAAAAAATAGGTAAAGGATAATAGAAAAGTCCTAGGGACTTGGCAAGTACATTCTGTTGGATTTTGTTAACTCCAATGAGTCAGATCTGTTTGAATCCCTATCAGGTCAATAATGAGAGGGAACAAAAAAATGAGAGGGAACCCCCCCCCTACAATATTCCATCTTTTCTATACTTTCACCAAAGCTCCTAAAAATAAAGTCTTTTTCAAAGCATGCCTTTGGTATCCAGTTTACTTGAATCAAGTATTCGAAATGTATTGTTCTGAATATCCTAGTATATAGCCATGCTAGAACTCTCTTGTTTTGAATGATAGCCCAACAAATTAATCATAATGACTTTTGTGTTAGATACCATAAGTCACTGTGGGGATGACATGGATTCTAATACTAAAAATGGCTAAGCTCTTACTATATGCAAGACTCACCATACTAGATGAGGTAAAAAGCCGTAAAGCTTAGTATTTGCCCCCAAGAACCTTGTCATTCAGTAACAACACAGGAAACTTATAAACATTAGATAATATTTAATATATATTAATATCTAGATAATAGATATTAAATAGATGTCTCTCAGGACATCTGTTTCATATCCACAATGTGACATAAGACAATAGTCTCCAATTCTGGGAATGTGACTATTATCAGACTAATATAGACTATAGAAGCTGACAAGGTTCAAAGAAAAAAGGAGAGTTCTTTGGTGGTTAATGTATTCTGCAGCACCGTCCACTTACAGAGCATGTACATAGCACTGTACTGATGAGAATTTCTTGGAAGAACAACATGAAACATTAAAAATGGCACCTTTGAAGGTCATGACCACAAGGAAGGAAATACCTCATGCAATTATCAAGTCTTGGGACCTGCCCAGCCTCTAGTAGTCAGTCCTGGAGGCTGAGTTTTCACAACTGCAAACATACACATATATGTAAACCATCAATCCAAGGATCCTTTTTTCCTGAAGCTGTTTGAAACTCTATAGATAGCCTTCACAGCAAATGAGATAAGGAAAACAGGCATTAGAAACAACTTTTCATTTCAGCAATTCCGATTCCCCTCTCACAACTCTGTTTACAGGGAGAAGTTCATAGGGTCAAGAAATTGAACAGAGGTGTGTAGCAGTGGGGGATGGGAAAGTGGGGGTAGCAACCAGAAAGTCCCAGATGCCAGGAAAGCAAGAGCCTCTGAGGACCGTACGGGGATGACCATAGCTGAAATATCCCACAAAGGGGAGGGAGAACCTGTAGAGACCATATCCAAAGATTAAGCACAGCCCCCAGTTGAGGGACGGGGCCACCCTCCTCCAATATATTAACCTAGAATTGCTCCTGTCTGAAGGAAATACAGGGACAAAGTGTAGAGCAGAGACTGAAGGAAAGGCCATCCAGAGACTGCCCACCTGGGGATCCATCCCACATGCAGACACCAAACTCAGACACTATTGGTGATGTCAACAAGTGCTTGCTGACAGGAGCCTGATACAGTTGTCTCCTGAGAGGCTCTGCCAGATTCTGACCAATACAGGTGGATGCTTGCAGCCAACCATCGGACTGAGCACAAGCACCCCATTGGAGGAGTTAGAGAAAGGACTGAAGGAGCTGAAGGGATTTGCAATCCCATAGGAAGAACAATAATATCAACCAACCAGACCCCCCCAGAGCTCCCAGGGACTAAATCACCAACCAAAGAGTCCACATGGAGGGACCCATGGCTCTAGCCGCATATGTAGCAGAGGATGGCCTTGTTGGGCATCAATGGGAGGAGAGGCCCTTGGTCCTGTGGAGGCTCGATGTTCAGTGTAGAGGAATGCTAGGGCAGTGAGGCAGAAGTGGGTCGGGGGAGCACCCTCATAGAAGTAGGGGATGTGAGGATGGGATAGGGGGGTTGCAGAGAGGAAAACGGGAAAGGGGATAACATTAGAAATGTAAACAAATAAAATAAGCCATAAAAAATAATAAAAAATATTCTTAAAAAAGAGCTTTCTACAGGTCACTGTTGTGATGACTCTAGTGGGGAAGCTGCTCCCCTGCCCTCCCTGCCCTAGAGATTTCGGAAGGGCACATTGTGTTCTAGTTACTATGCTGTGCCTGCTGAGGCTCCAAAGAGGAATGACATTGCATATTTACCCTTGAATGTTTATTTCTTTGTCGGGCAGGAAGGATCGAGAATGGGTCAAGAAAATTTTGTTTTGTTTTGTTTTGTTTCGTTTCGTTTCTAGACCTCTGTTTGAAGAAAGCTTGGTAATAATTGGTTTTGTGTAGACTGTTTTAAGGTAAAATGCCCAGAGGAGGAAGCAAGAACCAAGGCAGACCAGGTAGGTATGAGCTACAGCAACGGGAATCCTGGCCCTGCTGCAATGGGAAACCATGATAGGGAGTCAAGGTTTTCATTCTTCTATAAAGTTTAATCATTTTGATTTAAACAAGCAAGCAAACAAACAAATCTATTTTTCATTCAATAGTGAATGTCATCAGCTAATCTGGAAATCTTTTTTTTTTTTTAATCACTGCACCTGGGCTAACCAAGAACTATCTGTTAGTCACTGTAGAAGTCTTCAGGATGCTATCAGCAGCAGTATCCTATATTTCTGCATCACACTGACTACTTGACTTCCTGGGCCTTACTTTCCCCCAGAGAAAAATGTGGGGCTAGGTGGACTTTCTCAAACTATGATAAGGAGTCTAATGTTATAAGACATGGGTGAGTGGGTAAAAATGACTGGGTTTTAAAGTACAAAAGAGACTCCCGAGACACTAGCTTCAGTTGCTTCATCTAAGCAGCTCATTTGCCATCGGAATAACAGCACTGATGGTATCAAAACAAGACTCCAATTTTGCCTTTCCAAGATTTTGTCAGGTGAAGTAAAGCATTTCGATGGTATAGATAAACTTCATTTGAAATGCACCCAGTTCTACATCTTATAAAGGCTGTGTTAATGGGTTTGGGGCAAATAATAAAACTATATTCATGAGCATCTGATTTGGCAATTATTTAGAATCATATTAGGCCCTGTCTGACGCATGGGGCATAATTGGCCTTTCTCAGTACTGCAGATTAGCACCTTTGTTCTCTCTATTCAAACCGAGAGAACGGTATTTGATTCTATTCTCATAAATAGAGAGATTGGTATTGTCTCCACATCCGTTCACGGAAATGTTTTAAATTGTCAAGTTTGGAACACCTCTTTAATTTAATTCCGGTCATCCCTCATCCTAATCACATCACTAAGCAACACTGACGAACAAGACTGCGATTTCTAATCAACAACTGCACGAAAGCCAGTTAAGCTGCAAAGTCCATTGTGAATTTAGATTCTTGCGAAATGACAAGTCAAACAAGCCTTCAAGGTTCATATAAACTATTTTGCTGCCTGTGTTAGTGGGGGTCGGTGACAAAGCATGTAGTTCTATATGGTTTTCCTAGAATTCTACTCTGTACTGGTTTTGATTTAATTGACCCCCCCAATCAAAAATCAAGTTTTAAGAAGTTATGCATATTTTCATCATCAATATTTATTTTTCAGTCCCTGAAACTCCATCTCCCCCTCCATATGAAAAGAGATCATTCGCTTTGTGTGTGTGTGTGTGTATGTAGAATTTTTTTGAAAAGAAAGTTTTGCTTAATTCCATCGGGTTTTCTGTACTTCTTGCCTGTTTTTATAATGAGAGGGCAGAATGTCCCTTTGATTCTTCAGGCAGAGTTCAAGCAAAATTGTGGAGGAAAAAAAATTGTGATGGGAAACTCCCACAAACTGTGCCTGCAGGCAAACTGGTCTGTAAAAATTAAATGCCATATCAGATGCAAAACCCCTCTGCAGAGTTTTCAAAGGACACATCGTTTCAGGAAACAGATGTAGGGTCCTTTGCAGCTGGGATTTCCGTGACCCCTTTCAGAATAACCCCTTAGGAGACCTTTCCTGCTTCAGGTCATTTCATAAGCTCTCTGTAGCTAAGGATTTGCTTCGAAGGAAAGGTGACTTGCAAATTCCACAAAAATACTCGGTGAGACATAAGGATGGGCTAAGTTTTTAAGCATTAGTAAATTGACTTTGGGAGGAAAAGTTAAAAGCAGAAATGGTCTTTGTGGCCTACTGATACACAATCTTGTCATAAGAAAGGCCAGGCAAAGGAGCTAAAAATCACATATCAGAAGCTGACCCAGTTCTTACTTTGTTGCTTGTTCTGAACTCATGAAAATACCAGCATGTGAAAGCAGACTAATATTTTAAAGCCAAAGCAAAGTTTCAAAAAACATAGCCTGAGATCACAACAAAACCTTCATCATCAATGTGATTAATTACATTTTCAGATCATAGACATTCGGGCTTACTATTATTCTAAAAGTGTACAACATCTGGTCACATCAACGACATTTTTGTCAAAATGGCAGGATTTGAATTTCCACTTGAATATCTATGTATCTGTGGAATATTTTCCATACATATAATTTAAAAAGCACTACTCTGAAAAAGTATGTTGTTCTTATTCAAGGATACTAAAGAACAGTAACACTTCAAAAAAAGAAGCAATGTAATAAAATTATTAAAAAATAAACCCTATTTTCATTCAAAAAATGAAAATTCAGGCTTGAAAGTCTGGCTAGCTGGAACAATGCTTCTTAGTCATATTTAAAATATTCCACATCAAGGCAAACATGCTAGCATCCTTTATGAGGCATGTGAGGAGAGAATCCCAGCAAACACAAAGCAACCATAGCTTGCATTCTCTGCCTTTATGTGGGCATTTCGGCGCATGCTCATTACTACAGCAGTGATAATAATAAGGAAGATATGAAAGTCAGTAATTGTATTCTATTTTTATTTCAAATTAACAACAAAGCCATAAAAACTTCTAGATACTGCCATATTTTGAAATAAAATTGCATCTCTCTTCCAGTACTATGCAGAACAATTTATTGTACTTGAATAATTACTCTAGCTGAGTAAAGTCCATATGTTCAAATAAACCTGAGAGATGCTTGTTTTTCTCATCTATTCTCCCAGTTAAACAAAATACTAATTAGTCACATATTTCATAAAAGTTACAGGGATGTACTAGCAGCTTGTAAATTGCCTCACATTACATAATATATGATTTCATCAATCATCACAAAGCACAAAACAATGGGTAAAAATTAAACTATAAAGCACACCATGAACTAAATGTATCATTTTGTCTTTCTAAAAGAAGCAGTGACAGCCAGACATATAAAAATAAAAAAGAGAAAATACGTTCCATGAGGAGACAGGCCATTTTGTTTAGACTGCAGCCATCTTTGGAAAGTCTTTATATACAGGGAGAACAGCATCACGTAGCCACTGATTTCCATTTTTAAGATGAATTATTAGCTAACCAATCAGTTGAGATTTGATTACATATCAAAGGTCCCTATTTCATGTGGAGGAGGGAAAGAGGCGCAGGATCAGGGTGAGGAGGAAGACCACATAAACTGCACTATTCAACCACTAACAAAATTAGACATTGAACTGGTTTTTACTCCCCTTAGGTGACATTAAAGTAAGAGGTATCCACTTGCATTGCACACATTTCCAAGTCCATTACAGACAACATTGCCTCTATTTTCTTTCAACAAATTCCCTTTACCAAAGTCACAGAGACGAGACAGCATTAATCCGACATGTGCAATTTGAAACTCTTTCCCAGAAAATGCCTTCTCTCCATAAAGTGTAAGTTCTGGAAACTATGGTACACAACTTCTAAATTAGCTACTATTTGCCATAACTGATAGATTTCCACATTCAGCATTTTCTCTCACAATATCTAAAGACTAATTTTTTTCCATCTAGACACAGACACACACGTGCAAATATCCTCACAAAAAAGAAAACTTTTCTATTTTAAGACAGAAAAGTAAAAACATCAATTATAAAATATCATAAATGTTAATACCAGTTAGAAGAAGGTAGTTTTCCTTATATCATTTATTTAATATAAAATATAGAGTTTCCCTGGGACTTATTTCATCAGACTCCAAAGATATGACCCCACATCAACCAGAAATTCCACTCAGTTATAAAAATTTGGTCTTACTGAAATACTTGGAATCACTCAAACAGCTTTTCAAATAGCAACTCTAAAAAAATCATGTACATAACAATTATCCTCAAAAACCTCTTCAAACTTCACTCCATTTCACTTATAGACTCCGAAAATATCACAGCTTCTTTAATACCCTGGTGCCCCCTTTTGGTGTAGCTAGATCAAGACTTTCTTTCAGCTTAAAAAAAATCATATACACTGTATGTATTCACTCGCAACACACAGTGTTTAACTTGGGAAATGTCGATTCACACTGCAGATGGCTCATGGTTATTAGAGCTTTTGTTCTGCCTTTACTATTACCAGTTATTGATCTAAAACCAGTGCAAACAAACAAAGCTAACTCTTTTGAGTGGGAAAGGAAAAAGCGTCCTTTCCCTTAGACAATTGGCATAGCACCGCTTAGATTCCTTGAGTTCTTGTCCCAGTCTTCATGGTAAATAAATGACCCTTTACCTTTGCTACAGGACATTCAATGGCTGCTGCCGGCTGCATTCACAAGATATTTTGGGTTTTGTCCTCGATACATTTATGCTGCATGTCTGTCTATCATCCTGAGGAAAGAACGGCTAGTGAACATGTATAGATCCCAACATCTCTTGACAAACAGCAAAATCAAGCATGGAGAGACAGCCTAGTAAACAAGCTTTGTCAAAGAGGAAAAGGAAAGTTAGCAGTTTAAAGAGTTGACCAACATTTAAGAAAAGAAAAAGAAATTGAAATATCCTTACGACTTCTCATATGTTAGAGCCGGTAATTATGCTTCAGAAATAAGTTCTTTCCACGTTCAACGGCACTGTATGAAGAAGACGAGCTGATTTCCAGCAGGGATATTGAATCCTTCCATCTGAAGGACCAATCAAGTGTGAAGTACAGTATAGTTTTAGATTCAATTGAAAGGGAAAAGCTTGACTACTAGTTCATAGCATGACAACTTTCATGGATTAGTTCAGACCCTATTCTCCTCCCTGAAAGGGTATCACAGCAGGAAGACAGTTTTCAATGCACTAAACTTTAATAGCTGAGTGGGGGAGCCAAAGCTTGCCTTTGGTCTCTATAGAAACAGTATAGCCAAAATTTGAGGCAAAATTAAGGTCTTTGGTCTTAGGTGCTGTATCCCCCCTAGGAGAAATCTGCCCTAAACTAAAGAGAGAGAGATGCCCATGAATATAAAAGAATCTGATGGAACTCCAAACAAACTGGATCAGGACAGAAACGCCTCTCAGCACATAATAATCAAAACACCAAATGCACTAAACTGAGAAAGAATATTAAAGCAGTAAGGGAAAATTATCAAGGAACACAAAGGCAGACTTAAAAGAATTACACCAGAAACTATGAAAGCTAGAAGATCCTGGGCAGATTTCATACAGACCCAAAGAGAACACAAGTGCTGGGCCACACTACAATACCCAGCATAAGCTTCAATTAGTGTAGATGGAGAAACCAAGATATTCCATGATAAAAACCAAATTTACATAAGATCTTTCCATATATCAATCCCTACAAAAGATAACAGGTGGAAAACTCCAACACAATGAAGTAAACAATAGCTATGAAAAAGCAAGAAAGAAATCTTCGAACAAAACCAAAAGAAGGTAACCACACAAACACAAAAATTACATAAAAAATAACAGTAGGCAACAATCACTATTCCATAATATCTCTTAACATGGATGATCTCAATTCCCCAATTAAAAAGGCAAAATCTAAAAAATATTATACTTGTATATCTTCAGGTTTATCAGAAAAAATATTTGTAATTGATTTTTCAAGTAAAGTAGCAATGTTTTTTATGTCAAATATTTTTTTACTTTTTTGTTTATTATGAATATTCATTCATATTTCAAATGTTGTCCTGTCTCCTGGTTCTCCATCTCCCCAAAATTCCATAACCCATCTCGCGTCCAGGTAGAACAATTTATCTGTATATTTTTCCATGATAATCTTCATATATAACATGATTTTCTATGTTTCTTCATTTTATCAGAATATTTTTTTCATGAAAATCTTTAACTTTATCAGAAAATGTTTGTAATCCCATGTACAAGTAACAGAAATATTTTTATGCCTACATTATATCTGTATAATTTTACATACATCATTCAATTTTATCATGTTATTCAGTAGTCTTCTACAATTTTATAAGAAATAATTTACATGCAAATCTTCAATTTTCTCATAACAAGTTTCTACTTACTTTAGAATTAATTTCGCAATGATTTTTATGTCTAAAAGTTCACTCTGATTTTTGATGAATATTATCAATTTTGATGTGTTTTTCTATATAGTTCTTCAATTTTGTTTGAAATATTTTACATGTAAATCTTTAATTTTATCATTAAATATTTTTACTTCCTTTTTCAAGAAAATAAAGAATAGAAAAAAAAACAAATGTTAAATATCTGTTCGAAATTATCAAGCGGGTATCAGTAATTGTACTCCCCAGAACCATGGGCTATTAATTAAAATTGCAATGCTAAGAATAAAATACCATAATTGAAGTTCCAAGGAGTTTCCCAAATCAGACAAGTTTGTCATTGTCCTTGGTTTCCTAAATGAACCTCATCACAAACCCTAATGATAAAGGCACCATACCCTTTAACTAATGACACAGAAAAGTACATCTCAAAGTTCCTAGAAAACTATGTTTCATCTGGCTAACTTTTACACTGTTAGAACATTGTACATTTGTGTTTTATAAGAAATAACCTTACACATACATTCTTACTCACTTAAAGAACCCTCATGCTATGACACTGCCTTTACAGTCAAGAAGTACTCAATGTTGCTATGGTTATACAACTATTATGATGTAAGCACCCACTTTCTTAGTTGGTTGGAAACCTGATTATCATGAGGGATTTTCATGCTTGGTACTCAAATTGTAGTTAAAGTCTCAAGGATTTGGGTTTCATAGGCCATAGAATAGAACCTATTATAATTTTGCTCATGGTGATGGTGTAGCATTTCCTTTTATGTCTATGTTTACACACATAGATTGCTAGCATACTTAGTCCAAAAAGATTTATTTGAAGTGTACAACCCTCATTAGAAATGTCAATAACTTACCAGTATTTAGAGATTAATCAACAGAGAAAATGAAATCCTAAATGAGACCACAATGCCATTTTTCACACCATCCAAATCTCAGGGAGCAGCACCAAAGAGGGCAAGTGTTAGAACAATATAAGGGACAGAAAATGAGCAATACCGTGAAATCCTGATTTCTGGACGGGAATATGTGCTCTGAGTTTATGAACACTCAGAAATGTGATTATCTAGATATGCATGTAAGAATAGCCAGCCAGAATTATGCAAATAATTAAGGGGATATGTTCTCCACGCTCCACCTCTTAGGAGGATAAAGTGGCAGTTGGAAACTGTTTGAGGGCTGATTAAATAATGAGCAGTTTTTGTGTGTTCTAGTGGATAGATTAAGATACACGTTCACATGGGCAGCTTTAATTGAACTTAATGAATTACCACATAGGAAAGATCACATGAAATTCGGAGTTGGGGTCCCATAAGAGGGAAAATGAATGTTGTTTATCAAAGTAAATAGCAGAAAGTTAATATTGTATTTAAGAGTGTATGTAGGCATGTCAATTTATTTGGGGTCTCACAATTGCCAACTGTTAAGGCCCAGAACCATTACTTCTTGTTTCTGTCTCTGGAATGCAGCAATCCTCTGCCATAGTCGGACATGTTCAAGTGGTGCACAGAAGAAGCTTCCCACTCAGGTGTACAGAGAGGATAGATTGAACAGTTAGGACCCCCCTGCTGCTCATAGAATAGAGATGGAAGCAATGATGACACAAGAGCCTAGAACAGCCTCAGACAGGAGACTCCCTGTTTCCTTCTGCACCCAGACAGGATAGGGCCACAGAATTACATAGCCAAATAGAACCAAAAGAGAGGTGGTCTCACAGGGGTCAGTACATACCTGTCTTCACCGAGAAAACAAGATTCTCAGGAAGACAGATAAAGAGGCTACATGACAGATAAGCCCCAGTCAGAGACAGCAACACCACCTAAGACCAGAGTATCCAGATAGCAATGGCAAATAAAGGAACACGGCCAACAGAACCAAGTACTCCAACAATGAGCAAGTCCTGGATGCCCAACACCCCAGAAAACCAAGATCTAAATATAAAATCACATCTCAAGATCTGATAGAATATGTCAAGGACATAAATAACTCCCTTACGATAGTACAGGAAAATATGTGTCAATACTTAAAATCCATTAGAAAGGAAACAAAATTTCCCTTAAAGACATACAGAATAGCATGTGTTAACAGGTAGAAACCCATAAAAAGGACACACAATAATACTTAAAGAAATACAGTAGAACATGGGACAACGGGCCAGAGACCTTAAAAAGGAAACATATATCATGTAAAGAAATACAGGAGAACATGGGTCAACATGCAGGAGCCTTTAAAGAGGAAACGGATACAAACCAGCCAAGGAATTGTACAAAACCATCCAGGATCTAAAAACAGAAGTAGACATAAAAGAAAAATAACAAAGTTAGACAACACTGGAGATTGAAAATCTTAGAAAGAAATCAGGAGCCATATATGCTAACATCAACCATAGAATACAGGATATAGAAGAAAGATTCTTGGGTGCTAAAGACACCGTAAAAGGCATTGTCTCACCAGGCAAAGAGAATGCAATATGAAAATATTTGTAACCCAAAACATGCCTGAAAATACAGGAAAAAATGAGAAGTGCAAACCTAAATATTATAGGTACAGAATAGAGTGAAAATTTACAACATAAAGGGCCAGTAAATATCTTCAACAAAAGTATAGAAGTAATCTGCCCTAACCTAAAGAGATAGAGAGTTGGCCATGAACATACAAGAAGCAGACAGAACTCAAGCAGGCAGCAACAGGAAAGAAAGTCCTCCCAGCACATAATAATCAAAACATCCAAAGCACTAGACAAAGAAAGAATGTTGAAAGCAGTAAGGGAAAAAGATAAAGTAACATAAAGTCAGACTTATGAGAATTACTTCAGACTTCTCACTAGAAACTATGAAACCTAGAAGACACTTGGTAGATCTCATACAGACTCAAAGAGAACACAAATGCCAGCCCACTCCACTATTCCCAGCAAAAGCCTGAATCACAATAAAAGAGAAACAAAGATAATCCATGATAAAACAAAATTTACTCAAGATCTTTCCATATATCCAGTCCTACAAATGAAAATAGGTAGAAAACTCCAACAAAATAAAGGAAATTATACACAAGAAAATGCAAAAAAAAATAATGTTCCAGCAAAATCCAAAGAATGTAACCACACAAACATAAAAATAACATCAAAAATAACTATAGGCAACAATCACTATTCTGTAATATCTCTTGACATGAATGAACTCAAATCACAAATAAAAAGGCATAGAGTATCAAATATTTGTTTCTTTTAAATCTTCAATTTTATCAGAAAAACTTTTATGATTCACTTTCTAGTAAAGTAGTAATGTTTTCTATGTCAAAGATTTTTTTTGCTTCTTTTTTATTAGATATATTCATTCACATTTCATGTGTTGTCCTCTTTCCTGGTTCTCCAGAATCCCCAAAAGCACCTACGCCATGTAGCCTCTATATAGAACAATTTATCTGTATGATTTTCCATGATAATTTATTATAACATGATTTTCTCTATTTCTTCATTTTTTTTAAAAAAAATTTTCCATGAAAATCTTCAACATTATCAGTAAATGTTTAAAATTTTACTTTTAATCAACTTAGTAATATTTTTATGCCTCCCATGTTATCTGTATAATTTTACATGATAATCTTCAATTTTAACTTGTTATTCTATATTTTTCTGCAATTTTATTAGAAATATTTTTCAACGTTTTTCGGCCTTTGGCTAAGATCAAGTGCAGAATTATTTTAGATGTAAATCTTCAATTCTTTTATAACATATTTCTACTTCCCAATTTAATTAATTTAGCTATGGTTTTGATGTATAAAATATTTCCTTTAATTTGTGATGAATATTATCAATTTTGATGTGCTTTTCCATATATTTCTTCAATTTTATCTGAAATATTTTCCGTGTAAATCCTCAATTTGATAATAAGATATTTTTACATCGTTTTTCAAATAAGAAAGAAAGAGATAAGAAAAACCCCAAAGTTTAAACTGCATACTGAATTAGCAAGCACCCATCAATAATTGCACTCCCTTGAACCATAGGCCATTAAATAAAAACCACAATGCAAGGAATAAGATACCACATCTTCACGTTCCAAGGAGTTTCCAAAATAACACAACATTGTCATTGTCATTGGTTAACTAACTGAACCTCATGGAAAACCCTAATGATAAAGGCACTAAAGACACAGAAAACTCCATCTCAAATTTCCATTTGGCTAGCTTTTACACTGTTAGACCAGTCTACCTGTGTGCTTAAAAGAAAAAAAAAACCTTACCCATGTTCTTACACAGTGATGGAAAGAACATGCTGTGACACTGCCTTTACAATCAAGAGATTCTCACTGTTGCTATGGTTAACAACTATTATGATGTAAAATCCACTTTCTTAGTGGGTTGTAAACCTGACTAACATGAAGGATTTTAATGTTTGTTACTGAAATTATTCCCAAAAGCTCATGGATAGGGAGTACATAGGTCATAGGATAGAACATATTGTAAATTTGCTCATGGTGATGGTGTAGAATTTCCTTTTATGTTTATAGTTACATGCATAGACTGCTAGCAACCTCAGTCCAAAAGGTTCTTTTGAGGTATACAACAATCATTGGGAACTCCAAAAATTTTCCAGTGTTTAGTGATTAAGTGACAGTGAAAATGAAACCCTGAATGAGAACACATTGTCACCGTTCACACCATCCAAAGTTCAGGGAGAAACACCAAAGCGGACAGGGAAGCACAATATAAGGGAGAGAAATTGAGCAATATTGTGAAATGCTGACTTCTGGAAATGAATATGGCCATTTATTTCATGGAATAACCACAACTCTGATCATCTAGACAACCGTATAAGAATATCTGGCTAGAATTATGCATATTATTAAGGGGATGTGTTCTACATGTCCCACTTCTTAGGAGGATAAAGTGGCAGGTGGAAGCTGTTTGGAGGGATTTTCTGAATAATTAGCAGATTTTCTGTGTTTTAATGGATTACCTCATATACAGGTTTACATGGAAAGCTTTAATTGAAATTAGAGAATTACCACAAAGTAAAGATGACATTAAATTCAGTGTGGGGTGCATATAAGAGGGAAATAAATGGTGTTTAACAACATAAGTAACAGAATGATAAGATTGTCTTTAAGAGTACATGTAGGCCTGTGATTTTATTTGGGGCCTAAAAAATTGCTTAGTCTTAAGACCCAGATCTATGGCTTCTTGTTTCTGTCTCTGGCATGGAATCATCCTCTGATAAAGTTGCCATATCTAAGTGGTGCACAGATATACCCATCCACTCAGGTGGGCAGAGAGATGAGATATCACAGGTATGACCATATCTCCTGCTCAGAGAAAACCGCCAGAAACCCTGAGGACACAAGACCTTATTAGCAGCCAGAGACAGAAGACTTCCCATTTCCTTCTGCACCCAGACCTGATAGGGACCTGAACTACATAGCCACATAGGACCACAAGTGAGGTGATCTCTCAGGAGTATACACATACCTGTCTTCACAGGGAAAAAAGGATTCTTTGGAGCATGGATAAATAAGCTACATGATAGGGAAGCCACGTTCAGAGACAGCAACAACACCTAACACCAGAGATAACAGATACCAATGGCAAATGCAAGAAAACTGCCAATAGAAACCAAGGCAAAAAGGGACCATCTGAGTCAAGTACTCCAACAACGAGCAGGACCTGGATTCCCCAACACCCCAGAAAAACAAAATTTGAATATAAAATCACATCTCAAAATTCTGATAGTTGTCAAGAAGGACAAAAATTCGCCTTAAGGAAGTGCAGAACAACCGGAGTCAAAAGTTACAAGCCCTTAATGAGGAAACACAAATTTATCTTAAAGAAATCCAGGAGAACATGGGTTAACATGTAGTAACTTCTTTAAGGGAAACAAAATAGTCCCTTAAGGAAATACAGGAGAACATGTGTTAACAGGTAGAAACCCCTAAAATGAAACACAAAATTCAGTTAAAGAAATAGAGGAGTACATAGGACATCAGGCAGGAGCCCTTATAGAGGAAACATTAAAAAGTCTCTTAAGTTATTACAGGAAAACAGAAACAAACAAGCAAAGGAAATGCACAAAACCATTCAGGATCTAATAAAAGAAGTAGACACAACTAAGTAATAACAAAGGGTGACAAATACAGAGAGAGAAAACCTTGGAAAGGAATCAGGAGTCATAGATGAAAACATCAGCAATAGAATAGAGGAGATGGAAGAAAGAATCTCAGGTGCTTACTATACCATAAAAGGCACTGAACCTGAACAGTCAATGAAAATGCAATATGAAAAAAAAATTGTAACCAAAAACATGCTGGAAATTTCAAGAAAATTTAGAAGACTAAGCCTAAAGATTTTAGTATGAAAAAGAGTGAAAATTTTACACTTAAAGGGCTAGTAAATATTTGCAACAAAATATAGAAGAATTCTGCACTAACCTCAAGAGAGAGATGACCATGAACATAAAAGAAACTGACAGAACTCCAAACAGACTGGAGCAAGATAGAAAGTCCTCCTGGCACATAATAATCAAAACAACAAGTGCACTAAACAAAGAAAGAATATTAAAAGCAGTAAGGGAAAAAGATCATGTAATATAAAGGCAGACATATCAGAATTACACCAGATTTCTGACCAGAAACTATGAACGCTAGAAGATCCTGGGAAGATCTTATACAGACCGAAAGAGAACACAAATGGCAGCACAGACTATTGTACCCTCAAAAGCTTCAATCACCATATATGGAGAAACCAAGATATTCCATGATAAAACCAAATTTACACAAGACCTTTCCATATATCCAGCCCTATAAAAGATTATAGGTGGAAAGTGGCCAACACAACAAATGAAACTATACCCAAGAAATGCAAGAAAGTAATATTCCTACAAAACCAAAAGAAGGGAAACAATGCAAACATAAAAATAATGTCAAAATAACAAGAGGCAGCAATCACTATTCCTTAATATCTCTTGACATGAATAGACTCAATTCCTCAATAAAAAGGCATAGACTAACAAATATTTTGTACAGCTTAAATTTTATTAGAAAAATGCTTATAATTCATTTTTCAATGAATAGTATATTTTATGTCAAAGATTTTTTTATTCATTTTTATTAGATATATTCATTCACATTTTAAGTGTTGTCCCCTTTGCTTGTTTTCCAGCCACCCTCCCAAAATCCCATGTTATCTCGCCACTATGTCAAACACTTTATCTGTATTATTTTCCATGATAATCTTCATTTTAACATGATTTTCTATATTTCTTCATTTTATCAAAAAATTGTCCATGAAAATCTTCAATTAATCCGATAATATTTGCAATTCTATTTTCAATCAACATAGAAATATTTATAACCTCCAATATTAATTGATAGAAGATGTCAAGAAGCACATAAAAGCTCCCTTAAGGAAGTACAGGAAAAAATGAGTCAACAATTAGAAGCCCTAAAATCAGAATCACAAAATTCTTTTAAAGAAATACAGGAGAACATGGGTTAAAGGTAGAGACCCCTAAAAAGAAAACACAAATATCACTTAAAGAAATACAGGAGATCATTGGTCATCAGGCAGGAGCTCCTAAGAGAAAACAGGAAAAAGGCCCTTAAGTTATTACAGAAAAAACAGAAACAAAATCGAGGACAATTTGAGACGATCAATCCTAAAGATTATAGGTACAGAATATAGTGAAAATGTTACACTTAAAGGCTAGAATATATCTTGAAAAATTATATAAGAAATCTGCCCTAACATAAAGACCAAACATGATTGAGTCACAGAACTACATAGTCAAATACAACCACAAGGTAACTGGTCTTGAAGGAGTACATACATACCTGCCTTCAGAGAGAAAACAGGACTCCCAGGAATATAGATACAGAGGCTACATGATAGATATGCAACGGTCAGAGAATTAAAAAATTCCTAACACAGGAGATAACCAGATATGAAAAGGCAAATGCATGAATATTGCCAACAGAAAGCAAGGCAACACTGGATCATATGAACCAAGTACTCCAAAAATGAACAAGTCCTGGATTGTCCTACAACCCAGAAATGAAAGATCTGAATATAAAATCACACTTCAAGATTCTTTTAAATGATGTCAAGAGGAACATAGATAACTCCCTTAAGGAAGTACCTGAGAACTAGAATCAACACTTACAAGCCCTTAAAATGGAAACACAAAATTTCCTTACAGTAATACAGGAGAACATGTGTAAACAGGTAGATAGCTATTCAAAGAAAATCGAAAAATTAATTAAAGAAATACAGGATAACTGGGACAACAGGCCAGAGCCCTTAAAAAGGAAACACAAAAATTACTTAAGGAAATACAGGGGAACATGTGTCAACAGGCACTCCAACACAACAAAGGAAACCATACCAGAGAAAAACCAAGAAAGTAATATTCCATCAAACTCAAAAGTAGGTAACCACACAAACATAAAAATAACATCAAGAGTAACAGGAGGCAACAATCACTATTCCTTATTATGTCTTAACAGGAATGGAAAAATTCCTGAATAAAATGACATAGACTAACATGTATTTTTCATGGAATTTTTCAGTTTTATCAGAAAAAAATGTGTATAATTTGTTACTACAGTAAAGTACTAATATATTTTATGTCAATGATTTTTTGGCTTCTTTTTGTATTTAGATATATTCTTCATTCTCATTACAAATGTTCTCCTCCCCTTTCCTGGTTCTCCAGTCCACCAATTCCCATCAGCCATCTTGCATCTATGTCAAACAATGTATCTGTATTATTTTCCATGATAGTTTTCATTTTTAACATGATTTTCTATATTTCTTCATTAGATCAAAAAAATTTCCATGAAAATCTACTCTATGAGAAATGTTTGTAATTCTACCTTCCATAAACTTAGAAATATTATTTTGCCTACCATTTTATCTGTATAATTTTACATGATAATCTTCAATTTTATCATGTTATTCTATATTTTTCTACAATTTTATCAGAAATATTTTTCATCCATTTTCAGCATTTTGGCTAAGATCAAGTGTAGAAATATACTTCATGCAAAATTTAAATTCTATCATAACATGTTTTAACTTTATTTTTTAATTGATTTAGCAATGATTTTCATGTGTAAAAATTTCTCTCTAATAGTTCATGAATATTGTCAATTTTGGTATGTTTTCCTATATATTCCTTCAGTTTTATCTGAAATATTTTCCATTTAATTCTTCAATATTATCATACAATAATTTCCGTCAATTTGCAAGGAAAGAAAGAAAAAGAGAAGGAAAAATGCAAAGTTAAAATTCTGTTCTGAATTATCAAGCAGGCATTAATAATTGCACTGTCCAAAACCATGAGCTTCTAAATGAAAATCGCAATGCTAAGAAAATGATACCACACCTTGAAGTTCCAAGGAGATTTATAAATGACAATAAGTTGTTATTGACCTTTGTTAATTAACAGAACCTCTTGGAAAACCCTAATGATAAAGGCACCACAACCTTTAACTAAAGACACAGAAAACTCCATCTAAAAGATCCAAGAAAATTGTATTGTTTCAAGATAGCTTTTATGCTAAATGCATGCTTGAGAAGAAAAATCCTTAAGCATGTTCTTAAGCAGTGATGGAAACTACATGCTATGGCAGTGCCTTTACAGTCAAGAGCTTCTCACTGTTGCTATGGTTATACAACTATTATGAGGTAAATATTCACTTTCTTAGTGGATTTGAGACCTGAGAAATATAAGGGATTTTAATGTTTGGTACAGAAACTGCAGTTAAAGTGTCATGGATAGGGAGTTCATAGGTCATAGGATAGAACCTATTATAATTTTGCTCATGTTAATAGTGTAGCATTTCATTCTATGTTTATGTATACAGACATAGATTGCTATCAACCTTTGTTCAAAAAGCTTATTTTAAAGTGTACAGTAGTCATTGGAAAGACCAAAACTTTTCCGTATTAAGAGGATAATGACAGTGAAAGTGAAATCTGAAATGAGACCAGAATGCCACCTATCACACCAATAAAATAAGAACCATATATGTGGGGGGGGAATGAGTAATAGTGTGAAAACCTGAATTCTGGACAGGAAAATGGGCACTTAGTTCATGAAATCACAGTAACTGTGATCATCTAGATATCTATATAAGATAAGCCAGAGAGAATTATGCAAATAACTAAGGGGATGTGTTCTCAATGCTCCACATATTAGGGGGATAAAGTGGCAGTTGGAAGCTCTTCGGAGGAGTGTTCAAACTCATGAACAGATATTCTGTGTTCTAGTGGATAGACTCATATCCAGGTTCACATAACCTGCTTTAATTGAACTTAGTGAATTACAACAAAGGAAATATGACAGGAAATTCAGAGGAATGGAACATAACAGGGAAAATAAATGGTGTTTAACAAAGTATGTAAGAGAAACTTTAAGATTGAATTTAAAATTTATATGTGCAAGTGAATTAATTTGGGGATTAACAACTGTTAAGACACAGAACCATGGCATCTTCTTTCTGTCTCTGGTGTGGAACCATCCTTTGCATCAGTGAGGCATATCCAAGTGGTTCACAGAGGTAGCTAACCACTCAGGTGTGTAGAGAGGTCAGATAGCACAGGCAGGACCACCCCTACTGCTCAGAGCAAACAGTTAGAAGCCCTGAGTACACAGGAGCCTGGGAAAAGCTTGGGACAGGAGACTTCCCATTTTCTTCTTCACCCAGACCTGATTGTGTCACAGAACTTCATATTCAAATACAACCATAAGTGAGGTATTCTTGCAGGAGTATGTGTACACCTGTCTTCACAGAAAAACAGGACTCTCAGGATCACAGATGCAGAAGCTACATGATAGTTAAGCCACAGTCAGAGACAGCAACAACACTAAACACCAGAGATAACCAGATATAAATTGCAAATGCAAGAAAATTTCAAACAGAAACCAAAGGAACAAGGGACCATCTGAAC
The DNA here is from genome assembly GCA_964023405.1 of Apodemus agrarius. Taxonomy (NCBI): domain Eukaryota; kingdom Metazoa; phylum Chordata; class Mammalia; order Rodentia; family Muridae; genus Apodemus; species Apodemus agrarius. Next base: position 108,108,321 of record OZ030010.1, read on the forward strand.
CAAGTACTCAAACAACTAGCAAGTCTTGGATTCCCTAACAACCCAGAAAAGCAAGATCTGAATGAAAAATCACAGCCCAAGATGCTGATAGAAGATGCCAAGAAGGACATAAAAACGCTCTTAAGGAAATACAGGAGAACATGAGTCAACAGTTACAAGCCCGTAAAAAGGAAACACAAAATTCACTTAAAGAAATACAAGAGAACAATGGTTAATAGGTAGAAACCCCTAAAAAGGAAAGGAAATGCAAAAATCACTTAGTGAAATACAGGAGAACATGGTTCATTAGGCAAGATTCCTTAAAGAGGAAACAACAAAAAGTCCCTTAAGTTATTACAGGAAAGCAGATACAAAGAAGCAAAGGAAATGCAAAAACTTTTCCAGGATATAATAAAAAAGTAGACACCACTAAGAAATAACAAAGGTAGACAACCCTGGGTATAGTAAACCTTGGATAGAAATCAGGAGTCATTGATGCAAACATCAACAATAGAATACAAGAGTTAGAAGAAAGAATCTCAGGTGCTAAAGATACCATAAAAGGCACTGAATCAACAGTCAAAGGAAATGCAATATGAAAAAAAAATGTAACCAAAATATGCAAGGAATTCCAGGACAAATTGAGAAGACCAATCTTAAAGTTTATAGGTACAGAATAGAGTGAAAATTTACAACTTAAAGGGCAAGTAAATATCTTCAACAAAATATAGAAGAAATCTGGCCTAAACTAAAGAGAGAGAGAGGTGCTCATGAATATAAAAGAATCTGATGGAACTCCAAACAAGCTGGATCAGGACAGAAATGCCTCTTAGCACATAATTAACAAAACACCAAATGCACTAAAAAAGAAAGAATATTAAAGCAGTAAGGGAAAAAGATCGAGGAACATGAAGGCAGACTTAACAGAATTACACCAGAAACTATGAAAGTTAGAAGATACTGGCCAGATTTCATGCAGACAAAAGAAAACACAAATGCCAGACCACACTACAATACCCAGCATAAGCTTCAATCAATGTAGATGGAGAAATCAAGATATTCCATGATAAAACCAAATTTACACAAGATCTTTCCATATATCCAGCCCGACAAAAGATAACAGGTGGACAACTCCAACACAATGAAGTAAACAGTATCTATGAAAAAGGAAGGAAGTAATCTTCCAACAAAACCAAAAGAAGGTAAACACACAAACACAAAAATAACAACAAAAAAATAACAGGAGGCAACAATCATTATTCCATAATATCTCTTAACATGAATGATCTCAATTCCCCAATAAAAAGGCAAAAACTAACAAATATTATTCTTGTATATCTTCAGTTTTATCAGAAAAAAATATGTATAATTGATTTTTCAAGTAAAATAGCATTGTTTTTTATGTCAAAGGCTTTTTGGCTCCTTTTGTTTATTATGTACATCCATTCATATTTCAAATGTTGTTCTGTTTCCTGGTTCTCCATCTCACCAAAATTCCATAAGCCATCTCGTGTCCAGGTAGAACCATTTATATGTATAATTTTCCATGATAATCTTCATATATAACTTGATTTTATATGTTTTTTCATTTTATCAGAATATTTTTTAAGGAAATCTTTAACTTTATCAGAAAATGCTTGTAATGCTATGTTCAAATAACAGAAATATTTTTATGCCTATGATATTATCTGTATAATTTTACATACATTATTCAATTTTATCATGTTATTCTTTAGTCTTCTACAATTTTATAAGAAATAATTTACATACAAATCTTCAATTTTCTCATAACATGTTTCTACTTACTTTTGAAATAATTTCGCAATGATTTTTATGTCTAAAATTTCACTCTAATTTTTGATGAATATTGTCAATTTTGATGTGTTTATCTATATATTTCTTCAATTTTGTTTGAAATGTTTTCCATGTAAATCTTTAATTTTATCATTAAATGTTTTACTTCCTTTTTCAGAAAATAAAGAAATAGAAAAAATCAAAATTAAATTATATATTTGAAATTATCAAGCTGGCATCAATAATTGTACTCCCCAGGACCATGGGCTATTAATTAATATTGCAATGCTAAGAATAAGATACCACAATTGAAGTTACAAGGAGTTTCCCAAATAAGACAAGTTTGTCATTGTCCATGGTTTACTAACTGAACCTCATCACAAACCCTAATGATAATAAAGGCACCATACCCTTTAACTAAAGACACAGAAAAGTGCATCTCAAAGTTCCTATTAAACTATTTTTCATCTGGCTAGCTTTTACACTGTTAGAACATTCTACATTTGTGTTTTACAAGAAATAACGTTGGGCACATTCTTACTCATTTATGAAACCCACATGCTATAACACTGCCTTTACAGTCAAGAAGTTCTCAATGTTGCTATGGCTATACAACTATTATGATGTAAGCACCCACTTTTTTAGTTGGTTGTAATCTTGATTATCATGAGGGATTTTCATGTTTGGTACTCAAATTGTAGTTAAAGTCTCAAGGATACAGATTTCATAGGGCATAGAATAGAACCTATTATTATTTTGATCATGGTGATGGTATAGCATTTCCTTTTACGTGTATGTTTACACAAATAGATTGCTAGCATACTTAGTCCAATGGGCTTCATTTGAAATATACAACACTCGTTAGAAATATCAAATAATTTCCAGCATTTAGGGATTAAGCGACAGTGAAAGAGAAATTCCAAATGAGACCTCAATGCCATTTTTCACACCATCCAAATCTCAGGGAGCAGCACCAGAGGGCAAGTGTTAGAACTATATAAAGGGCAGAAAATGAGCAATACCGTGAAATCCTGACTTCTGGATGTGAATATGAGCTCTGAGTTCATGAACTCTCAGAAATGTGATTATCTAGATATGCCTGTAAGAATAGCCAACCAGAATTATGCAAATAACTAAGGGGATGTTTTCTCCATGCTCTACCTCTTAGGAGGATAAAGTGGCAGTTGGAAACTGTTTGAGGGCTGATTAAAATAATTAGCAGTTTTTCTGTGTTCTAGTGGATAGATACAGATCCACGTTCACATGGGCAGCTTTAATTGAACTTAGTGAATTACCACATAGGAAAGATGACATGAAATTGGGGGTTGGGGTCCCATAAGAGGGAAAATGAATTGTGTTTATCAAAGTAAATAGCAGAAAGTTAATACTGTATTTAAGAGTGTATGTAAATTTATTTGGGGTCTCTCAATTGCCAAGTGTTAAGGACAAGAACCATTACTTCTTGCTTCTGTCTCTGGAATCGAGCCATCCTCTGCCATAGTCGGACATATTCAAGTGGTGCACAGAAGAAGCTTTCCATTCAGGTGTGCATAGAGGATAGATTGCACAGTTAGGACCAACCCTGTTGCTCATAGAAAACAGCTGGAAGCAATGAGGAAACAAGAGCCTAGGAACAGCCTCAGAATGGAGACTCCCTGTTTCCTTCTGCACCCAGACAGGATAGGGCCACAGAATTACATAGCCAAATAGGACCAAAAGAGAAGTGGTCTCCCAGGATTCAGTACATACCTGTCTTCACTGAGAAAATAAGTTTCTCAGGAGGACAGATAAAGAGGCTACATGTTAGATAAGCCCCACTCAGAGACAGCATCATCACCTAAGACCAGAGTAACCAGTTAGCAATGGCAAATGCAAGAACATTGCCAACAGAAACCAAGGCAACATGAGATCATCTGAATCAAGTACTCCAACAATGAGCAGGTCCTGGATTCCCCTTCACCACAGAAAAACAAAATTTGAATATAAAATCACATCTCAAAATTCTGATAGAAGATGTCAAGAGAGACATAAATTCTACTTAAGGAAGTACAGGACAACAGGAGTCAACACTTACAAGCCCTTAATAAGGAAACAGAAAATTCCCTTAAAAATTCATTAGAACATGGGTTTTCATGTAGAAACTTCTTAAAGGAAACACAATAGTCCCTTAAAGAAATACAGGAGAACATGTGTTAACAGGTAGTAACACCAAAAAAAGAAACACAAAAATCAGTTAAAGAAATAGATGAGTACGTGGGTCATCAGGCAGGAGCCCCTAAAGAGGAAACATTAAAAAGTCCCTTAAGTTATTACAGGAAAACAGAAACAAACAAGTAAAGGAAATGCTCAAAACCATTCAGGATCTAATAAAAGAAGTAGACACAACTAAGAAATGACAAAGGGAGACAACTCCGGAGAGAGAAAACCTTGGAAAGGAATCAGGAGTCATAGATGCAAATATAAGCAATAGAATACAAGAGATGGAAGAAAGAATCTTAATATACCATAAAAGGCACTGAATCAACAGTCAAAGAGAATGCAGTATGAAAAAAATTGTAACAAAAAACATGCAGGAAAATTCAAGAAAATTGAGAAGAGTAATCCTAAAGATAATAGTAAAGAATAGAGTGAAAATATTACACTTAAAGGGCTAGTGAATATTTGCAACAAAATATAGAAGAAATCTGCAATAACCTAAAGAGAGAGATGACCATTGTGATGGTTTGTATATGATTGGCCCAGGAAGTGAACCTATTAGGAGGTGTGCCCTTGTTGGAGTAGGTGTGTCGCTGTGGGTGTGGGCTTAAGACCCTCCCCTGGCTGCCTGGAAGTCAGTTCTTCTACTAGCAGCCTTCAGATGAAGATGTAGAACTCTCAGCTCCTCCTGCACCATGCCTGCCTGGATGCTGCCATGTTTCTGCCTTGATGACAATGGACTGAACCTCTGAGCCTGTAAGCCATCCCCAACTAAATGTTGTCTTTTATAAAACTTGCATTGGTCATGGTGTCTGTTCACAGCAGTGAAACCCTAACTAATACAGAAGTTGGTACCAGGGACTGGGGTATTGCTGTGATAGGCCTGACTATACTTTTATTCAGAAGAATGTGGATTTTGGGACTTTGGATTTGGAAAGCCATGGAATTCTTTAAGTGGGGCTTAATGGGCCAGACTAGTAGGAATATGGAAGACAGTGGTGCTGAGGGTCATTTGAACTGTGTAGGCCTGACGGCCAAGAGGTTTCAGTGGAGAAGAACTTTAATATGTGGCTGAGAGACTGTTTTTGTGATGTTTTGGTAAAGAACATGGCTGCTTTTTGCCATTGTCTGAAGAGACTCCCTAGGACTAAGTTAAAGAGATTTATATTAATTGCATCTGCAAAGGAAGTCTCAAAAAAGCCCAACAAAGACTTTGTTCTCTGGTTAAGTCTGATAAAGAGAATTTTGAACCAACATAGCAAGCTGAGAAAGGAAAAGTACAAAATATATAGTTTGAGTATTAAAGGGACTCCAGGAAGTGAAATGGAGCTGAATTCAAGGATATTAAACTGAATTAAAGGAGTGGTGACCTTGGGGGCAAGATTCAGCCAGTTAACTTTAGGTCCAGGCATGGTAGTACAAGCCTTTAATCCCAAGAGGCAAAGATAAGCAGATATCTGAGTTCAAGGCCAGCCTAGAACAGAGCAAATTCTAGGTGAAGAAAAACTTTAACCCAGGCTTGATGGACCACAACTTTAATCCCAGTGTTTAGGAGACAGGCATGCAGATCTCTTGAGTTCAAGGTCAGTATAAGGAGCAAGATTCAGGACAGCCAACTTAGGCAGTGAAGGAGCTGGGAAAAAGGAAGCTAGTGATAATGGAATAGAACAAGGGGGCCAATATTCCAGCTCCTGAAAGCAGCAGAGCTCAGCAGCTTTGGCCACGTGTCTCTGGCTTTATATTCAAGAGAAGGGGAGTACTGGGACAAGTGATGCTGGTTAGCTGGAGCTAAGAAATTAGTGGTGATTAAGAAAAAAACAACATCACTGAGGTGAAATATGGGAAGTATTTTCTGAGAGCACAAAGAAGCTGTATTTCAGAGATAGCCAAAGTTGTACCTCATGCTGAAGCTGTACTTGGTAATGTGTAAGAATCACCCAGGTGGTACTAGTTTTGAAGGCATGAAGGCATCATGAAGAACAGCTGAGGCTTGGTACTATGAGAGGCCATGGAGGGCCATTGGTGAAAGTGTACCCTCAGTAGTAATTGCCAGCCCAGGACTGAAGGGGTCATGCAAAGGAGTTGAGGCTTGGTACTATGAAGAGAGCCTATGAGAGGCTTTGGTGAAACATAGTTGCAGTGGAAGACCCTAGCATATTGGAGATGCCAGTACCATGGGATGACCACCAAGAACAGAAGTGGCAGTGGAGTGGATCAATCTGAACTTAGAGTGCTACAAAGGGCAGAGCTGGAGAAGTGAAACCAGCTCTTTGGAGATGCACAGAAGATCATGTGTGGATATCAGACATTGGAACAAGAAGCTGTGAAGCTGAAATTGACTTGGGGTACCCAAGATGTTAAAGATGCCAGAGCCACAGGATACCTGAAAAGGAAAGCTGCTAACAGGGAGTGGAACAAGCCCAGGAGAAAGAACCTTGTTGCAGTCAATAAAGATGAAAAAGGAGTTGAATATCTGAAGACTGCTTTGCCATCAGTCTTGGAGATGCAGAGTTTGGACTTTGCCCAGCTGGTTTCCTGTCTTGCTTGGGGGATTACAGTTAAGTGATTGAATGAATCTCAAAAGAGACCTTGAACTTTGGACTTTTAACACTGTTGAGACTGCTATAGACTGCAGGGACTTTTGAAGTTGGACTAAATGTATTTTGCATTATGCTATGATTCAGTATGGCCCCCATATACTCATGTTTGAACAAGCCTATGGGGGCCAGGGAGTGGAATGTGATGGTTTGTATATGATTGGCCCAGGAAGTGAACCTATTAGGAGGTGTGGCCTTGTTGGAGTAGATGTGTCGCTGTGGGTGTGGGCTTAAGACCCTTCCCCTGGCTGCCTGGAAGTCAATTCTTCTAGCAGCCTTCAGATGAAGATGTAGAACTCTCAGCTCCTCCTGCACCATGCCTGCCTGGATGCTGCCATGTTTCTGCCTTGATGACAATGGACTGAACCTCTGAGCCTGTAAGCCAACCCCAATTAAATGTTGTCTTTTTTAAAACTTGCATTGGTCATGGTGTCTGTTCACAGCAGTAAAACCCTAACTAAGACAACCATGAACATAAAAGACACTGACCGAACCCCAAACAGACTGGACAATGACAGGAAGTTCTCCCGGCACATAATAATCAAAACAATAAGTGCACTAAACAAAGAGAGAATATTAAAAGCAGTAAGGGAAAAGTATCATGTAATATAAAGGCAGACATATCAGAATTATACCAGACTTCTGACCAGAAACTTTGAAAGCTAGAAGATCCTGGGCAGATCTTATACAGAATGAAAGAGAACACAAATGGCAGCACAGACTATTGTACCCTCAAAAGCATCAATCACCATATACGGAGAAACCAAGATATTCCATTATAAAACCAAATTTACACAAGACCTTTCCATATATCCAGCCCTATAAAAGATTATAGGTGGAAAGTGGCCAACACAACAAATGAAACTATACCGAAGAAATGCAAGAAAGTATTATTCCAGCAAAACAAAAAGAAGGGAAACAATGCAAACATAAAAATAATGTCAAAATAACAAGAGGCAGCAATCACTATTCCTTAATATCTCTTGACATGAATAGAATCAATTCCTCAATGAAAAGGCAAATACTAACAACTATTCTGTACAGCTTCAATTTTATTAGAAAAAAGCTTATAATTCATTTTTCAATCAACAGTAGTTTTTTATGTCAAAGATTTTTTGATTCTTTTTTATTAGATATATTCATTCACATTTTAAGTGTTGTCCCCTTTGCTTGTTTTCCAGCCCCCCCCCAAAAAATCCCATAAGTTATCTCGCCACTATGTCAAACATTTTAGCTGTAATATTTTCCATGATAACCTTCATTTTAACATGATTTTCTATATTTCTTCATTTTATCAAAAGAAATTGTCTATGAAAATCTTCAATTTATCAGAACATATTTGCAATTCTACTTTCAATCAACATCGAAATATTTTTACCCTCCAATATTATCCGTATAATTTTACATGATAATATTCAATTTTATCATTTTATTCTATATTTTCCTACAATTTTATCAAAAATATTTTTATGCAAATCTTCAATTCAATCATGACATGCTTCTATTTTTTAAATTTATTTAGCAATGATTTTCATGTGTAAAAATTTTTCTCTAAAATTTCCTGAGTGTTGTCATGTTTGATATGTTTTTCTAAAATTCCTTCAATTTTATCTGAAATATTTTCCATGAAAATCTTCAGTTTTATCATAATATATTTTTCCAAACTTTTTCAAGAAAAAGAAAAGAAAAAATACAAAGTTTAATGTCTGTTCTTAATTATCATGCAGGCATCAATAATTGCACTCCTCATAACCATGGGCTATTAAATAAAAACCACAATGCTAAGAATAAGATACCACACCTTGAATTTCCGAGGTTTTCCCGAATAACACAACTTTATCATTGTCCTTGGTTTAGTAAGTGAACACCATGGAAAACCCTATTGTTAAATGCACAACAACCTTTAACTAAATACACATAAAACTCTTTCTCAAAGATCCTAGAAAATTATGTTTCATCTGGCTAGCTTTTACAGTGTTAGAACCGTCTGCATGTGTGCTTTAGAAGGTAAAATAAATTAACCAAGTTCTTACACAGTGATGGAAACTGCATGATATGACACTGCCTTTACAGAAAAGAGCATCTCACTTTTGCTATGGATACACAACTATTATGAGGTAACCATCCCCTGTCTTAGTGGGTTTGAGACTTGCTTATCCTGAGGGATTTCCATGTTTGGTACTCAAATAGTAGTTAAGGGCTCAAAGATAGTGAGTTAATAGGTCATAGGATAGAACCTATTATTATTTTGATCATGGTTGTTGTGTAGCATTTCCTTCTGTGTTTATGTTTACACAAATAGATTGCTGGAAGCCATAGTCCAAAAATCTTCTTTAGAAATATGCAACAATCATTGTAAAGACCAAAAACGTTCCAGTGTTTAGAGATTAAGTGACAGAGAAAGTGAAATCCCAAATGAGACCACAATGCTATCTTTCACACCATCCAAATGTCAGAGAGTAGCACAAAAGAGGAAAATGAAAGAACCATATATGGGACAGAAAATGAGCAATACTGTGAAATGCTGAATTCCGGACAGGAATATGGGCACTCATGTATTCACAGCAACTGTGATATCTAGATATCCATGGAATACAAGAGGGCCAAAATTATGCAATTAATTAAGGGGATGTGTTCCCCAGGCTCTACATCTTAGAAGGATAAAGTGGCAGTAATAAGCTCTTTGGAGGGGTGTACTAACGAATGAGCAGGATTTCTGTGTCCTAGTGGATAAACTCATGTCCAGGTTCACATGGGCATCTATAATTGAACTTATTGAATTACCACAAAGGAAAGATTACATAGCATTTGTGGGGAGGAGGAACACATAAGAGGGAAAGTAAATGGTGTTTAACAAACTAAATAGCTCCTTCCAATTTCTGGCTATTATAAACAAGGCTGCTATAAACATAGTGGAGCATGTGTCTTTATTGCATGCAGGGGAATCCTCTGGGTATATGCCCAGGAGTGGTATGCCAGGGTCCTCTGGGAGTGACATGCCCAATTTTCTGAGGATCCGCCAAACTGATGCCCAAATATCCCTCAAAGGAGGAATGGATACAGAAAATGTGGTATATTTATACAATGGAATACTACTCAGCAATTAAAAATAATGAATTCATGCAATTTGTAGGTAAATGGTTAGACCTGGAAAATATCATCCTGAGTGAGCTAACCCAATCACAAAAGAATGCACATGAAATGCAATCACTGATAAGTGGATATTAATGAGCCCAGAAGCACTAAATACTCAAGACACAAATAGTAAGTCAAATGATTCCCAAGAAGAAGAAAGGAGAGGACCCTGGCCATGTAAAGATTGCATCCAGTTTAGTAAAGAAACTGAGGGGGGAGGGGGAATGATTGGGGAATAGTTGGGGGGGAGAGGAACTATGGGAACTATGGTGGGTGGGAACTGGGAAAGGGGAAAGCCCTTGGAATGTAAACATAGAATATAGAAAATAAAAATTTAAAGAAAAAAAAAAGAAAATCATGAAATTTCTGTTCTATTATTTATTTAAGTGATATATTGTAATTATTGATATCTGGGTGTGGAACCAAACTTATATCTGTGGAATAAAGCTAACTTAATTACATTGAAAAAAAAACAAACTAAATAGCAGAAAGATAAGATTGTATTTAGGAATGTATGTAGGCATGTGATTTTATTTGGGGACTAACAATTGCCGAGTGTTAAGACCCAGAACAATGGCTTCTTGTTTCTGTCTCTGGCATGGAAACATCCTCTGCCAGAGTGGGTCATATAAGTGGTGCACAGAGTTAACTACCCACTCAAGTGTGCGAGAGGAGAGATACCACATATAGGACCACCTCTGCTACTCAGAAAACAGCCAGAACCCCTGAGGACAAAAGAGCTTAGGAACAGTCTGGGACAGGGGACTTCCCATTTCCTTCTGCACCCACACCTGATAGGGTCCAGAATTATATCACCACATACAACCACATGTGAGGTGATCTCACAGGAGTATATAAAAACGTGTCTTCACAGAGAAAAGAGGACTCTCAGGAGCACAGATAAAGAAGCTACTTGATAGGTAAGATACATTCAGAGACAGCAACAACAACTCCACTTAACAACAGAGATAACCATATCGCAATGGCAAAGGCAAGAAAATGGCCAAAAGATAGCAAAGCAACAAGCGACCATCTATACCAAGTACTCCAACGACATGCAAGTCTTGTATTCCCCAACACCCCAGAAAAACAATACCTGAGTATAATACCAAATATCAAGATGCTGATAGAAGATGTCAAGAAGCACATAAAAGCTTCTTTAAGGAAGTACAGGAGAAAATGAGTCAACACAAACAAAACACAAAACAAGAAACACAAAATTCCTTTAAAGAAATACAGGAGAACATGGGTTAAAAGGTAGGAGCTCTTAAGAGAAAACAAGGAAAAGGCCTTTAAGTTATTACAGAAAAAAACAGAAACAAACAAACAAAGGAAATACACAAAACCTTCCAGGATCTAATAACAGATGTAGACACAAGTAAGAAATAACCAAAGGAGACAACTCTGGAGATAGTACACCATAGAAAGATATCAGGTGTCATAGATTCAAACATCAACAACAGAATACAAGAAATGGAAGAAAGAATCTTAGGTGCTAAAGATACCATTAAAGGCAGTGAATCAACATTAAAAGAAAATGCAATATGAAAAAAATCTTTAAAGAAAAACATGCAGGTAAATCGAGGGAAAATTGAGATCAATCCTAAAGTTTATAGGTACAGAATAGAGTGAAAATGTACCACTGAAAGGGCGAGAATATATCTTGAAAAATTGTAGGAGAAATCTGCTGTAACATAAAGACCAGACCTGATAGAGTCACAGAACTACATAGTCAAATACAACCACAAGGTAACTGGTCTTGAAGTACTACATACATAACTGTCTTCACAGAGAAAACAGGACTCCCAGGAGTATAGATACATAGGATACATGATAGATAAGCCATGGCCAGAGAAAAAAACACCCCCTAACACCAGAGATAACCAGATAGGAAAGGCACCACAACCTTTAACTAAAGACACAGAAAATTCGAACAACTATTATGAAGTAAATATTCACTTTCTTAGTGTGTTTGAGACCTGAGAAAAATGAGGGATTTTAATGTTTGGTACTGAAACTGTAGTTAAAGTGTCATCAATAGGGAGTTCATAGGTCATAGGATAGAACCTATTATAATTTTGCTCATGGTAATAGTGTAGCATTTCCTTCTATGTTTATGTATACAGACATAGATTGCTAGCAACCTTAGTTCCAAAAGCTTATTTTGAAGTGTACAGTAGTAATTGGAAAGACCAAAAATTTCCGTGTTTACAGATTAATGACAGTGAAAGTGAAATCTGAAATGAGACCAGAATGCCACCTTTCACAACATTAAAATAAGAACAATATATGGGGGAAAATGAGCAATACTGTGAAATGCTGACTTCTGGATAGGAAAATGGGCACTTAGTTCATGAATTCACAGCAACTGGGATCATCTAGATATCCATATAAGATAAGAGAGACAAAATTATGCAAATAACTAAGGGGATGTGTTCTCCATGCTCCACATATTTGGGAGATAAAGTGGCAGTTGGAAGCTCTTTAGAGGAGTGTTCAAACTCATGAGCAGATTTTCTGTGTTCTAGTGGATAGACTCATATCCAGGTTAACATAAGCTGCTTTAATTGGACTTAGTGAAATACAGCACAGGAAAGATGACAGGAAATTCAGGGGGATGGAACATAAGAGGGAAAATAAATGGTGTTTAACAAAGTACGTAAAAGAAAATTAAGATTAAATTTAAAATTTATATGTGCAAGTGAATTTATTCGGGGATTAACAACTGTTAAGACACAAAACCATGGCATCTTCTTTCTGTCTCTGGCCCGGAACCATAATCTGTATCAGTGAGGCATATCCAAGTGGTTCATAGAGGTAGCTAACCACTCAGGTGTGTACAGAGGACAAATACCACAGGCAGGACCACCCCTGCTGATCAGAGCAAACAGCTAGAAGCCTTGAGTACACAGGAGCCTAGGAACAGCTTGGAACAGGAGACGTCCCATTTTCTTCTTCACCCAGACCTGATTGGGTCACAGAACTTCATATTCAAATACAACCATAAGTGAGGTATTCTTGCAGGAGTATGTGTACACCTGTCTTCACAGAAAAACAGGATTCTCAGGAGCACAGATAGAGAAGCTACATGATAGTTAAGCCACAGTCAGAGACAGCAACACCACTAAACACCAGAGATAACCAGATATCAATCGCAAATGCAAGAAAATTGCAAACAGAAACCAAGGGAACAAGGGACCATCTGAACCAAGTACTCAAACAACTAGCAAGTCTTGGATTCCCTAACAACCCAGAAAAGCAAGATCGGAATAAAAAAATCACAGCCCAAGATGCTGATAGAAGATGTCAAGAAGGAAATAAAAACACTCTTAAGGAAATACAGGAGAACATGAGTCAACAGTTACAAGCCCTTGAGAAGGAAACACAAAATTCTCTTAAAGAAATACAGGAGAACAGTGGTTAATAGGTAGAAACCCCTAAAAAGGAAAGGAAATGCAAAAATCACTTAGTGAAATACAGGAGAACATGGTTCATCAGGCAAGATTCCTTAAAGAGGAAACAACAAAAAGTCCCTTAAGTTATTACAGGAAAGCAGATACAAAGAAGCAAAGGAAATGCAAAGACTTTCCCAGGATATAACAAAAAAGTAGACACCACTAAGAAATAACAAAGGTAGACAACTCTGGATATAGAAAACCTTGGAAAGAAATCAGGAGTCATTGATGCAAATATCAACAATAGAATACAAGAGTTAGAAGAAAGAATCTCAGGTGCTAAAGATACCATAAAAGGCACTGAATCAACAGTCAAAGGAGATGCAATATGAAAAAAAAATTGTAACCAAAATAAGCAGGGAATTCCAGGACAAATTAAGAAGACCAATCTTAAAGTTTATAGGTACAGAATAGAGTGAAAATTTACAATTTAAAAGGCTAGTAAATATCTTCTACAACATATAGAAGAAATCTGGCCTAAACTAAAGAGAGAGATGCTCATGAATATAAAAGAATCTAATGGAACTCCAAACAAGCTGGTTCAGGAAAGAAACGCCTCTTAGCACATAATAAACAAAACACCAAATGCACTAAACTAAGAATGAATATTAAAGCAGTAAGGGAAAAAGATCAAGGAACATGAAGGCAGACTTAACAGATTTACACCAGAAACTATGAAAGAAGATTCTGGATAGATTTCAAACAGAAAAAAGAGAACACAAATGCCAGGCCACACTACAATACCCAGTATAAGGTTCAATCAGTGTAGGTCAAGAAACCAAGATATTCCATGATAAAACCAAATTTACACAAGATCATTCCATATATCCAGCCCTACAAAAGATAACAGGTGGAAAACTCCAACACAATGAAGTAAACAATATCTATGAAAAAGCAAGGAAGTAATCTTCCAACAAAACCAAAAGAAGGTAACCACACAAAATAATATACAAAATAACAGGAGACAACAATCATTATTCCATAATATCTCTTAACATGAATGATCTCAATTCCCTAATAAAAAGGCAAAAACTAACAAATATTATTCTTGTATATCTTCAATTTTATCAGAAAAAATATTTATAATTGATTTTTCAAGTAAAATAGCATTGTTTTATATGTCAAAGATTTTTTGGCTCCTTTTGTTTATTATGTATATTCATTCATCTTTCAAATGTTGCCCCGTTTCCTGGTTCTACATCTCCCCAAAATTCCATAATCCATCTCGCATCCAGGTGAACAATTTATCTGTATAATTTTCCATGATAATCTTCATATATAACATGATTTGCTATGTTTCTTCATTTTATCAGGATATTTTTTTCATGAACATCTTTAACTTTATAAGAAAATGCTTGTAATTGTATGTCCAAGTAACAGAAATATTATTATGCCTATGATGTTATCTGTACAATTTTACATACATTATTCAATTTTATCATGTTATTCTGTAGTCTTCTACAATTTTATAAGAAATAATTTACATACAAATCTTCAATTTTCTCATAACATATTTGTACTTACTTTTGAATTAATTTTGCAATGATTTTTATGTCTAAAAGTTTCACTCTAATTTTTGATGAATATTGTCAATTTTGATGTGTTTTTCTATATATTTCTTCAATTATGTTTGAAATATTTTCCATGTAAATCTTTAATTTTATCATTAAATGCTTTTAATTCCTTTTTCAGGAATATCAAGAAAAAGAAAAATCATAATTTAATTATCTTTTGAAATTATCACGCTGGCATCAATAATTGTACTCCCCAGAATGATGGGCTATTAATTAATATTGCAATGCTAAGAATAAGATACCACAATTGAAGTTCCAAAGAGTTTCCCAAATAAGACAAGTTTGTCATTGCCCTTGGTTTACTAACTGAACCTCATCACAAACCCTAATGATAAAGGCAACATACCCTTTAACTAAAGACACAGAAAAGTGCATCTCAAAGTTCCTAGAAAACTGTTTCATCTGGCTAGCTCTTACACTGTTAGAACATTCTACATTTGTGTTTTACAAGAAATAACATTGTGCACATTCTTACTCATTTATGAAACCCACATGCTATGACACTGCCTTTACATTCAAGATGTTTTCAATATTGCTATGGCTATACAATTATGATGATGTAAGCACCCACTTTCTTACTTGGTTGTAAACCTGATTATCATGAGGGATTTTCATGTTTGGTACTCAAATTGTCGTTATAGTTAAACTCTCAAGGATACAGATTTCATAAGTCATAGAATAGAACCTACTATTATTTTGATCATGGTGATGGAATACCATTTCCTTTTACGTTTATGTTTACACACATAGATTGCTAGCATACTTCGCCTGAAAGGCTTCATCTGAAGTGTACAACACTCATTAGAAATGTCAAAAACTTTCCAGTATTTAGGGAGTAAGCGACAGTGATAGTGAAATCCAAATGAGATCACAATGCAACATGAGATCATTTGAATCAAGTACTCCAACAACGAGCAGGTCTTGGATTCCCCTTCACCACAAAAAAAAATTGAATATAAAATCACATCTCATAATTCTGGTAGAAGATGTCAAGAAGGACATAAATTCTCCTTAAGGATGTACAGGACAACAGGAGTCAAAACTTACAAGCCCTTAATAAGGAAACAGAAATTTTTCTTATAAAATTCATTAGAACATGGGTTATCATGTAAAAACTTCTTAAAGGAAACAAAATAGTCCCTTAAAGAAATACAGGAAAACATGTGTTAACAGGTAGTAACACCTAAAAAGGAAACACAAAATTCAGTTAAAGAAATAGAGGAGTACATGGGTCATCAGGCAGGAGCCCTTTTAGAGGAAACATTAAAAAGTTCCTTAAGTTATTACAGGAAAACAGAAACAAACAAGCAAAGGAAATGCACAAAACCATTCAGGATGTAATAAAATAAGTAGACACAACTAAGAAATGACAAAGGGAGACAACTCTGGAGAGAGAAAACCTTGGAAAGGAATCAGGAGTCATAGATGCAAACATCAGCAATAGAATACAAGAGATGGAAGAAAGAATCTTAATATACCATAAAAGGCACTGAATCAACAGTCAAAGAGAATGCAATATGAAAAAAATTGTAACCAAAAACATGCAGGAAAAATCAAGAAAATTGAGAAGAGTAATCCTAAAAATAATAGTACAGAATAGAGTGAAAATATTACATTTAAAGGGCTAGTCAATACTTGGAATAAAATATAGAAGAAATCTGCCCTAACCTAAAGAGAGAGTTTACCATGAACATAAAAGACACTGACAGAAATCCAAACAGACTGGACAATGACAGAAAGTTCTCCCGGCACATAATAATCAAAACAACAAGTGCACTAAACAAAGAAAGAATATTAAAAGCAGTAAGGGAAAAGTATCATGTAATATAAAGGCAGACATATCAGAATTACACCAGACTTCTGACCAAAAACTATGAAAGCTAGAAGATCCTGGGCAGATCTTATACAGACCAAAAGAGAACACAAATGGCAGCACAGACTATTGTACCCTCAAAAGCTTCAATCACCATATATGGAGAAACCAAGATATTCCATGATAAAACCAAATTTACACAAGACCTTTCCATATATCCAGCCCTATAAAAGATTATAGGTGGAAAGTGGCCAACACAACAAATGAAACTATACTGAAGAAATGCAAGAAAGTAATATTCCTACAAAACCAAAAGAAGGGAAACAATGCAAACATAAAAATAATGTCAAAATAACAAGAGGCAGCAATCACTATTCCTTAATATTTCTTGACATGAATAGGCTCAATTCCTCAATAAAAGGGCAAAGACTAACAACTATTCTGTACAGCTTCAATTTTATTAAAAAAATGCTTATAATTCATTTTTCAATGAATAGTAGTTTTATATGTCAAAGATTTTTTGATTCTTTTTATTAGATATATTCATTCACATTTTAAGTGTTGTCCCCTTTGCTTGTTTTCCAGCTCCCCCCCCCCAAATCCCATAAGTTACCTTGCCACTATGTCACACACTTTAGCTGTATTATTTTCCAGGATAATCTTCATTTTAACATGATTTTCTATATTTCTTCATTTTATCAAAAAAATTGTCCATGAAAATCTGCAATTTATCAGAAAATATTTGCAATTCTATTTTAAATCAACATTGAAATATTTTTAACCTCTAATATTATCTGTATAATTTTACATGATAATCTTCAATTTTATCATTTTATTCTATATTTTCCTACAATTTTATAAAAATATTTTTATGCAAATCTTCAATTCTATCATAACATGCTTCTATTTTTAAATAAATTTAGCAATGATTTTCATGTCTAAAAATTTCTCTCTAATATTTGCTGAATGTTGTCATGTTTGACTTGTTTTTCTATAAATTTCTTCAATTTTATCTGAAATATTTTCCATGAAAATCTTCAATTTTATATTATATTTTTACAAACTTTTTCAAGAAAAGGAAAGAAAAGAAAAGAAAAAATACTAAGTTTAATGTCTGTTCTTAATTATCATGCAGGCATCAATAATTGCACTCCTCATAACCATGGGCTATTAAATAAAAACCGCAATGCTAAGAATAAGATCCACACCTTGAATTTCCGAGGTTTTCCCCAATAACACAACTTTATCATTGTCCTTGGTTTAGTAAGTGAACACCATGGAAAACACTATTGTTAAAGGCACAACAACCTTTAACTAAAGACACAAAAAACTCTTTCTCAAAGCTCCTAGAAAATTATGTTTCATCTGGCTAGCATTTACAGTGTTAGAACAGTCTGCATGTGTGCTTTAGAAGGAAAAAAATTAACCAAGTTCTTACACAGTGATGGAAACTGCATACTATTACACTGCCTTTACAGTCAAGAGCATCTCACTGTTGCTATGGATACACAACTATTATGAAGTAACCATCCCCTTTCTTAGTGGGTTTGAGACTTGCTTATCCTGAGGGATTTGTATGTTTGGTACTCAAATACTAGTTAAGGGCTCAAAGATAGTGAGTTAATAGGTCATGGGATAGAACCTATTATTATTTTGATCATGGTTGTTGTGTAGAATTTCCTTCTATGTTTATGTTTACACAAATAGATTGCTGGAAGCCATAGTCCAAAAATCCTCTTTAGAAATATGCAACAGTCATTGTAAAGACCAAAAACTTTCCAGTGTTTAGAGATTAAGTGACAGTGAAAGTGAAATACCAATGAGACCACAACGCTATCTTTCACAACATCCAAATCTCAGAGAGTAACACAAAAGAGGAAAATGAAAGAACCATATACGGGACAGAAAATGACCAATACTGTGAAATGCTGAATTCTGGACAGGAATATGGACACTTAGCTCATGAGTTCACAGCAACTGTGATATCTAGATATCCATGTAATACAAACAGGCCAATATTATGGAATGAATTGAGGGGATGTGTCTTAGTTGGGGTTTTACTGCTGTGAACAGACACCATGAACAATGCAAGTTTTAAAAAAGACAATATTTAATTGGGGCTGGCTTCAGTCCATTGTCATCAAGGCAGAAACATGGCAGCATCTAGGAAGGCATGGTGCAGGAGGAGCTGAGAGTTCTATCTCTTCATCTGAAGGCTGCTAGTAGAAGACTGACTTCCAGGCGACTAGGGTGAAGGTCTTAACCCCACACCCACAGTGACACACCTACTCAAAGAAGGCCACACCTCCTCATAGTGCCACTCCCTGGGAAAAGCATATACAAACCATCACAGGATGTATTCTCCAGGCTCTACCTCTTAGAAGGATAAAGTGGCCGTTGTAAGCTGTTTGGAGGGGTGTTCTAACAAATTAGCAGGTTTTCTGTGTCCTAGTGGATAGACTCATGCCCAGGTTCACATGGGCAGCTATAATTGAACTTATTGAATTACCACAAAGGAAAGATGACATAACATTTGTGGGGAGGGGGGACACATAAGAGGGAAAGTAAATGGTATTTAACAAAGTAAATAGCAGAAAGATAAGATTGTATTTAATAATGTATGTAGGTATGTGTTTTTATTTGGGGGCTAACAATTGCCGAGTGTTAAGACCCAGAACCATGGCTTCTTGTTTCTGTCTCTGGAATGGAACCACCCTCTGCCAGAGTGGACCATATGTAAGTGTTGCACAGAGATAGCTACCCACTCAAGTGTGCTGAGAGGAGAGATAGCACATGTAGGACCACCTCTGCTACTCAGAATACACAGCCAGAACACCTGAGGACAAAAGAGCTTAGGAACACTATGGGACAGGAGACTTCCCATTTCCTTCTGCACCCAGACATGATAGGGTCCAGAATTACATCGCCACATACAACAAGTGAGTTGATCTCGCAGAGTACATACAATCCTGTCTTCACAGAGAAAACTGGACTCTCAGGAGCACCGCTAAAGAAGGTACATGATAGGTAAGATACATTCATAGACAGCAACAACAATTCCACTTAACAACAGAGATAACCATATCGCAACTACAAAGGAAAGAAAATGGCCAAAAGATAGCAAAGAAACAAGGGACCATCTGAACCAACTACTCCAACAACGTGCAAGTCCTGCATTCCCCAACACCCCAGAAAAACGACATCTGAATATAATATCACATATCAAGATGCTGATAGAAGATGTCAAGAAGCATATAAAAGCTCCCGTAAGGAAGTACAGGAGAAAATGAATCAACAATTAGAAGCCCTAAAATCAGAAACACAAAATTCCTTTAAAGAAATACAGGAGGACATGGGTTAAAAGGTAGAAACCCCTAAAAAGAAAACACAAGCCAGGTGGTGGTGGCCAACACCTGTAATCCCAGCACTTGGGAGGCAGAAGCAGGCAGATTTCTGAGTTAGAGGCCAGCCTGGTCTACAGAGTAAGTTCCAGTACAGCCCGAGCTACACAGAGAAACCCTGTCTCGAAAAACCAATAATAATAATAATAATAATAATAATAATAATAATAATAATAATAAGTAAGAAAAGAAAAAAAAGAAAAGACAAACAAATATCACTTAAAGAAATACAGGAGATCATTGGTCATCAGGCAGGAGCTCTTAAGAGAAAACAAGAAAAAGGCCCTTAAGTTATTACAGAAAAAAACAGAAACAAACAAGCAAAGGAAATACACAAAACCTTCCAGTATCTAATAACAGAAGTAGAATCATCTAAGAAACAACCAAAGGAGACAACTCTGGAAATAGAAAACCATAGAAAGATATCAGGTGTCATAGATGCAACATCAAGAATACAAGAAATAGAAAAAAGAATCTCAGGTGCTAAAGATACCATTATGGATCAAGGACCTCCACATAAAACCAGACACACTGAAACTATTAGAAAAGAAACTTGGGAAGACCCTGGAGGACTTGGGCACAGGGGAAAAGTTCCTGAACAGAACACCAATAGCTTATGCTCTAAGATCAAGAATCGACAAATGGGACCTCATAAAATTACAAAGTTTCTGCAAAGCAAAGGACACTGTCAGAAGGACAAAACGGCAACCAACAAAGTGGGAAAAGATCTTCACCAACCCCACATCCGACAGAGGGCTAATATCCAATATATACAAAGAACTCAAGAAGTTAGACGGCAAAGAACCAAATAACCCTATCAAAAAATGGGGCACAGAGCTAAACAAAGAATTCTCACCAGAAGAAATTCGGATGGCCGAGAAACACCTTAAAAGATGTTCAACATCATTAGTCATCAGGGAAATGCAAATCAAAACAACCCTGAGATTCCACCTCACACCAGTCAGAATGGCTAAGATTAAAAACTCAAGAGACAACAAGTGCTGGCGAGGATGTGGAGAAAGAGGAACACTCCTCCACTGTTGGTGGGATTGCAAAATGGTAAAACCGCTCTGGAAATCAGTTTGGCGGTTCCTCAGAAAATTGGGCATGTTACTTCCAGAGGACCCTGGCATACCACTCCTGGGCATATACCCAGAGGATTCCCCTGCATGCAATAAGGACACATGCTCCACTATGTTTATAGCAGCCTTGTTTATAATAGCCAGAAATTGGAAGCAGCCCAAATATCCCTCAAAGGAGGAATGGATACAGAAAATGTGGTATATTTATACAATGGAATACTACACAGCAATTAAAAATAATGAATTCATGCAATTTGTAGGTAAATGGTTAGACCTGGAAAATATCATCCTGAGTGAATTAACCCAATCACAAAAGAATGCACCTGAAATGCAATCACTGATAAGTGGATATTAATGAGCCCAGAAGCCCTAAATACTCAAGACACAAATAGCAAGTCAAATGATTCCCAAGAAGAAGAAAGGAGAGGACCCTGGGCCTGTAAAGATTGCTTCCAGTTTAGTAAAGAAACCGAGGGGGGAGGGGGAATTATTGGGGAACAGATGGGGGGGAGAGGAACTATGGGAACTATGGTGGGTGGGAACTGGGAAAGGGGAAAGCCTTTGGAATGTAAACATAGAATATAGAAAATAAAATTAAAAAAAAAAAAAAAAAAAAAAAAAAAAAGCAGTGAATCAGCATTCAAGGAAAATGAAATATGAAAAAAATCTGTAACCAAAAAGATGCAGGTAAATTGAGGACAAATTGAGAAGATCAATCCTAAACATTATAGGTAAAAAAATAGAGTAAAAATGTACCACTTAAAGGGCTAGAATATATCTTGAAAATTATAGAAGAAATCTGCCCTAACATAAAGAACAGACCTGATAGGGTCACAGAACTACGTAGTCAAATACAACCACAAGGTAACAGGTCTTGAAGGAGTACATACATACCTGTCTTCACAGAAAAAAGAGGACTCCCAGGATTATAGATACAGAGTCTACATGATAGATAAGCCACGGTCAGAGAAAAAAACAGCCCCTAACACCAGAGATAACCAGATAGGAAAAGGCAAATGCATGAATATTGCCAACAGGAAGGAAGGCAACATGGGATGATCTGAACCATGTACTCCAACAATGAACAAGTCCTGGATTGTCCAACAACCCAGAAATGAAAGATCTGAATATAAAATCACACGTCAAGATTCTTTTAGATGATGTCAAGAGGAACATAGATAACTACCTTAAATAAGTACAGGAGAACATGAATCAACACTTGCAAGCCCTTGAAAAGGAAATACAAAATTTCCTTAAAGTAATACAGAAGAAAAATTGTAAACAGGTAGATTCCTATTCAAAGGAAACACAAAAATCAAAGAAATACAGGAGAGCTGGGACAACAGGCCAGAGCCCTTAAAAAGGAACACAAAAATTACTTAAGGAAATACAGGGGAACATGTGTAAACAGGCTCTCCAACACAACAAAGGAAACTATACCAGAGAAAAACCAAGAAAGTAATATTCCAACAAACTCAAAAGTATGTAAGCACACAAACATAAAAATAACATCAATAGTAACAGGAGGCAACAATCACTATTCCTTATTATGTCTTAACAGGAGTGGACAAAATTCCTGAATAAAATGACATAGACTAACAAGTATTTTTCATGGAAGTTTTCAGTTTTATCAGAAAAAAAATGTGTATAATTTTTTACTACAGTAAAGTACTAATATTTTATGTCAATGATTTTTTGGCTTCTTTTTTTATATAGATATATTCTTCATTCTCATTACAAATGTTCTACCCTTTCCTGGTTCTCCAGTCCACAAAATGTCATCGGCCGTCTTTCATCTATGTCGAACAATGTATCTGTATTACTTTCCATTATAATCTTCATTTTTAACATGATTTTCTATATTTCTTTATTTTATCAAAAATTTTTTCCATAAAAATCTACTATATGAAAAAATGTTTGTAATTCTACCTTCAATCAACTTAGAAATATTATTAGGCCTACCATTTTATCCATATAATTTCACATGATAATCTTCAATTTTATCATGTTATTCTATATTTTTCTACAATTTTATGAGAAATATTTTTCATCCATTTTCAGCATTTTGGCTAAGGTCAAGTGTAGAAATATACTTCATGCAAAATATCAATTCTATCATAACATGTTTCTACTTTATTTTTAATTGATTTAGCAATGATTCTCATGTCTAAAAATTTCTCCCTAGTAGTTGATGAATATTGTCAATTTTGGTATGTTTTCCTATATATTTCTTCAGTTTTATCTGAAATATTTCCTATGCAAATCTTCAATATTATCATAAAATGTTTTACGTCATTTTTCAAGGAAAAGAAAGAAAAAGAGAAGAAAAAAGGCAAAGTTAAAATTCTGTTCTGAATTATCAAGCAGGCATCAATAAGTGCACTCTCCAGAACCATGGGCTTCTAAATGAAAATTGCAATGCTAAGAATATGATACCACACCTTGAAGTTCCAAGGAGATTTATAAATAAAAATAATTTGTTATTGACCTTTCTTAATTAACAGAACCTCATGGAAAAGCCTAATGATAAAGGCACCACAATATTTAACTAAAGACACAGAAAACTCCATCTAAAAGTTCCAAAAAATGTATTGTATCAAGATAGATTTTATGCTGTTAGAACAGTCTACATGAGTGCTTGAGAAGAAAAATCCTTAAGCAAGTTCTTAAGCAGTGATGGAAACTGCATGCTATGGCACTGCCTTTACAGTCAAGAGCTTCTCACTGTTGCTATGGTTATACAACTATTATGAGATAAATATTCACTTTCTTAGTGGGTTTGAGTCCTGATTAAAATGAGGGATATTAATGTTTGGTACTGAAACTGTAGTTAAAGTGTCATGTATAGGGAGTTCATAGGTCATAGGATAGAACCTATTATAATTTTGTTCATAGTAATGGTGTAGCATTTCCTTCTATGTTTATGTATACAGACATAGATTGCTAACAACCTTAGTTCAAAAAGCTTATTTTGCAGTGTACAGTAATTATTGGAAAGACCAAAACTTTTGCTTGTTTAGAGATTAATGACAGTGAAAGTCAAATCTGAAATGAGACCAGAATGCCACCTTTCACAACATTAAAATAAGAACCATATAAGGGGGAGAAAAATGAGCAATAATATGAAAAGCTGACATCTGGACAGCAATAATATGAAAAGCTGACAACTGGACATCTGAAAATGGGCACTTAGTTAATGAACTCACAGCAACTGTGATCATCTAGATATCAATATAAGATAAGCCAGACAGAATTATGCAAATAACTAAGGGGATGTGTTCTTCATGCTCCACATGTTAAGGGGATAAAGTGGCAGTTGAAAGCTCTTTGGAGGAGTGGTCAAACTCATGAGCAGATTTTCTGTGTTCTAGTGGATAGACTCACAGCCAGTTTCATATAAGCTGCTTTAATTGAACTTAGTGAATTACAGCACAGGAAAGATGACAGGAAATTCAGGGGGATGGCACATAACAGGGACAATAAATGGTGTTTAACAAAGTATGGAGCGGAAAGTTAAGATTGTATTTAATATTTATGTGTGTGAGTGCAATTATTCGGGGGTTAACAACTGTGTTAAGACACAGAACCATGGCATCTTCTTTCTGTCTGTGGCGTGGAACCATCCTCTGCATGAGTGAGTCATATCCAAGTGGTTCACAGTGGTAGCTAACCACTCAGGTGTGTAGAGAGGACAGATAGCACAAGCAAGAACACCCCTGCTGCTCAGAGCAAACAGCCGGTAGCCCTGAGTACACAGGAGCATAGGAACAGCCAGGAACAGGAGACTTCCCATTTTCATTTTTACCCAGGCCTGATGGGGTCACAGAACTTCATATTCAAATACAACCACAAGTGAGATATTCTTGCAGGAGTATGTGCACACCTGTCTTCACAGAAAAACAGGACTCTCAGGAGCACAGATGCAGAAGCTACATGATAGTTAAGCCACAGTCAGAGACAGCAACACCACTAAACACCAGAGATAACCAGGTATCAATCGCAAATGCAAGAAAATTGCCAACAGAAACCAAGGGAACAAGGGACCATCTGAACCAAGTACTCAAACAACTAGCAAGTCTTGGATTCCCTAACAAACCAGAAAAGCCAGATCTGAATAAAAAAAATCGCAGCCCAAGATGCTGATAGAAGATGTGAAGAAGGATATAAAAATGTTCTTAAAGAAATACAGGAGAACATGAGTCAACAGTTACAAACCCTTAAGAAGGAAACACAAAATTCACTTAAAGAAATACAGTAGAACAGGGCTTAACAGGTAGAAAACCCTAAAAAGGAAAGGAAAAGCAAAAATCACTTAAAGAAATACAGGAGAAAATGGTTCATCAGGCAAGAGTGCTTAAAGAGGAAACAAGAAAAAGTTCCTTAAGTTATTACAGGAAGGCAGATACAAAGAAGCAAAGGAAATGCAAAAACTTTTCCAGGATATAATAAAAAAGTAGATACCACTAAGAAATAACAAAGGTAGACAACTCTGGATATAGAAAACCTTGGATGGAAATCAGGAGTCATTGATGCAAACATCAACAATAGAATACAAGAGTTAGAAGAAAGACTCTTAGGTGCTAAAGATACCATAAAGGGCACTGAATCAACAGTCAATGGAAATGAAATAAGAAAAAAAATTGTTACCAAAATATGCAGGGAACAAACTGGATCAGGACAGAAAAGCCTCTCAGCACATAATAATCAAAACTCCAAATGCACTTAACTACGAATGAATATTAAAGCAGTAAGGGAAAAAGATCAAGGAACATAAAGGCAGACTTATCAGAATTACACCAGAAACTATGAAAGCTAGAAGATCATGGGCAGATTTCATACAGACCCAAAGAGAACACAAATGCCAGGCCACCCTACAAAAGATAACAGGTGGAAAACTCCAACACTATGAAGTAAACAATACCTATGAAAAAGCAAGAAAATAATCTTCCAACAAAACGAAAAGAAGGTAACCACACAAACACAAAAATAACATACAAAATAACAGGAGGCAACAATCACTATTCCATAATATCTCTTAACATGAATGATCTCAATTCCCCAATAATAAGGCAAAAACTAACAAAATCATTATTGTATATCTTGTTTTATCAGAAAAAAATATTTATAATTGATTTTTCAAGTAAAGTAGCAATGTTTTTTATGTCAAAGATTTTTTGGCTCCATTTGTTTATTATGTATATTCATTCATATTTCAAATGTTGTCCTGTTTATTGGTTCTCCATCTTCCCAAAATTCCATAAGCCATCTTGCGTCCATGTAGAACAATTGATCTGTATAATTTTCCATGATAATCTTCATATATAACATGATTTTCTAAGTTTCTTCATTTTATAAGAATATTTTTTCATGAAAATCTTTAACATTTTCAGAAAATGCTTGTAATCCTATGTTCAAGTAACAGAAATATTTTATGCCTATGATTTTATCTGTATAATTTTACATACATTATTCAATTTTTTCATGTTATTCTGTAATCTTCTACAATTTTATAAGAAATAATTTACATGCAAATCTTCAATTTTCACATAACATGTTTCTACTTACTTTTGAATTAATTTCGCAAAGATTTTTATGTCTAAACGTTTCACTCTAATTTTTGATGAATATTGTCAATTTTTTTTTTACTTTTTTTTTATTTTCTATATTCTTTGTTTACATTCCAAAGGCTTTCCCCTTTCCCAGGTACCCCCCACCATATGTCCCATAATTCCTCTCCCCCCCCATGCTATTCCCCACTCTTCCCCCCCCCACGATTTCTCTGTTCTGGGTCTACAATACTGGATCCAATCTTTACAGGCCCAGGGTCCTCTCATTTTTTTCTTCTTGAGAGTCATTTGACTTGCTAATTGTGCCTTGAGTATTTAGGGCTTCTGGGCTCATTAATATCCACTTATCAGTGATTGCATTTCGTGTGTATTCTTTTGTGATTGGGTTAGCTCACTTAGGATGATAGTTTCCAGATCTAACCATTTACCTACAAATTGCATGAATTCATTATTTTTAATTGCTGAGTAGTACTCCATTGTATAAATATACCACATTTTCTGTATCCATTCCTCCTTTGAGGGATATCTGGGCTCCTTCCAATTTCTGGCTATTATAAACAAGGCTGCTATAAACATAGTGGAGCATGTGTCTTTGTTGTATGCAGGGGAATCCTCTGGGTATATGCCCAGGAGTGGTATGCCAGGGTCCTCTGGGAGTGGCATGCCCAATTTTCTGAGGAACCGCCACACTGATTTCCAGAGTGGTTTTACCATTTTGCAATCCCACCAACAGTGGAGAAGTGTTCCTCTTTCTCCACATCCTCGCCAGCACTTGTTGTCTCTCGAGTTTTTAATCTTAGCCATTCTGACTGGAGTGAGGTGGAATCTCAGGGTTGTTTTGATTTGCATTTCCCTGATGACTAATGATGTTGAACATCTCTTAAGGTGTTTCTCGGCCATCCGAATTTCTTCTGGTGAAAATTCTTTGTTTAGCTCTGTACCCCATTTTTTGATAGGGTTATTTGGTTCTTTGGGATCTAACTTCTTGAGTTCTTTGTATATATTGGATATTAGCCCTCTGTCGGATGTGGGGTTGGTGAAGATCATTTCCCACGTTGTTGGTTGCCGTTTTGTCTTTCTGACAGTGTCCTTTGCCTTACAGAAACTTTGTAATTTTATGAGGTCCCATTTGTCAATTCTTGATCTTAGAGCATAAGCTATTGGTGTTCTGTTCAGGAACTTTTACCCTGTGCCCATGTCCTTCAGGGTCTTCCCAAGTTTCTTTTCTAATAGTTTCAGTGTGTCTGGTTTTATGTGGAGGTCCTTGATCCACTTGGAGTTGATCTTAGTACAAGGAGATAAGAGTGGGTAAATTCGCATTCTTCTGCATGTTGACCTCCAGTTGACCCAGCACCATTTGTTGAAAAGGCTATCTTTTTTCCACTGGATGGTTGTGGCTCCTTTATCAAAGATCAAGTGACCATAAGTCTGTGGGTTCATTTCTGGGTCTTCAATCCTATTCCATTGATCTACCTGCCTGTTGCTGTACCAATACCATGCAGTTTTTAACACAATTGCTCTGTAGTACTGCTTGAGGTCAGGGATATTGATTCCCCCAGAAGTCCTTTTATTGTTGAGAATAGTTTTAGCTATCCTGGGTTTTTTGTTGCTCCAGATGAATTTGAGAATTGCTCTTTCTAGATCTATGAAGAATTGATTTGGGATTTTGATGGGGATTGCATTGAATCTGTAGATTGCTTTTGGCAAGATGGCCATTTTTACTATATTGATCCTGCCAATCCAGGAGCAAGAAATATTTTTCCATCTCCTGAGGTCTTCTTCGATTTCTTTCTTCAGGGACTTGAAGTTCCTGTCATACAGATGTTTCACTTGTTTGGTTAGAGTTACGCCAAGGTACTTTATGTTGTTTGTGGCTATTGTGAAGGGTGTTATTTCCCTAACTTCTTTCTCAGCCTGCTTGTCCTTTGAGTACAAGAAGGCTACTGATTTGCTTGAGTTAATTTTATAACCAGCCACGTTGCTGAAGTTGTTTATCAGCTGTAGAAGTTCTCTGGTGGAGTTTTTTGGATCGCTTAAGTAAACTATCATATCATCTGCAAATAATGATACTTTGACTTCTTCCTTTCCAATTTGTATCCCTTTGACTTCCTTATGTTGTCTGATTGCTCTCGCTAGAACTTCAAGTACTATATTGAAAAGATATGGAGAGAGAGGACAGCCTTGTCTAGTCCCTGATTTTAGTGGAATTGCTTCAAGTTTCTCTCCATTTATTTGATGTTGGCTACTGGTTTGTTGTAGATTGCTTTTACTATGTTTAGGTATGGGCCTTGAATTCCTGCTCTTTCCAAGACTTTTAGCATGAAAGGATGCTGAATTTTGTCAAATGTTTTTGCAGCATCTAATGAGATGACCATGTGGTTTTTTTCTTTTAGTTTGTTTATGTAGTGGATTACATTGATGGATTTCCGTATATTGAACCATCCCTGCATTCCTGGAATGAAGCCTACTTGATCATGGTGAATGATCATTTTGATATGCTCTTGGATTCGGTTGGCAAGAATTTTATTTAGTATTTTTGCATCTATATTCATAAGAGAAATTGGCCTGTAGTTCTCTTTCTTTGTTGGATCTTTTTGTGGTTTAGGTATCAGCGTAATTGTGGTTTCGAAGAACGAGTTGGGCAGTGTCCCTTCTGTCTCTATTTTGTGGAATAGTTTGAAGAGTATTGGTGTTAAGTCTTCTTTGAAGGTCTGGTAGAATTCTGCACTAAAACCATCTGGTCCCGTACTTTTTTTGGTTGGGAGGCTTTCTATAACCCCTTCTATTTCTTTAAGGGTTATGGGACTGTTTAGCTGGTCTACTTGATGCCGATTTAATTTTGGTATTTGGTATCTGTCTAGGAAATTGTCCATTTCCTCCAGATTCTCCAGTTGTTTTGAGTATAGGCCTTTGTAGTAGGATCTGATGATCTTTTGAATTTCCTCTGTTTCTGTTGTTATATCCCCCTTTTCATTTTTAATTTTGTTAATTTGGATACTATCTCTGTGCCCTTTGGTTAGTCTAGCTAAGGGTTTATCTATCTTGTTGATTTTCTCGAAGAACCAGCTCTTGGTTTGGTTGATTCTTTGTATGGTTCTCTTTGTTTCTGCTTGATTGATTTCAGCCCTTAGTTTGATGATTTCCTCTCTTCTACTCCTCCTGGGTGAGTTAGCTTCTTTTTGTTCCAGCGCCTTCAGGTGTGCTGTTAAGTTGCTAGTGTATGCTCTTTCCAGTTTCTTTTTGGAGGCACTCAGGGCTATGAGTTTTCCTCTTAGCACTGCTTTCATTGTATCCCAGAGATTTGGGTAGGTCGTACCTTCATTTTCATTGAAGTCTAAAAAGTCTTTGATTTCTTTCTTTATTTCTTCCTTGACCAGGGTGTCATTGAGTAGAGTATTGTTCAGTTTCCATGTGTATGTGGGCTTTCTGTTGTTCTTCTTGCTATTGAAGACCACTTTTACTCCATAGTGATCCGATAGGAGACATGGGATTAGTTCGGTCTTCTTGTATTTGTTGAGGTCTGTCTTGTGACCAATTATATGATCAATTTTTGAGAAGGTACCGTGCGGTGCTGAGAAAAAGGTATACTCTTTTGTTTTAGGACGGAATGTTCTATATATATCTGTTAAATCCAATTGGTCCAAAGCTTCAATTAGTTTCACTGTGTCCCTGTTTAGTTTCTGCTTTCCTGATCGGTCCATTGAGGAGAGTGGAGTGTTGAAGTCACCTACAATCATTGTGTTAGGTGCGATGTGTGCTTTAAGCTTTAGTAAAGTTTCTTTTACGAATGAGGGTGCCCTTGCATTTGGTGCATAGATGTTCAGTATTGAGAATTCTTCTTGGTGGATTTTCCCTTTGACAAGCAGGAAGTGACCTTCTGTGTCTCTTTTGATGACTTTAGGTTGAAAGTCGATTTTATCTGATATTAGAATGGCTACTCCAGCTTGTTTCCTGGGACCATTTGCTTGTAGAACTGTGTTCCAGCCTTTTACTCTAAGGTGGTGTTTGTCTTTGACACTGAGATGTGTTTCCTGTATGCAGCAAAATGTAGGGTCCTGTTTCCGTATCCAGTCTGTTAGTCTGTGTCTTTTGATTGGGGAATTGAGTCCATTGATATTGAGATATTAAGGAATAGTAATTATTACTTCCTGACATTTTGGGAATTGTTATTATAAAAATATGGAACGCTTCACGAATTTGCGTGTCATCCTTGCGCAGGGGCCATGCTAATCTTCTCTGTATCGTTCCAATTTTAGTATATGTGCTGCCGAAGCGAGCACGAATATTGTCAATTTTGATGTGTTTTCTATATATGTCTTCAATTTTGTTTGAAATATTTTCCATATAAATCTTTAATTTTATCATTAAATGTTTTTACTTCCTTTTTCAAGAAAATAAAAAAAGAAAAGAAAAATCAAACTTTAAATATCTGTTCGAAATTATCATGCAGATATCAATAATTGTACTCCCCAAAACCATGGGATATTAATTAAAATTGCAATGCTAAGAATAAGATACCACAATTGAAGTTACATGGAGTTTCCCAAATAAGACATGTTTGTCATTGTCCTTGGTTTACTAACTGAACCTCATCACAAACCCTAATGATAAAGGCACCTTACCCTTTAACAAAGGACACAGAAAAGGGCATCTCAAATTTCCTAGAGAACTATGTTTCATCTGGCTAGCTTTTAATCTGTTAGAACATTCTACATTTGTATTTTATAATAAAAGAACAGGAATTCAAGTCCCATATCTAACAATAGTAAAAGCATTTTACAGCAGACCGATAGCCAACATCAAAGTAAATGGAGAGAAATTTGAAGCAATTCCTCTGAAATCAGGGACAAGACAAGGCTACCACTCTCACCATATCTCTTCAATATAGTACTTGAGGTACTAGCTAGAGCAATTTGACAACATAAGAAAGTCAACAGGATACACATTGGAAAGGAAGAAGTCAAATTATCACTATTCGCAGATGATATGATAGTATAATTAAGTGGCCCAAAAAAACTCCACCAGAGAACTCCTCCAGCTGATAAACAACTTCAGTAAAGTGGCTGGTTATAAAGTCAACTCAAGCAAATCAGTAGCCTTCATATACCCAAAGGATAAACAGGCCGAGAAACAAATTAGGGAAAAGACACCCTTCACAATAGCCACAAACAATATAAAGTATCTTGGTGTTATTCTAACCAAACAAGTGAAAGATTTATATGACAAAACCTTCAGGTCTCTGAAGAGTAAATTGAAGAAGACCTCAGAAAATGGAAAATTTTTCCAGGCTCACAGGTTGGCAGGATTAATATAGTTAAAATGGCAATCTTGCCAAAAGCAATATACAGATTCAACGCAATCCCCATCAAATATCCAACTCAGTTCTTCACAGAGTTAGAAAGAGCAATTTTCAAATCTATCTGGAATAACACAAAAACAAGGATAGCTAAATCTATCATCAACAGTAAACGAACTTCTGGGGTTATCAATATCCCGGACCTCAAGCAATACTATAGAGCATTAGTGTTAAAAACTGCATGGTATTGCCATAGTGACAGGGAAGTGGATCAATGGAATAGGATTGAAGATCCAGAATTGAACCCACACATATATGGCCAATTGATATTCAACCATGGAGCTGAAAACATCCAGTGGAAAAAAGAGAGCCTTTTCAACAAATGGTACTGTCTCAACTGGAGGTCAACATGCCGAAGAATTAGAATTGATCCACACTTATCTCCTTGCACGAAGCTCAACTCCAAGTGGATCAAGGACCTCCACATAAAACCAGACACACTAAAACTAGTAGAAAAGAAACTGGGGAAGACCCTTGAGGACATTGGCTCAGGGGGGAAATTCCTGAACCGAATACTAATATCTTATGCTCTAAGATCAAGAATAGACAAATGGGACCTCATAAAAATTACAAAGTTTGTGTAAGGCAAACGACACTGTCAAAAGGACAAATCAGCAACCAGCAAGTTGGGAAAAGGTCTTCATCAACCCCACATCCGACATAGGGCTAATATCCAATGTATACAAAGAACTCAAGAAGTTAGATCCCAGAAAACCAAATAACCATATCCAAAATGGGGTACAGAGCTAAACAAAGACTTTTCACCAGAAGAAATTCGGATGGCTGAGAAACACCTTAAAAAATGTTCAACATCATAAGTCATTAAAGAAATGCAAATCTAAACAGCCCTGAGATTTCATCTCACACCTGTCAGAATGGCTAGCATTAAAAACTCAGAAGACATAAGGTGTTGGCGAGGTAGTGGAGAAAGGGGAACACTCCTTCACTGGTGGTGGGACTGCAAGATGGAACAACCACTCTGGAAATCAGTCTGGAGGTTCCTCAGAAAACTGGACATGATACTTCCGGAGAATCCAGCCATAGCACTCCTGGGAATATACCCAGAAGACTCCCCAGCATGCAATAAGGATACATGCTCCACTATGTTCATAGCAGCCTTGTTATAATAACCAGAAGCTGGAAAGAACACAGATGTCCCTCAAAGGAGGAATGGATACAAAAAATGTGGTATATATACACGATGGAGTACTATTCAGCCATTAGAAAAAATGAATTCATGAAATTCTTAGAGAAATGGATGGAGCTGGAGAACATCATACTAAGTGAGGTAACCCAGTCTCAAAAGAATACCCATGGTATGCAGTTACTGATAAGTGGATATTAGCCTAGAATTTGGGACACCAAAGACACAATTCACATACCAAATGATGTCTGATGAGAAGAAAGGAATGGACACAAGTGCTGGAAAGGATCAAATCATCAGTGTGGGGGAATACCAGAACAGGGAAGTAGGCAGGGGTGGATGAGGGAGCAGGGGGAGGAAAAAGGGCATGTGGGATCTTAACGGGGTGGGGAAACAAAAAAACGGAAATGAAATGTAAATATAGAACATGTCCAATAAAAAAATTGAAAAAATAAAACCTCAGCTGTAAGAAAAAGAGAAATAACGTTATGCACATTCTTACTCATTTATGGAACCCACATGCTATGACATTGCCTTTAAAGTCAAGAATTTCTCAATGTTGCTATGGTTATACAACTATTACGATGTAAGCACCCACTTTCTTATTTGGTTGGAAACCTAAATATCATGAGGGATTTTCATGTTTGGTACTCAAATTATAGTTAAAGTCTCACGGATACAGATTTCATACGCCATAGAATAGAAACAATTATTATTTTGCTCATGGTGATGGTGAAGCATTTCCTTTTATGTTCATGTTTACACATAGATTGCTAGCATACTTAGTCCAAAAAGCTTCATTTGAAGTGTACAACACTCATTAGAAATGTCAAAAACTTTCCAGTATTTAGAGATTAAGTGAAGGTGAAAGTGAAATCCCAAATGAGACCACAATGCCATTTTTCACACCATCCAAATCTCAGGGAGTAACCCCAAAGGGAGCAAGTGTTAGAACAATATAAGGGGCAGAAAATGAGCAATACCGTGAAATCCTGACTACTAGAAGGGAATATGAGCTCTGAGTTCATGTACTCTCAGAAATGTGATTATCTAGATACGCATGTATAAATAGCCAGCCAGAATTATGCAAATAAATAAGGGCATGTGTTCTCCACGCTCCACCAATTAGGAGGATAATGTGGCAGTTGGAAACTGTTTGAGGGCTGATTAAAATAATGAGCAGTTTTCTGTGTTCTAGTGGATAGATTCAGATCCACGTTCACATGGGCAGCTTTAATTGAATTTGGTGAATTACCACATAGGAAAGATGATATGAATTCATGGTTGGGGTCCCATAAGAGGGAAAATGAATGGTGTTTATCAAAGTAAATAGCAGAAAGTTAATATTGTATTTAAAAGTGTATTTAGGCAGGTGAATCTATTTGGGGTCTCTCAATTGCCAAGTGTTAAGGTCCAGAACCATTATTTCTTGTTTCTGTCTCTGGAATGGAGCCATCCTCTGCCATAGTGGGACATATTCAAGTTTTGCACAGAAGGAGCTTCCCACTCGGGTGTGCAGAGAGAGGATATATTGCACAGTTAGGACCAAACCTGCTGCTCATAAAAAACAGCTGGAAGCAATGAGGACACAAGTGCCTAGGAAGAGCTTCAGACAGGAGACTCCCTGTTTCCTTCTGCACCCAGCCAGGATAGGGCCACAGAATTACAAAGCCAAATAGAACCAAAAGAGAGGTTGTCTTCCAGGAGTCAGTACACACCTGTCTTCACCAAGAAAACAAGACTATCAGGAGGACAGATAAAGAGGCTACATGATAGATAAGCCCCAGTCAGAGACAGCAACACCACCTAAGACCAGAGTATCCAGATAGCAATGGCAAATGCAAGAACATTGCCAACAGAAACCAAGGCAACATGAGACCATCTGAACCAAGTACTCCAACAATGAGCAAGTTGTGATGCCCCAACACCCCAGAAAACCAAGATCTAAATATAAAATCACATCTCAAGATGGTGATAGAATATGTCAAGAACATAAATTACTCCCTTAAGAAAGTACAGGAAAACATATGGGTTCAACTCTGGGTCTTCAATTTTAATCCATTGATCCACTTGCCTGTCACTGTACAAACACCATGCAGTTTTTAACACTACTGCTCTGTAGTATTGCTTGAGGTCCGGGATATTAATTCACCTAGAAGTTCGTTTACTGTTGATGATAGTTTTAGCTATCCTGGGTTTTTGTAATTCCTCATGAAATTGAGAATTGCTGTTTCTAACTCTATAAAGAACTGATTTGGGATTTTGATGGGGATTGCATTGAATCTGTATATTGCTTTTGGCAAGATTGCCATTTTAACTATATTAATCCTGCCAACCCACGAGCATGGAAGATTTTTTTCTATTTTCTGATGTCTTCTTCAATTCCTTCTTCAGAGACCTGAAGTTTTTGTCTTATAAATCTTTCACTTGTTTGGTTAGAATCACACCAAGATACTTTATATGGTTTGTGGCTATTGTGAAGGGTGTCATTTCCTTAATTTCTTTCTCAGCCTGTTTACCCTTTTCATATAGGAAGGCTACTGGTTTGCTTGAGTTGACTTTATAACCAGCCACTTTGCTGAAGTTGTTTATCAGCTGCAGGAGTTCTCTGGTGCAGTTTTTGGGTCACTTAAGTATATGATATGATATGATATGATATGATATGATATGATATGATATGATATGATATATCATCTGCGAATAGTGATAGTTTGATTTCTTCCTTTCCAACTTGTATCCCTTTGATTTTCTTATGTTGTCGAATTGCTCTAGCTAGTACCTCAAGTACTATATTGAAGAGATATGGTGAAAGGGGGCTGCCTTGTCAGTAATACCACCTAAGACCAGAGTGACCAGATAGCAATGGCAAATGCAAGAACATTGCCAACAGAAACCAAGGCAACATGAGACCAAATGAACCAAGTACTCCAACAATGAGCAAGTCCTGGATGCCCCAACACCCCAGAAAAGCAAGATCTGAATATAAAATCACATCTCAAGATGCTGATAGAATATGTCAAGGACATAAATAACTCCCTTAAGATAGTACAGGAAAATATGTGTCAATACTTAAAAACACTTAGAAACGACATACAACATTTACTTTAAGAAATACAAGAGAACATGGGACAACGGGCCAGAGACCTTAAAAAGGAAATATATATCATGTAAAGGAGATATACAGGAGAACATGGGTCAACATGCAGGAGACTTTAAAGTGGAAACAATAAAAAATCGCTTAAGTTATTACAGAAAACAGATACAAACAAGCCAAGGAAATGTACAAAACCATCCAGGATCTAAAAACAGATGTAGCCATAAGTGAAAAATAACAAAATTAGACAAAACTGGAGATTGAAAACATTAGAAAGAATTCAGGAGCCATATGTGCTAACATCAACAATAGAACACAGGAGATGGAAGAAAGAATCTCGGGTGCTAAAGACACCATACAAGGCATTGTCGCATCAGACAAAGAGAATGCAATTTGAAAAAAAATTCGTAACCCAACTCATGCACAAAAATACAGGAAAAAATGAGAAGTCCAAACCTAAAGATTATAGGTACAGAAGAGAGTGAAAATTTACAACATAAAGGGCCAGTAAATATCTTCAACAAAAGTATAGAAGAAATCTGCCCTAACCTAAAGAGATAGAGAGTTGGCCATGAACATACAAGAAGCAGACAGAACTCAAGCAGGCAGAACCAGGAAAGAAAGTCCTCCCAGCACATAATAATCAAAACATTCCAAAGCACAAGACAAAGAAAGAATGTTGAAAGCAGTAAGGGAAAAAGATAAAGTAACATAAAGGCAGACTTATGAGAATTTCTCCAGACTTCTCACTAGAAACTATGAAACCTAGAAAATACTTGGTAGATCTCATACAGACTCAAAGAGAACACAAATGCCAGCACACTCCACTATTCCCAGGAAAACCCTGAATCACCATAAAAGAGAAACAAAGATAGGCCATGATAAAACAAAATTTACTCAAGATCTTTCCATATATCCAGTCCTACAAAAGATAATACGTAGAAAACTCCAACAAAATAAAGGAAATTATGCCCAAGAAAATGCAAGAAAGTAATGTTCCAACAAAATTCAAAGAATGTAGCCACACAAACATAAAAATAACATCAAAAATAACTGGAGGCAACAATCACTATTCTGTAATATCTCTTGACATGAATGAACTCAAATCACTAATAAAAAGGCATAGAGTATCAAATGTTTTTTTCTTTTAAATATTCAATTTTATCAGAAAAAAATTTATGATTCATTTTTCTTGTAAAGTAGTAATCTTTTATAAGTCAAAGATTTTTCTTGCTTCTTTTTTATTAGATATATTCATTCACATTTCAAGTGTTGTCCTCTTTCCTGGTTCTCCCAATCCCTGAAATCACGTAACCCATCTAGCCTCTGTATAGAACAATTTTTCTGTATTATTTTCCATGATAAGGTTTTTTATAACATGATTTTCTATATTTCTTCATTTTTTATCAGAAAATTTTTCCATGAAAATCTTCAACATTATCAGAAAATGTTTACAATTGTACTCTCAATCAACTTAGAAATATTTTTATGCCTCCCATTTTATCTGTATAATTTTTCATGATAATCTTCAATTTTAACTTTTTCTATATTTTTCTGCAATTTTATTAGAAATATTTTTCATCGCTTTTTGGCCTTTAGCTAAGATCAAGTGCAGAAATATTTTTCATGCAAATCTTCAATTCTACCATAACATATTTCTACTTCCATTTTTAATTAATTTAGCTATGATTTTTATGTGTAAAATTTTTCCTTTTATTTGTGATGAATATTATCAATTGTGACGTGTTTTACTATATATTTCTTCAATTTTATCTGAAATATTTTCCGTGTAAATCTTCAACTTGATAATAAAAAGTTTTTACATCGTTTTTTCAAAAAAGGAAAGTAAAAGATAAGAAAAAACACAAAGTTAAAACTGCGTTCTGAATTAGCAAGCACACATCAATATTTTCACTCCCATGTACCATTGGCTATTAAATAAAAACCACAATGCAAAGAATAAGATACCACACCTTGATGTTCCAAGGATTTTCCAAAATAACACAACATTGTCATTGTCATTGGTAAACTAACTGAACCTCATGGAAAACCCTAATGATAAAGGCAATAAAGACACAGAAAACTCCATCACAAACAGCTTTTACACTGTTAGACCAGTCTACCTGTGTGCTTAAAAGAAAAAAAAAACCTTTCCCATATTCTTACACAGTGATGGAAAGAACATGCTATGACACTGCCTTTAAAATCCAGAGATTCTCACTGTTGCTATGGTTAACAAATATTATGAAGTAAACATCCACTTTATTAGTGGGTTGTAAACCTGACTAACGTGAAGGATTTTAATGTTTGTTTGTTACTGAAATTCCCAAAAGCTCATGAATAGGTAGTTCATAGGTCATAGGATATAACATATTATAAATTTGCTCATGGTGATGGTGTAGCATCTCCTTTTATGTTTATGTCTAAATGCATAGACTGCTAGCAACCTCAGTCCAAAAGCTTCTTTTGAGGTATACAACAATCATTGGGAACACCAAAAACTTTCCAGTGTTTAGTGATTAAGTGATGGTGAAAGTGAAA
This sequence comes from Apodemus agrarius, assembly GCA_964023405.1. NCBI lineage: Eukaryota > Metazoa > Chordata > Mammalia > Rodentia > Muridae > Apodemus > Apodemus agrarius. Next base: position 108,147,049 of record OZ030010.1, read on the forward strand.
CCCTGAATGAGAACACATTTCCACCGTTCATACCATCCAAATTTCAGGGAGCAGCACCAAAGAGGACAGGGAAGCACAATATAAGGGACAGAAAATGAGCAATACTATGAAATGCTGACTTCTGGAAAGGAATATGGGCATTTAGTTCATGAAATAACCACAAATCGAAGAATTACACGAAAATATTTCAGATTATCATGAGGGATTTTCATGTTTGGTACTCAAATTGTAGTTAAAGTCTCAAGGATACAGATTTCATAGGCCATAGAACAGAACTTATTATTATTTTGATCATGGTGATGTAATAGCATTTCCTTTTACGTTTATGTTTACACACATAGATTGCTAGCATATTTCATCTGAAAGGCTTTATTTGAAGTGTACAACACTCATTAGAAATGTCAAAAACTTTCCAGTATTTAGGTATTAAGCCACAGTGATAGTGAAATTGCAAATGAGACCACAATGCAACATGGGACCATCTGAATCAAGTACTCCAACAATGAGCAGGTCCTGGATTCCCTTTCACCACAGAAAAACAAAATGTGAATATAAAATCACATCTCAAAATTCTGATAGAAGATGTCAAGAAGGACATAAATTCTCCTTAAGGATGTACAGGACAACAGGAGTCAACACTTACAAGCCTTTCATAAGGAAACAGAAAATTCCCTTAAAAATCCATTAGAATATGGGTTACCATGTAGAAACTTCTTAAAGGAAACACAATAGTCCCTTAAATAAATACAGGAGAACATGTGTTAATAGGTAGTAACCTCTAAAAAGGAAACACAAAATTCAGTTAAAGAAATAGAGGAGTACATGGGTCATCAGGCAGGAGCCCTTTTAGAGGAAACATTAAAAAGTCCCTTAAGTTATTACAGGAAAACAGAAACAAGCAAAGGAAATGCACAAAACCATTCAGAGTCTAATAAAAGCAGTAGACACAACTAAGAAATAACAAAGAGAGACAACTCTGGAGAGAGAAAACCTTGGAAAGGAATCAGGAGTCATAGATGCAAACATCAGCAATAGAATACAAGGGATGGAAGAAAGAATCTTAATATACCATAAAAGACACTGAATCAACAGTCAAAGAGAATGCAATATGAAAAAAAATTGTAGCCAAAAACATGCAGGAAAAATCAAGAAAATTGAGAAGAGTAATCCTAAAGATTATAGTACAGAATAGAGTGGAAATATTACACTTAAAGGGCTAGTGAATATTTGCAACAAAGTATAGAAGTAATCTGCCCTAACCTAAAGAGAGAGATGACCTTGAACATAAAAGACAGTGACAGAACTCCAAACAGGCTGGACAATGACAGAAAGTTCTCCAGGCACATAATAATCAAAACAACAAGTGCACTAAACAAAGAAAGAATACTAAAAGCAGTAAGGGAAAAGTATCATGTAATATAAAGGCAGACATATCAGAATTACACTAGACTTCTGACCAAAAACTATGAAAGCTACAAGATCCTGGGCAGATCTTATACAAACCGAAAGAGAACACAAATGGCAGCACAGACTATTGTACCCTCAAAAGCTTCAATCACCATATATGGAGAAACCAAGATATTCCATGATAAAACCAAATTTACACAAGACCTTTCCATATATCCAGCCCTATAAAAGATTATAGGTGGAAAGTGGCCAACACAACAAATGAAATTATACTGAAGAAATGCAAGAAAGTAATATTCCTACAAAACCAAAATAAGGGAAACAATGCAAACACAAAAATAATGTCAAAATAACGAGAGGCAGCAATCACTATTCCTTAATATTTCTTGACATGAATAGACTCAATTCCTCAATAAAAAGGCAAAGACTAAAAAATATTTTGTACAGCTTCAATTTTATTAGAAAAAATGCTTATAATTCACTTTTCAATGAATAGTAGTTTTATATGTCAAAGATTTTTGATTATATTTATTAGATATATTCATTCACATTTTAAGTGTTGTCCCCTTTGCTTGTTTTCCAGCCACCACCAAATCCCATAAGTTATCTCAACACTATGTCAAACACTTTAGCTGTATTATTTTCCATGATAGTTTTCATTTTAAGTTGATTTTCTATATTTCTTCATTTTATCAAAAAAATTGTCCATGAAAATCTTCAATTTATCGGAAAATATTTGGCATTCTATTTTCAATCAACATAGAAATATTTTTAGCCTCTAATATTATCTGTATAATTTTACATGATAATCTTCAATTTTATCATTTTATTCTATATTTTCCTACAAGTTTATCAAAAATATTTTTATGAAAATCTTCAATTCTATCATAACATGCTTCTATTTTTTAAATAAATTTAGCAATGATTTTCATGTCTAAAACTTTCTCTCTAATATTTGCTGAATGTTGTCATGTTTGACTTGTTTTTCAATAAATTTCTTCAATTTTATCTGAAATATTTTCCATGAAAATCTTCAATTTTATCATATTATATTTTTACAAACTTTTTCAAGAAAAAGAAAGAAAAAGAAAAGAAAAATACTAAGTTTAATTTCTGTTCTTAATTATCATGCAGGCATGAATAATTGCACTCCTCATAACCATGGGCTATTAAATAAAAACCGCAATGCTAAGAATAAGATCCACACCTTGAATTTCCGAGGTTTTCCCCAAAAACACAACTTTATCATTGTCCTTGGTTTAGTAAGTGAACACCATGGAAAAAACCTATTGTTAAAGGCACAACAACCTTTAACTAAAGACACATAAAACTCTTTCTCAAAGATCCTAGAAAATTATGTTTCATCTGGCTAGCATTTACAGTGTTAGAACAGTCTGCATGTGTGCTTTAGAAGGAAAAAAATTAACCAAGTTCTTACACAGTGATTGAAACTGCATGCTATGACACTGCCTTTACAGTCAAGAGTGTCTCACTGTTGCTATGGATACACAACTATTATGAGGTAACCTTCCCCTTTCTTAGTGGGTTTGAGACCTGCTTATCCTGAGGGATTTACATGTTTAGTACTCAAATAGTAGTTAAAGGCTCAAAGATAGTGAGTTAATAGGTCATAGGATAGAACTTATTATTATTTTGATCATGGTTTTTGTGTAGCATTTCCTTCTATGTTTATGTTTACACAAATAGATTGATGGTAGCCATAGTCCAAAAATCATCTTTAGAAAAATGCAACAATCATTGTAAAGACCAAAAACTTTCCAGTGTTTAGAGATTAAGTGACAGTGAAAGTGAAATACCAATGAGACCACAATGCTATATTTCACACCAACCAAATCATAGAGAGTAACACAAAAGAGGAAAATGAAAGAACAATATACGGGACAGAAAATGAGCAATACTGTGAAATGCTGAATTCTGGACAGGGATATGGGCACTTAGCTCATGAATTCACAGCAACTGTGATATCTAGATATCAATGTAATACAAGCAGGCCAAAATTATGCAATTAATTAAGGGGATGTGTCTTAGTTAGCGTTTTACTGCTGTGAACAGACACCATGACCAATGCAAGTTTTATAAAAGACAACATTTAATTGGGGCTGGCTTACAGGCCCAGAGGTTCAGTCCATTGTCATCAAGGCAGAAACATGGCAGCATCCAGGAAGGCATGGTGCAGGAGGAGCTGAGAGTTCTATCTCTTCATCTGAAGGCTGCTAGTAGAAGACTGACCTCCAGGCTACTAGGGTGAAGGTCTTAAACTCACACCCACAGTGACACACCTACTCCAAGAAGGTCAAACCTGCTCATAGTGCCACTCCCTGGGAAAAGCATATACAAACCATCACAGGATGTGTTCTCCAGGCTCTACCTCTTAGAAGGATAAAGTGGCAGTTGTAAGCTGTTTGGAGGGGTGTTCTAACGAATGAGCAGGTTTTCTGTGTCCTAGTGGATAGACTCATGCCCAGGTTCACATGGGCAGCTATAATTGAACTTATTGAATTACCACAAAGGAAAGATGACATAGCATTTGTGGGGAGGGGGGACTCATAAGAGGGAAAGTAAATGGTGTTTAACAAAGTAAATAGCAGAAAGATAAGATTGTATTTAATAATGTATGTAGGTATGTGTTTTTATTTGGGGGCTAACAATTGCCGAGTGTTAAGACCCAGAACCATGGCTTCTTGTTTCTGTCTCTGGAATGGAACCACCCTCTGCCAGAGTGGGCCATAGGTAAGTGGTGCACAAAGTTACCTACCCACTCAAGTGTGCTGAGAGGAGAGATAGCACATGTAGGACCACCTCTGCGACTCAGAGTAAACAGCCAGAAGTCCTGAGGACAAAAGAGCTTTGGAACAGACTGGGACAGGAGACTTTCCATTTCCGTCTGCACCCAGATGTGATAGGGTCCAGAATTACATTGCCACATACAACCACAAGTGAGTTGATCTCACAGGAGTACATACAATCCTGTTTTCACAGAGAAAACAGGACTCTCAGGAGTACAGATAAAGAAGGTACATGATAGGTAAGATACATTCAGAGACAGCAACAACAACTCCACTTAACAACAGAGATAACCATATAGCAACGGCAAAGGAAAGAAAATGGCCAAAAGATAGCAAAGCAACAAGGGACCATCTGAACCAACTACTCCAACAATGTGCAAGTCCTGCATTCCCCAATACCCCAGAAAAATGACATCTGAATATAATATCACATATCAAGATGCTGAGAGAAGATATCAAGAAGCACATAAAAGCTCCCTTAAGGAAGTACAGGAGAAAATGAGTCAACAATTAGAAGCCCTAAAATCAGAAACACAAAATTCCTTTAAAGAAATACAGGAGAACATGGGTTAAAAGGTAGAAACCACTACAAAGAAAACACAAGCCAGGTGGTGGTGGCTGACACCTGTAATCCCAGCACTTGGGAGGCAGAAGCAGGTGGATTTCTGAGTTCGAGGACAGCCTGGTCTACAGAGCAAGTTCCAGGACAGCCCGAGCTACACAGAGAAACCCTGTCTCGAAAAACCAAAAAAAAAAAAAAAGAAAAAAAAAAGAAAACACAAATATCACTTAAAGAAATACAGGAGATCATTGGTCATAAGGCAGGAGCTCTTAAGAGAAAACAAGAAAAAGGCCCTTAAGTTATTACAGAAAAAAAACAGAAACAAACAAGCAAAGGAAATACACAAAACCTTCCAGGATCTAATAACAGAAGTAGACACATCTAAGAAACAACCAAAGGAGGCAACTCTGGAAATAGAAAACCATAGAAAGATATCAGGTGTCATAGATTCAAACATCAACAACAGAATACAAGAAATAGAAGAAAGAATCTCAGGTGCTAAAATACCATTAAAGGCAGTGAATTAGCATTCAACGAAAATGCAATATGAAAAAATCTGTAAGCAAAAACATGCAGGGAAATCGAGGAGAAATTGAGAAGATCAATCCTAAAGATTATAGGTAAAGAATAGTGTAAAAATGTACCACTTAAAGGGCTAGAATATATCTTGAAAAATTATAGAAGAAATCTGCCCTAAAATAAAGAACAGACCTGATAGGGTCACAGAACTACACTCAAATACAACCACAAGGTAACAGGTCTTGAAGGAGTACATACAAATCTGTCTTCACAGAAAAAGGAGGACTCCCAGGAGTATAGATACAGAGTCTACATGATAGATAAGCCAGGGTCAGAGAAAAAAAACAGCCCCTAACAACAGAGATAACCAGATAGGAAAAGGCAAATGCATGAATATTGCCAACAGAAAGCAAGGCAACACAGGATCATCTGAACCATGTACTCCAACAATGAACAAGTCCTGGATTGTCCAACAACCAAGAAATGAAAGATCTTAATATAAAATCACGCTTCAAGATTCTGTTAGATGATGTCAAGAGGAGCATAGATAACTCCCTTAAGGAAGTACAGGAGAACATGAATCAACACTTACAAGCCCTTGAAAAGGAAATAAAAAATTTCCTTAAAGTAATACAGGAGAACACATGTAAACAGGTAGATACATATTCAAAGGAAACACAAAAATCAATTAAAGAAATACAGGAGACCTGGGACAACAGGCCAGAGCCCTTAAAAAGGAAACACAAAAATTACGTAAGGAAATACAGGGGAACATTTGTCAACAGGCACTCCAACACAACAAAGGAAACTATACCAGAGGAAAACCAAGAGAGTAATATTCCAAAAAACTCAAAAGTATGTAAGCACACAAACATAAAAATAACATCAAGAGTAACAGGAGGCAACATTCACTATTCATTATTATGTCTTAACAAGAATGGACAAAATTCCAGAATAAAATGACATAGACTAACAAGTATTTTTCATGGAAGTTTACAGTTTTATCAGAAAAAAATGTGTATAATTTTTTAAAACAGAAAAGTATTAATACTTTTTATGTCAATGATTTTTGGCTTCTTTTTTTTTCTATATTCTTCATTCTCATTACAAATGTTCTCCCCTTTCCTGGTTCTCCAATCCACAAAACCCCATCGACCATCTTGCATCTATGTCGAACAATGTATCTGTATTACTTTCCATTATAATCTTCATTTTTAACATGATTTTCCATATTTCTTCATTTTATCAAAAAATTTTTTCCATGAAAATCTACTTTATGAAAAAATGTTTGTAATTCTACCATCAATCAACTTAGAAATATTATTAGGCCTACCATTTTATCCATATAATTTCACATGTTAATCTTCAATTTTATCATGGTATTTTATATTTTTCTACAATTTTATCAGAAATATTTTTCATCCATTTTCAGTATTTTGGCTAAGGTCAAGTGTAGAAATATACTTCATGCAAATCTTCAATTCTATCATAACATGTTTCTACTTTATTTTTTAATTGATTTAGCAATGATTTTCATGTCTAAAAATTTCTCCCTAGTAGCTGATGAATATTGTCAATTTTGGTATGTTTTCCTATATATTTCTTCAGTTTCAACTGAAATATTCTCCATGTAAATCATCAATATTATCATAAAATGTTTTACTTCCTTTTGCAAGGAAAAAAAAGAAAAAGAGAAGAAAAATGCAAAGTTAAAATTCCGTTCTGAATTATCAAGCAGGCATCAATAATTGCACTTTCCAGAACCATGGGTTTCTAAATGAAAATCGCAACGCTAAGAAAATGATACCACACCTTGAAGTTCCAAGATTTATTAATAACAATAATTTGTTATTGACCTTTGTTAATTAACAGAACCTCATGGAAAACCCTAATGATAAAGGCACCACAACATTTAACTAAAGAGACAGAAAACTCCATGAGAGGTTATCTTCTTTTGGGTTTGATGAGAGGAGGTTTCTATCTTGCTTCTTCCCGGGTGTAGTTTCCATCCTTGTCTTGGTGTTTTCCCCCTATTATCCATTGTAGGGCTGGATTTGTGGAAAGATATCGTGCAAATTTGGCTTTGTCATGGAATACCTTGATGTCTCCATCTATGGCGATTGAGAGTTTTGCTGGGTAAAGTAGTTTTGGCTGAAGTTTTTGTTCTCTTAGAGTTTGCATGATATCTGCTCAGGATCTTCTAGCTTTCATGGTTTCAGGTGAGAAGTCTGGTGTTATTCTGATAGGTCTTCCTTTATATGTTACTTGGCCTTTTTCTCTTGCTGCCTTTAGTATTCTTTCTTTGTTTATTACATTTGGAGTTTTGATTATTATGTGACGGGATGTATTTCTGTTCTGGTCCAGTCTGTTTGGGGTTCTATAGGCTTCTTGTATATTCATGGGCATCTCACTCATTAGGTTGGGAAAGCTTTCTTCCAATGTTTTTTATGTCAAAGATTTTTTGGCTCCTTTTGTTTATTACGTATATTCATTCATATTTCAAATGTTGTCCTGTTTATTGGTTCTCCATCTCCCCAAAATTCCATAAGCCATCTTGCGTCCAGGTAGAACAATTTATCTGAATAATTTTCCATGATAATCTTCATATATAACATGATTTTCTATGTTTCTTCATTATATCAGAATATTTTTTCATGAAAATCTTTAACTTTATCAGAAAATGCTTTTAATCCTATGTTTAAGTAACAGAAATATTTTTATGCCTAAGATTTTATCTGTATAATTTTACATACATTATTTAATTTTATCATGTTATTCTGTAGTCTTCAACAGAAATACATAGTCAAATACAACCACAAGGTAAATGGTCTTGAAGGAGTACATATATACCAGCCTTCACAGAGAAAATAGGACTCCCAGGAGTATATAGACAGTGGCTACACGATAGATAAACCATGGTCAGAGGACAAAACACCACATAAAACCAGAGATAACCAGATAGGAAAAGGCAAATGCATGAATATTGCCAACAGAAAGCAAGGCAACACGGGATCATATGAACCAAGTATTCCAACAATGAACAAGTCCTGCATTGTCCAACAACCCAGAAATGAAAGATCTGAATATAAAATCACACTTCAAGATTCTTTTAGATGATGTCAAGAGGAACATAGATAACTCCCATAAGGAAGTATAGAACAATAATTAAAACTTACAAGCCATTAAAAAGGAAACACAAAATTTCCTTAAAATCATACAGGAAAACATGGTAAACAGGTAGATACCTATTCAAAGGAAACACAAAAATCAATTAAAGACATACAGGAGAACTAGGACAACAGGCCGGAGCCCTTAAAAAGGAAACACAAAAATTACTTAAGGAAATACAGGGGAACATGTGTCAACAGGCACTCCAACACAACAAAGGAAACTATACCAGGGAAAAACCAAGAAAGTAATATTCCATCAAACTCAAAAGTAGGTAACCACAGAAACATAAAAATAACATCAAGAGTACCAGGAGGCAACAATCACTATTCATTATTATGTCTTAACAGAAATGGACAAAAATCCTGAATAAAATGACATAGACTAACCAGTATTTTTCATGTAAGTTTTCAGTTTTTCAGAAAAAAAAGTGTATAATTTGTTACTACAGCAAAGTACTGATATTTTTTATGTCAATGATTTTTGGCTTCTTTTTTATTTAGATATATTCATCATTCTCATTAAAAATGTTCTCCCCTTTCCTGGTTCTCCAGTCCATGAATTCCATCAGCCATCTTGCATCTGTGTTGAACAATGTATCTGTATTATTTTCCATGATAATCTTCATTTTTAACATGATTTTCTATATTTCTTCATTTGATCAAAAAACTTTTCCATGAAAATCTACTTTATGAGAAAATGTTTTTAATTATACGTTCAATCAATTTAGAAATATTATTATGCCTACCATTTTATCCGTACAATTTTACATGATAATCTTCAATTTTATCATGTTATTCTATATTTTTCTACAATTTTATCGGAAATATATTTCATCAATTTTCATCATTTTAGCTAATATCAAGTATAGGAATATACTTCATGCAAATCTTCAATTCAATCATAACATGTTTCCACTTTAATTTTTAATTGATTTAGCAATAATTTTCATATCTAAAAATTTACCTCTAATAGTTGATGAATATTGTCATTTTTGGTATGTTTTCCTATATATTTCTTCAGTTTTATCGGAAATAATTTCCATGTAAATCTTCAATATTATCATAAAATGTCTAAGTTCTTTTGCAAGGAAAAGAAAGAAAAAGTGAAGAAAAAAGGCCAAGTTAAAATTCTGTTCTGAATTATCAAGCAGGCATCAATAATTGCAATCTCCAGAACCATGGTCTTCTAAATTAAAATCACAATGCTAAGAAAATGATACCACATTCTTACTCATTTATGGAACCCACATGCTATGACACTGCCTTTACAGTCAAGAAGTTCTCAATGTTGCTATGTTTATACAACTATTATGATGTAAGCACCCACATTCTTACTTGGTTGGAAACCTGACTATCATGAGGGATTTTCATGTTTGGTACTCAAATTGTAGTTAAAGTCTCAAGGATACGGATTTCATAGGCCATAGAATAAAGCCTATTATAATTTTGCTTATGGTGATGGTGTACCATTTCCTTTTATGTCTACATTTACACACATAGATTGCTAGCATACTTTGTCCAAAAAGCTTCATTTGAAGTGTACAACACTCATTAGAAATGATAAAAAATTTCCAGTATTTATAGTTTAATTGACAGTGAAAGTGAAATCCCAAATGATACCACAAAGCCATTTTTCACACCATCCAAATCTCAGGGAACAACACCAAAGAGTGGAAGTGTTAGAACAATATAAAGGGCAGAAAAGAGCAATATCGTGATATCCTGGCTTCTGGACAGGAATATGAGCTCTGAGTTCATGAAGTCTCAGAAATGTGATTATCTAAATATGCATGTAAGAATAGCCAGCCAGAATTATGCAAATTCTGGGGATGTGTTCTCGACACTCCACATTTTAGGAGGATAAAGTGGCAGTTGGAAACTGTTTGAGGGGTGATTAAAATAATGAGCAGTATTCTGAGTTCTAGTGGATAGATTCGGATCCGCGTTCACGTGGGCAGCTTTAGTTGAACTTAGTGAATTACCACATAGGAAAGATGATATGAAATTCAGGCTTGGGGTCCCATAAGAGGGAAAATGAATGGTGTTTATCAAAGTAAATAGCAGAAAGTTAATATTGTATTTAAGAGTGTAAGAAGGCATGTGAATTTATTTGGGGTCTCACAATTGTCAAGTGTTAAGGCCCAGAACCAGTCATCTTTTTTCTGTCTCTGAAATGGAGCCATCCTCTGCCATAGTGGGACATGTTCAAGTGGAACACAGAAGTTTCAGAATCAGGTGTGCAGAGAGGATAGATTGCACAGTTTGGACCACCCCTCCTGCTCATAGTAAACAGCTGGAAGCAATGAGGACACAAGAACCTAGAAACAGCCTCACACAGGAGACTCCCTGTTTTCTTCTGCACCCAGACAGGATAGGGCCAAAGAATTGCATAGCCAAAAGAGAGGTGGTCTCACAGGAGTCAGAACATACCTGTCTTCGCCGAGAAAACAAGACTCTCAGGAGGACAGATAAAGAGGCTACATGATAGATAAGCCCCAGTCAGAGACAGCAACACCACCTAAGACCAGAGTAACCAGATAGAAATGGCAAATGCAAGAACAATGCCAACAGAAACAAAGGCAACATGAGACCTTCTGAACCAAGTACTCCAACAATGAGCAAGTCCTGGATGCCCCAACACCCCAGAAAAGCAAGATCTGAATATAAAATCACATCTCAAGATGCTGATAGAATATGTCAAGGACATAAATAAATCCCTTAAGATAGTACAGGAAAACATGTGTCAATACTTAAAATCCATTAGAAAGGAAACACAATTTCCCTTATAGAAATACAGAATAACATGTGTTAACAGGTAGAAACCCATAAAAAGGACACATAGCAATAACTTAAAGATATATAGGAGAACATGGGACAATGGGTCAGAGACCTTAAAAAGGAAACTTTTAGCACATAAAGAAATACAGGAGAACATGGGTCAACATGCAGGAGCCTTTAAAGGGAAACAATAAAAAATCCCTTAAGTTATTACAGGAAAACAGATACAAACAAGCCAAGGAACTGTACAAAACCATCCAGGATCTAAAAACAGAAGGAGCCATACATGAAAAATAACAAAGTTAGACAACACTGGAGATTGAAAACCTTAGAAAAAATCAGGAGCCATATGTGCTAACATCAACAATAGAATACAGGAGATAGAAGAAAGAATCTCAGGTGCTAAAGACACCATAAAATGCATTGTCTCACCAGACAAAGAGAATGCAATATGAAAAACTTGTAACACAAAACATGCCTGAAAATACAGGAAAAAATGAGAAGTCCAAACCTAAAGATTATAGGTACAGAATAGAGTGAAAATTGACAACATAAAGGGCCAGTAAATATCTTCAACAAAAGTATAGAGGAAATCTGCCCTAACCTAAAGAGATAGAGAGTTGGCCATGAACATACAAGAAGCACACAGAATTTAAGCAGGCAGTACCAGGAAAGAAAGTCCTCCCAGCACATAATAATCAAAACATCCAAAGCACTAGACAAAGAAAGAATGTTGAAAGCAGTAAGGGAAAAGATAAAGTAACATAAAGTTAGACTTATGAGAATTACTCCAGACTTCTCACTAGAAAATATGAAACCTAGAAGATACTTGGTAGATCTCATACAGACTGACAGAGAACACAAATGCCAGCCCACTCCACTATTCCCAGCAAAAGCCTGAATCACCATAAAAGAGAAACAAAGATATTCCATCAAGATCTTTCCATATATCCAGTCCTACAAAAGATAATAGGTAGAAAACTCAAATAAAATAAAGGAAATTTTACCCAAGAAAATGTAAGAAAGTAATGTTCCAACAAAATCCAAAGAATGTAACCACACAAACATAAAAATAACATCAAAAATAACTGGAGGTAACAATCACTATTTCATAATATCTCTTGACATGAATGAACTCAAAGCACTAATAAAAAGGCATAGAGTATCAAACATTTTTCTTTTAAATCTTCAATTTTATCAGAAAACTTTTTATGATTCATTTTTCTAGTAAAGTAGTAATGTTTTCTATGTCAAAGATTTTTTTGGCTTCATTTTTATTAGATATATTCATTCACATTTCCAGTGTTGTCCTCTTTCCCGGTTCTCCAGAATCCCCAAAACCCTTTAAGCCAACTAGCCTCTATATAGAACAATTTTTCTGTATAATTTTCCATGATAATCTTTTTATAACATGATTTTCTATATTTCTTCATTTTTTATCAAAAAATTTTTCCATGAAAATCTTCAACATTATCAGAAATTGTTTACAATTGTACTCTCAATCAACTTAGAAATATTTTTATGCCTCCATTTTTTTGGCTGTGACATATATTTTCATTTATTTATTTATTTTTTATTTATTTTCTATATTCATTGTTTACATTCCAAAGGCTTTCCCCTTTCCCAGTTCTCCTCTCACCATATGTCCATCCCATAAGTCCTCTTGTCCCCGCCCATTCCCCAATCATCACATGACCACCATTTCTTTGTTCTGGTACTCTCCTACCAAACTGGATCCAGTCTTTTTGGGACCAGAGTCCTCTCCTTCCTTCTCCTTGGGAATCTTTGGATTTGCTAATTGTGCCTTGAGTATTCAGAGCTTCTGGGCTCATTAATATCGACCTCTCAGTGAATGCATTTCCTGTATATTCTTTTGTGATTGGATTAACTCACTTAGGATGATATAATCCAGTTCCAACCATTTGCCTACTAATTGGATGAATTCGTTATTTTTAATTGCTGAGTAGTATTCCATTGTATAAATATACAACATTTTCTGTATCCATTCCACCTTTGAGGGACATCTAGGCTCCTTGCAGCTTCTGGCTATTATAAATAAGGCTACTAAGAATATAGTGGAGCATGTGTCTTTATTCCATGCAGAAGATTCCTCTGGGTATATGCCCAGGAGTTGTATGACAGGGTCCTCTGTAAGTGTCATACCCAATTTTCTGAGGAACCACCAGATGGATTTCCAGAGCGGTAGTACCATTTTTTTTATTTTCTATATTCTATGTTTACATTCCAAAGGCTTTCCCCTTTCCCAGTTCCCACCCACCATAGTTCCCATAGATCCTCTCCCCCCCAACTATTCCCCAATCATTCCCCCTCCCCCCTCGGTTTCTTTACGAAACTGGATGCAATTTTACAGGCCCAGGGTCCTCTCCTTTCTTCTTCTTGGGAATCATATCACTTGCTATTTGTGTCTTGAGTATTTAGGGCTTCTGGGCTCATTAATATCCACTTATCAGTGATTGCATTTCATGGGCATTCTTTTGTGATTGGGTTAATTCACTCAGGATGATATTTTCCAGGTCTAACCATTTACCTACAAATTGCATGAATTCATTATTTTTAATTGCTGAGTAGTATTCCATTGTATAAATATACCACATTTTCTGTATCCATTCCTCCTTTGAGGGATATTTGGGCTCCTTCCAATTTCTGGCTATTATAAACAAGGCTGCTATAAACATAGTGGAGCATGTGTCCTTATTGCATGCAGGGGAATCCTCTGGGTATATGCGCAGGAGTGGTATGCCAGGGTCCTCTGGAAGTGACATGCCCAATTTTCTGAGGAACCGCCAAACTGATTTCCAGAGCAGTTTTACCATTTTGCAATCCCACCAACAGTGGAGGAGTGTTCCTCTTTCTCCACATCATCGCCAGCACTTGTTGTCTCTTGAGTTTTTAATCTTAGCCATTCTGACTGGTGTGAGGTGGAATCTCAGGGTTGTTTTGATTTGCATTTCCCTGATGACTAATGATGTTGAACATCTTTTAAGGTGTTTCTCGGCCATCTGAAATTCTTCTGGTGAAAATTCTTTGTTTAGCTCTGTGCCCCATTTTTTGATAGGGTTATTTGTTTCTTTGCGGTCTAACTTCTTGAGTTCTTTGTATATATTGGATATTAGCCCTCTGTCGGATGTGGAGTTGGTGAAGATCTTTTCCCACTTTGTTGGTTGCCGTTTTGTCCTTCTGACAGTGTCCTTTGCTTTGCAGAACCTTTGTAATTTTATGAGGTCCCATTTGTCGATTCTTGATCTTAGAGCATAAGCTATTGGTGTTCTGTTCAGGAACTTTTCCCCTGTGCCCAAGTCCTCCAGGGTCTTCCCAAGTTTCTTTTCTAATAGTTTCAGTGTGTCTGGTTTTATGTGGAGGTCCTTGATCCACTTGGAGTTGATCTTAGTGCAAAGAGATAAGAGTGGGTCAATTCACATTCTTCTGCATGTTGACCTCCAGTTGAACCAGCACCATTTGTTGAAAAGGCTATCTTTATTCCACCGGATGGTTGTGGCTCCTTTATCAAAGATCAAGTGACCATAAGTCTGTGGGTTAATTTCTGGGTCTTCAATCCTGTTCCATTGATCTGCTTGCCTGTTGGTATACCAATACCATGCAGTTTTTAACACAATTGCTCTGTAGTACTGCTTGAGGTCAGGGATATTGGTTCCCCCAGAAGTCCTTTTATTGTTGAGAATAGTTTTAGCTATCCTGGGATTTTTGTTGCTCCAGATGAATTTGAGAATTGCTCTTTCTAGATCTATGAAGAATTGAGTTGGGATTTTGATGGGGATCGCATTCAATCTGTATATTGCTTTTGGCAAGATGGCCATTTTTACTATATTGATCCTGCCAATCCAGGAGCAACAAATATTTTTCCATCTTCTGAGGTCTTCTTCGATTTCTTTCTTCAAGGACTTGAAGTTCCTGTTATACAGATCTTTTGCTTGTTTGGTTAGAGTTACGCCGAGATACTTTATGTTGTTTGTGGCTATTGTGAAGGGTGTTATTTCCCTAATTTCTTTCTCTGCCTGCTTGTCCTTTGAGTACAAGAAGGCCACTGACTTGCTTGAGTTATTTTTTTTTTAGTTATTTTTATTTTCTATATTCTATGTTTACATTTCAAAGGCTTTCCCCTTTCTCAGTTCCCACCCACCATAGTTCCCATAGTTCTTCTCCCACCAACTATTCCCCAATCATTCCCCCTCCCCCCTCGGTTTCTTTACTAAACTGGATGCAATCTTTACATGCCCAGGGTCCTCTCCTTTCTTCTTCTTGGGAATCATTTGACTTGCTATTTGTGTCTTGAGTATTTAGTGCTTCTGGGCTCATTAATATCCACTTATCAGTGATTGCATTTCATGTGCATTCTTTTGTGATTGGGTTAGCTCACTCAGGATGATATTTTCCAGGTCTAACCATTTACCTACAAATTGCATGAATTCATTATTTTTAATTGCTGAGTAGTATTCTATTGTATAAATATACCACATTTTCTGTATCCATTCCTCCTTTGAGGGATATTTGGGCTCCTTCCAATTTCTGGCTATTATAAACAAGGCTGCTATAAACATAGTGGAGCATGTGTCTTTATTGCATGTAGGGGAATCCTCTGGGTATATGCCCAGGAGTGGTATGCCAGGGTCCTCTGGAAGTGCCATGCCCAATTTTCTGAGGAACCGCCAAACTGATTTCCAGAGCGGTTTTACCATTTTGCAATCCCACCAACAGTGGAGGAGTGTTCCTCTTTCTCCACATCGTGGCCAGCACTTGTTGTCTCTTGAGTTTTTAATCTTAGCCATTCTGACTGGTGTGAGGTGGAATCTCAGGGTTGTTTTGATTTGCATTTCCCTGATGACTAATGATGTTGAACATCTCTTAAGGTGTTTCTCTGCCATCCGAATTTCTTCTGGTGAAAATTCTTTTTTTAGCTCTGTGCCCCATTTTTTGATAGGGTTATTTGGTTCGTTGTGGTCTAACTTTTTGAGTTCTTTGTATATATTGGATATTAGCCCTCTGTCGGATGTGGGGTTGGTAAAGATCTTTTCCCACTTTGTTGGTTGCTGTTTTGTCCTTCGGACAGTGTCCTTTGCTTTGCAGAAACATTGTAATTTTATGAGGTCCCATTTGTCGATTCTTGATCTTAGTGCGTACGCTATTGGTGTTCTGTTCAGGAACTTTTCCCCTGTGCCCAAGTCCTCCAGGGTCTTCCCAAGTTTCTTTTCTAATAGTTTCAGTGTGTCTGGTTTTATGTGGAGGTCCTTGATCCACTTGGAGTTGATCTTAGAGCAAAGAGATAAGAGTGGGTCAATTCACATTCTTCTGCATGTTGACCTCCAGTTGAACCAGCACCATTTGTTGAAAAGGCTATCTTTATTCCATCGGATGGTTGTGGCTCCTTTATCAAAGATCAAGTGACCATAAGTCTGTGGGTTAATTTCAGGGTCTTCAATCCTGTTCCATTGATCTGCTTGCCTGTTGCTATACCAATACCATGCAGTTTTTAACACAATTGCTCTGTAGTACTGCTTGAAGTCAGGGATATTGATTCCCCCAGAAGTCCTTTTATTGTTGAGAATAGTTTTAGCTATCCTGGGTTTTTTGTTGCTCCAGATGAATTTGAGAATTGCTCTTTCTAGATCTATGAAGAATTGAGTTGGGATTTTGATGGGGATTGCATTGAATCTGTATATTGCTTTTGGCAAGATGGCCATTTTTACTATATTGATCCTGCCAATCCAGGAGCAAGAAATATTTTTCCATCTTCTGAGGTCTTCTTCGATTTCTTTCTTCAAGGACTTGAAGTTCCTGTTGTACAGATCTTTCACTTGTTTGGTTAGAGTTACGCCAAGATACTTTATGTTGTTTGTGGCTATTTTGAAGGGTGTTATTTCCCTAATTTCTTTCTCAGCCTGCTTGTCCTTTGAGTACAAGATGGCCACTGACTTGCTTGAGTTAATTTTATAACCTGCCACTTTGCTGAAGTTGTTTATCAGCTGTAGAAGTTCTCTGGTGGAGTTTTTTGGGTCGCTTAGGTAAACTATCATATCGTCTGGAAATAATGATAGTTTCACTTCTTCCTTTCCAATTTGTATCCCTTTGACTTCCTTATGTTGTCTAATTGCTCTTGCTAGAACTTCAAGTACTATATTGAAAAGATATGGAGAGAGAGGGCAGCCTTGTCTAGTCCCTGATTTTAGTGGGAATGCTTCAAGTTTCTCTCCATTTATTTTGATGTTGGCTACTGGTTTGCTGTAGATTGCTTTTACTATGTTTAGGTATGGGCCTTGAATTCCTGCTCTTTCCAAGACTTTTAGCATGAAAGGATGCTGAATTTTGTCAAATGTTTTTTCAGCATCTAATGAGATGACCATGTGGTTTTTTTCTTTCAGTTTGTTTATGTAGTGGATTACATTGATGGATTTCCGTATATTGAACCATCCCTGCATCCCTGGGATGAAGCCTACTTGATCATGGTGGATGATCGTTTTGATGTGCTCTTGGATTCGGTTAGCAAGAATTTTATTTAGTATTTTTGCATCTATATTCATAAGAGAAATTGGCCTGTAGTTCTCTTTCTTTGTTGGATCTTTTTGTGGTTTAGGTATTAGCGTAATTGTGGCTTCGAAGAATGAGTTGGGCAGTGTCCCTTCTGCCTCTATTTTGTGGAATAGTTTGAAGAGTATTGGTGTTAAGTCTTCTTTGAAAGTCTGGTAGAATTCTGCACTAAAACCATCTGGTCCCGTACTTTTTTTGGTTGGGAGGCTTTCTATAACCCCTTCTATTTCTTTAGGGGTTATGGGACTATTTAGCTGGTCTACTTGATGCTGATTTAATTTTGGTATTTGATATCTGTCAAGGAAATCGTCCATTTCCTCCAAATTCTCCAGTTGTTTTGAGTATAGACCTTTGTAGTAGGATCTGATGATCTTTTGAATTTCCTCAGTTTCTGTTGTTATGTCTCCCTTTTCATTTCTAATTTTGTTAATTTGTATACTGTCTCTGTGTCCTTTGGTTAGTCTGGCTAAGGATTTATCTATCTTGTTGATTTTCTCAAAGAACCAGCTCCTGGTCTTGTTGATTCTTTGTATGGTTCTCTTTGTTTCTATTTGATTGATTTCAGCCCTGAGTTTGATAATTTCTTGTCTTCTACTCCTCCTGGGTGAATTAACTTGTTTTTCTTCCAGGGCTTTAAGGTGTGCCGTTAAGCTGCTAGTGTATGCTCTCTCCAGTTTCTTTTTGGATGCACTTAGAGCTAGGAGTTTTCCTCTTAGCACTGCTTTCATTGTGTCCCAGAGATTTGGGTAGGTTGTACCTTCATTTTCATTGAATTCTAAAAAGTCTTTGATTTCTTTTTTTATTTCTTCCTTGACCAAGGTGTCATTGAGTAGAGTATTGTTCAGTTTCCATGTGTATGTGGGCTTTCTGTTGTTTTTGTTGCTATTGAAGACCACTCTTACTCCATGGTGATCTGATAGGAGGCATGGGATTAGCTCGATCTTCTTGTATTTGTTGACATCTGTCTTCTGACCGATTATATGGTCTATTTTGGAGAAGGTACCATGCGGTGCTGAGAAAAAGGTATATTCTTTAGCTTTAGGATGAAATGTTCTATATATATCTATTAAATCCACTTGGTCCAGAGTTTCAATTAGTTTCACTGTGTCCCTGTTTAGTTTCTGCTTTCCTGATCGGTCCATTGAGGAGAGTGGGGTGTTGAAGTCACCCACAATTATTGTGTTAGGTGTAATGTGTGCTTTAAGCTTTAGTAAGGTTTCTTTTACGAAGGAGGGTGCCCTTGCATTTGGAGGATAGATGTTCAGTATTGAGAGCTCTTCTTGGTGGATTTTCCTTTTGGCCATCAAGAAGTGACATTCTGAGTCTCTTTTGATGATTTTAGGTTGGAAGTCAATTTTATCTGATATTAGAATGGCTACTCCAGCTTGTTTCCTGAGACCATTTGCTTGTAAAATTGTCTTCCAGCCTTTTACTCTAAGGCAGTGTTTGCTTTGACACTGAGATGTGTTTCCTCTATGCAGCAGAATGTAGGGTACTGTTTCCGTATCCAGTCTGTTAATCTATGTCTTTTTATTGGGGAATTGAGTCCATTGATGTTAAGAGATATTAAGGAATAGTAATTGTTTCCTCCAGACATTTTTGAAATTATATTTATTTATTTTATTTATTTTTTTATATTCGAGAGGTTACCTTCTTTTGGGTTTGATGAGAGGAGGTTTCTATCTTGCTTCTTCCCGGGTGTAGTTTATGTCCTTGTCTTGGTGTTTTCCCCCTATTATCCTTTGTAGGGCTGGATTTGTGGAAAGATATCGTGCAAATTTGGTTTTGTCATGGAATACCTTGATGTATCCATATATGGTGATTGAGAGCTTTGCTGGGTAAAGTAGTTTTGGCTGAAGTTTGTGTTCTCTTAGAGTTTGCATTATATCTGCCCAGGATCTTCTAGCTTTCATGGTCTCAGGTGAGAAGTCTGGTGTTATTCTCATAGGTCTTCCTTTATAAGTTACTTGGCCTTTTTCTCTTGCTGCCTTTAATATTCTTTCTTTGTTTAGTACATTTGGAGTTTTGATTATTATGTGACGGGATGTATTTCTGTTCTGATCCAGTCTTTTTGGGGTTCTGTATGCTTCTTGTATATTCATGGGCATCTCTCTCTTTAGGTTGGGGAAGTTTTCTTCCATAATTTTGTAGAAGATATTTGCTGGCCCTTTAACTCGTACATCTTCATTCTCGTCTATACCTATAATCCTTAGGTTTGGTCTTCTCATTGTGTCCTGGATTTCCTGGATGTTTTGGGTTACAGCCTTTTTGCATTTAGTATTTTCTTTGACTGTTGAATCAATGGTTCCTATGGTATCTTCAGCTTCTGATATTCTGTCTTCTATCTCTTGTATTCTATTGTTAATATTTGCATCTATGGCTCCTGATTTCTTCCCAAGGTTTTCTATCTCCAATGTTGTCTCCCTCTGCGATTTCTTAGTTGTTTCTACTTCTGTTTTTGGTACCTGGATGGATGTGCTCAGATCTTTCGCGTGCTTGATTGTGTTTTCATGTATTTCTTTAATAGATTTTTGTGTTTCCTCTTTCATAGCTTCTACTTGTTGGCCCACGTTCTTCTGTAGTTCTTTAAGTGATTTTTGTCTTTCTTCCTTATTGTCTTCTTCTTTTTGATCCATCTTCTCCTGCATTTCTTGAAGTGATTTTTGTATTTGCCTTGTAAAGGCTTCTAACTTTTGATCCATTTTCTCTTCTATTTCTTTACGAGATTTTTCTATGTGTTCAGCTACCTGCATCCTGACCAGTGATTTTATATCCAAGTCTTGTTTTTCTGGTGTTTTTGTGTATCCAGGGCTTCCTGTTGTTGGCGAACTGGGTTCAGATGCTGTCATGTTGCTTTGATTTCTGTTAGTGACATTCCTTCGTTTACCTTTTGCCATCTGGTTATTTCTGGTGTTAGTTGACCTTGTTGTCACTGGCTGGTGTTTGAATCTCCTATGAGGCTGGTCTTGCCTGTTGTTTCTCTACTGGTGGTTATGCGTGATTGCTGCTCAACGTGATCACGAGCTGGCTGCCACCTGCTGACTTTGTGCACGGCCTGAGGTCTCTGGGAAGTGTGGGGGAGTGCAGCAGAGCCTCGGCAGGCACTGCTGGGCCTGCCTAGTAGCGAGAGCCTAGCAGATCCCCCCACGTGGTAGCCCCTGATGGAATCTGTCTACCTGTGCCTTTCCAGCTGTGTTCTGTTTGCAATATGGAGGCCTGCAGCTAACGGTGCTCCGGGGTCCTGGGGAGCTGGGTGGTTCAGGCTGCCTTGGTGCACGGCCTAAGCTCGCAGGGATGTGCTGCAGAGCCTAGGCGCCTGGGCCCGCCTGTGGGCGAGAGCTTAGCAGCTCTCCCTGCTCTAGCCACAGACGGAGTCTCTACCTGCACCTTTCCAGCTGTGTCCTGGTTGCAATATGGAGGCCTGCCGCTATCGCTCGTCCTCACTCTTCTTAATAAACAAGAATTGTTGCTTATCCTGTTTCCGCTGGCAGGGTCTGAGCACCTGGCAATCTGGCTAGGTCTGGCTTCCCTGCTACCGGCTGGATGGGAAGCTGCAGGCAAGATGGCGCTGCCTGCATGGGGTTCGGGGTCTGGCCTGCGAGAGCAGAGAGCAGGCACGAGCAGCTCCTGCTCCAGACCTGAGTCCCCGGAGGTCTTCAACTCGGGCTGTCTCCGGTACCTGGTTCCGCCGGCAGGGTCTGAGCACCTGGCAAGCTGGCTAGGTCTGGCTTCCCTGCTACTGGCTGGATGGGAAGCTGCAGGCAAGATGGCGCTGCCTGCAGGGTTTCGGGGTCTGGCCTGCGAGCGCAGAGTGCAGGCACGGCTGCTGTACTCCAAACCCCTACTCTGTACGCAGTTCCTGCTCCAGACCTGAGTCCCCGGAGGTCTTAAACTCAGGCTGTCTTGGGTACCTGGTTCCTCCAGCAGGGTCTGAGCACCTGGCAAGCTGGCTAGGTCTGGCTTCCCTGCTACCGGCTGGATGGGCTTATGCCTCCAATTTTATCAGCAAAATTTTACATGATAATCTTCAATTATAACTTGTTATTCTATATTTTTCTGCAATATTATTAAAAATATTTTTCATTGCTTTTTGGCCTTTGGCTAAGATCAAGTACAGAAATATTTTTCATGCAAATCTTCAATTCTATCATAACATATTTCTATTTCGGTCTTTAATTAATTTAGCTATGATTTTTATGTTTAAAATTTTTCCTTTAATTTGTGATAAATATTATCTATTGTGATGTGTTTTTCTATAGGTGTTTATCCATATAATTTTACATGATAATCTTTAATTTTATCATGTTATTCTATATTTTTCTACAATTTTATCAGAAATATTTTTCATAAATTTTCAGCATTTTGGCTAAGATCAAGTGTAGAAATATATTTCATGCAAATCTTCAATTCTATCATAACATGTTTCTACTTTATTTTTAATTGATTTAGCAATGATTTTCATGTCTAAAATTTCTCTCTAATAGTTGATGAATATTGTCAACTTTGGTATGTTTTCCTATATATTTCTTCAGTTTTTTCGGAAATAATTTCCATTTAACTCTTCAATGTTATCATAAAATGTTTTAAGTCCTTTTGCAAGAAAGAAAAAGAGAAGAAAAAAAGGCAAAGTTAAAATTCTGTTCTGAATTACCAAGCAGGCATCAAAAATTGCAATCTCCAGAACCAGGGGCTTCTAAATGAAAATAGGAATGCTAAGAAAATGATACTACCTTGAAGTTCCAAGGAGATTTACAAATAACAATAATTTGTTATTGTCCTTTGTTAATTGACAGAACCTTATGGAAAACCCTAATGATAAAGGCACCACAACCTTTAAATAAAGACACAGAAAACTCCATCTAAAAGTTCCAAAAAATGTATTGTATCAAGATAGATTTTATGCTGTTAGAACAGTCTACATGAGTGCTTGAGAAGAAAAATCCTTAAGCAGGTTCTTAAGCAGTGATGGAAACTGCATGCTATGGCACTGCCTTTAAAGTCAAGAGCTTCTCACTGTTGCTATGGTTATACAACTATTATGAGGTAAACATTCACTTTCTTAGTGGTTTTGAGACCTGATTAAAATGAGGGATTTTAATATTTGGTACTGATACTGTAGTTAAAGTGTCATGGATAGGGAGTTCATAGGTCAAAGGATAGAACCTATTATAATTTTGCTCATGGTAATGGTGTAGCATTTCCTTCTATGTTTTTGTATACAGACATAGATTGCTAGCAACCGTAGTTCAAAAAGCTTATTTTGAAGTGTACAGTAGTCATTAGAAACACCAAAACTTTTCCGTGTTTAGAGATTAATGACAATGAAAGTGAAATCTGAAATGAGACCAGAATGCCACATTTCACACCATTAAAATAAGAGCCATATAAGGGGGAGAAAATCAGCAATACTCTGAAATGCTGATTTCTGGATAGGAAAATGGGCACTTAGTTCATGAATTCACAGCAACTGTGATCATCTAGATATCCATATAAGATAAGCCAGTCAGAATTATGCAAATAACTAAGGGGATGTGTTCTCCATGCTCAACATATTTGGGAGATAAAGTGGAAGTTGGAAGCTCTTTGGAGGAGTGTTCAAACTCATGAGCAGATTTTCTGTGTTCTAGTGGATAGACTAATATCCAGGTTTAAATAAGCTGCTTTAATTGAACTTAGTGAATTACAACAAAGGAAAGATGACAGGAAATTCAGGGAGATGGAACATAACAGGGAAAATAAATGGTGTTTAAAAAAGTACGTAAGAGAAAATTAAGATTGAATTTAAATTTTATATGTGCAAGTGAATTTATTTGGGGATTAACAACTGTTGAGACACAAATTCATGGCATTTTCTTTCTGTCTCTGGAGTGGAACCTTCCTCTGCATCAGGGAGGCATATCCAAGTGGTTCACAGAGGTAGCTAACCACTCAGGTGTGTACAGAGGACAGATAGCACAGGCAGGGCCATCCCTGCTGCTCAGAGCAAAGAGCCAGAAGCCCTGACAACACAGGAGCCTAGGAATAACCTGGGACGGGAGACTTCCCATTTTCTTCTTCACCCAGACCTGATTGGGTCACAGAACTTCATATTCAAATACAACCACAAGTGAGGTATTCTAGCAGGAGGATGTTCAAACCTGTTTTCACAGAAAAACATGACTCTCAGGAGCACAGAAGCAGAAGCTACATGATAGTTAAGCCACAGTCAAAGACAGCAACAACACTAAACACCAGAGATAACCAGATATCAATTGCAAATGCAAGAAAATTGCCAACAGAAACCAAGGGAACAAGGGACCATCTGAACCCAGTACTCAAACACCTAGCAAGTCTTGGATTCCCTAACAACCCCGAAAAGGAAGATCTGAATGAAAAATCACACCCCAAGATGCTAATAGAAGATGTCAAGAAGGACATAAAAATGCTCTTAAGAAATACAGGATAACATGAGTCAACAGTTACAAGCCATTAAGAATGAAACACAAAATTCACTTAAAGAAATACAGGAGAACAGGGCTTAACAGGTAGAAACCCCTAAAAAGGAAAGTAAATGCAAAAATCACTTAAAGATATACAGGAGAATATAGTTCATCAGGCAAGAGTCCTTAAAGAGGAAACAACAAACAGTCCCTTAAGTTATTACAGGAAAGAAGATACAAAGAAGCAAAGGAAATGCAAAAGCATTTCCAGGATATAATTAAAAAAAGTAGACACCACTAAGAAAAAAAAAGGTAGACAACTCTGGATATAGAAAACCTTGGAATGAAATCAGGAGTCATTGATGCAAGCATCAACAATAGAATAAAAAACTTAGAAGTAAGAATCTCAGCTGCTAAAGATACCATAAAAGACACTGAATCAACAGTCAAAGGAAATGCAATATGAAAAAAATTGTAAACAAAATATGCAGGGAACTCCACGACAAATTGAGAAAACCAATCCTAAAGTTTATAGGTACAGAATAGAGTGAAAACTTACAACGTAAAGGGCTAGCAAATATCTTCAACAAAATATAGAAGAAATCTGCCCTAAACTAAAGAGAGAGATGCCCATGAATATAAAAGAATCTCACAGAACTCCAAACAAACTGGATCAGGACAGAAATGCCTCTCAGCACATAATAATCAAAACACCAAATGCACTAAACTAAGAAAGAAAATTAAAGCAGTAAGGGAAAAAGATCAAGGAACATAAAGGCAGACTTAACAGAATTACACCAGAAACTATGAAAGCTAGAAGATCCTGGGCAGATTTCATACAGACCCAAAGAGAACACAAATGCCAGGCTACCCTACAATACCCAGGATCAGTGTAGATGGAGAATCCGAGATATTCCATGATAAAACCAAATTTACACAAGATCTTTCCATATATCCAGTCCTACAAAAGATAACAGGTGGATAACTACAACACAATGAAGTAAACAATATCTATGAAAAAGCAAGAAATTAATCTTGCAAAGAAACCAAAAGAAGGTAACCATACAAACACAAAAATAACATAAAAAATAAAAGAAGGCAACAATCACTATTCCATAATATCTCTTAACAAGAATGATCTCAATTCCCCAATATAGAGGCAAAAACTAACAAATATTATCCTTGTATATCTTCAGTTTTATCAGGAAAAAATACTTATAATGGATTTTTCAAGTAAAGTAGCATTGTTTTTTATGTCAAAGGTTTTTTGACTTCTTTTGTTTATTACGTATATTCATTCATATTTCAAATGTCCCATTTCCTGGTTCTCCATCTCCCCAAAATTCCATAAGCCATCACGTGTCCAGGTAGAACAATTTATCTGTATAATTTTCCATGATAATCTTCATATATAACATGATTTTCTATGTTTCTTCATTTTATCAGAATATTTTTTCATGAAATTCTTTATTAGAAAATGCTTGTAATCCTATGTTCAAGTAACAGAAATATTTTTAGGCCTATGATTTTATCTGTATAATTTTACATACATTACTCAATTTTATCATGTTATTCAGTAGTCTTCTACAATTTTATAAGAAATAATTTACATGCAAATCTTCAATTTTCTCATAACATGTTTCTACTTACTTTTGATTTAATTTCACAATGATTTTTATGTCTAAAAGTTTCACTCTAATTTTTTATGAATATTGTCAATTTTGATGTGTTTTTCTATATATTTCTTCAATTTTGTTTGAAATATTTTCCATGTAAATCTTTAATTTTATCATTAATTGTTTTTACTTCCTTTTTCAAGAAAATAAAAAAAGAAAAAATCAAACTTTAAATATCTGTTCGAAATTAACAAGCAGGCATCAATAATTGTACTCCCCAGAACCATGGGCTAACTAATTAAAATTGCAGTGCTAAGAATAAGATACCACATTTGAAGTTCCAAGGAGTTACCCAAATAAGACAAGTTTGTCATTGTCCTTGGTTTACTAACTGAACCTCATCACAAACCCTAATGATAAAGGCACCATACCCTTTAACTAAAGACACAGAAAAGTGCATCTCAAAGTTCCTAGAAAACTTTGTTTCATCTGGCTAGCTGTTACACTGTTAGAACATTCTACATTTGTGTTTTATAAGAAAAGAACAGGAATTCAAGGCCCATATCTATAAATAGTAAAAGCAATTTACAGCAGATTGATAGCCAACATCAAAGTAAATGGAGAGAAAATGAAGCAATCCCACTGAAATGAGGGACTAGACAAGGCTGCCCCCTCTCACCATATCTCTTCAATATAGTACTTGAGGTACTAACTAGAGCAATTCGACAACATAAGAAAGTCAAAGGGATACAAATTGGAAAGGAATAAGTCAAACTATCACTATTCGCAGATGATATGATATTATACTTAAGTGACCCAAAAAACTCCACCAGAGAACTCCTACAGCTGATAAACAACTTCAGCAAAGTGTCTGGTTATAAAGTCAACACAACAAAATTAGTAGCCTTCCTATACTCAAAGGATAAGCAGGCCAAGAAAGAAATTAAGAAAATGACACCCTTCACAATAGCCACAAACAATATAAAGTATCTTGGTGTGACTCTAACCAAACAAGTGAAAGATTTATATGACAAAAACTTCAGGTCTCTGAAGAAGGAAATTGAAGAGGACCTCAGAAAATGGAAAAATCTTATATGCTCGTGGGTTGGCAGGATTAATATAGTTAAAATGACAATCTTGCCAAAAGGAATATACATTCAACGCAATCCCAATCAAAATCCCAACTCAGTTCTTCACAGAGTTAGAAAGAGAAATTCTCAAATACATCTGGAATAACAAAAAACCCAGAATAGCTAAAACTATCATCAACAGTAAAAGAACATCTGGGGGAATCAATATCCCGGATATCAAGCAATACTACAGAACAGTAGTGTTAAAAATTGCATGGTATTGGTACAGTGACAGGGAAGTGGATCACAAAATAGGATTGAAGACCCAGAATTGAACCCACACATATATGGCCAATTGATATTCGACAAAGGAGCTGAAAACATCCAGTGGAAAAAAGATAGCCTTTTCAACAAATGGTGCTGTCTCAACTGGAACTCAACATGCAGAAGAATAAGAATTGATCCACACTTATCTCCTTGTACTATGCTCAACTCCCAAGTGGATCAAGGACCTACAAATAACACCAGACACACTAAAACTAATAGAAAAGAGACTGGGGAAGACCCTTGAGGACATTGGCTCGGGGGAAAATTCCTGAACAGAACACTAATCGCTTATGCTCTAAGATCAAGAATAGACAAATGGGACCTCATAAAAATTACGAAGTTTCTATAAGGCAAAAGACACTGTAAAAAGGACAAATCGGCAACCAGCAAATTGGGAAATGATCTTCACCAACCCCACATCCGACAGAGGGCTAATATCCAATGTATACAAAGAACTCAAGAAGATAGACCCCAGAAAACCAAATAACACTATCCAAAATTGGGATACAGGGCTAAACAAAGACTTTTCACCTGAAGAAATTTGGAAGGCTGAGAAAAAACTTAGAAAATGTTCAACATCATTAGTCATTAGAGAAATGCAAATCAAAACAATCCTGAGTTTTCACCTCATATCTGTCAGAATTGCTAGGATAAAAACTCAGAAGACATCAGGTGTTGGCGAGGATGTGGAGAAAGAAGAACACTCCTCCACTGCTGGAGGGACTGCAAGCTGGTCCAACCACTCTGGAAATCATTCTGGTGGTTCCTCAGAAAACTGGAAATGATACTACGGAGGATCCAGCCATAGCACGCTTGGGAATATACCCAGAAGATTCCCCAGCATGCAATAATGATACATGCTCCACTATGTTCATAGCAGCCTTAGATATAATAGCTAGAAGCTGGAAAGAACACAGATGTCCATCAAAGGAAGAATGGATACAAAAAATGTGGTATATATACACAATGGAGTACTCTTCAGCCATTAGAAACAATGAATTCATGAAATTGTTAGACAAATGGATAGAGCTGGAGAATATCATACTAAGTGAGGTAACCCAGTCTCAAAAGAATACCCATGGTATGCAGTCACTGATAAGTGGATATTAGCCTAGAATCTTGGGACACCAAAGACACAATTCACATAACAAATGATGTCTGACAAGAAGAAAGGAATGGACACTAGTGCTGGAAAGAATCAAAGCATCAGTGTAGGGGAAAACCAGAACAGGGAAGTAGGAAGGGGTGGATGAGGGAGCAGGGGGAGGAAAAAGGGCATGTGGGAACTTAGGGGGATGGGGAAAAAATGGAAATGAAATGTAAATATAGAATATATCCAATAAAAAATTAAAAAAAATAAAACCTCAGCTGTAAGAAAAAAAAAGAAATAACGTTATGCACATTCTTACTCATTTATGGAACCCACATGCTATGACACTGCCTTTAAAGTCAAGAAGTTCTCAATGTTGCTATGGTTATACAACTATTATGATGTAAGAACCCACTTTCTTAGTTGGTTGGAAACCTGAATATCATGAGGGATTTTCATTTTTGGTACTCAAATTGTAGTTAAAGTCTCAAGGATACAGATTTCAAAGGCCATAGAATACAAACTATTATAATTTTGCTCATGGTGATGGTGTAGCATTTCCTCTTATATTTATGTTTAGACACATAGATTGCTAGCATACTTAGTCCAAAAAGCTTCATTTGAAGTGTACAACACTCATTAGAAATGTCAAAAACTTTACAGTATTTAGAGATTAAGTGACAGTGAAAGTGAAATCCCAAATGAGACAACAATGACATTTTTCACACCATCCAAATCTCAGGGAGCAGCACCAAAGAGAGCAAGTTAGAACAATATAAGGGACAGAAAATGCGTAATACCGTGAAATCCTGACTTCTGGACGGGAATATGAGCTCTGAGTTCATGAACTCTCAGAAATGTGATTATCTAGATATGCATGTAAGAATAGCCAGGCAGAATTATGCAAATAAAAGAGGGCATGGGTTCTCCAAGCTCCACCTCTTAGGAGGATAAAGTGGCAGTTGGAAACTATTTGAGGGGTGATTAAAATAATGAGTGTTTTCTGTCTTCTAGTGAATAGATTCAGATCCGCGTTCACATGGGCAGCTTTAATTGAACTTAGTGAATTACCACATAGGAAAGATGGCATGAAATTCGGGGATTGTGTCCCATAAGAGGGAAAATGAATGGTGTTTATCAAAGTAAATAGCAGAAAATAAATATTGTATTTAAAAGTGTATGTAGGCCTGTTAATTTATTTGGGTTCTCTCAATTGGCAAGTGTTAATGCCCAGAACCATTACTTCTTCTTTCTGTCTCTGGAATGGAGCCATCCTCTGTCATAGTGGGACATATTCAAGTGGTGCACAGAAGAAGCTTCCCACTCAGGGGTGCAGAGAGGATAGATTGCACAGTTAGAACCACCCCTGCTGCTCATAGGAAACAGCAGGAAGCAATGAGGACACAAGAGCCTAGGAACAGTCTCAGACAGGAGACTCCCTGTTTCCTTCTGCACCCAGACAGGATAGGTCCACAGAATTACATAGCCAAATAGAACCAAAAGAGACGATGTCTCTCAGGAGTCAGTGTGTACATCACCTGTCTTCACCGAGAAAACAAGACTCTCAGGAGGACAGATAAAGAGGCTACATGATAGATAAGCCCCAGTCAGAGACAGCAACACCACCTAAGACCAGAGTATCCAGATAGCAATGGCAAATGCAAGAACATTGCCAACAGAAACCAAGGCAACATAAGACCATCTGAACCAAGTACTCCAACAATGAGCAAGTCCTGGAGGCCCCAACACCCCAGAAAACCAAGATCTAAATATAAAATCACATCTCAAGATGCTGATAGAATATGTCAAGAACATAAATACCTCCCTTAAGATAATACAGGAAAACATGTGTCAATACTTAAAATCCCTTAGAAAAGAAACAAAATTTCCCTTAAAGAAAAACAGAATAACATGTGTTAACAGGTAGAAACCCATATAAAGGACACACCACAATTACTTAAAAAAATACAGGAGAACATGGGAAAACAGGCAGGAGCCTTTAAAATGGAAACATTAAAAAATCCCTTAAGTTATAACAGGAAAACAGATACAAACAAGACAAGGTACTGTACAAAACCATCCAGGATCTAAAAACAGAAGTAACCATAAATGAAAAATAACAAAGTTAGACAACACTGGAGACTGAAAACCTTAGAAAGAAATCAGGAGCCATATGTGCTAACATCAACAATAGAATACAGGAGATAGAAGAAAGAATCTCGGGTGCTAAAGACACCATTAAAAGCATTGTCTCACGAGACAAAGAGAATGCAATATGAAAAAATTTGTAACCCATAACATGTATGAAAGTACAGGAAAAAATGAGAAGTCCAAACCTAAATATTATAGGTACAGAATAGAGTGAAAATTGACAACATGAAGGCCAGTAAATATCTTCAACAAACATATAGAAGAAATCTGCCCTAACCTAAAGAGATAGAGAGTTGGCCATGAACATAAAAGAAGTGGACAGAACTCAAGCAGGCAGTACCAGGAAAGAAAGTCCTCCCAGCACATAATAATCAAAACATCCAAAGCACTAGAAAAAGAAAAAAATGTTGAAAGCAATAAGGGGAAAAGATAAAGTAACATAAAGTCAGACTTCTGAGAATTACTCCAGACTTCTCACTAGAAACTATGAAACCTAGAAGATACTTGGTAGATCTCATACAGACTCGGAGAGAACGCAAATGCCAGCCCACTCCACTATTCCCAGCAAAAGCCTGAATCACCATAAAAGAGAAACAAAGATATTCCATGATAAAACAAAATTTACTCAAGATCTTTCCATATATCCAGTCCTACAAAAGATAATAGGTAGAAAACTCAAACATAATAAAGGAAATTATACCCAAGAAAATGCAAGAAAGTAATGTTCCAACAAAATCCAAAGAATGTAAGCACACAAACATAAAAATAACATCAAAAATAACTGGAGGTAACAATCACTATTCTGTAATATCTCTTGACATGAATGAAATCAAATCACTAATAAAAAGGCATAGATTATCAAATATATTTTCTTTTAAATCTTCAATTTTATCAGAAACATTTTTATAGTTCATTTTTCTAGTAAAGTATTAATGTTTTCTATGTCAAAGATTTTTGCTTCTTTTTTTATTAGATATATTCATTCACATTTCAAGTGTTGTCCTCTTTCTTGGTTCTCCAGAATCCCCAAATTCCCGTAAGCCATCTAGCCTCTATATAGAACAATTTATCTGTATTATTTTCCATGATAAAATTTTTTATAACATGATTTTCTATATTTCTTCACTTTTTTATCAGAAAATTTTTCCATGAATATCTTCAACATTATCAGAAAATGTTTACAATTTTTCTCTCAATCAATTTAGAAATATTTTATGCCTCCCATTTTATCTGTATAAATTTACATGATAATCTTCAATTTTAACTTGTTATTCTATATTTTCTGCAATTTTATTAGAAATAATTTTCATCACATTTCGGCCTTTGGCTAAGATCAAGTGCAGAAATATTTTTCATGCAAATCTTCAATTCTATCATAGAATATTTCTATTTCTGTTTGTAATTAATTTAGCTATGATTTTTATGTATAAAATTTTTCCTTTAATTTGTGATGAATATTATCAATTGTGACGTGTTTTTCTATATATTTCTTCAATTTTAATTGAAAATTTTTCCGTGTAAATCTTCAATTTGATAATAAAAAAATTTACATAGTTTTTCAAAAAAAATAGAAAAAGATAAGAAAAAGCCCAAAGTTTAAACTGCGTTCTGAATTAGCAAGCACCCATCAGTAATTGCACTCCCATGAACCATGGGCTATTAAATAAAAACCACAATGCAAAGAATAAGATACCACACCTTGATTAACCAAGGAATTTCCAAACTAACATAACATTGTCATTGTCATTGTTTAGCTAACTGAACCTCATGGAAAACCATAATGATAAAGGCACTAAAGACACAGAAAACTCCATCTCAAATATCCATTTGGCTAGCTTTTACACTGTTAGACCAGTCTACCTGTGTGCTTAAAGAAAAAAATACCTTATCCATGTTCTTACACAGTGATGAAAAGAACATGCTGTGAGGTTGCCTTTACAATCCAGAGATTCTCACTGTTGCTATGGTTAACAACTATTATGCGGTAAACATCCACTTTCTTAGTGGGCTGTAAACCTGACTAACATTAAGGGTTTTAATATTTGTTACTGAAATTATTCCCAAAAGCTCCTGGATAGAGAATTCATAGGTCATAGGATAGAACATATTATATATTTGCTTATGGTGATGGTGTAGCATTTCCTTTTATATTTATGTTTACAAGCATAGACTTCTAGCAACCTCAGTCCAAAAGCTACTTTTGAGGTATACAACAATCATTGGGAACACCAAAAACTTTCCAGTGTTTAGTGATTAAGTGACAGTGAAAGTGAAACCCTGAATGAGACCACATTGCCACCGTTCACACCATCCAAAATTCAGGGAGCAGCACCAAAGAGGACAGGGATGCACAATATAAGAGACAGAAAATGAGCAATATTGTGAAATGCTGACTTCTGGAAATGAATATGGGCATTTATTTCATGAAATAACCACAACAGTGATCGTCTAGACAACCGTAGAGGAACACTCCTCCACTGTTGGTGGGATTGCAAAATGGTAAAACCGCTCTGGAAATCAGTTTGGCGGTTCCTCAGAAAATTGGGCATGTCACTGCCAGAGGACCCTGGCATACCACTGCTGGGCATATACCCAGAGGATTCCCCTGCATGCAATAAGGACACATGCTCCACTATGTTTATAGCAGCCTTGTTTATAATAGCCAGAACTTGGAAGGAGCCCAAATATCCCTCAAAGGAGGAATGGATTCAGAAAATGTGGTATATTTATACAATGGAATACTACTCAGCAATTAAAAATAATGAATTCATGCAATTTGTAGGTAAATGGTTAGACCTGGAAAATATCATCCTGAGTGAATTAACCCAATCACAAAAGAATGCACACGAAATGCAATCACTGATAAGTGGATATTAATGAGCCCAGAAGCCCTAAATACTCAAGACACTAATAGCAAGTCAAATGATTCCCAAGAAGAAGAGAGGAGAGGACCCTGGGCCTGTAAAGATTGCATCCAGTTTAGTAAAGAAACCGAGGGGGGAGGGGGAATGATTGGGGAACAGTTGGGGGGGAGAGGAACTATAGGAACTATGGTGGGTGGGAACTGGAAAAGGGGAAAGCCTTTGGAATGTAAACATAGAATATAGAAAATTTAAAAAAAAATTAAAAAAAAAGAAAAATAATATAAGCATAACAAGGAAAAAAAGAATATCTGGCCAGAATTATGCATATTATTAAGGGGATGTGTTCTCCATGCCCCACTTCTTAGAAGGATAAAGTGGCAGGTGGAAGCTGTTTGGAGGGATTTTCTGAATAATTAGCAGGTGTTGTTTGTTTTAGTGGATTAGCTCATATACAGGTTCACATGGAAAGCTTTAATTGAAATTAGAGAATTGCCGCAAAGGAAAGATGACATTAAGTTCAGTGTGGGGTGCATATAAGAGGGAAATAAATGGTGTTTAACAACATAAATAGCAGAATGTTTAGATTGTCTTTAAGAGTATATGTAGGCCTGTGATTTTATTTGGGGCCTAAAAATTGCCTAGTCTTAAGACCCAGAACCATGGCTTCTTGTTACTGTCTCTAGCATGGAATCATCCTCTGACAAAGTTGCCATATCTAAGTGGGGCACAGATATAGCTATCCACTCTGGTGGGCAGAGAGATGAGATATCACATCTATGGCCATATCTCCTGCTCAAAGTAAACAGCCAGAAACCCTGAGGACACAAGAGCTTAGGAACAGACAGGGAAAGGAGACTTCCCATTTCTTTCTGCACCCAGACCTGATAGGGCCCTGAACTACATAGCCACAAAGGACCACAAGTGAGGTGATCTCGCAGGAATATATACATACCTGTCTTCACAGGGAAAATAGGACCCTTGGAGCATGGATAAATAAGCTACATGATAGGGAAGCCACATTCAGAGACAGCAACAACACCTAACACCAAAGATAACAGATAGCAATGGAAAATGCAAGAAAACTGCCAATAGAAACCAAGGCAACAGGGGACTCTCTGAATCAAGTACTCCAACAACTAGCAGGTCCTGGATTCCCCAACATCCAAGAAAAACAAAATTTGAATATAAAATCACATCTCAAATTTCTGATAGAAGATGTCTCGAAGGACATAAATTCTCCTTAAGGAAGTGCAGGACAACAGAAGTCAAAAGTTACAAACCCTTAATGAGAAAACACAAAATTACCTTAAAGATCCAGGAGAACATGGGTTAACATGTAGTAAATTCTTTAAGAGAAACACAATAGTCCCTTACAGAAATACACTGAGAACATATTTTAATAGGTAGAAACCCCTAAAAAGGAAACTATACCAAAGAAATGCACGAAAGTAATATTCCTACAAAACCAAAAGAAGGGAAACAATGCAAACATAAAAATAATGTCAAAATAACAAGAGGCAGCAATCACTATTGCTTAATATCTCTTGACATGAATAGACTCAATTCCTCAAAAAAAGCATAGACTAACAAATATTTTGTACAGCTTAAATTTTATTAGAAAAAATGCTTATAATTCATTTTTCAATGAATAGTAATTTTATATGTCAAAGATATTTTTATTCTTTTTTATTAGATATATTCATTCACATTTTAAGTGTGGTCCCCTTTCCTTGTTTTCCAGCCACCCCCCCAAAATCCAATAAGTTATCTCGCCACTATGTCAAACACTTTATCTGTATTATTTTGCATGATAATCTTCATTTTAACATGATTATCTATATTTCTTCATTTTATCAAAAAAACTGTCCATGAAAATCTTCAATTTATCGGATATTTGCAATTCTATTTTCAATCAAAATAGAAATATTTTTAGCCTCCAATATTATCTGATAGTAGATGTCAAGAAGCACATAAAAGCTCCCTTAAGGAAATACAGGAGAAAATGAGTCAACAATTAGAAGCCCTAAAATCAGAAACACAAAATTCCTTTAAAGAAATACAAGAGAACATGGGTTTAAAGGTAGAAATCCCTAAAAAGAAAACACAAATATCACTTAAAGAAATACAGGAGATCATTGGTCATCAGGCAGGAGCACTTAAGAGAAAACAAGAAAAAGGCCCTTAAGTTATTACAGAAAAAAACAGAAACAAACCAGCAAAGGAAATACACAAAACCTTCCAGGAACTAATAACAGAAGTAGACACAACTAAGAAATAACCAAAGGAGACTTCTGGAGATAGAAAACCGTAGAAAGATATCAGGTTTCATAGATTCAAACATCAACAACAGAATACAAGAAATGGAAGAAAGAATCTCAGGTGCTAAAGATACCATTTTAAAGGCAGAGAATCAACATTCAAAGAAAATGCAATATGAAAAAAATCTGTAACCAAAAACATGCAGGTAAAATGAGGACAAATTGAGAAGATCAATCCTAAAGATTATAGGTACAGAATAGAGTGAAAATGTACCACTTAAAGGGCTAGAATATATCTTTAAAAATTATAGAAGAAATCTGCCCTAACAAAGACCAGACCTGATTGGGTCACAGAAATACATAGTCAAATAAAACCAAAAGGTAACTGGTCTTGAAGGAGTATATACATACCTGTCTTCAGAGAGAAAACAGGACTCCCAGGAGTATAGATACAGAGGCTACATGATAGATATGCCACAGTCAGAGAAAAAAAACACTGCCTAACACCAGAGATAACAAGATAGGAAAAGGCAAATGCATGAATATTGCCAACAGAAAGCAAGGCAACACGGGATCATCTGAACCAAGTACTCCAACAATGAACAAGTATTGGATTGTCCAACAACCCAGCAATGAAAATCTGAATATAAAATCACACTTCAAGATTCTTTTAGATGATGTCAAGAGGAACATAGATAACTCCCTTTAGGAAGTACAGGAGAACATGAACCAACACTTACAAGCCCTTAAAAAGGAAACACAAAATTTTCTTAAAGTACTACAGGAGAACATGTGTAAACAGGTAGATACCTATTCAAAGGAAACACAAAAATTAATTAAAGAAATACAGGAGAACTGGGACAACAGGACAGAGCCCTTCGTGAATAAAATGACATAGACTAACTAGTATTTTTCACGTAAGTTTTCAGTTTTATCAGAAAAAAAAATATGTATAATTTGTGACTACAGTAAAGTACTAATATATTTTATGTCATAGATTTTTTTGGCTTCTTTTTTTATTTAGATATATTCTTCATTCTCGTTACAAATGTTCTCCTCCCCTTTCCTGGTTCTCCAGTCCACCAATTCCCATCAGCCATCTTGCATCTATGTCAACAATGTATCTGTATGATTTTCCAAGATCATCTTCATTTTTAACATGATTTTCTATATTTCTTCATTAGATCAAAAAATTTTCCATGAAAATCTACATTATGAGAAAATGTTTGTAATTCTATCTTCAATAAACTTAGAAATATTATTATGCCTACCATTTTATCCGTTTAATTTTACATGATAATCTTCAGTTTTATCATGTTATTCTATATTTTTCTACAATTTTATCAAAATTATTTTTCATCCATTTTCAGCATTGTGGCTAAGATCAAGTGTAGAAATATACTTCATGCAAATCTTCAATTCTATCATAACATGTTTCTACTTTACTTTTAATTGATTTAGCAATGATTTTCATGTCTAAAAATTTCTCTCTAATAGTTCATAAATATTGTCAATTTTGGTATGTTTTCCTATATATTTCCTCAGTTTTATCTGAAATATTTTCCATGTAAATCTTCAATATTATCATAAAATGTTTTAAGTCCTTTTGCAAGGAAAAGAAAGAAAAAGAGAAGGAAAAAAGGCAAAGATAAAATTCTGTTCTGAATTATCAAGCAGGCATCAATAATTGCACTCTCCAGAACCATGGGCTTCTAAATGAAAATCGCAATGCTAAGAAAATGATACCACACCATGAAGTTCCAAGGAGATTTATAAACAACAATGATTTGTTATTGACCTTTGTTAATTAACAGAACCTCATGGAAAACCCTAATGTTAAAGGCACCACAACCTTTAAATAAAGACACAGAAAACTCCATCTAAAAGATCCAAGAAAATTGTATTGCATGAAGATAGATTTTATGCTGTTAGAACAGTCTACATGCATGCTTGAGAAGAAAAATCCTTAAGCATGTTCTTAAGCAGTGATGGAAACTGCATGCTATGGCACTACCATTACAGTCACGAGTTTCTCACTGTTGCTATGGTTATACAACTATTATGAGGTAAATATTCACTTTCTTAGTGGGTTTGAGACCTGAGAAAAATGAGGGATTTTAATGTTTGTTACTGAAACTGTAGTTAAAGTGTCATGGATAGGGAGTTCATAGGTCACAGGATAGAACCTATTAATATTTTGCTCATGGTAATGGTGTAGCATTTCCTTCTATGCTTATGTATACAGACATAGATTGCAAGCAACCTTAGTTCAAAAAGCTTATTTTGAAGTGTACAGTAGTCATTGGAAAGACCAAAACTTTTTCGTGTTTAGAGATTAATGACAGTGAAAGTGAAATCTGAAATAAGACCAGAATGCCACCTTTCACACCATTAAAATAAGAACCATATAAGGGGGAGAAAATGAGCAATAATGTGAAATGCTGACTTCTGGACAGGAAAATGGGCACATAGTTCATAAACTCACAGCAAATGTGATCATCTAGATATCTATATAAGATAAGCCAGTCAGAATTATGCAAATAACTAAGGGGATGTGTTCTCAATGCTCCATATATTAGGGGGATAAAGTGGCAGATGGAAGCTCTTTGGAGGAGTGTTATAACTCATGAGCAGATTTTCTGAGTTCTAGTGGATAGACTCATATCGAGATTCACATAAGCTGCCTTAATTGAACTTAGTGAATTACAACAAAGGAAAGATGATAGGAAATTCGGGGGGTGGCACATAACAGGGAAAATAAATCGTGTTTAACAATGTAAGTAGCAGAAAGTTAAGATTGTATTTAAAATTTATGTGTCATGTGACTTTATTTGGGGGTTAACAACTGTATGAAGACACAGAACCATGGCATCTTCTTTCTTTCTCTGGCGTGTAACCATCCTCTGCATCAGTGAGGAATGTCCACGTGGTTCACAGAGGTAACTAACCACTCAGGTGTGTAGAGAGGACAGATACCAAAGGCAGGACCACCCCTGCTGCTCAGAGCAAACAGCTGGAAGCCCTGAGTACACAGGAGCCTAGGAACAACCTGGGACAGGAGACTTCCCATTTTCTTATTCACCGAGACCTGATTGGGTCACAGAACTTCATATTCAAATACAACCATAAGTGAGGTATTCTAGCAGGAGTATGTGTACACCTGTTTTCACAGAAAAACAGGACTCTCAGGAGCACAGATAGAGAAGCTACATGATATTTAAGCCACAGTCAGAGACATCAACACCACTAAACACCAGAGATAACCAGATATAAATCGCAAATGCAAACCAAGATATTCCATGATAAAACCAAATTTACACAAGATCTTTCCATATATCCAGCCCTACAAAAGATAACAGGTGGACAACTCCAACACAATGAAGTAAACAGTATCTATGAAAAAGGAAGGAAGTAATCTTCCAACAAAACCAAAAGAAGGTAAACACACAAACACAAAAATAACATAAAAAAATAACAGGAGGCAACAATCATTATTCCATAATATCTCTTAACATGAATGATCTCAATTCCCCAATAAAAAGGCAAAAACTAACAAATCTTATCCTTGTATATCTTCAGTTTTATCAGAAAAAAATATTTATAATTGATTTTTCAAGTAAAGTAGCAATGTTTTTATGTCAAAGACTTTTTTGCTTCTTTTGTTTATTAAGTATATTCATTCACATTTCAAATGTTCCATTTCCTGCATGTCCAGCTCCGGAAAATTCCATAAAAGCCATCTTGCGTCCATGTCAAACAATTTATCGGTATTATTTTCCATGATAATCTTCATGTATAACATGATTTTCTATATTTCTTCATTTTATCAGTATATTTTTCCATGAAAATCTTCAACTTTATCAGAAAGTGTTTGTAATTCCACATTCAAGTAACATAGAAATATTTTTATACCTATGATTTTATCTATAATTTTACATAATATTCAATTGCCATGTTATTCTGTATTCTTCTACAATTTTATCAGTAATAATTATCTTGCAAATCTTCCATTTTCTCATAACACATTTCTACTTATTTTTCATTAATTTCACAATGATTTTTATGTCTAAAAATTTCTCTCTAATTTTTTATGAATATTTTCTATTTTGAAGTGTTTTTCAATATATTTCTTCAATTTTATTTGAAAATTTTTCCATGTAAATCTTTAATTTTATCATTAAATGTTTTTACATCCTTTTTCAAGAAAATAAAGAAAAAGAAAAAACAAAAAGTTTAATATCTGTTCTAAATTATCAAGCAGGCATCAATCATTTCACTCCCCAGAACCATGGCCTATTAAATAAAAATTGCAATGCTAAGAATAAAATACCACACTGTGAAGTTCCAAAAAGTTTCCCAAATAACACAAGTGTGTCATTGTCCTTGGTTTACTAACTGAAACTCATCAAACACCCCAACGATAAAGGCACCACACAATTTAACTAAAGACACAGAAAAGTGCATCTCAAAGTTCCTAGAAAACTATGTTTCATCTGGTTATCTTTTACATTGTTATAATAGTGTACATGTGGGATTTAGATGAATAACAACCTTACCCACTTTCTTACTCAGTGATTGACACTCCATGCTATGACACTGCCTTTACCGTCAAGAGGTTCTCACTGTTGCTATGGTTATACAACTATTATGAGGTAAACACCCACTTTCTTAGTGGGTTTGAGACCTGATTATCATGAGGGATTTTCACGTGTGGTACTCACATTGTAGTTAAAGGCTCAAGGATAAGGAGTTCATAGGCCATAGGATAGAATCTATTATAATTTTGCAAATGGAGATGCTGTAGCATTTCCTTCTATGTTTATGTTTACACATATAGATTGCTAGCAACTTTAGTCCAAAATGCTTCTTTTGAAGTGTACAACAATCATTGGACAGTTCAAACTCTTTCCAGTATTTAGAGATTAAGTGACAGTGAAAGTGAAATCCCAAATGAGACCACAATGCCACCATTCACACCATCCAAATCTCAGGGAACAGCACCAAAGAGGACAAGGGAGGAACAATATAAGGCACAGAAAATGAGAAATACTCTGAAATGCTGACTTCTGGACAGGAATATGGGCAATAAGTTCATGAAATCTCAGCAAATGTGATCATCTAAATATCCATATAAGAATAGCAATCCAGAATTATGCAAATAATTAAGGGGATGTGTTCTCCATTCTCCACATCTTAGGGGGATAAAGTGGCAGTTGGAAGCTGTTTTGAGGGGTGTTTAAACTAATGAGTAGGTTTTCTGTGTTCTAGTGGATAGACTCAGATACAGGTTCACATGGCAGCTTTAATTGAACATAGTGAAATACCACAAAAGAAAGATGACATGAAATTTGTGGTGGGAGGCACGTAAGAGGGAAAAATGAATGGTTTTATCAACATAAATAGCAGAAAATTAATATTGTATTTAAGAGTGTATGTAGGCATGTAAATTTATTTGGGGGCTCACAATTGCCAAGTGTTAAGACCCAGAGCCATGGCTTCTTGTTTCTGTCTCTGGAATGGAGCCATCCTCTGCCACAGTGAGCCATATTCAAGAGGTGCACTGAAGAATCTACACACTCAGGTGTGCAGAGGGGATAGAATGCACATTTAGGACCTTCCGCTGCTCCTCCGAGAAAACAGCTGGAAGAAATGAGGACCCAAGAGCCTAGGAACAGCCTCAGACAGAAGACTTCCTGTTTCCATCTGCACCTAGACCTGATAGTAGCAAAAAACTACAAAGTCAAATAAAACCACAAGAGATCTGGTCTCGCAGGAGTCAGTACATACCTGTCTTCACAAAGAAAACAGGACTCACAGGAGCACAGATACTGAGGCTACATGATAGATAAGCCACAGTCAGAGAGAGCAACACCACAGAACACCAGAAAAATCCAGATAGCAATGACAAGTGCAAAAACATTGCCAACAGAAACCAAGGCAACATGGGATCATCTGCACCATGTACTCCAACAATGAGCAAATCCTGGATTCCCCAACACCCCAGAAAAGCAAGATCTGAATATAAAATCACATCTCAAGATGCTGATAGAAGATGTCAAGAAGGACATAAATAACTCCCTTAAGATAGTAGAGGAGAACATGTGTCAACATTTACAATCCCTTAAAAAGGAAACAAAAAATTCCCTTAAAGAAATACAGGAGAACATGTATTATCAGGTAGAAACTCATAAAAAGGAAACACAACAATTACTTAAAGAAATACAGGAGAATGTGGGACAACAGGCCAGAGACCATAAATGGAAACACAAATATCACTTAAAGAAATACAGGAGAACATGGGTCAACATGCAGGAACCGTTAAAGAGGAAATAATAAAAAGTCCCTTAATTATTACAGGAAAACAAAATAAAACAAGTGTAGGAACTGCACAAAACCATCCAGAATCTAAAAACTGAAGTAGCCATAAATAATAAATAACAAAGTGAGACAACACTGGAGATAGAAAACCTTGGAAAGAAATCAGGAGCCATATGTGCTAAAATCAACAATAGAATACAGGAGATAGAAGAACGAATCTCAGGGACTAAAGACACCATAAAAGGCATTGTCTCACCAGTCAAAGAAAATGCAATATGAAAAAAGTTTGTAACACAATACATGCACAAAAATACAGGAAAAAAATGAGAAGACAAAACCAAAAAATTATAGGTACAGAATAGAGTGAAAATTTACAATGTAAAGGGCGAGTAAATATCTTCAACAAACATATAGAAGAAATCTGCCCTAACCTAAAGAGAGAGAGTTGCTCGTGAACATACAAGAAGCAGACAGAAATCAAGCAGGCTGTACTAGGACAGAAAGTCCTCCCAGCACATAATAATCAAAACATCTAAAGGACTAGACAAAGAATGTTGAAAGCAATAAGGGAAAACGATCAAGTAACATAAAGGCAGACAGGATAATTACACCAGACTTCTCACCAGAAACTATGAAAGCTAGAAGATAGTGGGCAGATCTCATACAGACCCAAAGAGAACACAAATGCCAGCCCACACCACTAATCTCAGCAAAAGCCTCAATCTCTATAATGGAAAAACAAAGATATCTCATGATAACAAATTTACAAGAGATCTTTACATATAACCAGCCCTACAAAAGATAATAGGTGGAAAATGCCAACAAAATAAAGGAAACTATACCCAAGAAAAAACAAGAAAGCAGTCTTCCAACAAAACCAAAAAAAAATGTAACCACACAAATATAAAAATAACATCAAAAATAACTGGAGTCAACAATCACTATTCTGTAATATCTCTTAACATGAATGGACTCAAATCACTAGTAAAAAGGCATAGAGTATCATATTTGTTTTTAATTCTTCACTTTTATCAGAAAATTATTTACGATTCATTTTCCAGTAAAGTATTAATGTTTTCTATGTCAAAGATATTTTTGCTTCTTTTTTATTAGATATGTTCATTCACATTTCAAGTGTTGTTCCCTTTCCTAGTTCTCCAGCACCCCCAAAATCCCATGAACTCTCAGCAAATGTGATAATCTAGATATCCATATAAGAATACCCAGCCAGAATTATGAAAATAATTAAGGGGAAGTGTTCTCCATGCTCCACCTCTTAGGAGCATAAAGTGGCAGGGGGAAGCTGTTTGGAGGGGTTTTCTGAATAATGAGGAGGTTTTCTGTGTTTTAGTGGATAAACTCATATCCAGGTTCATATGGAAAGCTTTAATTGAAATTAGAGAATTACCACAAAGGAAAGATGACATTAAATTCAGTGTGGGGTACATATAAGAGGGAAATAAATTGAGTTTAACAAACAAAAAAAATAGCAGAAAGTTAAGATTGTATTTAAGAGTATATGTAGGTATGTGAATTTATTTGGGAGCTAACAATTGCCAAGTGTTAAGACTCAGAACATATGGCTTCTTGTTTCTGTCTCTGGTGTGGAAACATCATCTGCCACAGTGGGCCATATCCAAGTGGTGTATAGAGGTAGTTTCCCACTAAGGAGTGCAGAGTGTCCAGATAGCACAGGAAGGACCACCCCTACTGCTCAGAGAAAACAGCTGGATGCCCTGAGGAAACAAGAGCCTAGGAACAGCCTGTGACAGGAAACTTCCCAGAACAACATAGACAAATACAACCACAAAAGACCTTGTTTTGGAGGAGTAAGAAGAAACCTGTCTTCAGAAAGAAAACAGAAATCCCCAGAGCACAGATACAGAGGCTACATAATAGATAAGCCACAGTCAGAGCCAGCAAATCCATCTAAAACCAAAGATAACCAGATGGCAAAAGCAAAGTCAAGAACATTGCCAACAGAAACCAAGGCAACACTGGACGATCTGAATCAAGTACTCCAAAAACAAGCAAGTCCTGGATTCCCCAAAACTCCAGAAAAGCAAGATTTGAATATAAAATCACAGTTCAAGATGCTGATAGAAGATATCAAGAAGGATGTAAATAACTCCCTTAAGGAAGTACATGAGAT
Source organism: Apodemus agrarius (assembly GCA_964023405.1). Taxonomy (NCBI): domain Eukaryota; kingdom Metazoa; phylum Chordata; class Mammalia; order Rodentia; family Muridae; genus Apodemus; species Apodemus agrarius. The sequence continues at coordinate 108,191,118 of OZ030010.1, forward strand.
CATAATTCAATGGTTACAAGCCCTTTAAACAGAAACACAAAATTTACTTAAGGAAATATAGGAGAACATGGGTTAACACCAAAAAAAAGGAAACAAAAAAATTAATTAAAGTAATATGGGTGAACATGGGACAATGGGCCAGAGCCCTTAAAAGTAAAAACAAATATCACTTAAAGAAATACAAGAGATCATGGGTCAGCAGGCAGGAGCCCTTAAAGATTAAACAATAAAAAGTCCCTTAAGTTATTACAGGAAAAGAGAAACAAACAAGCAAACAAAATGCACAAAACCATCCAGGATCTAAAAACAAAAGTGGACATAAATAAGAAATAACAAAGTGAGGCAACTCAGAATTTAGAAAACCATGGAAAGAAATCAGGAGTCATAGATGCAAATATCAACAATAGAATACAAGAGATAGAAGAAAGAATCTCAGGTAATAAAGACACCATAAAAGGCATTGACTCCACAGTCACAGAAAATGAAATATGAATAAAACTTGTAACAAAAAACCTGTAAGAAAATCCAGGACAAATTGAGAAGCCCAAACCTAAAGATTGTAGGTACAGAATAGAGAGAAATTTACACATTAAATGGCCAGTAAATACATTCAACAAAAGTATAGATGAAATTTGCCCTAACCTAAAGAGATACAGATGTCCATAAACATAAAAGAAGCTGACAGAATTCCAAACAGACTGGACCAGGACAGAAAGTCCACACAGGACATAATAATCAAAACACCAAATGCACCAAATAAAGAAAGAATATTAAAAGCAGTCAGGGAAAAAGATCAAGTAACATAAAGGCAGACTTATCAGAATTACACCAGACTTCTGATCAGAAATTATAAAAGCTAGAAGATCCTGAGCATATGTCATAGAGACCCAAAGAGAACACAAATACTAGCCCAAACTACTATACTCAGCAAAAGCTTCAATCACCATAGAGGGAGAAACCAAGATATTCCATGATAGAACCAAATTTTGTCAAGACCTTTCCATATATCCAGCCCTACCAAAGATATGATGGGGTAAGCAGCCAATACAACAAAGTAAATTATACCCAGGAAAAATCAAGAAAGTAATCTTCCAACAAAACCAAAAGAAGGTAACCACACAAACAAAAAAAATCAAAAGTAAAAGGAGGCTACAATCACTATTCCTTAATATTTCTTAAAATGAATGGACTCAATTCCCCAATGAAAAGGCATAGACTACCAAATATTTTTCTTGTAAGTCTTTAATTTTAACAGAAAAATGTTTATAATTCATTTTTCCAGTAAAATAGTATAGTTTTTATGTCAATTCTTTTTGCTTCTTATTTTTATTAGATATATTCATTCACATTTCAAGTGTTGTCCCATTTCCTGGTTTCCAGCCCCCCCCCAAACCCATAAACTGTCTCGTCTCTATATCAAGCAATTTAATTGTATTATTTTCCATGAAAATCTTCAGTTTTAAACATGATTTTCTATATTTCTTCATTTTACCAGAATAATTTTCTATGAAAATCTTCAACCATTTCAGAAAATGTTTGAAATTTTACTTTCAGTCAACTTAGAAATATTTTATGCCTACATTTTAACTGTATAATTATACATGATAATTTTCAATTTGATCATGTTATTATATATTTTTATATATTTATCAGAAATATTTTTCATGCAAATCGTCAATTCTATCATAACATGCTTCTACTTTCTTTTTTAAATATTTAGCAATGATTTGAATGTCTAAAAGTTTCTCGCTAATTTTTGATGAATATTGTAAATTGACTTGTTTTTCTATATATTTCTTAAATTTTATCTGAAATATTTTCCATGTAAATCTTCAATTTTATCATAAAATATTTTACATCCTTTTTGAAGAAAAAAAAAACACAAAGTTTAAAGTCAAGTCATCAATAACTGCACTCCCCAGAACCATGGGTTAATAAATAAAAATCACAATGCTAAGAATAATATACCACACCTTGAAGTTCCAATGAGTTTCCCAATAACACAACTTTGTCACTGTCCTTGTTTTTCTGAGTGAACATCATGGAAAACCCTAATGATAAAGGCACCACACGCTTTAACTAAAGATGCATAAAACTCAATCTCAAAGTTCCTAGAAAACTATGTACCATCTGGCTAGGTTTTACACTGTTAGAACAGACTGCATGTGTGCATTTGAAGAAAAAAACCTTACCCAAGCTATTACACAGTGATGGAAACCACATACTATGACACTGCCTATAGACTCAAGAGCTTCTCACTGTTACTATGGTTATACAACTATTATGAGGTAAACACCCATTTTCTTAGTGGGTTTGAGACCTGATTATCATGAGGGATTTTCATGTTTGATACTCAAATTGTAGTTAAAGGCTAAAGGATAGGGAGTTTATAGGTCATATGATAGAACCTATTATTATTTTGCTCATGGTGATGGTTTAGCATTTCCTTCTATGTTTTTCTTTACACAGATAGATTGCTAGCAGCCACAGTCCAAAACTCTTCTTTTGAAGTGTACAACAATCATTGGAAAGGCCAAAAACATTCCAGTGTATAGAGATTAAGAGACAATGAAAGTGAAGTCCCAAATGAGAACTCAATGCCACCTTTCACACGATGCTAATCTTAGGGAGTAGCACCAAAGAAGACAAGGAAGAACAATATAAGGGACAGAAAATGAGCAATACTGTGAAATGCTGACTTCTGGACAGGAATATGGGCACTTAGCTCATGAATTCACAACAACTGTGATCATCTAGATATCCATATCATATAAGCAGGCCAAAATTATGTAAATAAATTAGGGGATGAGTTCTCCATGCTCCACTTCTTAGGAGGATAAAGGGGCAGTTGGAAGCTGTTTGGAGAGGTATTCTAAATAATGAGCAGGTTTTCTGGGTTCTTGTGGATAGACTCAAGTCCATATTCACATGGGCAGCTTTAATTGAACTTAGTGAATTACCACAAAGGAAAGATGACATGAAATCCGGGTGGGGACACATAATAGGGAAAATAAATTGTGTTTAAAAAAGTAAATAGCAGGAAATTAAGATTGTATTTAAGAGTGTATGTAGGCCTGTGATTTTATTTGGGAGCTAGCAATTGCCAAGTGTTAAGACACAGAACTGTGGCTTCTTTTTTTTTTTTTTTTTTTTGGTCTCTGGGATGGAACCATCCTCTGCCACAGTGGGCCATATCTAAGTGGTACACAGAGGTAGCTACCCACTCAGGTGAGTGGAGAGGACAGAAAGCATAGGTAAGACCAAAGCATAGGTAGGACCACCCATACTGCTTAGAGAAAACAGCCAGAAATGCTGAGGACACAAGAGCTTAGCAACAGCCTGGGACAGGAGACTTCCCATTTCCTTCTGCACCCAGACCTGGTAGGGCCCTGAACTATGTAGCGAAATATGACCAAAAGTGAGGTGATCTTGCTGGAGTACCTACATACCCATCTTCACAGAGAAAACAGGAATCTCAGGAGCACAGATAGAGAACCTACATGATAGCATTGGCAAATGCAAGAAAATTGCCAACAGAAACCACGGCAACAAGGGACTATCTGAATCATGTATTCCAACAATGAGCAGGGCCTGGATTCCCCAACACCCCAGAAAAACAAGATCTGAATATAAAATTACATCTGAAGATGCTGATAGAAGGTGTCAAGAAGTCATAAAACTCTCTTAAGGAAGTACAGGAGAACATGAGTCAAAAGATACAAGCCCTTAAAAGGAAACACAAAATTCCCATAAAGAACAGGAGAACATGGGTTAACAGGTAGAAACTCCTAAAAAGGAAACACAAAAATCACTTAAGTAAATACAGGAGAATATGGGTCATCATGCAGGAGCCCTTAAAGAGGAAACAATAAAAAGTCCCTTAAGTTATTACAGGAAAACAGAAACAAAGTAGCAAAGGAAATAGAGAAAAACTTGTAGGACCTAATAGCAGAAGAAGACACAAATAAGATATAACAAAGGGAGACAACTCTGGAGATAGAAAACCATGGAAAGAAATCAGGAGTCATAGATGCAAACATCAACAATAGAATACAAGAGATTGAAGAAAGAATCTCAGGTGCCAAAGATACCATAAAAGGCACTGAATCAACAGTCAAAGAAAATGCAATATGAAAAATTTTGTAACCAAAAACATGCAGGAAAATCCAGGACAAATTAAGAAGACCAAACCTAAAGACTGTAGGTATGGAACAGAGTGAAAATTTGCAACATAAAGGGCAAGTAAAAGCCTTCAACAAAAGTATACAAGAAATCTGCCCTAACTTAAAGAGATGCCCATGAACTTAAAAGAAACCAACAGAATTCCAAACAGACTGGACCAGGACATAAAATCCCCCCAGCACATAATTATAAAAACAACAAATGCACTAAAGAAAGAAAGAATATTAAAAGCAGTAAGGGATAAAGATCATGTAACATAAGGGCAGACATATCACAGTTACACAAGACTTCTCACCAGAAACTATGAAAGGTAGAAAATCCTGGGCAGATCTTATACAGACCCAAAGAGAACACAAATGCCCACACAGACTATTATACACTCAAAAGCCTCAATCACCATATATCGAGAAACCAAGATATTCCATGATAAAACCAAATTTACCCAAGATATTTCCATATGTCCAGCCTTACAGAAGATAATAGGTAGAACGGAGCTAACAAAATGAAGTAAACTATACACAATAAAAAGCAAGAAAATAATCTTACAACACAACCTAAAGAAGAGAACCACACAAACATAAAAATAACATCAAAAGTAACAGGAGGCAACAATCACTATTCCTTAATATCTCTTAACATGACTAGACTCAATTCCCCAATAAAAAAGCATAGATTAACAAAAAAAAAGTTTTTTTGGTAAAGCTTCAATTTTATCAGAAAAAATATTTATAATTCATTTTTCCATAATTAGTAATGTTTTTAATGTCATAGATTTTTGAGTCTTTTAATAGATATATTCATATGCATTTCAAGTGTTGTCCCCTTTCTTGGTTCTCCAGCCCCCTCAAAATCCCATAAGCTATCTCGGCTCTATGTCAAACAATTTATCTGTATTATTTTCTAAGATAATCTTCATTTTTAACATGATTTTCTATATTTCTTCATTTTATCAAAAAAATTTTCAATGAAAATCTTCAACTTTATCAGAAATTGTTTGCTATAATACTTTCAATCAACTTAGAAATATTTATGCCTACAATTTTTTCTGTATAATTTTCCATGATAATCTTCAATTTTATCATGTTATTCTATATTTTTCTACAATTTTATCAGAAATATTGTTCATGCAAATCATCAATTCTATTATAGCATGCTTCTATGTTTTAATTAATTTAGCAATGATTTTAATGTCTAAAAATTTTCACTCATTTTTGATAAATATTGTGAATTTTGACTTGTTTTTCTATATATTTCTTCAATTTTATCTGAAATGTTTCCCATGTAAGTCTTCAATCTTATCATAAAATGTTTTTACATTCTTTTTCAAGAAAAAGAAAGAAAAAAAGAAACAACCACAATGTTTAAAGTCTGTTCTGATTTGTCAACAAGGCATCAATAATAGAACCATGGGCTATTAAATAAATATCACACTGCAAAGAATAAGATACCACACATTGAAGTTCCAAGGAGTTTCCCAAATAACAGAACTTTGTCATTGTTCTTGGTTTACTAAGTGAACATCATGGAAAACCCTAATGATAAAGGCACCACAACCTTTAACTAAAGCCACATAAAACTCCATCTCAAAGTTCCTAGAAAACTATGTTCCATCTGGCTAGCTTTTACACTGTTAGAACAGTCTGCATATGGGCTTTTGAAGAAAAAAACCTTACCCAAGTTATTACACAGTGATGGAAACCCCATGCTATGACACTACCTTTACAGTCAAGAGATTTTCTCACTGTTGCTATGGTTATACAACTATGATGAGGTAAACATTCAATTTCTTAGTGGGTTTGAGACCTGATTATCATGAGGGAATTTCATATTTGGTACTCAAATTGTAGTAAAAGGCTCAAGGATACGGAGTTCATAGGTCATAGGAAAGAAACTATTATTATTTTGCTCATGGTGTTGGTGTAGCATTTCCTTCTATGTTTATGTTTACACAAATAGATTGCTAGCAGCCATAGTCCAAAAACCTTCTTTTGAAGTGTACAACAATCATTTGAAAGACTCAAAACATTCCAGTGTTTGGAGGGTCATCATAACTAATATAAGCAGGTTAGAATTATGAAAATAATTGAGGGGATGTTTTCTCCATGCTTCACCTCTTAGGAGGGTTAAGAGGCAGTTGGAAGGTGTTTGGAGGGTCGTCATAACTAATGAGCAGTTTTTATGTGTTCTAGTGTATAGACTTATGTCTAGGTTCATATGGGCAGCTTTAATTGAACTTAGTGAATTACCACAGAGAAAACATGACATGAAATTCGGGTGTGTGGGGGGGGGACATAAGAGGGAAAATAAATGGTGTTTAACAAAGTAATTAGCAGGAAGTTAAGATTATATTTAAGAGTGTATGTAGGCATGTGATTTTATTTGGGGGCTAACAATTGCTGTGTGTTAAGGACCTAACCATGGCGTCTAGTTTCTGTCTCTAGCATGGAACAATCCTCTGACACAGTGGGCCATATATAAGTGGTGCACAGAGGTAGCTACCCATTCAGGTGTGCAGAGAGGACAGATAGCATAGGTAGGACCACCCAGGCTGCTCAGAAAAAAACAGCCAGAAACCCCGAGGACACAAGAGCTTAGGAACATCCTGGGACAAGAGACTTCCCATTTCCTTCTGTACCCAGACCTGATAGGGCCCTGAACTACATAGCCAAATATGACCACAAGTGAGGTGATCTCGCAGGAGTACTACATACCTGTCTTCAGAGAAATCAGGACTCTCAGGAGCACAGATACAGAAGCTACATTATAGGGAAGCCACATTCAGTGACAGCAACAACACCTAACACCAGATATAACCAGATAGTAATGGCAAATGCAAGAAAATTGCCAATAGAAACCAAGGCAACAAGGGACCATCTGAATCAAGTACTCCAACGATGAGCAGGTCCTGGATTCCCCAACACCCCAGAAAAACAAGACCTGAGTATAAAATCACATCTCAAGTTGCTGATAGAAGATGTCAAGAAGGACATAAATGCTCCCTTAAGGAAATACCTGAGAACATGATTCAAAATTTACAAGCTCTCAGAAAGGAAACATAAAATTCCCTTAAAGAAATACAGGAGAACATGAGTTAACATGTAGAAGCCCCTAAAAAGAAAATGCAAAAATAACTTAAAGAAATAGAGGAGAGCATGGATCTTCAGGCAGGATTCCTTAAAGAGGAAAAAATAAAAAGTCCCTTAAGTGATTACAAGAAAACAGAATCAAACAAGCAAAGGAAATGCAAAAAAAACCTTCTAGAGTCTCATAACAGAAGAAGAAACAAATAAGAAATAGCAAAGGGAGACAGCTCTGGAGATTGAAAACCTTAGAAAGAAATCAGGAGTCATTGATACAAATATCAACAATAGAAGACAAGAGGTCGAAGAAAGAATCTCAGGTGCCAAAGATACCATAAAAGGCACTGAATCAACAGTCAAAGAAAAGACAATATGAAAAATTTTGTAACCAAAAACATGCAGGAAAATCCAGGACAAATAGAGACTAAACGTAAAGACTGTAGGTACACAATAGAGATAAAATTTTGAACTTAAAGGCTAATAAATATCTTCAACAACATATAGAAGTAATCTGCCCTAACCTAGAGAGAGATGACCATGAACATAAAAGAAGCCGACAGATTTCCAAACAGACTGGACCAGGACAGAATATCCCCCCCAGCACATAATTATCAAAACAACAAATGCACTAAAGAAAGAAAGAATATTAAAAGCAGTAAGGGAAAAAGATCATGTAACATAAAGGCAGACATATCAGAGTTACACCAGACTTCTCAACAGGAACTATGAAAGCCAGAAGATCCTTGCAAATATTATACAGACCCAAACAGAACACAAATCCCAGCACAGACTACTATACTCAGCAAAAGCCTCAATCACCATATATGGAGAAACCAAGATATTCCATAATAAAACCAAGTTTACACAAGATCTTTCCATATATCCAGCCCTACAAAAGATAATAGGTGTAAAATGCCAACACAAGGAAGGAACCTATGCCCAAAGGAAAGCAAAAAATAATCTGACAACACACCAAACAGAAGGTAACCACACAAACAAATAAAAAGTAACATCAAAGGTAACAGGAGGAAACAATCACTCTTCCTTTATATCTCTTATCCTGAATGTACTAAATTCACCAATAAAAAGACATAGACTATCAGATATTTTTTAAATCTTCAATTTTATTAAAAAAATGTTTATAATTCATTTTTCCTGTATAGTAGTAATGTTTTGTATGTCAAATATTTTTTGCTTCTTCTTGTATTAGATATATTCCTCATTCACATTTCAAATATTGTCCCCTTTCATGGTTCTCCTGCCCCTCAAAATACCATAAAACTTCTCACCTCTATGTGTAACAATTTATCTGTATTATTTTCTTTGATAATCTTCATTTTTAATATGATTTTCTGTATATTTTTAATTTTATTAAAATTTTTTCCAACAAAATCTTCAACGTTATCAGAAAATGTTTGTAATTCTATGTTCAATCAACTTAGAAATATTTTGATGCCTACCATATTATCTGTATAATATTGCATGATAATCTTCAAATTTGTCATGTTATTCTATATTTTTCTACAATTTTATCTAAAATATTTTTCAGGCAAATCTCCAATTCTATCATAACATGTTTCTACTTTCTTTTTTCATTAATTTAGCAATGATATTCATGTCTAAAAATTTCCCCCTAATTTTTATTGAATATTGTCAAATTTGACGTGATTTTCTAAATATTTCTTCAATTTTATCTGAAATATTTTCCATGTAAATTTTCAATTTTATAATAAAGTGTTTTTACATCTAATTCAAGAAAAAAAAAGAAAATAAAAGAAAAATGCAAATTTTAAATTATGTTCTCAATTATCAAGCAGGCATCAATAACTGTACTCCCCAGAACAATAGGATATTAAATAAAAATTATAATGCTAAGAATAAGATTTCCACACCTTGAATTTCCAAGGAGTTTCCCAAATAACACAACATTGTCATTGTCCTAATTGAACCTCATGGAACACCCTAATGATAAAGGAACCACACACCCTTTAACTAAAGACACAGAAAACTCCATCTCAAAGTTCCTAGAAAACTATGATCCATCTGGCAAATTTTTACACTGTCAATACAGTCTACATTTGTGCATTGGAAGAAAGTACCTTATCCATGTTCTTACTCAGTGATGGAAACCACATGCTATGACACTGCCTTTACAGTCGAGAGCTTCTCACTGTTGCTATGGTTATACAACTATTATGAAGTAAACATCCACTTTCTTAATGGGTTTGAGACCTGAATACCATGAGGGATGTTAAGGTTTGGTACTGAAATTGTAGTTAAAGGCTCATGAATAGGGAGTACATAGGTCATAGGATAGAACCTATTCTAATTTTGCTCATGATAGTGGTTTAGCATTTCCTTCTATGTTTATGTTTATACACATAGATTGCTAGCAACCAAAGTCTAAAAAGCTTCACATGAAGTGTACAACAATCATTGGAAAGACCAAAAACTTTACAATGTTTAGAGATTAAGTGACAGTGAAAGTGAAATCCCAAATGAGACCACAATGCCACCTTTCACACCATCCAAATCTCAGGGAGCAGCACCAAAGAGGACAAGGAAAGAACAATATAAGGAACAGAAAATGAATGATACTGTGAAATGCTGACTTCTGGACAGGTATTTGTGCACTTATTTCATGAATTCACAGCAACAATGATCATCCAGATATCCATAAAAGATAAGCCTGCCAGAATTAGGCAAATATTTAAGGGCATATGTTCTCCATGCCCCCCACTTAAGAGGATAAAATTGAAGTTGGAAGCTGTTTGGATGGGAATTTTAACTAATGAGCAGTTTTTCTGTGTTCTAGTTGATAGACTCATATCCAGGTTTACATGGGCAGCTGTAATTTAACTTAGTGAATTACCACAAAGGAGACAAGACATGAAATTTGTGGGGTGCAGGGGGGGAGGTGATAGGGAAAATAAATACAGTTTAGCAAAATAAATAGCAGAAAGTTAAGATTGCATTTAAGAGTGTAGGTAGGCATATGATTTTATTTGGGGGCTAAAAACTGCCAAGTGTTAAGACCCAGAGACATGGCTTCTTGTTTCTGTTCTGAATTATCAAGCAGGCATCAATAATTGCATTCCCCAGAACCATGGATATTAAATGAAAATCGCAATGCTAAGAATAAAATACAGCATCCAAATCTCAGGCAGTAGCACAAAAGAGGACAAGGAAGAAAAACATAAGGGACAGAAATGAGCAATACTTTGAAATCTGAACTTCTGGACAGGAATATTGGTGCTGAGCTCATGAATGCACAGCAACTGTGCTCATCTAGATATCCACATAATATAAGCAGGCCAAAATTATGTAAATAATGAAGGGGATGAGTTGTCCATGCTCCACCTCTTATGAGGATAAAGGGGCAGTTGGAAGCTGTTTGGAGGGGTGTTCTAACTAATGAGCATGTTTTCTGTGTTCTAGTGGATAGACTCATGTCCAGGTTCACATGGGCAGCTTTAATTGTACTTAGCGAATTACCACAAAGGAAAGATGACAAGAAATTCAGGGGGGGCCATATAAGAGGGAAAAATATTATTTAACAAAGTAAATAGCAGAAAGTTAAGATTGTATTTAAGAGTGTATGTAGGCATGTGATTTTATTTGGGGGCTAAGAGTCACCGAATATTAAGAACCAGAACCATGGTTTCTTGTTTCTGTCTCTGGTGTGGAACCATCCTCTGCCAGAGTGGTTCATATCTAAGTGGTGCACAAAGGTTCCTACCCACTCAAGTGTGCTGAGAGGAGAGATAGCACATGTAGGACTACCTCTGCTGCTCAGAGAAAACAGCCAGAACATCTGAGGACAAAAGAGCTTAGGAACAGTCTGGGACAGGAGACTTCTCATTTCCTTCTGCACCCAGTCCTGATATGGTCCAGAAGTACATATCCAAATTAGACCACAAGTGAGGTGATCTCGCAGGAGTACATACATACCTGTCTGCACAGAGAAAACAGGACTTTCAGAAGCACAGATACAGAAGCTACATGTTAGGTAAGACACATTCAGAGACATCAAACCCACCTAACACCAGAGATAACAAGATAGCAATGGCAAATGCAAGAAAATGGCCAAAAGAAAGCAAAGCACCAAGGGACCATCTGAACCAAGTACTCAAACAATGCACAAGTCCTGGTTCCCCAACACCCCAGAAAAACAAGATCTGAATATAATATTACATATCAAGATGATGATAGAAGATGTCAAGAAGCACATAAAAGCTCCCTTAAGGAAGTACAGGAGAACATGAGTCAACAGTTGCAACCCTTAAAAAGTAAACACAAAATCCACTTAAATAAATATGGGAGATCATGGGTTAACAGGTAGAAACCCATAAAAGGAAACACAAAAGTTACTTGAAGAAATAAAGCAGAACATGTGTTAAGCAGTTTGGAGCCCCTAAAAAAGGAAATGCTAAAATCACAAAAGAAATACAGGGAATCATGTGTCAACAGGCAGGAGCTCTTAAAGAAGAAACAATAAAAATTCCCTTGCTATTACAGGAAAACAGAAACAAACAAGCAAAGGAACTGCACAAAACCATCCAGGATCTAATAACTGAAGAAGACACAACTAAGAAAAAACAAAGGGGGACAACTCTGGAGACAGAACCTCTTAGGAGAAATCAGGAGTCATACATGCAAACATCAACAATAGAATGCAAGAGATAGAAGAAAGAATATCAGGTGCTAAAATACCATAAAATGGTTGACTCAACAGTCAAAAAAAAAAGCGTATACCCCCACACATTCAGGAAAATCCAGGACAAATTGAGAAGACCAAACCCCAATATTGTAGGTACAGATTAGTATGAAAATTTAGAACTTAAGAGGCTAGTAAATATCTTCAACAAAACTATAGAAAAAAATCTACCCTAACCTAAAGAAGTAGAGATGTCCATGAACATTAAAGAATCCGACAGAACTCCAAACAGACTGGAACATGAAAGTTCTCTCAGCATATAATAATCAAAACACCAAATGCACTAAACAAAGAATATTAAAGCATTAAGGGAAAAAAAACAAGTAACATAAAGGCAGACTTATCACAATTACTCCAGATGGCTCACCAGAAACTATGAAAACTAGAAGATCCTACGCAGATCTCATACAGATCCAAAGAGAACACAAATGCCAACAGACACTACTATACCCGGAAAAAGCCTCAATCACCATAGATGGAGAAACCAAGATATTCCATGATGAAAACAAATTCAACAAGATCTTACCATATATCCAGCCCTACAAACGATAATAGGTGGAAAACGCCAACAGAAGCAATGAAACTCTACCCAAGAAAAAGCAAGAAACTAATCTTCCAATAAAACCAAAAGAAACTATCCACACAAACATTAAAATAACATCAAACGGAACAGGAGGCAACAATCACAATTCCTTAATATTTCTCAAAATGAAGGGACTCAATTCCCCAATAAAAAGGCATAGACTAATGAAAGGAGTTTTAAATTTTTCAGAGCCCACGATGGAGGCAGCAGAGCAGGATAGGCCTGGGAATGCCCGGGCAGGACTGAAATAAGGCTGCTGAATTATTCTGGGAACTAACTGGCCATGAAGGATAAGGGATGTGCCTAGACAATCTCTACTCTCCACTGAGTCATAGGCTATCTGGACTGGGCCCCCTGGTCTCCAGTCTCCCCCTTGATGCAGTTTGAGGTTAACCTGATCTCTTGCTAACCAAAATAAGCCATCTTTCCACATTGCTGAAATACCAATCTGCACGTACTGCTTGCTGATGTAACTGCATCCCAATTCTCTCTGTTAATGTTTAAATCAGCCAATTATGTGTAACCACCCCCCCTACTTTTCCTATATGAACCCCTAACTTCTGAGCCTCGGGGTTGACTCCTCTGTCTCCTGCATGAGATACGAATTGTCCCAGAGCTCTGATATTAAAACTGCCTCATGCAATTGCATCAAGCTGGTCTCTCGAGTTTCTTGGGGAAGCGCCATCCCGAGATTAGAGTAGGGGTCCCCAAAAGGGGGTCCAACACTAACAAATATTTTTCTTGTAAATCTTCAATTTTATCAGAAAATATGTTTATAATTCATTTTTCAAGTAAAGTAGTAATGCTATTAAATACAAATTGCAATGCTAAGTATAAGATACCACACCTTGAAATTTAAGGAGTTTCCCAAATAACACAACTTTGTCACTGTCCTTGGTTAATGTACAAAGCCATAACTGTGTTTCATGCCACATGATAGGAACTTGACATTGATCAAGGTGAACTTCCTCTCCTAGCCTTTGTTGAGCATGGATTCCTTTGTTATTCAGGATCCTGCTCAACCTAGGTTGGAGTGCTCAGCCTGAATGTGAATATTCTCCAGATCTATGAATTCCTGGAATTCAGCATGTGACACACCCAGCTGCCTAAGCAGTGGAGCTAACACACAAAGAACAGCCAGATCAGTTCTTGGACCTCTTGCAGGAGTCCCTCAGCTTCTGTTCCAGGAACCCAGTTCGCAGTAGCTGTAGGCATGAACAGAATGGTGCCCGAATGGGAGGTTGGACTCGAGATTTCCCGAGATGCCCCTGTCTACGTGAAGCTTTGCAGATAACTGAAAAAGATGCTATCCAGCAAGGTGAGAAAAAAATAGGTGCTAGAGGATATGGGTAAAGTGAGGCAGTGTAGACCCACCACTGAACTCACTAAGGGGCATACAGTGAAAAATGGGGCAAGAATTTTACAGGCATTTGTCCACAGCTTTTTAGAGCTGATTCAAGTGAAAAGAAAAGGGTATAAAATAGGCATATGTCTGCAACCTCCGAGAGCTGCTTTAAGAAAGGTTGAAAAATGAGAGAGACAAGGAAACTAGGAAAATGGATGTAATTACATAACAAACATGCTTCCCTTTCTGTGTATCCTTGTTTGTCCTTGGTGCGAACCATGTCTACCTGTATGTTTATGTCCTCTTCGTGGCATTGTGTGAATGACTGTAATTGTTTCATGTTAAAAAATGGTAAATTTTCATCTGCTGGTGGTCCATCTCTTAATCTATCCGCAGTTTACACAGCAGAGGCTGATTTAAGGTGTCCCACACTCAGTTAGGAGTCAAAGATAGTTAGAGCAAAAGCTGCTTTTAAAAAGGGGTCAGCAGCCTCAAGTCTATGACAAGTGGTTTAATGGTTGTTTCTCCTAAAGATATATCTCTACAATTGTGGTTTTTGGTTCAGAATGCTATTTATTCTCTCAAAATTAAAGACAGAAAAAGGAAAAATTAGTTTGGTTTAAGTTAGAGATTCATGTAATTGCTTTATTCTTGTTTATAATTGGTCTTAAAGGTATAAGTATATTTTGCATGTCTTGACTATATAGAGTATTGGCTTATAAGTCACTGGACATTATTGTAAAAGTATAATGTTATTAAGAAAAGGTTAGTTTAGAGCCAAGGACACGCAGTGCTTTCAGCAGGGGCAGCCATCTTGCCCCAGACCCCCGCGCGCAAACAGCGGGCACACTGGACACAGTGAGCCGCTGGAATCAGGTGCGTGGCCAGAGTTATAGCTTAGCTTAGCTCTGCAGCAGATCCGGGCACAGAAAGATCAGCCGCGGGTGCAGACTAGCAGCCTGGACCAGCTCTCCAAGCGGACTAGCAGCGAGGGGCCACTGGGCCGCCTCGGGGCACAGCTCGGCACTCTAGCAGCTGGAGTCAGGGGCCTGGACTCAGAGCGAGCATAGTCCAGCACAGTCAACGCAGCCAGAAGGGAGCAGCAGAGAGGGAGCAGCAGAGCCGGGCACGAACAGCTCAACCAAGGACACACGGTGCTTTCAGCAGGGGCAGCCATCTTGCCCCAGACCCCCGCGCGCAAACAGTGGGCACACTGGACGCAGTGAGCGGCTGGAATCAGGTGCGTGGCCAGAGTTATAGCTTAGCTTAGCTCTGCAGCAGATCCGGGCACAGAAAGATCAGCTGCGGGTGCAGACTAGCAGCCGGGACCAGCTCTCAGAGCGGACTAGCAGCGAGGGGCCACTGGGCCGCCTCGGGGCACAGCTCGGCACTCTAGCAGCTGGAGTCAGGGACCTGGACTCAGAGCGAGCATAGTCCAGCACAGACAAGCTGCCAGAAGCTATCTGTCTCCTGGGGACAGGCGTGCTGTGCTTTCAGCAGGGCGCCATCTACAATAAGACCAACTAGCGCCAGAGATAAAGAGATGGCAAAAGGCAAACGTAGGAACGTTATTAACAGAAATCAAGGCAATATGGCACCATCTGAACCCAATTCGCCAACCACAGCAAGTCCAGGATACCCCAGCACACCAGAAAAACAAGAGTTAGATATAAAAGCACAGGTCATGATGCTCCTAGAGGAACACAAAAAAGACATAAACAAATCTCTTAAAGAAATGCAGGGGAACATCAATAGAGTAGAAGCTCTTACAATCCAAACACAAAAAACACTTAAAGAACTCCAGGAGAATATGGGCCATCAGACAGAAACCAATAAAGAGGAAGTGAGAAAATCAGTTAAAGAAATGCAGGAGAACTTGAAACAACAGGCAGAAGTCATGAAAGAGGGAGCACAAAAATATATTAAAGAATTACATGAAAACACAAACAAACAAATGATGGAACTGAGCAAAACCATCCAAGATCTGAACACAGAGGTAGAAACAACTAAGAAATCACAAAAGGAGGCAACCTTGGAGATAGAAAACCTTGGGAAGAAAACAGGGGTCGTAGATGCAAACATAAACAACAGAATACAAGAGATAGAAATAAGAATCTCCGATGCTGAAGATAACATAGTAACCATTGACTCCACAGTCAAAGAAAATGCAAAATCCAAAAGGCTTGTAACCCAAAACATCCAGGAAATCCAGGACACAATGAGAAGACCAAACCTAAGGATTATAGGGATAGATGAGAGTGAAGATCTACAACTTAAAGGGCTAGCAAATATCTTTAACAAAATTATGGAAGAAAACTTTCCTAACTTAAAGAGAGAGATGCCCATGAATGTACAAGAAGCCTACAGAACTCCAAACAGACTGGACCAGAACAGAAACACCTCCCGTCACATAATAATCAAAACCCCAAATGTACTAAACAAAGAAAGAATATTAAAGGCAGTAAGAGAAAAGGGCCAAGTAACATATAAAGGAAGACCTATCAGAATCACACCAGACTTCTCTCCAGAAACCATGAAAGCTAGAAGATCCTGGGCAGACCTCATGCAGACCCTAAGAGAAAACAAATGTCAGCCAAGACTACTATACCCAGCAAAACTCTCAATCAACATAGATGGAGAAATCAAAATATTCCATGACAGGACCAAATTTACACAATATCTTTCCACTAACCCAGCTCTACAAAGGATAATAGGAGGAAAACTCCAACACAAGGAAGGAAATGGCACCCAAGAAAAAGCAAGACAGTAAACTTCTTCCATCAAACTCAAAGGAAGATAACTACTCAAAAACAAAAATAACATCAAAAATGTCAGGAAGTAATAAACTCTATTCCTTAATATCTCTTAACATCAATGGACTCAACTCCCCAATAAAAAGACATAGACTAACAGACTGGATACGGAAACAGGACCCTACATTTTGCTGCTTACAGGAAACACACCTCAGAGTCAAAGACAAACACTAACTTAGAGTAAAAGGATGGAAGACAATTTTGCAAGCAAATGGTCACAGGAAGCAAGCTGGAATAGCCATTTTAATATCAGATAAAATTGACTTTCAACCCAAAGTCATCAAAAGAGACACAGAAGGTCACTTCCTGCTAGTCAAAGGAAGAATCCACCAAGAGGAACTCACAATTCTAAACATCTACGCTCCAAATGTAAGGGCACCCTCATTTGTAAAAGAAGCCTTACTAAAGCTCAAAGCACACATTGCACCTAACACAATGATTGTGGGGGACCTCAATACTCCTCTATCTACAGTGGACCGACCAGGAAAACAGAAACTAAACAGAGACACGGAGAAACTCATTGAAACTTTGGAGCAATTGGATTTAACAGATATATATAGAACATTTCACCCTAAAGCAAAAGACTATACCTTTTTCTCAGCCCCTCATGGTACCTTCTCCAAAATCGACCATATAATTGGACACAAGACAGATATCAACAAATATAAAAAGATCGAACTAATCCCATGCCTCTTATCAGATCACCATGGAGTAAGAGTGTTCTTCAATAGCAACAAAAACAACAGAAAATCCCCATACGCTTGGAGGCTGAACAATATTCTACTCAATGATACCTTAGTCCAGGAAGAAATAAAGAAAGAAATCAAAGAATTCTTAGAACTTAATGAAAATGAAGGCACAACATACCCAAATCTATGGGACACAATGAAAGCAGTGCTTAGAGGAAAACTCATAGCCCTGAGTGTCTCCAAAAAGAAACAGGAGAGAGCATATACCAGCAACTTAATGGCGCACTTGAAAGCTCTGGAACAAAAAGAAGCAATTTCACCCAGGAGGAGTAGAAGACAGGAAATCATCAAACTCAGGGCTGAAATCAATCAAGTTGAAACAAAAAGAACCATACAAAGAATCAACAAAACCAGGAGCTGGTTCTTTGAGAAGATCAACAAGATAGATAAACCCCTAGCCAGACTTACTAAAGGGCACAGAGACAGTATTCAAATTAACAAAATTAGAAATGAAAAGGGAGATATAACAACAGAAACTGAGGAAATTCAAAAAATCATCAGATCCTACTACAAAAACCTATACTCAACACAACTGGAGAATCTGGAGGAAATGGACAATTTCCTCGACAGCTCCAAATACCAAAATTAAACCAGGATCAAATAGATCGTCAAGAACAGACCCATAACCCCCAAAGAAATAGAAGGGGTCATAGACAGTCTTCCAACCAAAAAGAGCACAGGACCAGACGGTTTTAGTGCAGAATTCTATCAGACCTTCAAAGAAGTCCTGATACCGATACTCTTCAAATTATTCCACAAAATAGAAACTGAAGGAACACTACCCAACTCATTCTATGAAGCCACAATTACCCTGATACCAAAACCTCACAAAGATCCAACTAAGAAAGAGAACTACAGGCCAATTTCTCTTATGAATATCGATGCAAAAATACTAAACAAAATATTTGCCAACCGAATCCAAGAACACATCAAAACGATCATTCACCATGATCAAGTTGGCTTCATCCCAGGGATGCAGGGATGGTTCAATATACGGAAATCCATCAACGTAATCCACTACATAAACAAACTCAAAGAAAAAAACCACATGATCATCTCATTAGATGCTGAAAAAGCATTTGACAAAATTCAGCATCCTTTCATGCTAAAGGTCCTAGAAAGAACAGGAATTCAAGGCCCATATCTAAACATAGTAAAAGCAATATACAGCAGACCAGTAGCCAACATTAAGGTAAACGGAGAAAAACTCGAAGCAATCCCTCTAAAATCAGGGACTAGACAAGGCTGTCCCCTCTCGCCATATCTCTTCAATATAGTACTTGAGGTACTAGCTAGAGCAATTCGACAACAGAGGGAAGTCAAAGGGATACAAATCAGAAAGGAAGAAGTCAAACTATCACTATTCGCAGATGATATGATAGTTTACTTAAGTGACCCAAAAACCTCCACCAGAGAACTCCTGCAACTGATAAACAACTTCAGCAAAGTGGCTGGCTATAAAATCAACTCAAGTAAATCAGTAGCCTTCCTATAAGCGAAGGATAAGCAGGCCGAGAAAGAAATTAGGGAAATGACACCCTTCACAATAGCCACAAATGATATAAAGTATCTTGGAGTGACGCTAACCAAACATGTGAAAGATTTATACGACAAAAACTTCAGGTCTCTGAAGAGGGAAATTGAAGAAGACATCAGAAAATGGGAAAATCTTCCATGCTCGTGGGTTGGCAGGACTAATATAGTCAAAATGGCAATCTTGCCCAAAGCAATATACAGATTCAATGCAATTCCCATCAAAATCCCAACTCAGTTCTTCATAGAGCTAGAAAGAGCAATTCTCAAATTCATCTGGAATAACAAAAAACCCAGAATAGCTAAAACTATCATCAACAGCAAAAGAACTTCTGGGGGAATCAATATCCCAGACCTCAAGCAATATTACAGAGCAGTGGTATTAAAAACTGCATGGTATTGGTTCAGTGACAGGGAAGCGGATCAATGGAATAGGATCGAAGACCCAGAATTGAACCCACACATCTATGGCCAATTGATCTTCGACAAAGGAGCTGAAAACATCCAGTGGAAAAAAGATAGCCTTTTCAACAGATGGTGCTGGCTCAACTGGAGGTCAACATGCAGAAGAATGAGAATTGATCCACTCTTATCTCCTTGCACTAAGCTCAACTCCAAGTGGATCAAAGACCTCCACATAAAACCAGACACACTAAAACTAATAGAAAAGAAACTGGGGAAGACCCTTGAGGACATTGGCTCAGGGGAAAAATTCCTGAACAGAACACCAATTGCTTATGCTCTAAGAGCAAGAATAGACAAATGGGACCTCATAAAACTACAAAGTTTCTGTAAGGCAAAAGACACTGTCAAAAGGATAAATCGGCAACCAACAAATTGGGAAAAAATCTTCACCAACCCCACATCCGACAGAGGGCTAATCTCCAATGTATACAAAGAACTCAGGAGGTTAGACCCCAGAAAACCAAATAACCCTATCCAAAAATGGGGTACAGAGCTAAACAGAGTCTTTTCACCTGAAGAAATTCGGATGGCTGAGAAACACCTTAAAAAATGTTCAACATCACTAGTCATTAGGGAAATGCAAATTAAAACAACCCTGAGATTTCACCTCACACCAGTCAGAATGGCTAAGATTAAAAACTCAGAAGACATCAGGTGTTGGCGAGGATGTGGAGAAAGAGGAACACTCCTCCACTGCTGGTGGGAATGCAAGCTGGTACAACCACTCTGGAAATCAGTATGGCGGTTCCTCAGAAAACTGGGCGTGATACTTCCGGAGGACCCAGCCATACCACTCCTGGGAATATACCCAGAAGATTCACCAGCATGCAATAAGGATACATGCTCCACTATGTTCATAGCAGCTTTATATATAATAGCCAGAAGCTGGAAAGAACCCAGATGTCCCTCAACAGAAGAATGGATACAAAAAATGTGGTATATATACACAATGGAGTACTATACAGCCATTAGAAACAATGAATTCATGAAATTCTTAGAGAAATGGATGGAGCTGGAGAATGTCATACTAAGTGAGGTGACCCAGTCCCAAAAGAATACCCATGGTATACAGTCACTGATAAGTGGATATTAGCCTAGAAGCTTAGAACACCAAAGACACAAATCACATATCAAGTGATGTCTCACAAGAAGAAAGGAGTGGACACTGGTGCTAGAATGGACCAAAACATCATTGTGGGAGAGTACAAGAACAGTAAAGTGGGAGGGGGTGGATGCGGGAGCAGGGGGAGGGAAAAGGACATGTGGGACCTTTGGGGGTGGGGAACCAGAAAAAGGGAAATGAATTGTAAATATAGAATATATACAATAAAAAAAATTTTCAAAAAAAAAAAGAAATTAAGTGATAGTGAAAGTGAAATCCCAATTAAGATCTAAATGCCACCTTTCACACCATCCAAATCTTAGGCAGCAGAACCAAAGAGGACAAGGGAAGAACAATATAAGGGGGAGAAAATGAGAAATACTGTGAAATGCTGACTTCTGGACAGGGATATGAGCACTTAGTTCATGAACTCAAAGCAACTGTGATCATCTAGATATCCATATAAGATAAGGTGGCAAGAATTTTGCAAATAATTTAGGGGAAGTGTTCTTCATGTTCTACCTCTTAGGAGGACAAAGTGGCAGTTGGAAACTGTTTGGAGGGGTGTTCAAATTAATAAGCAGATTTTCTGTGTTCTAGAGGATAGACTCACATCCAGGTTCACATGGGCAGCTGTAATTGAACATAGTGAATTACTACAAAGTAAAGATGATATGAAATTCTGGGGTGGGGGTGTCGGGGCACTTAAGAGGTAAAATAAATGCTGTTTAATAAAGTAAATAGCAGAAAGTTAACATTGTATTTAAGAGTGTATGTAGGCATGCAAATTTATTTGGGGGCTAAAAAATGCCTTGTGTTAAAACCCAGAACTATGGCTTATTGTTTCTGTCTCCAGTGTGGAACCATCCTCTGCCACAGTGGGCCATATTCAAGTGGTGCACAGAGGTAGCTACCCACTCAGCTGTGCAGTGTGGACAGATGGCACAGGTAGGACAACCCTGTTGCTCAGAGTAAACAGCTGGAAGCACTGTGGACATAAGAGCCCAGGAACAGCCTGGGAAAAGAGACTTGCATTTCCTTCTGCACAAGACCTGATAAGGCCACAGAATTACATAGCCTAATACAACCACAACATAGCTGGTCTGGAAGGACTACACACATACCTGTATTCACAGAGAAAACAGGACTCCCAGTAGCACAGATACATGATAGATAAGCCACAGTCAGAGAAAAAAACATCACCTCCCACCAGAGATAACCAGATAGCAAAAGGCAAATGCATGAGCATTGCCAACAGAAATCAAGGCCACATGGGACCACCTGAACCAAGTACTCCAACAATGAACAAGTCCTGGATTGTCCTACACCCCAGAAAAGAAAGATCTGAATATAAAATCACATCTCAAGATTCTTTTAGAATGTGTCAAGTAAGACATACATAACTCCCTTAAGGAAGTACAGGAAAACATGAATCAACACTTCCAAGCCCTTAAAAGAAGCACAAAATTCCCTTAAAGAAATACAAGAGAACATGTGTTAACAGGTAGATACCCATAAAAAGGAAACACAACACAGGAGAACATGGGTCAACAGGCACTCCAACACAACAAAGGAAACTATACCACAATAAAACCAAGAAAGTAATCTTCCAACAAACCCAAAAGTAGGTAACCACACAAACATAAAAATAACAGCAAAAGTAACAGGAGGCAACAATCACTATTCCTTATTATGTCTTAAAAGGAAAGGACACAATTCCTGAATAAAAAGACATAGACTAACAAGTATTTTTCATATAAGTTTTCAATTTTATCAGAAAAATGTGTATAATTTGTTATTACAGTAAAGTAGTAATATTTTATGTCAATGATTTTTTCTTGTCTTCTTTTAATTAGATAAATTCTTTATTCACATTACAAAAGTTCTCCCCTTTTCTTGTTCTCCTGCCCCACAAAATCCCATCAGCCATCTCACCTCAATGTCTATCAATTTATCTGTATTATTTTCCATTATAATTTCATTGTAACATGATATTCAATATTTCTTTAATTTATCGGAAAATTTTTACATGAAAATCTTCAACTTTATCAGAAAATGCTTGTCATTCTATGTTAAATCAACATAGAAATATTTTATGCCTATCATTATATCTGTATAATTTTACATGATACTTTTCAATTTTATCATGTTATTCTATATTTTTCTACAATTTTATCAGAAATATTTTTATGCACATCACCAATTCTATCATAACATGTTTCTACTTTCTTTGTTAATTAACTTAGCAATCATTTTTATGTCTACAATTTTTCTCTCTAATTTTCGATGAATATTTTCAATTTTGACCTGTTTTTCTATTTATATATTCAATTTTCTCAGAAATATTTTCCATGTAAATCATGAGTTTTTTTCTTTTTTTATTCGATCTATTCTTTATTTACATTTCAGATGATTTCTGCTTTCCTGGCTCCCCACCCGCCAAAATTCACATAAGCCCTTTTCCCTCTCCCTGTTTCCTCATCCAACCCTTACCACTCCCCTCTTCTCCTATTCCCCTACACTGATGCATTGGCCTTTCCGGAATCAGGAGCCATACCTTCCTTCTTCTTGCACATCATTTGATATGTGGATTGTGTGTTGTGTGTTCCAAGATTCTAGGCTAATAGCCACTTATCAATGAGTGCATTCCATGGGTATTCTTTTGAGACTTGGATACCTCACTTAGTATGATGTCCTCCACCTCCATTCATTTTATAAGAATTTCATGAATTCATGGTTTCTAATGTCTGTATTGTACTCGATTGTGTATATATGCTACATTTTTTGTATCCATTCTTCCCTTGAGGGACATCTGGGTTCTTTCCAGCTTCTGGTTATTACAAATAGGGCTTCTATGAACATAATGGAGCATGTATCCTTATTACATGTTTGGGAATCCTCTGGGTATATGCCCAGGAGTGGTATGGCAAGGTCTTCAGGAAGTATCATGCCCAGTTTTTTTTGAGGAACCACCAGACTGATTTCCAGAGCGGTTTTACCATTTTGCAATCCCACCAACAGTGGAGGAGTGTTCCTCTTTCTCCACATCCTCGCCAGCACTTGTTGTCTCCTGAGTTTTTAATCTTAGCCATTCTGACTGGTGTGAGGTGAAATCTCAGGGTTGTTTTGATTTTCATTTCCCTAATGACTAATGATGTTGAACATTTCTTAAGGTGCTTCTCTTCCATCAGAAATTCTTCCAGTGAAAAGTCTGTTAAGCTCTCTACCCCATATTTTGATAGGGTTATTTGGTTTTCTGGGGTCTAACTTCTTGAGTTCTTTGTATACATTGGATATTAGCCCTCTGTCAGATGTAGGTTAGATGAAGATCTTTTCCCAATTTGTTGGTTGCCGATTTGTCCTTTTGACCATATCTTTTGCCTTATAGAAACTATGTGATTTCATAAGGTCCCATCAGTCAATTCTTGATCATAGAGCATAAGCTATTGGTGTCAGGTTCAGGAACTTTACCCCTGAACCAATGTCCTCAAGGGTCTTCCCCAATTTCTTTTCTATTAGTTTCAGTGTTTCTGGTTTTATGTGTAGGTCCTTGATCCACTTGGAGTTGAGCTTAGTACAAGGATATAAGCGTGGATGAATTCTCATTCTTCTGCATGCTGACTTCCAGTTAAGCCAGCACCATCTGTTGAAAAGGATATCATTTTTCCACTGGATGTTTTCAGCTCCTTTGTCGAAGATCAAGTGGCGATAGATGTGTGGGTTCAATTCTGGGGCTTCAGTCCTATTCCATCGATCCACCTGCCTGTCACTTTACCAATATCATGCAGTTTTCAATACTAATGCTCTGTAGTATTGCTTAAGGTTCTTGGAGATAATGATTCCCCAAGAAGTTCTTTTACTGTTGATAATAGTTTTAGCTATCCTGGGTTTTTTGTTATTCCAGATGAATTTGAGAATTGGTCTATCTAACTTTATGAAGAACTGAATTGGGATTTTGATGGGGATTGTGTTGAATCTGTATATTGCTTTTGGCAAGATTGCCATTTTAACTATATTAATCCCGCCAACCCACAAGCATGGAAGATTTTTCCATTTTCTGAGGTCTTCTTACATTTCTTTCTTCAGAGACCTGAAGTTCTTGTCATACAAATCTTTCACTTG
Source organism: Apodemus agrarius (assembly GCA_964023405.1). Classification (NCBI taxonomy): domain Eukaryota; kingdom Metazoa; phylum Chordata; class Mammalia; order Rodentia; family Muridae; genus Apodemus; species Apodemus agrarius. Next base: position 108,215,809 of record OZ030010.1, read on the forward strand.
TTTGTTTAGACTCACACCAAGATTCTATATATTGCTTGTGGCTATTTTGAAGGGCGTCATTTCCCTAATTTCTTTCTCAGCCTGCTTATCCTTTGAGTATAGGAAGGCTACAGATTTGCTTGAGTTGCTTTTATAACCAGACACTTTGCTGAAATCCTTTATCAGCTATAGGAGTTCTCTGGTTGAGTTTTGGAGTCACTTAATTATACTATTATATTATCTCCAAATAGTGAGAGTTTTGACTTCTTCCTTTCCAATTTGCATCACTTTGACTTCCATATGTTGTCAAATTGCTCTGGCTAGTACCTCAAGTACTATATTGAAAAGATATCGTGAGAGGTGGCCGCCTTGTCTAGTCCCTGATTTTAGTGATATTGCTTCAAGATTCTCTCTATTTAGTTTCATGTTGGCTACTGGTTTGCTGTATATTGCTTTTACTATGTTTAGGTATAGGCCTTGAGTTCCTGTTCTTTCCAAGACTTTTAGCATGAAATCATGCTGAATTTTGTCAAACGCTTTTTCATCTTTTAATGAGATGACCATGAGGTTTTATGTTTGAGTTTGTTTAAGTTGTGTATTACATTGATGGATTTCCATATATTGAACCATCCCTACATTCCTGGAATAAAGCCAACCTGATCATGGTGAATGATAATTTTGAAGTGTTCTTGTATTCTGTTGGCAAGAATTTTATTGAGTATTTTTGCATCAATGTTCATAAGGGAAATTGGTGTGAAGTTCTCTTTCTTAGTTGTATCTTTGTGTGGTTTTGGTATCAACGTAATTGTGGTTACATAGAATAACTTGGGTATTGGTACTTCTGTTTCTGAATTGTGGGATACTTTAAAGAGTATTGGTGTTAGGTCTTCTTTGAAGGTCTGATAGAATTCTGCACTAAAACCTTCTTTTCCTGTGCTTTTTTTGCTTGGAAGACTTTCTATGACCCCTTCTATTTCTTTAGGGGTTATGGGACTGTTTAGATGATCTATTTGATCCTGATTTAATTTTGGTATTTGGTATCTGTCTAGGAAATTGTCCATTTCCTCCAGATTCTCCAGCTGTGTTGACTATAGATATTTGTAGTAGGATCTGATGTTTTTTTTTTTTTAATTTCCTCCGTTTCTGTTGTTATATCTCCCTTTTCTTTGTGGAGGCATTCAGGGCTATGAGTTTTCCTCTTAACACTGCTTTCATTGGGTCCCATAGATTTGGGTAAGTTGTGCCTTCATTTTCATTAAATCCTAAAAGTCTTTGATTTCTTTATTTCTTTCTTGACAAAGGTATTATTGAATAGAATATTGGTCAGCCTCCAAGTGTATTTGGAATTTCTTTTGCATTTGTTACTATTGAAGACCACTCATACTGCATGATGATCTGATAGGAGGCATGGGACTAGTTCGATCTTCTTATATTTTTGAGGTCTGTCTTGTGACCAATGAGATGGTCAATTTTGAAGAAGGTACCATGAGGTGCTGGGGAAAAGGTATATTCGGTATATTCTTTTGCTTTAGGATGAAATTATATATATATATATATATATATATATATATATATATATATATATTAAATCCAATTGGTACAAAGCTTGAATAATTTTTATGTCTGTTTAGTTCCTGTTTCCGCATCAGTCCATGAGGATAGTGGAGTGCTAAAATCCCCAGAATTATTGTGTTAGGTGGAATGTGTGCTTTGATCTTCAGTAAAGTTTCTTTTACAAATAAGGATGCCCTTGTTTTTGGAGCATAGATGTTTAGAATTGAGAGATGTTCTTGGTGGTTTTTTCCTTGGCAAGCAAGAAGTGTCCTTCTGTGTCTCTTTTAAGAAATTTAGGTTGAAAGTCAATTTTATCTGATATTAGTATGGCTACTCCGGCTTGTTTCCTGAGACCATTTGCTTTTAAAATTGTCTTCCAGCCTTTTATTCTAAGGTAGTGTTTTTCTTTGACCCTGAGGTCTGTTTTGTGTATGCAGGAAAATGTAGGGTCCTATTTCTGTATTCAGTCTGTTTTTTTTTTTTATTATTTACTTTTTTTTTTATTTTCTATATTCTTTGTTTACATTCCAAAGGCTTTCCCCTTTCCCAGGTACCCCCCACCATATGTCCCATAATTCCTCTCCCCCCCATGCTATTCCCCACTCTTTCCCCCCCCCCACGATTTCTCTGTTCTGGGTCTACAATACTGGATCCAATCTTTACAGGCCCAGGGTCCTCTCCTTTTTTTCTTCTTGAGAGTCATTTGACTTGCTAATTGTGCCTTGAGTATTTAGGGCTTCTGGGCTCATTAATATCCACTTATCAGTGATTGCATTTCGTGTGTATTCTTTTGTGATTGGGTTAGCTCACTTAGGATGATAGTTTCCAGATCTAACCATTTACCTACAAATTGCATGAATTCATTATTTTTAATTGCTGAGTAGTACTCCATTGTATAAATATACCACATTTTCTGTATCCATTCCTCCTTTGAGGGATATCTGGGCTCCTTCCAATTTCTGGCTATTATAAACAAGGCTGCTATAAACATAGTGGAGCATGTGTCTTTGTTGTATGCAGGGGAATCCTCTGGGTATATGCCCAGGAGTGGTATGCCAGGGTCCTCTGGGAGTGGCATGCCCAATTTTCTGAGGAACCGCCACACTGATTTCCAGAGTGGTTTTACCATTTTGCAATCCCACCAACAGTGGAGGAGTGTTCCTCTTTCTCCACATCCTCGCCAGCACTTGTTGTCTCTCGAGTTTTTAATCTTAGCCATTCTGACTGGAGTGAGGTGGAATCTCAGGGTTGTTTTGATTTGCATTTCCCTGATGACTAATGATGTTGAACATCTCTTAAGGTGTTTCTCGGCCATCCGAATTTCTTCTGGTGAAAATTCTTTGTTTAGCTCTGTACCCCATTTTTTGATAGGGTTATTTGGTTCTTTGGGGTCTAACTTCTTGAGTTCTTTGTATATATTGGATATTAGCCCTCTGTCGGATGTGGGGTTGGTGAAGATCATTTCCCACGTTGTTGGTTGCCGTTTTGTCCTTCTGACAGTGTCCTTTGCCTTACAGAAACTTTGTAATTTTATGAGGTCCCATTTGTCAATTCTTGATCTTAGAGCATAAGCTATTGGTGTTCTGTTCAGGAACTTTACCCCTGTGCCCATGTCCTCCAGGGTCTTCCCAAGTTTCTTTTCTAATAGTTTCAGTGTGTCTGGTTTTATGTGGAGGTCCTTGATCCACTTGGAGTTGATCTTAGTACAAGGAGATAAGAGTGGGTCAATTCGCATTCTTCTGCATGTTGACCTCCAGTTGAACCAGCACCATTTGTTGAAAAGGCTATCTTTTTTCCACCGGATGGTTGTGGCTCCTTTATCAAAGATCAAGTGACCATAAGTCTGTGGGTTAATTTCTGGGTCTTCAATCCTATTCCATTGATCTACCTGCCTGTTGCTGTACCAATACCATGCAGTTTTTAACACAATTGCTCTGTAGTACTGCTTGAGGTCAGGGATATTGATTCCCCCAGAAGTCCTTTTATTGTTGAGAATAGTTTTAGCTATCCTGGGTTTTTTGTTGCTCCAGATGAATTTGAGAATTGCTCTTTCTAGATCTATGAAGAATTGATTTGGGATTTTGATGGGGATTGCATTGAATCTGTAGATTGCTTTTGGCAAGATGGCCATTTTTACTATATTGATCCTGCCAATCCAGGAGCAAGAAATATTTTTCCATCTCCTGAGGTCTTCTTCGATTTCTTTCTTCAGGGACTTGAAGTTCCTGTCATACAGATCTTTCACTTGTTTGGTTAGAGTTACGCCAAGGTACTTTATGTTGTTTGTGGCTATTGTAAAGGGTGTTATTTCCCTAACTTCTTTCTCAGCCTGCTTGTCCTTTGAGTACAAGAAGGCTACTGATTTGCTTGAGTTAATTTTATAACCAGCCACGTTGCTGAAGTTGTTTATCAGCTGTAGAAGTTCTCTGGTGGAGTTTTTTGGATCGCTTAAGTAGACTATCATATCATCTGCAAATAATGATACTTTGACTTCTTCCTTTCCAATTTGTATCCCTTTGACTTCCTTATGTTGTCTAATTGCTCTCGCTAGAACTTCAAGTACTATATTGAAAAGATATGGAGAGAGAGGACAGCCTTGTCTAGTCCCTGATTTTAGTGGAATTGCTTCAAGTTTCTCTCCATTTATTTTGATGTTGGCTACTGGTTTACTGTAGATTGCTTTTACTATGTTTAGGTATGGGCCTTGAATTCCTGCTCTTTCCAAGACTTTTAGCATGAAAGGATGCTGAATTTTGTCAAATGCTTTTTCAGCATCTAATGAGATGACCATGTGGTTTTTTTCTTTTAGTTTGTTTATGTAGTGGATTACATTGATGGATTTCCGTATATTGAACCATCCCTGCATTCCTGGAATGAAGCCTACTTGATCATGGTGAATGATCGTTTTGATATGCTCTTGGATTCGGTTGGCAAGAATTTTATTTAGTATTTTTGCATCGATATTCATAAGAGAAATTGGCCTGTAGTTCTCTTTCTTTGTTGGATCTTTTTGTGGTTTAGGTATCAGCGTAATTGTGGTTTCGAAGAACGAGTTGGGCAGTGTCCCTTCTGTCTCTATTTTGTGGAATAGTTTGAAGAGTATTGGTGTTAAGTCTTCTTTGAAGGTCTGGTAGAATTCTGCACTAAAACCATCTGGTCCCGTACTTTTTTTGGTTGGGAGGCTTTCTATAACCCCTTCTATTTCTTTAAGGGTTATGGGACTGTTTAGCTGGTCTACTTGATGCTGATTTAATTTTGGTATTTGGTATCTGTCTAGGAAATTGTCCATTTCCTCCAGATTCTCCAGTTGTTTTGAGTATAGGCCTTTGTAGTAGGATCTGATGATCTTTTGAATTTCCTCTGTTTCTGTTGTTATATCCCCCTTTTCATTTTTAATTTTGTTAATTTGGATACTATCTCTGTGCCCTTTGGTTAGTCTAGCTAAGGGTTTATCTATCTTGTTGATTTTCTCGAAGAACCAGCTCTTGGTTTGGTTGATTCTTTGTATGGTTCTCTTTGTTTCTGCTTGATTGATTTCAGCCCTTAGTTTGATGATTTCCTCTCTTCTACTCCTCCTGGGTGAGTTAGCTTCTTTTTGTTCCAGCGCCTTCAGGTGTGCTGTTAAGTTGCTAGTGTATGCTCTTTCCAGTTTCTTTTTGGAGGCACTCAGGGCTATGAGTTTTCCTCTTAGCACTGCTTTCATTGTATCCCAGAGATTTGGGTAGGTCGTACCTTCATTTTCATTGAAGTCTAAAAAGTCTTTGATTTCTTTCTTTATTTCTTCCTTGACCAGGGTGTCATTGAGTAGAGTATTGTTCAGTTTCCATGTGTATGTGGGCTTTCTGTTGTTCTTCTTGCTATTGAAGACCACTTTTACTCCATAGTGATCCGATAGGAGACATGGGATTAGTTCGGTCTTCTTGTATTTGTTGAGGTCTGTCTTGTGACCAATTATATGATCAATTTTTGAGAAGGTACCGTGCGGTGCTGAGAAAAAGGTATACTCTTTTGTTTTAGGACGGAATGTTCTATATATATCTGTTAAATCCAATTGGTCCAAAGCTTCAATTAGTTTCACTGTGTCCCTGTTTAGTTTCTGCTTTCCTGATCGGTCCATTGAGGAGAGTGGAGTGTTGAAGTCACCTACAATCATTGTGTTAGGTGCGATGTGTGCTTTAAGCTTTAGTAAAGTTTCTTTTACGAATGAGGGTGCCCTTGCATTTGGTGCATAGATGTTCAGTATTGAGAATTCTTCTTGGTGGATTTTCCCTTTGACAAGCAGGAAGTGACCTTCTGTGTCTCTTTTGATGACTTTAGGTTGAAAGTCGATTTTATCTGATATTAGAATGGCTACTCCAGCTTGTTTCCTGGGACCATTTGCTTGTAGAACTGTGTTCCAGCCTTTTACTCTAAGGTGGTGTTTGTCTTTGACACTGAGATGTGTTTCCTGTATGCAGCAAAATGTAGGGTCCTGTTTCCGTATCCAGTCTGTTAGTCTGTGTCTTTTGATTGGGGAGTTGAGTCCATTGATATTAAGAGATATTAAGGAATAGTAATTATTACTTCCTGACATTTTGGGAATTGTTATTATTATTTGTATTTGAGTGGTTCTCTTCTTTTTGGTTGGATGAGATGGGGTTTCTATCTTGTTTCTTCTGGGGTGTTGTTTCCCCCCTTGTGTTGGTATTTTTCCCCTATTATCCTTTGTAGGGCTGGGTTTGTAGATAAGTATCTTGCAAATTTGTTTTTGTCGTGGAATATCTTGGTTTCCCCATCTATGGCAATTGAGAGTTTTGCTGGGTATAGTAGTCTTGGCTGAAGTTTGTGTTCTCTTAGGGTCTGCATGAGGTCTGCCCAGGATCTTCTAGCTTTCATGGTCTCAGGTGAGAAGTCTGGTGTAATTCTGATAGGTCTTCCTTTATATGTTACTTGTCCTTTTTCTCTTACTGCCTTTAATATTCTTTCTTTGTTTAGTACATTTGGGGTTTTGATTATTATGTGACGGGAAGTATTTCTGTTCTGGTCCAGTCTATTTGGGGTTCTATAGGCTTCTTGTATATACATGGGCATCTCTCTCTTTAGGTTGGGGAAATTTTCTTCCATAATTTTGTAGAAGATATTTGCTGGCCCTTTAAGTTGTAGATCTTCATTCTCATCTATTCCTATAATCCTTAGGTTTGGTCTTCTCATTGTGTCCTGGATTTCCTGAATGTTTTGGGTTACCAGCTTTTTGCATTTTGCATTTTCTTTAATTGTTGAATCCATGGTTCCTATGGTATCTTCAGCATCTGAGATTCTGTCTTCTATCTCTTGTATTCTATTGTTGATATTTGCATCTATGACTCCTGATTTCTTCCCAAGGTTTTCTATCTCCAACATTGTCTCCCTTTGCGATTGCTTAGTTGTTTCTACTTCTGTTTTTAGATTTTGTATGGTTTTGCTCAGATCTTTCAGTTGCTTGTTTGTGTTTTCCTGTAATTCTTTAAGGGATTTTTGTGTTTCCTCCTTTATGACTTCTACTCGTTGACCCATGTTCTCTTGTATTTCTTTGGGTGATTTTTGTTTCTCCCCCTTATTGGGATTCATTTTTTGCTCTATATTCTCCTGGATTTCTTTAAGTGATTTTTGTGTCTGCCTTGTATGGGCTTCTAGTTTTTGATCTATTTTCTCCTCTATTACTTTAAGAAATTTATCTAAGTGATCCTCAATCTGCATCTTTACCAGTGATTTTAGATCTGAGTCTTGTTTTTCTGGTGTGTTGAGATATCTGGGATTTAATTGTGTTTGTCTTGCAATGGCTTCTAGCTTTTGATCTATTTTCTCATGTATTACTTTAAGAGATTTATCTAAGTGTTCCTCTATCAGCATCCTGACCAGTGATTTTAGATCTGAGTCTTGTTTTTCTGGTGTTTCGGGGTATCCAATATTTATTGCTGTTGGGGAACTGGGTTCGGATGCCGCCATATTGCCTTGATTTTTGTTAGTAGCGATCTTACGTTTGCCTTTTGCCATCTGGTTAACTCTGGTGTTAGTTGGTCCTGTAGATACTAGCTGGTGCTTGACCCTCCTGTGGGGTTGTAAGGCTATTTCCCAGCGACTGGGATATCTGAATCACTGTCCTGCGGGGGTCTTGCTCACAGATTGCTGACAGGTGGCCTGAGTCCCCCGAGGTCTTAACCTCAGGATATCCCAGGTATTTGGTTCCGCCTGTTGGGCGGCTGCTCTGCACTGCTCCTGCTCAGGGTTCGCTGTCTGATATCCTGTTTCCCCAGGGGTCTTAAAGTTGGGATATTTCAGTTATCTGGTTCTGCCTGCTGGTCCCAAGCTGCTGGGAAGCTGGCTGGGTCCGGTTTCCAGCTTCCCTGCCACTGGCTGGATGGGAGGCTGGTTCGGCCTCCGGCTGGGTCTGGGCACCTGGCACACTGGCTGACTCTGGCTTCCCCACCACCAGCTGGGCGGGAAGCTGCAGGCAATATGGCAGCTGTCTGCAGGGAGCTTGGGGTCCGCCCCGCGAGTGCAGAGTGCACCCGCTATTCTGTGCCCAACTCCCACTCCAGGCCTGAGTCCCCGAAGGTCTTAAGCTTGGGCTGTCTCGGGTACCTGGTTCTGCCGCGCCGCCGGATGGTTCTGAGCACCTGGCACGCTGGGTGACCCTCCGGCTTCCCCACCACCAGCTGGGCGGGAAGCTGCAGGCAATATGGCAGCTGCCTGCAGGGAGCTCGGGGTCCGCCCCGCGAGTGCAGAGTGCACCCGCTATTCTGTGCCCAACTCCCACTCCAGGCCTGAGTCCCCGAAGGTCTTAAGCTCGGGCTGTCTCGGGTACCTGGTTCTGCCGCCGCTGGATGGTTCTGAGCACCTGGCATGCTGGCACACTGGGTGACCCTCCAGCTTCCCCACCACCAGCTGGGCGGGAAGCTGCAGGCAATATTGTATTCAGTCTGTTATTCTATGACTTTTTATTAAGGAATTGAGTCCATTGATGTTGAGAGATATTAAGGAACAGTGAATATTACTTCCTGTCATTTTTGATGTTATTTTTGTATTTCAGTAGTTATCTTCTTTTGGGAATGATGGAAGAAGTTTGCTATCTTGCTTTTTCCAGGGTGTAGTTACCCTCATTGTATTGAAGTTTTCCTCCTATTATTCTTTGTAGTGCTGGGTTTGTGGAAAAATATTGTGTAAATTTGGTTTTGTCATGGAATATTTTGGTTTCTCCATGTATGGCGATTGAAAGTTTTGCTAGGTATAGTAATCTTGGCCAACATTTGTGTTCTCTTAGAGTCTTCATGAGATCTGCCCAGGATCTTCTAGATTTCATGGTCTCAGGTGAGAAGTCTGCTTAATTCTGATTGGTCTTCCTTCATATGTTACTTGGCCTTTTTCTCTTACTGCCCTTAATACTCTTTCTTTGTTTAATACTTTTGGGGTTTTGATTATTATGTGGTGGGAGGTATTTCTATTCTGGTCCAGTTTGTTTGCCGTTCTGTAGGCTTCCTGTATATTCATGGGTATCTCTCTCTTTAGGTTAGGAAAGTTTTCTTCCATAATTTTGTTGAAGATATTTGCTGGCCAATTAAGTTGTAGATTTTCACAGTCAGCTACATGTATAATCCTAAGCTTTGGTCTTCTCATTGTGTTCTGGATTTCTTGGATGTTTTTGTTTACAATCTTTTTGCATTTCCATTTTCTTTGACTGTTTTGTCAATGGTTTATATGATATCTTCGGCATCTGAGATTCTTAATTCTATCTCTTGTATTTGGTTACTGATATTTGTATCTATGACCTCTGATTTCTTCCCGAGGTTTTCTATCTCCACAGTTGTCTCTTTTTGTGATTTCTTAGTTGTTTCTACTTCTATTTTTAGATCCTGGATGGTTTTGCTCAGTTCTTTCACTTGTTTGTGTTTTCCTGTAATTCTTTAAGAGATTGTTGTGTTTTCTCTTTCATGACTTCTGCATGTTGACTCAATTTCTCCTGCATTTCTTTAAGTGATTTTTGCATTTCCTCTATATTGGCTTCTATCTCTTGACCCATATTTTCCTGGATTTCTTTAAGTGATTTTTGTGTTTCCATTCTAAGGGCTTCTAGGTAGGTATTCATGTCCCCTGCATTTCTTAAAGAGATTTATTTATGTCTTTTTTTTCCTCTATCAGCATCATGACCAGTGCTTTTAATTCCAAATCTTGATTTTTTTGGTGTATTGGGGTATCCAAGACTTGCTGTGGTTGGAGAATTGTGTTCTGTTAGTAACATTCCTACGTTTGCCTTTTGCCATCTGGTTATCTATGGAGTTAGTTGGTCTTGTTGTCACTGGTAGGTGTTAGAAGATCCTGTGAGCCTGGCATTATCAGATCTCTTTGTACCCCTAGAGCCAAGATAGTGTAGCACCCCTTCTCAAAGTCAGAAGAGCTGGCTCCAAACTGGGGAATCTCTGTGGCCCTGATCAGCTCTGCATACAGGTTGTGCTGCCTGTCTTCTCCTCAAAGGCTGCTAGTTGTATAGCTGACCTCCTGAACTGGGAGCAGTGGCTGAGGGGGCTCCTGGTCCAGTGGAGAAAAAGAAAGGTCCTGGCCAGAGACCCCTGGAGTGGATCCTCTCTGCTCTGCAGGGCCGGACCCACTTGAGAAGGCTGCCTCCTCCCAACTAGCAGCTGGGCATGTAGTTGTCATCCTGCCCTGCATGGAGATGGTACACGACTATGGCTGAGGGCAACTATGATCCCGAGGTAGAAACCTGAAGGCTTCTGCCAGAGGGCTCCAGATTACCTTCTCCACTCTGCTGGGCCTGAATCACGTGATTGTGTATGCTGTTTCCACCCAGCTTGCTGCTGGGCTAGTAGCTGGCCTCCTGGCCTGCTTGGAGAAGGGACGCTGCTGTGGTCTAGGGAGTCTGCAATCCCGAGGCAGAAAATGGAAAGCTTCTACCAGAGGCCTTCGGATTATCTCCTCCACTCTGCTGGACTGGACTCACATGCATAAGCTGTCTCCTTCCGGCTAGCTGCTGGGCATGTAGCTGGCCTCCTGCCCTGCATGGAGAAGTTGCACTGCTGCAGCTGAGGGCATCTCCAATCCTGAGGTGTAAACCAGAAGTATCCAACCAGAGGGATCCTGATTACCTCCTCTGCTCTGCTGGACAGGACTCATGTGCTTAGGCTGTCTTCTCCTGGCTAGCCGCTGGGCACATAGCTGACCTCCTGCCATGTGTAGTCTGATTCCTCCCAGCTAGCCTGTGGGTGCACAGCTGGCCTCCTGCCCTGCTTGGAAATGGTGCAGTGGTGCAGCCTGTAAATCATAAGTTTATGATAAAATATTTTACTTCCTTTTTCAAGAACAAGAAAGAAAAAAAAGAAAAAAACCAAAAGATTAAAGTCTGTTCTGAATTATCAAGCAGGCATCAAAAATTGCACACCCCAGAACCATGGGTTATTAAATAAAAATCTCAATGCTAAGAATAAGTTCCCACACCTTGAAGTTCAAAGGAGTTTTCCAAATAACACAACTTTGCATTGCCCTTGCTTAACTGAAGCTCATATAAATCCAAATGATAAAGGCACCACACCCTTTAACTAAAGACACAGAAAAGTGCATCTCAATTTTCCTAGAAAATTATGTTTCAGCTAGCTAGCTTTTACCCTGTTAGAACAGTCTACATGTGTGCTTTAGAAGAAAAAAACCGTACCCATGTTCTTACACGGTGATGGAAAACACTTGCTATGACACTGCTTTTACATTCAAGAGCTTCTCATTGTTGCTATGGTTATACAACTATTATGAGGTAAATATCCACATTCATAGTGCGTTTGAGAGCTGATTAACATGAGGCCTTTTAATGTGTGGAACTGAAATTTTAGTTAAAGGCTAATGGATAGGGAGTTCATAGGTCATAGGATAGAATATATTATTATTTTGCTCATGGTGATGGTATAGCATTTCCTTCTATGTTTTTCTTTACACACATAGATTGCTAGCAACCTTAGTCCAAAAAGCTCCTTTTGAAGTGTACAACAATCATTGGAAAGACCAAAAACTTTCCAGTGTTTAGAGATTAAATGACAGTGAAAGTTAAGTCCCAAATGAGACCACAAAGCCACCTTTCACATCATTCAAATCTCAGGGACCAACACCAAAGAGGAAAAGGGAAGCCAATATAAGAGACAGAAAATAAGCAATCCTGTGAAATGCTGACTTCTAGACCAGAATATGGGCACTTGATTCATGAACTCAGAGCAAATGCAATTCTCTAGATAGCCATATAAGATAAGCCAACCAGAAGTAGGCAAATATATAAGGGGATGTTTTCTACATTCTCCACCTCTTAGGAGGATAATGTAGCAATTGGAATCTGTTTGGAGGGGTATTCTAACTAATGAGCAGGTTTTCTGTGTTGCAAAGAATAGACTCATATTCAGGACAAAATGAGAAAATCAAACCTAAAGATTATAGGTACAGAATAGAGTGAAAATTTACAATGTAAAGGGCCAGTACATAAGTTCATCAAAAGTATAGAAGTCTGACCTAACTTAAAGAGAGAGAGATGCCCATGAACATAAAAGAAGCTGACAGAACTCCAAACAGACAGAACCAGGACAGAAAGTCCTTCTAGCACATAATAATTAAAACACCAAATGCACTAAACAAAGAAAGATTATTAAAAGCAGTAAGGGTAAAGATCACATCGCATAAAGGCAGAATTATCACAATTACACCAGACTTCTGACCAGAAACTCTGAAAGCTAGAAGATCCTGGGCAGATCTCATACAGACCCAAAGAGAACACAAATACCAGCCCAGACTACTATACCCAGCAAAAGCCTCAATCACCATAGATGAAGAATCCAAGATATTCCATGATAAAACCAAATTTACACAAGACCTTTCCATATATCCATCCCTACAAAAGATAATAGGTAGAAATCGCCAACACAAGGAAGGAATCTATGACCAAAATGAAGCAAGAAATTTATCTTCCAACAAAAACAAAAGAAGGTAACCACACAAACATAAAAATAACATGAAGAATAACAGGAGGCAACAATCACTATGACTTAATATCTCTTAATATGAATGGACTTAATTCCCCAATAAAAAGGCATAGATTAACAAATATTTTTCTTGTTAATCTTCCATTTTATCAGAAAAAATGTTTATAATTCATTCTTCCAGTAAAGTAATAATAATTTTTATGTCACAGATGTATTTTCTTCTATTTTATTAGATATAATAATTCCCATTTCAAATGTTGTCCCCTTTCCTGGTTCTAATGCCCCCTCCCCCAAAATAACATAAGCAATTTCACTTCTGTGTCACACAATTTTTCTGTATTATTTTCCATGATAATCTTCATTTTTAACATGATTTTCTATATTTCTTTAATTTATCAGAAAAATTTTCCGTGAAAATCTCCAACTTTATCAGAAAATGTCTCTAATTCTGTGTTCAATCAAAGTAGAAATATTTTTATTAGCCCTCTGTCAGATGTAGGGTTGGTGAAGATCTTTTCCCAATTTCTTGGTTGCTATTTTGTCCTTTTGACAGTGTCTTATGCCTTACAGAAACTTCAAAATTTTATGAGGTCCCATTTGTCTATTCTTGATCTTAGGGCATAAGTTATTGGTGTTCTGTTCAGGAACTTACCCCCTAGGCCAATGTCCTCAAGGGTCTTCCCCAATTTCTTTTCTATTAGTTTCAGTGTTTCTGGTTTTATGTGGAGGTCCTTGATCCACTTGGAATTGAGCTTAGTACATGGAGATAAGTGTGGATCAATTCTCATTCTTCTGCATGCTGACGTCCAACTGAGACAGCACAATTTGTTGTAAAAGATATCATTTCCCACTGGATAGTTTCAGCTCCTTTGTCGAAGATCAAGTGGCCATAGATGTGTGGGTACATTTCTGGGTCGTCAGTCCTATTCCATTGATCCACCTCCCTGTCATTGTACCATCCAGTTTTTAACACTAATGCTCTGTAGTATTTCCTTTTTTTTATTTTCTTTATTTTCTATATTCTTTGTTTACATTCCAAAGGCTTTCCCCTTTCGCAGTTACCCCCCACCATATGTCCCATAATTCCTCTCCCCCCATGCTATTCCCCACTCTTCCCCCTCCACGATTTCTCTGTTCTGGGTCTACAATACTGGATCCAATCTTTACAGGCCCAGGGTCCTCTCCTTTTTTTCTTCTTGAGAGTCATTTGACTTGGTAATTGTGCCTTGAGTATTTGGGGCTTCTGGGCTCATTAATATCCACTTATCAGTGATTGCATTTCAGGTGTATTCTTTTGTGATTGGGTTAGCTCACTTAGGATGATAGTTTCCAGATCTAACCATTTACCTACAAATTGCATGAATTCATTATTTTTAATTGCTGAGTAGTACTCCATTGTATAAATATGCCACATTTTCTGTATCCATTCCTCCTTTGAGGCACATCTGGGCTCCTTCCAACTTCTGGCTATTATAAATAAGGCTGCTATGAACATAGAGGAGCATGTGTCTTTATTGTATGCAGGGGATTCTGCTGGGTATATACCCAGGAGTGGTATGACAGGGTCCTCTGGAAGTGTCATGCTCATTTTTCTGAAGAACCGCCACACTGATTTACAGAGTGGTTGTACCATCTTGCAATCCCACCAACAGTGGAGGAGTGTTCCTCTTTCTCCACATTCTCGCCAGCACTTGTTGTCTCTTGAGTTTTTTATCTTAGCCATTCTGACTGATGTGAGGTGGAATCTCAGAGTTGTTTTGATTTGCATTTCCCTGATGACTAATGATGTTGAACATCTTTTCAGGTGCTTCTCGGCCATCCGAATTTCTTCTGGTGAAAATTCTTTGTTTAGCTTTGTACCTCATTTTTTGATAGGGTTATTTGGTTCTTTGGGGTCTAACTTCTTGAGTTCTTTGTATATATTGGATATTAGCCCTCTGTCAGATGTGGGGTTGGTGAAGATCTTTTCCCACTTTGTTGGTTGCTGTTTTGTCCTTCAGACAGTGTCCTTTGCCTTACAGAAACTTTGTAATTTTATGAGGTCCCATTTGTCAATTCTTGATCTTAGAGCATAAACTATTTGTGTTCTGTTTAAGAACTTTTCCCCTGTGCCCATGTCCTCCAGGGTTTTCCCAAGTTTCTTTTTTATTAGGTTCAGTGTGTCTGGTTTTATGTGGAGGTTCTTGATCTACTTGGAGTTGATCTTAGTACAAGGAGATAAGAGTGGGTCAATTTGCATTCTTCTGCATGTTGACCTCCAGTAGAACCAGCACCATTTGTTGAAAAGGCTATCTTTCTTCAACTGGATGGTTGTGGCTCCTTTATCAAAGATCAAGTGACCATAAATCTTTGGGTTAATATTTGGGTCTTCAATTCTATTCCATTGATCTACTTGCCTGTCGCTGTACCAATACCATGCAGTTTTTAGCACAATGGCTCTGTAGTACTACTTGAGGTCAGGGATATTGATTCCCCCAGAAGTCCTTTTATTGTTGAGAATAGTTTTAGCTATCCTGGGTTTTTGTTACTCCAGATAAATTTGAGAATTGCTCTTTCTAGATCTATGAAGAATTGATTTGGGATTTTGATGGGGATTGCCTTGAATCTGTAGATTGCTTTTGGCAAGATGGTCATTTTCAATATATTGATCCCACCAATCCAAGAGCAAGAAATATTTTTCCATCTCCTGAGGTCTTCTGCAATTTCTTTCTTCAAGGATTTGAAGTTTCTGTTATATAGTTCTTTCACAAGTTTGGTTAGATTCACGCCAAGATACTTTATATTGTTTGTGGCTATTGTGAAGGGTATTATTTCCCTAATTTCTTTCTCAGCCTGCTTGTCCTTTGAGTACAAGAAGGCTACTGATTTGCTTGAGATGATTTTATAACCAGTCATTTTGCTGAAGTTGTTTATCAGCTGTAGGAATTCTCTGCTGTAGTTTTTTGGGTCACTTACGTATATTAGCATATCATCTGCAAAAAGTGATAGTTTGACTTCTTCCTTTCCAATTTGTATCCCTTTGACTTCCTTCTGTTGTCTAATTGCTCTCGCTAGAACTTCAAGTACTATATTGAAAAGATATGGAGAGACAGGGCAAACTTGTCTAGTCCCTGATATTAGTGGGATTGCTTCAAGTTTCTCTCCATTTATCTTGATGTTGGCTACTGGTCTGCTGTATATTGCTGTTATTATATTTAGGTATGGGCCTTGAATTCCTGTTCTTTCCAGGACTTTTAGCATGAAAGGATGCTGAATTTTGTCAAATGCTTTTTCAGCATCTAATGAGATGATCATGTGGTTTTTTCTTTTAGTTTGTTTATGTAGTGGGTTACATTGATGGATTTTCGTATATTGATCCATCCCTGCATCCCTGGGATGAAGCCTACTTGACCATGGTGGATGATCGTTTTGATATGCTCTTGGATTCGGTTGGCAAGAATTTTATTTAGTATTTTTGCATCAATATTCATTAGGGAAATTGGCCTGTAGTTCTCTTTCTTTGTAGGATCTTTGTGAGCTTTTGGTATCAGTGTTATTGTGGCTCCATAGAACGAGTTGGGCAGTGTTTCTTCTGTTTCTATTTTGTGGAATAGTTTGAAGAGTATTGGTGTTAGGTCTTCTTTGAAGGTCTGGTAGAATTCTTCACTAAAACCATCTAGTCCCGTACTATTTTAGGTTAGGAGACTTTCTATTACCCCTTCTATTTCTCTAGGGGTTATTGGACTGTTTAGCTGATCTAATTGATCCTGGTTTAATTTTGGTATTTGGTATCTGTCTAGGAAATTGTCCATTTCCTCCAGATTCTCCAGTTCTGTTGAGTATAGGCTTTTATAGTAGGATCTGATGATTTTTTTAATTTTCTCAGTTTCTGTTGTTATATCCCCCTTTTCATTTCTAATTTTGTTATTTTTGGTTACTGTCTATGTGTCCTTTGGTTAGTCTAGCTAAGGGTTTGTCTCTCTTGTTGATTTTCTCAAAGAACCAGCTCCTGGTTTTGTTGATTCTTTGTATGGATCTCTTTGTTTATACTTGAATGATTTTAGCCCTTACTTCAATGATTTTCTGTCTTCTACTGCTCCTGGGTGAATTAGCTTCTTTTTGTTCCAGGGCCTTCAGGTGTGCTGTTAAGTTGCTAGTGTATGCTCTCTCCAGTTTCTTTTTGGAGGCACTCAGGGCTATGAGTTTTCCTCTTAGCACTGCTTTCATTGTGTCCCATAGATTTGGGTAGGTCGTACCTTCATTTTCATTGAAGTCTAAAAAGTCTTTGATTTCTTTCTTTATTTCTTCCTTGAGCAAGGTGTCATTGAGTAGAGTATTGTTCAGTTTCCATGTGTACTTGGGCTTTCTGTTGTTCTTCTTGCTATTGAAGAACACTTTTACTCCATAGTGATCTGATAGGAAGCATGGGATTAGTTCGGTCTTCTTGTATTTGTTGAGGTCTTTCTTATGACGAATTATATGATCAATTTTTGAGAAGGTACCCTGCGGTACTGAGAAAAAGGTATATTCTTTTGCCTTAGGATGAAATGTTTTATATATATATATATATATATATATATATATATATATATATGTATATATATATATTTATATATATATTAACACACACACATATATATATATGTGTGTGTGTGTGTGTGTGTGTGTGTGTGTATGTGTGTGTGTGTTAAATCCAATTGGTTCAAAGCTTCAATTAGTTTCACTGTGTCCCTGTTTAGTTTCTGCTTTTCTGATCAGTCCATTGAGGAGAGTGGAGTGATGAAGTCACCTACAATTATTGTGTTACGGGCAAAGTGTGCTTTAAGCTTTAGTAAAGTTTCTTTTACGAATGAGGGTGCCCTTACATTTGGCACATAGATGTTCAGTATTGAGAATTCTTCTTGGTGGATTTTCCCTTTGACAAGCAAGAAGTGACCTTCTGAGTCTCTTTTGATGATTTTAGGTTGGAAGTCAATTTTATCTGATATTAGAATGGCTACTCCTGCTTGTTTCCTGAGACCATTTGCTTGTGAAATTGTCTTCCAGCCTTTTACTCTAAGGTAGTGTTTGTTTTTGACACTGAGATGTGTTTCCTGTATGCAGCAAAATGTAGGGTCCTGTTTCCGTGTCCAGTCTGTTAGTCTGTTTCTTTTTATTGGGGAATTGAGTCCATTAATGTTAAGAGATATTAAGGAATAGTAATTATTACTTCCTGACATTTTGAGTGTTAGTTTTTTTTATATTTGAGTGGTTCTCTTCTTTTGGGTTGGATGAGAGTGGGTTTCTATCTTGTTTCTTCTGGGGTATAGTTTCCCCCTTGTGTTGGTATTTTTCCCCTATTATCCTTTGTAGGGCTGAGTTTTTAGATATATATCATGCAAATTTGGTTTTTGTCATGGAATACCTTGGTTTCCCCATCTATGGTGATAGAGAGTTTTGCTGGGTGTAGTAGTTTTGGCTGACGTTTGTGTTCTCTTAAAGTCTGAATGAGGTCTGCCCAGGATCTTCTAGCTTTCATGGTCTCAGGTGAGAAGTCTGGTGTAATTCTGATAGGTCTTCCTTTATATGTTACTTGTCCTTTTTCTCTTACTGCCTTTAATATTCTTTCTTTGTTTAGTACAATTGGGGTTTTGATTATTATGTGACAGGAAATATTTCTGTTCTGGTCCAGTCTGTTTGGGGTTCTGTAGGCTTCTTGTATATTCATGGGCATCTCTTTCTTTAGGTTGGGGAAGTTTTCTTCCATAATTTTGTAGAAGATATTTGCTAGCCCTTTAAGTTGTAGATCTTTATTCTCATCTATACCTATAATCCTTAGGTTTGGTCTTTCTGGTAGTAACAATCTTATGTTTGCCTTTTGCCATCTAGTTATCTCTGGTGTTAGTTGGTCCTGTAGTTACTAGCTGGTGGTTGAACCTCCTATGGGCTCGTAAGGCTATTTCCCCACGACTGAGACACCTGAACCACTGTCCTGCAGGGCTCCTGCTCACAGATTGCTGACAGGTGGCCTGAGTCCCCCAAGGTCTTAAACTCGGGATATCTCAGGTACTTGATTTTAATGTCTAAAAATTTCTAGCTAATTGTTTATAAATATTGTAAATTTTTACTTGTTTTTCTATATATTTCTTCAATTGTATCTGAAATGTTTCCCATGTAAATTTTCAATTTTATCACAAAAATGTTTTTACTTCCTTTTTCAAAAAAAGAAAGAAAAAGAAAAGAAAAGAAATGCAATGTTTAAAGTCTTCTCTGATTTATCAAGCAGGCATCAATAATTGCACTCCCTAAAACCATGGGCTATTAAATAAATATTTCAATGTTAAGAATAAGATACCACACCTTGGACCAGCTCTCCGTGATGGCAGCAAGGTGCCATCTTGCCTTGGGACACTATACTGAATGCTAGCGGCTAGAGTCAGGTGAGTGGACAGAGACCTAGCTTAGCTTAGCATAGACAACACTATCAGGCTCTGGCTGGTGCCCAGAGTCAGAGGAGATTGGCAGATCTGTGCACCTGCAGCTCAGCAGCAGTTACTGACCTCTGGGGACAGGCTCGCTGTGCTTTCAGCTGGGCCACCATCTTGCCTTGGGACACCATGCGGACTGCAGGCAGCTGGAGTCAGGTGCATGGACAGAGACCTAGCTTAGCTTAGCATAGACAAAACCATCAGGCTCTGGCCAGTGCCCAGAGCCTGAGGAGCTCTCAGCAGGAGATCGTTGCACCTACAGCTCAACTGTGGTTGCAGACTGACTCTCTGGGTTTGCAGCGAGGTGCCATCTTGCCTCGGGACACCTCGCGGACTGCTAGCAGCTGGAGTCAGGTGCAAGAACAGAGACCTAGCTTAGCATAGCATAGACAACACCTTCAGGCTCTGGCCAGTGCCCAGAGACAGAGGAGATCGGCGGGAGACCACTGCGGACCAGCTAGCCGGGCTTGCAAGAGGTGCCCTCTTGCCTCGGGACACAGCAGACTGCTGGCTGCTGGGGTCAGGTCACGGGAGTGTGACCTTTGGGGGATGGGGAACCAGAAAAAGGGAAATGAATTTTAAATATAGAATATATCCAATAATAAAAAAATACCACACCTTGAAGTTCCAAGGAGGTTCCCAAATAACACCATTTTGTTATTGTCCTTTGTTTACTAAGTGAACATCATTGACAACCCTAATGGTAAAGGCACCACAACCTTTAACTAGAGACACATAAAACTCCATCTCAAAGGTTGTAGAAAACTATATTCCATCTGGCTAGCTTTTACACTGTTAGAACAGTCTGCATGTGTCCTTTAGAAGAAAAAACCTTACCCAAGTTCTTACACAATGATGGGAACCACATGCTATGTCACTGCCTTTACAGTCAAGAGATTCTCACTGTTGCTATGGTTACACAACTATTATGAGGTAAACATGCAATCTCTTAGTGGGTTTGAGACATGATTATCATGAGGGATTTTCATGTTTGATACTCAAATGTAGTAAAAGGCTAAAGGATAGGGAGTTCATAGGTTATAGGATAGAACCTATTATTATTTTGCTCATGGTGATGGTGTAGCATTTCCTTCTATGTTTATGTTTACACACATAGATTGCTAGCAGCCATAGTCCAAAAATCTTCTTTTGAAGTGTACAACAATCAATGGAAAGTCCAAAAACTTTCCACTATTTAGAAATTAAGTAACAGTGAAAGTAAAATCCCAAATGAGACCAGAAAGCAATCTTTCACACCATTCAACTCTCAGGGAGCAGCAACAAAGAGGACAAAGGAAGCCAATATAATGGACAGAAAATGAGCAATGCTGTGAAATTCTAAATTCTAGACAGGAATATGGGCACTTAGTTCATGAACTCAAGCAACTGTGATTGATATATAGATATCCATATAAGATAAGGCAGTCAGAATTATGCAAATATATAAAAGGATGTTGTCTACATGCTCCACCTCATAGGATGATAAAATGGCAGTTAGAATCTGTTTGGAGGGGTATTCTAACTAATGAGCAGGTTTTCTGTATGGTAGTGGATAGACTCATATTCAGGTTCACATGGGGGCAATAATTGAGCTTAGTGAATTATGACATATGAAACATAACATGAAATTAGGTGGGACATATAAGAGTCAACATAAATGGTGTTTAACAAAGAAAATAGCAGAAAGTTAAGATTGTATTTACAATTGTATGTAGGCATGTGAATTTATTCAGGGCTAAAACTTGCTGAGTATTAAGACCCAGAACCATGGCTTCTTTTTTCTGTCTCTGGTCTGGAACCATCCTCTGCCACAGTGGATCATATCTAAGTGGTGCACAGAGGTAGCTACCCCCACAAGTAGGACCACCAAGCTACTCAGAAAAAAACAGCCTGAAGCCCTGAGGACCCAAGAGTCTAGGAAAAGCCTGGGACAGGATACTTCACAATTCCTTCTGTACCCAGACCTGATAGGGCCACAGAACTACATAGCCAAATACAACCACAAGAGAGGCTTTTTTGCAGGAGCATGTACATACCTGTCATCTTAGGGAAAACAGGACTCCCAGGTGCACAGATACAGAGGATTCATGATAGATCAGCTACAGTCAGAGAGAACAACACCACCAAATACTAGAGATAACCGATAGCAAAATTCAAATGCAAGAACATTGCCAACAGAAACAAAGGCAACTCTGGACCATCAGAACCAAATACTCCAACAACGAGCAAGTTCTGGATTCCCCAACACCCAGATAAGCAAGATCTGAATATAAAATTACATCGGAAGATGCTGATAGAAGAGGTCATGGACAACATAAATAACTCCCTTAAGGAAGTCCAGGACAAAATGAATCAACAGTTATAAGCCCTGAAAAAGGAAACACAAAATTCCCTTAACAAAATACAGAAGAACATGGGTTATAAGGTAGAACCCAATAAAAAGGAAACACAAAAATTACTTAAAGAAATACAGAAGAACATGGGTTCAACAAACTGGATCCCTTATGAAAGAAATGCTAAAATTACTTAAATACTGGAAAACATGGGTCAAAAGGCAGGAGCCCTTAAAGAGGAAACAACAAAAAGTCCCTTAAGATATTATAGGAAAACAAACAAGCAAATGAACTGCACAAAACCATCCAGGATCTAAAAACAGAAGTAGCCATAAATAAGAAATAACAAAGGGAGACAACTCTGGAGATAGAAAACCATGTAAAGAAATCAGGAGTCACAGATGCAAACATCAACAATAGAATACAAGAGATAGAAGAAAGAATCTCAGGTGCTACTGAGACCATAAAAGGCATTGACTCCACAGTCACAGAAAATGCAATATGAAAAAACTTGTAACCCAAAACCTGCAGGAAAATCCAGGACAAATTGCGGAGCCCAAACCTAAATATTATAGGTACAGAATGGAGTGGAAATTTACAAAGTAAAGGGCCGGTAAATATCTTCAACAAAGAAATAGATGAAATACCCCCTAACCTAAAGAGAGAGAGAGATGCCCATGTACATAAAAGACGCTGACAGAACTCCAAACAGACTGGACCAGGACAGAAAGTCCACAAAGCACATAATAATCAAAACACCAAATGCACTAAATAAAAACGAATATTAAAAGCAGTCAGGGAATAAAATCAAGTAACATAAAGGCAGATTTATCAGAATTAAACAAGATTTCTCACCAGAAACTATGGAAGCTAGAAGAACCTGGGCAGATCTTAAACAGACCCAAAGAGAACGCAAATACCAGCCCAGACTATGATACCCAGCAAAAGCCCCAATCACCTTAGAGGTAGAAACCAAGATATACCATTATAAAACCAAATTTACACAAGACCTTTCCATATATCCAGTCTTACCAAAGATATTATGGGGAAACTGGCCAATACAACAAAGTAAACTATACCCAGTAAAAAGCAAGAAAATAATCTTTCAAAACAAAAAACAAAAAAGAAGGTAACCACACAACATAAAAAAATCAAATGTAGCAGGAGGCAACAATCACTATTCATTAATATCTCTTACCATGAAATGACTCAATTCCCTAATAAAAAGGAATAGACTAACAAATATTTTTTCTTGTAAATCTTCAATTTTACCAGAAAAAAATGTTTATATTTTATTTTTCTAGTAACGTAGTATTGGTTTTATGTCAATATTTTTGCTTATTTTTATTAGACATATTCATTCACATTTTAAATGCTGTTCCCTTTCATGGTTCTCCAACCCACCCACCCCCAAAAAAAAATTCCCATAAGCCATATTGCTTCTATGTCGAACAATTTTTCTGTGTTATTTTCCCTGATAAACTTCATTTTTAACATGATATTCTATATTTCATTTTTTCAGAAAATTTTTCCATGAAAATATTCAACTTTATCAGAAAATGTTTGTAATCTATGCTCAACCAACTTAGAAATATTTTATGCCTACCAGTTTATCTGTATAATTTTACCTGATAATCTTCAATTTAATCATGTTATTCTATATTTTTCTACAATTTTATCAGAAATATTTTTCATGCAAATCTTCAATTCTATCATTACATGTTTCTACTTTACTTTTAGTTAATATAGCAATGATTTTCATGTCTAAAAATTACTCTCTAATTTTTGATCAATATTCTCAAGTTTGACCTTTTTTTCTATATATTTTTTCAATTTTATTGGAAATATTTTCCATGGAAATCTTCAATTTTATCATAAAATCTTTTTACTTCATTTTTCAGAAAAAGAAAGAAAAAGAAATGAAAAAACTCAAAGTTTAAAATCAGTTCTGAATTATCAAGCAGGCATCACTAATGAAGTCCTCAAAGCCAAGAGCTATTAAATAAAAAAAGGCAATGCTAAGAATAACATACCATACCTTGAAGTTCCAAGGAGTTTTACAAATAACACAACTTTGTGATTGTCCTTTGTTAACTAAAAGAACCTCATGGAAAGCCCTAATGATAAAGGCACAACAACCTTTAACTCAAGACACAGAAAACTCCATCTAAAAGTTCCAAGAAAAATATATTGCATCTGGCTAGATTTTATGCTGTTAGAACAGTCTACATGTGTACTTGAGAACAAAAAACCTTATGCATGTTCTTACACACTGATGGAAACTGCATGCTATGGCACTGCCTTTACAGTCAAGAGCTTATCAATGTTGCTATGGTCATATGACTATTATGAGGTAAACATCCATTTTTTGGGAGTTTGAGACCTAATTAACATGAGGGATTTTAATGGTTGGTACTGAAATTGTACTTAAAGCCTCATGGATAGGGAGTCCATAGATCATAGGATAGAACCTATTATAATTTTGCTCATGGTGAAGGTGTAGCATTTCCTTCTATGCTTATGTGTACACACATAGATTGCTAGCAACCTTAGTCCAAAAAGCTTATTTTGAAGTGTACAGCAGTCATTATAAAGACCAAAAATTTTTCAATGTTTAGAGATTGACAGTGAAAGTGAAATCCGAAATGAGACCACAATGCCACCTATCACACCATTAAAATCTCAGGGAGCAGCACAAAAGAGGACAAGGGAAGAACCATATAAGGGACAGAAAATGAGCAATACTGTGAAATGCTGAGTTCTGAACGGGAATATGGGCATTTAGTTCATGAACTCACAGCAACTGTGATCATCTAGATATACATATAAGATAAGCAAAGCAGAATTATGCAAATAATTAAGGGGATGTGTTCTCCATGCTCCACATCTTAGGGGGATAAAGTGGCCATTGGACGCTGTTTGGAGGAGTGTTCAAACTTATGAGCAGGTTTTCTGTATTCTAGGGGACAGATTATATCCAGGTTCACATGGGCTGCTTTAGTTGAACTTAGTGAATTACCACAAAGGAAAGAGGACATGAAATTCGGGGGTAAGGGATATAAGGGGAAAATAAATGGGGTTTAACAAAGTAAGTAGCAGAAAGTTAAGATTGTATTTAAGAGTGTATGTATGCATGTGAATTTATGTGGGGGTTAAAAACTGCCGAGTGTTACAACACAGAACCATGGCATCTTCTTTCTCTCTCTGGCATGGAACCATCCACTGCAACAGTGAACCATATCCAAGTGGTGCACAGAGGTAGCTAACAATTCAGATGTGTAGAGAGGACAGATAGCACAGGCAAGACCACCCCTGCTGTTCAGAGAAAACAGCCAGAAGCCCTGAGGACACAAGAGCCTAGGAACAGCCTGGGACAGGAGACTTACCATTTCCTTCTGCACCCAGACCTGATAGGGCAACAGAACTACATCGTCAAATACAACCACAAGTGAGGTGATCTTGCAATAGCGCATACATACTTGTCTTTGCAGAAAAACATGACTCTCAGAAGCAGAGATTCAGAAGCTACTTGATAGGTAAGTGACATTCAGAGACAGCAACACCACCTAAAACCAGAGATAACCAGATAGCCATAGCAAATGCAAGAAAATTGCCAACAGACATCAAGGGAACAAGAGACAATCTGAACCAAGTACTTCAAAAATGCACAAGTCCTGGATTCCCTAACACCTCAGAAAAGCAAGATCTGAATACCAAATCACATCTCAAGATGTTGATAGAAGATGTCAAGAAGGACATAAAAACTCTCTTAAGGAAATACAGGAGAACACGAGTAAACAGTTACAAGCCCTTAAGAAGGAAACACAAAATTCCCATAAAGAAATACAGGAAAACATGGGTTACAAGGTAGAAACCCCTAAAATGGAAACGCAAAAATCACTTAAAGAAATACAGGAGAACATGGGTGGTCATCAGGCAGGAGCCCTTAAAGAGGAAACAATAAAAAGTCCCTTAAGTTTTTACAAGAAAACAGATACAAAGAAGCTAAGGAAATGGACAAAATCTTCCAGGATATAATAACAGAAGTATACACGACTAAGAAATAACAAAGGGAGACAAGTGTGGATATAGAAAACCTTGGAAAGAAATCAGGAGTTACAGATGCAAACATCAACAATAGAATACAAGAGATAGAAGAAAGGATCTCAGGTGCTAAATATACCACAAGAGTCACTGAATCAACAGTCAAAGAAAATGCAATATGATAAAAATTTGTACCTAAAATATACAGAAAAATCCAGGAAAAATTAAGAAGGCTAAACCTAAAGATTATAGGTACAGTATAGAGTGAAAATTTACAACTTGAAGGGCTAGTAAATATCTTCAGCAAAATATGGAAGAAATCTCCCCTAACCTAGAGAGAGAGAGAGAGAGAGAGAGAGAGAGACCCATGAACATAAAAGAAGCTGACAGAACTCCAAACAGACTGGAAAAGGACAGAAACTCCTCTCAGCCCATAATAATCAAAACACCAAATGCACTAAACAAAGAAAGAATATTAAAGCAGTAAGGGGAAAAGATCCAGGAACATAAAGGCAGACTTATCAGAATTATGCCAGATTTCTCACCAGAAACTATGAAAACTAGAAGATCCTGGGCATATTTCATACAGACCTTAAGAGAACACAAATGCCAGGCCACACTACTGTACCCAGCAAAAGCTTCAATCACCATATATGGAGAAACCAAGAAACTCCATGATAAAACCAAATTTACACAAGATCTTTCCATATATCCAGCCCTACAAAAGATAACAGGTGGAAAACTCCAACACAATGAAGGAAACAATAGCCATGAAAAAGCAAGAAAGCAATCTTCCAATAAAACCAAAAGAAGGTAACCACACAAACAAAAATAACATCAATAATAACAGGGGGCAACAATCACTATTCCATAATATCTCTTAAACTGAATGAACACAATTACCCAATAAAAAGGCATAGACTAACAAATATTTTTCTTGTTAATCTTCAGTTTTATCAGAAAAATATCTATAATGGATATTTCAAGTAAAGTAGCAAAGTTTTTATGTCAAAGATTTTTTGGCTCTTTTGTTTATTAGGTATAAACATTCACATTTCAAATGTTGTCCCCTTTCCTGGTTCTTCAACCACCCAAAAAATAAATCCCATAAGCTATCTCGAGTCCATGTCGAAAAATTTATCTGTATTATTTTCCATGATAATCTTCATGTATAACATGATTTTCAATATTTCTTCATTTTATAAAAATATTTTCCATGAAGATCTTCAACTTTATCAAAAAGTGGTAGTAATTTTACATTCAAGTAACATAGAAATATTTTATACCTATGACTTTATCTGTATAATTTTACATGATAGCATTCAATTATCATGTTATTCTCTATTGTTCTAAGATATCAGAAATAATTTTCATGCAAATCTTCAATTTTCTCATAATATGTTTTGACTTCCTTTTAAAAAAATTTCACATTGATTGTTACCTCTAAAAATTTCTCTCTAATTTTTTATCAATATTGTCAATTTTGATATGTTTTTCTATATATTTCTTCAATTTTATTTGAAATATTTTCCATGTAAATCTTTAACTTAATCATTAAATGTTTTTACTCCCTTTTTCAAGAAAATAAAGAAAAAGAAAAGAAAAAACCAAATGTGTAAGGTCTGTTCTACATTATCAAGCAGGCATCAATAATTGCACTACCCAGAACTATGGGCCATTAAATAAAAATCACAATGGTAAGAATAAGATACCACACCTTGAAGTTCCAAGGAGTTTCCCAAATAACACAAGTTTGACATTGTCCTTGGTTTACTAACTGAACCTCATCAAAAACCCTAATGATAAAGGCACCACAACCTTTAACTAAAGACACAGAAAAGTACATCTCAAAGTTCATAGAAAATTATGTTTCATCTGGCCAGCTTTTACACTGTTAGAACAGTCTACATGTGTGCTTTAGAAGAAAAAAACATTACCCACTTTCTTACTCAGTGATGGAAACCACATGCTATGACACTTCCTTTACAGTCAAGAGGTTCTCACTTTTGCTATGGTTATACAACTATTAGGAGGTAAACATCCATTTCCTTAGTGGGTTTGAGACCTGATTATCATGAAGGATTTTCATGTTTGGTACTCAATTTGTAGTTAAAGGCTCAAGGATAGGGAGTTTATAGGCCAAAGGATAGAACCTATTTTAATTTTGCTCATGGTGATGATGTAGCATTTCCTTCTATGTTTATGTTTGCACACATAGATTGCTAGCAACCTTAGTCCAAAAAGCTTCTTTTGAACTGAACAACAATCATTGGAAAGGTCAAACACTTTCCATTGTTTAGAGATTAAGTGACAGTGAACGTGAACTCCCAAATGAAACCAGAATGCCACCATTCACAACATCCAAACCTCAGGAACAGCACCAAAGAGGACATGGGAAGAACAATAAAAGGTACAGAAAATGAACAATACTGTGAAATGCTGATTTCTGGACAGGAATATGGACATTTAGTTCATGAACTCTCAGCAAATGTGATCATCTAGATATCCATATAAGAATAGTCTGCCAGAATTATGCAAATAATTAAGGAGATGTGTTCTCCATGCTCCACCTCTTAGGAGTGGCAGTTGGAAGCTGTTTTGAGGGGAGTTTAAACTAATGAGCAGGTTTTCTGTGTTTTTGTGGATAGATTCAGATTCACGTTCATATGGGGAGCTTTAATTGAACCTAGTGAAATACCACAAAGGAAAGATGACATGAGATTAGGGGTGGGGGAACATAAGAGGGAAAATGAATGGTGCTTCTCAAAGTAAATAGCAGAGAGTTAAGATGGTATTGAACAGTGTATGTAGGCATGTGAATTTATTTGGGGGCTCATAATTGCCAAGTGTTAAGACACAATACCATCCCTACTTGTTTCTGTATTTGGAATGGAGTCATCCTCTGCCACAGTGGGCCATACTCAAGTGGTGCACAGGAGAAGCTACACACTCAGGTGTGCAGACAGGATAGATTGCACAATTAGGATCACTCCTGCTGCTCAGAGAAAACAGCTGGAAGCAATGAGGACAAAAGAGCCTAGGAACAGCCTCAGACAGCCTGTTTCCTTCTGCACTTAGACCTGAAAGTGCCAAAGAACTACACAGCCAAATAAAACTACAAGAGAGCTGGTTTCGAAGGAGTCAGTACTTACATGTCTCGCAGAGAAAACAGGACACCCAGGAGCACAGACACATGGGCTATAAGATAGATAAGCCACAGTCAGAGACAGCAACACCACCTAACACCAGAGATAACCAGATAGCAATGGCAAATGTGAGAACATTGCTAATAGAAAGCAAGGCAACGAGCAGCAGCAGGCCTCCATATTGCAACCAGGACACAGCTGGAGAAGCCCAGGTAGACAGACTCCATCCGGGGCTACCTTTGCGGGTGATCTGCTAGGCTCTCGCCTCCAGGCAGGGCCAGCTCTGCTGAGGCTCTGCAGGACTTCCCTGCGCCCTCCAGCCTTGCACCAAGGCAGCAGGTGGCAGCCAGCTCACGGGCCCTTGGAGCAGCGGTAGTGGCAGCCTCCATATTGCAACCAGGACACAGCTGGAGAGGCCCAAGTAGACAGACTCCATCCAGGGCTACCTTCGCACGGGGATCTGCTAGGCTCTCACTGCCAGGAAGGCCCAGCTCCACCTAGGCTCTGCAGGACTTCCCTGCACCCTCCAGCCTTGCACCGAGGCAGCAGGTGGCAGCCAGCTCACAGGCCCCTGGAGCAGCAGTAGCGGCAGGCCTCCATATTGCAACCAGGACACAGCTGGAGAGGCCCAGGTAGACAGACTCCAGGGCTACCATCGCGGGGGGGGGGGGATCTGCTATGCTCTCGTGGCCAGGCAGGCCCAACTCCACCAAGGCTCTGCAGGACTTCCCTGCGCCCTCCAGCCTTGCACCTAGGCAGTGGGTGGCAGCCAGCTTGTGATCCCTTAGAGCAGCAGTCACGCATAATTACCAGTAGAGAAACAACAGGTAAGCCCAGCCTCACAGAAGATTCAAACACCAGCCAGTGACAACAAGGCCAACTAACACCAGAAATAACCAGATGGCAAAAGGAAAACGAAGGAACGTTACTAACAGAAATCAAGGCAACATGACAGCATCTGAACCCAGTTTGCCAACAACAGGAAGCCCTGAATACCCCAAAACACCAGAAAAACAAGACTTGGATATAAAATCACTGGTCAGGATGCTGGTAGCTGAACACATAGAAAAATCTCCTAAAGATATAGAGGAGAAAATGGATCAAAAGTTAGAAGCCTTTACAAGGCAAATACAAAAATCACTTCAAGAAATTCAGGAGAAGATGGATTAAAAAGAAGAAGACAATAAGGAAGAAAGACAAAAATCACTTAAAGAAATACAGAAGAACATGGACCAACAAGTAGAAGCTATGAAAGAGGAAACACAAAAATCTCTTAAAGAAATACATGAAAACACAATCAAGCAAGCAAAAGATCTGAGCATATCCTTCCAGGTACTAAAAACAGAAGTAGAAACAACTACGAAATCACATACAGAGACAACAGTGGAAATAGAAAACCTTCAGAAGAAAACAGGGGCCATAGATGCAAATATCAACAATAGAATACAAGAGATAGAAGACAGAATCTCAGAAGCCAAAGATACCAGAGGAACCATTGATTCAACAGTCAAAGAAAATACTAAATGCAAAAAGGCTGTAACCCAAAACATCCAGGAAATCCAGGACACAATGAGAAGACCAAACCTAAGGATTAGAGGTATAGACGAGAGTGAAGATTTACAAGTTAAAGGGCCAGCAAATATCTTCTACAAAATTATGGAAGAAAACTTCCCCAACCTAAAGAGAGAGATGCCCATGAATATACAAGAAGCCTATAGAACCCCAAACAGACTGGACAAGAACAGAAATAAATCCCGTCACATAATAATCAAAACTCCAAATATACTAAACAAAGAAAGAATATTAAAGGCAGCAAGAGAAAAAGGCCAAGTAACATATAAAGGAAAACTGATCAGAATAACACCAGACTTCTCACCTGAAACCATGAAAGCTAGAAGATCCTGGGCAGATATCATGCAAACTCGAAGAGAACACAAACTTCAGCCAAAACTATTTTACCCAGCAAAACTCTCAATCGCCATAGATGGAGCCATCAAGGTATTCCATGACAAAACCAAATTTGCACGATAACTTTCCACAAATATAGCCCTACAAAGGATAATAGTAGGAAACCACCAAGACAAGGAAGGAAACTA
This sequence comes from Apodemus agrarius, assembly GCA_964023405.1. Taxonomy (NCBI): domain Eukaryota; kingdom Metazoa; phylum Chordata; class Mammalia; order Rodentia; family Muridae; genus Apodemus; species Apodemus agrarius. The sequence continues at coordinate 108,246,389 of OZ030010.1, forward strand.
CACCCGGGAAGAAGCAAGATAGAAACCTCCTCTCATCAAACCCAAAAGAAGATAACCTCTTGAATATAATAAATAAATAAATAAATAAATAAATAAATAAATATAATTTCAAAAATGTCAGGAGGTGATAATTACTATTCCTTAATATCTCGTAACTTCAATGGACTCAATTCCCCAATAAAAAGACATAGATTAACAGACTGGATATGGAAACAGGACCCTACATTTTGCTGCATACAGGAAACACATCTCAGTGTTAAAGACAAACACTGCCTTAGAGTAAAAGGCTGGAAGACAATTTTACAAGCAAATGGTCTCAGGAAACAAGCTGGAGTAGCCATTCTAATATCAGATATAATTGACTTCCAACGTAAAGTCATCAAAAGAGACTCAGAAGGTCACTTCTTGCTGGCCAAAGGGAAAATCCACCAAGAAGAGCTCTCAATACTGAATATCTATGCTCCAAATGCAAGAGCACCTACTTCTTAAAAGAAACCTTTCTAAAGCTTAAAGCACACATTACACCTAACACAATAGGTGACTTCAACACTCCACTCTCCTCAATGGACCGATCAGGAAAGCAGAAACTAAATAGGGACACAGTGAAACTAATTGAAACTTTGGACCAATTGGATTTAACAGATATATATAGCACATTTCATCCTAAAGATAAAGAATATACCTTTTTCTCAGCAACGCATGGTACCTTCTCCAAAATTGATCATATAATTGGTCACGAGACAGATGTCAACAAATACAAGAAGATCTAGCTAATCCCATGCCTCCTATCAGATGACCATGGAGTAAGAGTGGTCTTCAATAGCAACAAAAACAACAGAAAGCCCCCATACACATGGAAAATGAACAATACTCTACTCAATGACATCTTGGTCAAGGAAGAAATAAAAAAAGAAAAGACTTTTTAGAATTCAATGAAAATGAAGGTACAACCTACCCAAATCTACGGGACACGATGAAAGAAGTGCCAAGAGGAAAACTCATAGCTCTAAGTGCAACTAAAAAGAAACTGGAGAGAGCATACACTAGCAGCTTAACGGCACACCTTAAAGCCCTGGAAGAAAAAGAAGTTAATTCACCCAGGAGGAGTAGAAGACAAGAAATCATCAAACTCAGGGATGAAATTAATCAAGTAGAAACAAAGAAACCATACAAAGAATGAACAAGACCAGGAGCTGATTCTTTGAGAAAATCAACAAGATAGATAAACCCTTAGACAGACTAACCAAAGGACACAGAGACAGTATACAAATTAACAAAATTAGAAATGAAAATGGAGACATAACAACAGAAACTGAGGAAATTCAAAAGATCATCAGATCCTACTACAAAGGTCTATAATAAAAACAACTGGAGAATCTGGAGGAAATGGACAATTTTCCTAGACAGATACCAAATACCAAAATTAAGTCAGCACCAAGTGGATCAGCTAAATAGTCCCATAAACCCTAAAGAAATAGAAGGGGTTATAGAAAGCCTCCCAACAAAAAAAAGAAAGGGACCAGATGGTTTTAGTGCAGAATTCTACCAGACCTTCAAAGAAGACTTAACACCAATACTTTTCAAACTATTCCACAAAATAGAGACAGAAGGGCCACTTCCCAACTCATTCTTTGAAGCTACAATTACGCTAATACCTAAACCACAAAAAGATCCAACAAAGAAAGAGAACTACAGGCCAATTTCTCTTATGAATATCGATACAAAAATACTAAATAAAAATCTTGCCAACCGAATCCAAGAGCACATCAAAACGATCATTCGCCATAATCAAGTAGGCTTCATCCCAGGGATACAGGAAAGGTTCAATATATGGAAATCCATCAATGTAATCCAGTACATAAACAAACTAAAACAAAAAAAACCCACATGGTCATCTCATTAGATGCTGAAAAAGCATTCGACAAAATTCAGCATCCTTTCATGCTAAAAGTCTTGGAAAGAGCAGGAATTCAAGGCCCATACCTAAACATAGTAAAAGCAATCTACAGCAAACCAGTAGCCAATATCAAAATAAATAGAGAAACTTGAAGCAATCCCACTAAAATCAGAGACTAGACAAGGCTGCCCTCTCTCTCCATATCTTTTCAATATAGTACTTGAAATTCTAGCGAGAGCAATTAGACAACATAAAGAAGTCAAAGGGATACAAATTGGAAAGGAAGAAGTCAAACTATCATTATATGCAGATGATATGATCGTTTACTTAAGCGACCCAAAAAAGGAGCCACAACCATCCAGTGGAATCAAGATAGCCTTTTTAACAAATGGTGCTGGTTAAACTGGAGGTCAACATGCAGAAGAATGTGAATTGACCCACTCTTATCTCTTTGCACTAAGATCAACTCAACTACAAGTGGATCAAGGACCTCCACATAAAACCAGACACACTGAAACTATTAGAAAAGAAACTTGGTAAGACCCTGGAGGACATGGGCACAGGGGGAATGTTCCTGAACAGAACACCAATAGCTTAGCACTAACATCAAGAATTGGCAAATGGGACCTCATAAAATTACAAAGTTTCTGCAAGACAAAGGACACTGTCAAAAAGACAAAAGGGCAACCAACAAAGTGGGAAAAGATCTTCACCAACCCCACATCTGACAGAGGGATAATATCCAATATATACAAAGAACTCAAGAAGTTAGACCCCAAAGAACCAAATAACCCTATCAAAAAATGGGGTACAGAGCTAAACAAAGAATTTTCACCAGAAGAAATTCGGATGGCCGAGAAACACCTTAAGAGACATTCAACATCATTAGTCATCAGGGAAATGCAAATCAAAACAACTCTGAGATTCCATGTCATACCAGTCAGAATGGCTAAGATTAAAAACTCAAGAGACAACAAGTGCTGGCGAGGATGTGGAGAAAGAGGAACACTCCTCCACTGTTGGTGGGATTGCAAAATGGTGAAACCGCTCTGGAAATCAATTTGGCGGTTCCTCAGAAAATTGGGCATGCCACTTCCAGAGGACCCTGGCATACCACTCCTGGGCATATACCCAGAGGATTCCCCTTCATACAATAAAGACACATACTCCTCTATGTTTATAGCACCCTTGTTTATAATAGCCAGAAATTGGGAGGAGCCTAAATATTCCTCAAAGGAGGAATGGATAGAGAAAATGTGGTATATTTATACAATGAAATACTACTCAGCAATTAAAAATAATGAATTCATGCAATTTGTAGGTAAATGGTTAGACATTGAAAATATCATCCTGAGTGAGTTAAGCCAATCACAAAGAATACACATGAAATGCAATCACTGATAAGTGGATATTAATGAGCCCAGAAGCCCTAAATATTCAAGGCACAATTAGTAAGTCAAATGATTCCCAAGAAGAAGAAAGGAGAGGACCCTGGGCCTGTTAATATTGGATCCAGTTTTGTAGAGAAACCGTGGGGGGAGGGGGAATGATTGGGAAATTGTTGGGGGGAGAGGAATTATGGGACGTATGGTGGGGGGAAACTGGGAAAGGGGAATGCCTTTGGAATATAAACATAGAATATAGAAAATAAAAATTTAAAAAATAGTTTTCATAGGTAAATACGGCATTGAGAAAAAAATCATAATAAAATATTAGCTATAAAAATACCAAATATGACTAACTGAACTCAATAAATTATTAAAAGTATCTATCTATGGCCAAATAGGATCTTGCACATAATTCAGAAACATTTTGTGTCTTTCACAACAGAATGAAATTTAAAGTCATTTAATCAGACTGTTAGATGACGTAAACAGTGTATAAGTAAAGGCACTTAGAAGGCACTTGAAATCATCTCTTTAAAATGATGGATTTTATCTGTCTCAAGTAAACAAGCAGCAACTGTTAGCTTTACACAGCACAAGTAGCATACATATTGAAGAAACAAGACCAGAACATGGATTATCATATTGATACTTAACAATTTTATCCCAGACTGGAGAGATGGCTCAGCAGTTAAAAGCACTGACTGCTCTTCCGAAGGTCCTGAGTTCAAATCCCAGCAACCATATGGTGGCTCACAACCATCCAATACGAGATCTGACTCCCTCTTCTGGTGTGTCTGAAGACAGCTACAGTTTACTTACATATAATAAATCTTTTTTAAAAATTCTATCCCATGCAATACGACAAGAAAACTAAATAGATGACACATATCAAAATTATCTTCTCATTTAAGACAGAAGAACAATTGACAAAATAAAGTGTACCAAAAATAAAAAATAAAAAAAAAAAGCAAGGCAACACCGGACCATCTGAACCAAGTACTCCAACAATGAGCAAGTCCTGAATGCCCCAACACCCCAGAAAAGCAAGATCTGAATATAAAACCACATCTCCAGATGCTGATAGAAGATGTCAGGAAGGGCATAAATAACACCCTTAAGATAGTACAGGAGAACATTTGTCAACACTTACAATCCCTTAAAAAAAGGATACACAAAATTCCCTTAAAGAAATACAGGAGAACATGGGTTAACAGATAGAAACCCATAAAAATGAAACACAACAATTACTTAAAGAAATACAGTACAATATGGGACAATGGGCCGGAGACCTTAAAATGGAAACACAAATACCACTTAAAGAAATACAGGAGAACATGGGTCAACATGCAGGAACCTTTAAAGAGGAAACACTAAAAAATCCCTAAGTTATTACAGGAAAACAGAAACAAACAAGCGAAGGAACTGCACAAAAACATCCAGTATCTAAAAACAGAAGTAGTCATAAATAAGAAATAACAAAGTGAGTCAACATTGGAGATAGAAAACCTTGGAAAGATATCAGGAGCCATATGTGCTAACATCAACAATGGAATACAGGAGATGGAAGAAAGAATCTCAGGTGCTAAAGATACCATAAAAGTCATTGTCTCACCAGTCAAAGAAAATGCAATATGAAAAAAGTTTGTAACCCAAAAACATGCATGAAAATACAGGAAACAATGAGAAGACCAAACCTAAGGATTATAGGTACAGAAGAGAGAGAAATTTTCCAATGTAAAGAGCCAGTAAATATCTTCAACAAAAGTATAGAAGAAATCTGCCCTAACCTAAAGAGAGAGAGTTGCCCACAAACATACAAGAAACAGACAGAACTCAAGCAGGCTCTACCAGGACAGAAAGTCCTTACAGCACATAATAATGAAAACATCCAAGGCACTAGACAAAGAAAGAATGTTGAAAGCGGTAAGGGAAAAAGATCAAGTAACATAAAGGCACACTTATGAGAATTACACCAGACTTCTCACCAGAAATTATGAAAGCTAGACAATACTGGGCAGATCTCATACAGACCCAAAGAGATTACAAATGCCAACCCACACTACTATTCCCAGCAAAAGCCTCAATCACCATAATGGAGAAACAAAGATATTCCATGATAAAACCAAATTTACATAAGATCTTTCCATATATCCAGCTTTACAAAAAAATAATATGTGGAAAACAGGAAAACACCTACACAATAAAGGAAACTATACCCAAGAAAAAGCAAGACACTAATCTTCCTGCAAAACCCAAAGAATGTAACCACACAAATATAAAAATAACACCAAAAATAACTAGAGGCAACAATCACTATTCTGTAACATCTCTTAACATGAATGGACTCAAATCACTAATAAAAAGGCATTGAGTGTCAAATATTTTTTCTTTTAAATCTTTAATTTTATCAGAAAAATGTTTATGATTCATTTTTCCAGTAAAGCAGTAATGTTTTCAATGTCAAAGATATTTTTGCTTTTTTTTAATTAGATATATTTATTCACATTTCAAGTGTTGTCCCCTTTCCTGATTCTCCAGCACACCCAAAATCCCATAAGCCATCTTGCCTCTATGTCTACCAATTTATCTGTATTATTTTCCATGGTAATCTTCTTTGATAACATGATTTTCTATATTTCTTCATTTTTTATCAGAAAAATTTTCCATGACAATCTTCAACATTATCAGAAAATATTTACAATTCTACTCTCAATCAACTTAGAAATATTTTATGCCTATAATTTTATCAGTATAATTTTACATGATAATCTTCAATTTTATCTTGCTATTCTATATTTTTTTACAATTTCATCAGAAATATTTTGCATCACTTCTTGGCCTTTGGCTAAGATTAATTGCTGAAGTATTTTTCATGCAAATCTTCAATTCAATCATAACATGTTTCTAGTTTCATTTTTAGTTAATTTAGCTATGATTTTTATGTCTAAAAATTTCTCTCTAATTTGTGATGAATATTATAAATTGTAACGGGTTTTTATATTTATTTCTTCAATTCTATCTCAAATATTTTCCATGTAAATTTTCAATTTTATCATAAAATATTCTTACATCCTTTTTCAAAGAAAGAGAAAGAGAAATGAAAAAAGTTAAAAGTGTGTTCTGAATTAGGAAGCAGCAATCAATAATTGCACTCCCATGAACCTTGGGCTAGTAAATAAAAATCACAATGCTAAGAATATGATACCACACATTGATGTTCCAAGGAGTTTCCGAAACAACACAACATTGTCATTTACCTTGGTTAACTAACTGAACCACATGGAAAACGCTAATGATAATGGCACCACACCCTTTAACTAAAGACACATAAAACTCCATCTCAAAGTTCCTAGAAAACTATGTTCCATTTGGATAGCTTTTATACTTTTAGAACAGTCTACCTGTGTGATTTAGAAGAAAAAGAACCTTACCAGTGTTCTTACACAGTAATGGAAAGGGCATGCTGTGACACTGCCTTCACAATCAAGAGCTTCTCACTGTTGCTATGGTTATACAACTATTATGAGGTAAACATCCACTTTTGTAGTGGGTTTTAGACCTGATTAACATGAAGGATTTTAATGTTTGTTACTGAAATTATTATCAAAAGCTCATGGATAGGGAGTTCATAGGCCAAAGGATAGAACCTATTATAAATTTGCTCATGGTGATGGTGTAGCATTTCCTTTTATGTTTATGCTTACACCCATAGATTGCTAGCAACCTTAGAACAAAAGCTTATTTTGAGGTATACAACAGTCATTGGGAAGACCAAAAATATTCCAGTGTTTAGAGATTAAATAACAGTGAAAGGGAAATCCTGAATGAGACCACAATGCCACCTTTACACCATCCAAATTTCAGGGAGCAGCACCAAAGAGGACAAGGGAAGCACAATATAAAGGACAGAAAATGAACAATACTGTGAAATGCTGACTTCTGGAAAGGAAAATGGGCATTTAGTTCATGAACTAAACACAACTGTGATCATCTAGATATCCATATAAGAATACCTGGCCAGAATTACGCAAATAATTAAGGGGATGTGTTCTCCATGCTCACCTCTTAGGAGGATAAAGTGGAAGGTGGAAGCTGTTTGGACGGGTTTTCTGAATAATGAGGAGGTTTTCTGTGTTTTAGTGAATAGACTCATATCCAGGTTCACATGGGAACTTTTAATTAAAATTAGAGAATTATCACAAATGAAAGATGACATTAAATTCAGTGCAGGGTGCATATAAGAGGGAAATAAATGGTGTTTAGCAAAGTAAATAGCAGAAATTTAAGAGTGTGTATAGGCACGTGAATTTCTTTGCGGGCTAACAATTGCCAAGTGTTAAGTCTCAGAACCATGGCTTCTTGTTTCTGTCTCTGGTGTGGAACCATCATCTGTCACATTGGGCCATATCTAAGTGTTGCACAGAGGTAGTTTCCCACTAAGGAGTGCAGAATGTCCAGATAGCAGAGGCAGGACCACCCCTGCTGCTCAGAGAAAACAGCTAGAAGTCCTGAGTACACAAGAGCCTAGGAACAGCCTGTGACAGGAGACTTACCATTTCCTTCTGCACCCAGACCTTATAGGGCCACAGAACAACATAGACAATTACAACTACAAAAGTCCTGGTCTCACAGGATTAAGAACAAAACTGTCTTCACAGAGAAAACAGAACTCCCAGGATCACAGATACAGAGGCTACATAATAGATAAGCCACAATCAGAGACAGCAACTCCACCTAATACCAGAGATAACGAGATGTCAAAAGCAAAGACATGAACATTGCCAACAGAGACCAAGGCAACACGGGATGATCTGAACAAAGTACTCCAAAAAAAAAAAAAAAAACAAGTCCTGGATTCCCCAAAACTCCAGAAAAGCAAGATTTGAATATAAAATCACAGCTCAAGATGCTGATAGAAGATATCGAGAAGGACTTAAATAACTCCCTTAAGGAAGTACAGGAGATCATGAGTCAACAGTTACAAGCCCTTTAAAAGGAAACACGAAATTTACTCAAAGAAATATAGGAGAACATGGGTTAATTGGTAGAAACCCATAAAAAGGAAGCACAAAAAATAAAGAAATACAGGAGAACATGGGACAATGGGCCAAGGCTTCTACAGCTGATAAACAACTTCAGCAAAGTGGCAGGTTATAAAATTAACTCAAGCAAGTCAGTGGCCTTCTTGTACTCAAAGGACAAGCAGGCTGAGAAAGAAATTAGGGAAATAACACCCTTCACAATAGCCACAAACAACATAAAGTATCTTGGCGTAACTCTAACCAAACAAGCGAAAGATCTGTACAACAGGAACTTCAAGTCCTTGAAGAAAAAAATCGAAGAAGACCTCAGAAGATGGAAAAATATTTCTTGCTCCTGGATTGGCAGGATCAATATAGTAAAAATGGCCATCTTGCCAAAAGCAATATAAAGATTCAATGCAATCCCCATCAAAATCCCAACTCAATTCTTCATAGATCTAGAAAGAGCAATTCTCAAATTCATCTGGAGCAACAAAAAACCCAGGATAGCTAAAACTATTCTCAACAATAAAAGGACTTCTGGGGGAATCAATATCCCTGACTTCAAGCAGTACTACAGAGCAATTGTGTTAAAAACTGCATGGTATTGGTATAGCAACAGGCAAACAGATCAATGGAACAGGATTGAAGACCCTGAAATTAACCCACAGACTTATGGTCACTTGATCTTTGATAAAGGAGCCACAACCATCCGATGGAATAAAGATAGCCTTTTCAACAAATGGTGCTGGTTCAACTGGAGGTCAACATGCAGAAGAATGCGAATTGACCCACTCTTATCTCTTTGCTCTAAGATCAACTCCAAGTGGATCAAGGACCTCCACATAAAACCAGACACACTGAAACTATTAGAAAAGAAACTTGGGAAGACCCTGGAGGACTTGGGCACAGGGGAAAAGTTCCTGAACAGAACACCAATAGCGTATGCACTAAGATCAAGAATCGACAAATGGGACCTCATAAAATTACAAAGTTTCTGCAAAGCAAAGGACACTGTCAGAAGGACAAAACGGCAACCAACAAAGTGGGAAAAGATCTTTACCAACCCCACATCCGACAGAGGGCTAATATCCAATATATACAAAGAACTCAAGAAGTTAGACCCCAAAGAACCAAATAACCCTATCAAAAAATGGGGCACAGAGCTAAAAAAAAGAATTTTCACCAGAAGAAATTCGGATGGCCGAGAAACACCTTAAGAGATGTTCAACATCATTAGTCATCAGGGAAATGCAAATCAAAACAACCCTGAGATTCCACCTCACACCAGTCAGAATGGCTAAGATTAAAAACTCAAGAGACAACAAGTGCTGGCGAGGATGTGGAGAAAGAGGAACACTCCTCCACTGTTGGTGGGATTGCAAAATGGTAAAACCACTCTGGAAATCAGTTTGGCGGTTCCTCAGAAAATTGGGCATGGCACTTCCAGAGGACCCTGGCATACCACTCCTGGGCATATACCCAGAGGATTCCCCTACATGCAATAAAGACACATGCTCCACTATGTTTATAGCAGCCTTGTTTATAATAGCCAGAAATTGGAAGGAGCCCAAATATCCCTCAAAGGAGGAATGGATACAGAAAATGTGGTATATTTATACAATAGAATACTACTCAGCAATTAAAAATAATGAATTCATGCAATTTGTAGGTAAATGGTTAGACCTGGAAAATATCATCCTGAGTGAGCTAACCCAATCACAAAAGAATGCACATGAAATGCAATCACTGATAAGTGGATATTAATGAGCCCAGAAGCACAAAATACTCAAGACACAAATAGCAAGTCAAATGATTCCCAAGAAGAAGAAAGGAGAGGACCCTGGGCATGTAAAGATTGCATCCAGTTTAGTAAAGCAACCGAGGGGGGAGGGGGAATGATTGGGGAATAGTTGGGGGGGAGAAGAACTATGGGAACTATGGTGGGTGGGAACTGGGAAAGGGGAAAGCCTTTGAAATGTAAACATAGAATATAGAAAATAAAAATAACAAAAAAAAATAAGGAAAAACAAATATCACTTAAAGAATACAGAACATGGGTCATCAGGCAAGAGCCCTTAAAGGGGAAACAATGAAAAGTCCTTTAAGTTATTACAGGAAAACAGAAACAAACAAACAAAGGAAAGGCATAAAACCTTCCAGGATCTAATAACAAAAGTAGACACAACTAAGAAATAACAAAGGGAGACAACTCAGTAGAGAGAAAACCTTGGAAAGAAATCAGGAGTCATAGATGCAAACATCAACAATAGAATACAAGAGATAGAAGAAAGAATCTCAGGTGGTTAAGATACCATAAATGGCACTGAATCAACAGTCAAAGAAAATGCAATATGAAAAAATTTTGTAACATCAAATATGCAGGAAAATCCAGGACAAAATGAGAAGACTAAACCTAAAGATTATAGGTACAAAACAGAGTGAAAATTTAAACTTAAAGGGCTAGTAAATATCTGCAACAAAATATAGAAGTAATCTGCCCTAACCTAAAGAGAAAGAGAGATACCCATGAACATAAAAGAATCAGACAGAACTCCAAACAGACTAGACCAGTTCAGAAAGTCCTCCAGCACATAATAATCAAAAGAACAAATGCACTAAGCAAAGAAAGAATATTAAAATCAGTAAGGGAAGAAGATCTTGTAACAGGTAGCAGACAAATCAGTTACACCAGAATTCTCACCAGAAACTATGAAAGCTAGAAGATTCTGGGCAGATCTTATAAAGACCCAAAGAGAACACAAATGCCACCAAAGACTATTATACCCTCAAAAGCCTCAATCAACATATATGGAGAAACCAAGATAGTCCATGATAAAACCAAATTACACAAGATCTTTCCATACATACAGCCCTACAAAAGATAATAGATGGAAAGTGGCTAACACAAAGAAGTATACAATACACACAAAAAAGCAAGAATGTAATCTTCCAACACAACCAAAAGGGAACCACACAAACAGAAAAATAACATCAAAAGTAACAGGAGGCAACAATCACTATTCTTTAATATCTCTTAACATGACTAGACTCAATTTCCCAATAAAAAGGCATAGACTAACAAATATTTTTTTGGTAAATCTTCAATTTTATCAGAAAAAATGTTTACAATTCATTTTTCCATAAATAGAAAAGTTTTTGTGTCAAAGATTTTTTAATTCTTTTTATTAGATATATTCATTCACATTTCAAGTATTGTCCTCTTTCCTGGTTCTCCAGAACCCCCAAATCCCATAAGCTCTCTTGCCTCAATGTAAAACAATTCATCTGTATTATTTTCCATGATAATTTTCATTATTGACATGATTTTCCGTATTTCTGCATTTTATCAGAAAATTTTTCCATGAGAATCTTCAACTTTTTCAAAAAATGTTTGCAATTCTACTTTCAATCAACTTAGAAATATTTTATGCCTACAATTTTATCTGTAAAAATTTACATAATCTTCAATTTTATCATGTCATTCCACATTTTTCTACAATTTTCTCAGAAATATTTTTCATTCAAATCATCAAGTCTATTATAACATGCTTCTACTTTCTTTTTTAAATATTTATCAATAATTATAATATCTAAAAATTTCAGGCTAATTTTTGATGAATATTGTAAATTTTGACTCGTTTTTCTATGAATTTCTTCAATTTTATCTGAAATATTTTCCATTTTAATCTTCAATATTATCATAAAATGTTTCTACATAATTTTTCAAGAAAAAGAAAGAAAAAGAAAAGAAAAAACCACAAAGTTTAAAGTCTGTTCTGAATTATCAAGCAGGCATCAATAATTGCACTCCACAGAACCATGGACTATGAAATAAAAATCGCACTGCTAAGAATAAGATACCACACATTGAAGTTCCAAGGAGCTTTACAAATAAGACAACTTTGTCATTGTCCTTTGTTATCTAACAGACCTCATGGAAAACCCTAATGATAAAGGCACCATGACCTTTAACTTAAGACACAGAAAATTCCATCTAAAAGTTTCGAGAAACATATGTTGTATCTGGCTAGCTTTTTTGTTGTTAGAACAGTCTACATGTGTGCTTTAGAAGAAAAATCCTTACCCACGTTCTTACTCAGTGATGGAAACACCATGCTATGACACTGCCTTTACAGTCAAGAGGTTCTCACTATTGCTATGGTTATACAACTTTTAGGAGGTAAACATCCACTTTCTTAGTGGGTTTGAGACCTGACTAACATGAGGGATTTTAACGTTTGGTACTGAAATTGTAGTTAAAGCCACATGGATAGGGAGTTCATAGGTCATAGGATAGCAGCTATTATAATTTTGCTCATGGTGATGGTGTAGCATTTCCTTCTATGTTTATGTTTATACACATAGATTGCTAGCAACCTTAGTCCAAAAAACTTTTTAAGTGTACAGCAGACATTGGAAACACCAAAAACTTTTCAGTGTTTAGAGATTAAGTGACAGTGAAAGTAAAATCCGAAATGAGACCACAATGCCACCTTTTACACCATCAAAATCTCAGGGAGCACCACGAAAGAAGACAAGGGAAGAAACATAAGGGACAGAAAATGAGCAATACTGTGAAATGCTGAATTCTGGACAGGAACATGGGAACTTAGTACATGAACTCACAGCAGCTGTGCTTATCTAGCTATCCATATAAGTTAAGCAAACCAGAATTATTCAAATAATTATGGGGATGTGTTCTCCATGCTCCATATCTTAGGGTGATAAAGTGGCCATTGGAAGCTGTTTGGAGGAGTGTTCAAACTTATGAGCAGATTTTCAGAGTTCTAGTTGATAGACTCATATCCAGGTTCACATGGGCTGATTTAATTGAACTTAGTGAAATTCCACAAACGAAAGATGACATGAAATTCAGGGTGGGGGGAGGCACATAAAAGGGAAAATTAATGGTGTTTAACAAAGTAAGTAGCAAAAAGTTAAGATTGTATTTAAGAGTGTATGTATGCTCTTGCCCCTCCTCGCTCTCTCCACCCTCTCTTATCTCTCTCTGCCCTCTATTTACCCTCTCTCTCTCTCTGTTCCCCCTCTCTCCCCATTCTCCCCCCCCTTTCCAGGTGGTGATGGCCATTCCTCATCCCTCTATCTTCTCTTTCACTCCTTAATTCTCTATCTCGTATTCTCTTCCTACTTTTCTCTAATAAAGAATTAAAACTATAAAAAAGAGTATATGGATGCATGTGAATTTATGTGGGGGTTAACAACTGCAGAGTGTTACGAGCCAGAACCATGGCATCTTGTTTTTATCTCTGGTGTGGAACCATCCTCTGCCACAGTGGGCCATATCCAAGTGGTTCACAGAGGTAGCTAACCACTCTGGTTCGCAGAGAGGACAGAGAGCACAGGTAGGACCACCCCTGTTGCTCAGAGAAAACAGCTGGAAGCCCTGAGGACATAAGGGCCTAGGAGCAGCCTGGGACAGGAGACTACCCATTTCCTTCTGCACCAGACTTGATAGGGCCACAGAACTACATAGTCAAATACAACCACAAGTGATGTGATCTTGCAGGAGTACATACATACCTATTTTCACAAAAAAACAGAAGTCTCAGGAGCACATATACAGAAGCCACATGATAAGGAAGGCACATTCAGAGACAGCAACACCATGTAAAACCAGAGTATCCAGATAGCAATGGCAAATGCAAGAACATTGCCAACAGAAACCAAGGCAACATGAGACCATCTGAACCAAGTACTACAACAATGAGCAAGTCCTGGGTTCCCCAACACCCTAGAAAAGCAAGATCTGAATATAAAATCACATCTCAAGATGCTGATAGAAGATATCTAGAAGGACATAAAATCTCTCTTAAGGAAGTACAGGAGAACATGAGGCAAAAGTTATGAGCCCTTATAAAGGAAACAAAAAATTCTCTTAAAGAAATACAGGATAATATGGGTCATCAAGCAGGAGCCCTTAAAGAAGAAGCAATAAAAAGTCCCTTAAGTTATTACAGTAAAACAGCAGAAACAAAGTAGCAAAGAAATGCACAAAACCTTCCAGGATATAATAACAGAAGAAGACACAAATAAGAAATAACAAAGGGAGACAACTCTGGAAATAGAAAATCTTTGAAAGAAATCAGGAGCCATAGATGCAAACATCAACAATAGAATACAAGAGATAGAAGAAAGAATCTCGGGTGCCAAAGATACCATAAAAGCCACTGAATCAACAATCAAAGAAAATGCAATATGAAAAAAATTATAACCAAAATCATGCAGGAAAATCCAGGACAAATTGAGAAGACCAAACCTAAAGACTGTAGGTACAGAATAGAGTGAAATTTTGCAAATTAAAAGGCTAGTAAATATCTTCAACACAATATAGAAAAATCTGCCCTAACCTAAACGGAGAGAGAGATGCCAATGAACATAAAAGAATCTGACAGAACTCCAAACAGACTGGAACAGGAAAGAAAGTCCCCACCCACCCACCCCCACGGCACATAATAATAACAACAACAAATGCATTAAACAAAGGAAGAATATTAAAAGCAGTAAGGGAAAAAGATCATGTAACATAAAGGCAGACATATCAGAGTTACACCAGACTTCTCACCAGAAAGTAGGAAAGCTAGAAGATCTTGGGCAGATCTTATACAGACCCAAAGAGAACACAAATGCCAGCATAGACGATTATACCCTCAAAAGCCTCAATCACCATATATGGAGAAAACAAGATATTCCATGATAAAACCAAATTTACACAAGATCTTTCCACATATCCAGCCATACAGAAGATAATAGGTAGAAAGCAGCTAACAAAATGAATTAAACTATACACAAGAAAAAGCAAGAAAGTAATCTTCCAACACAACCTAAGGAAGGGTACCACAAAAGTAACAGGAGGCAACAATCACTATTTCTTAATATCTCTTAACATGACTAGACTCAATTCCCGAATAAAAAGGCATAGATTAACAAATATTTCTTTTCGTATAAATGCAATTTTATCAGAAAAATGTTTATAATTCATTTTTCCATAACTAGTAATGTTTTTTAATGTCATAGATGTTTTTGATTCTTTTTTATTAGATATATTCATTCACATTTCAAGTGTTGTCCCCTTTCCTGGTTCTCCAGCCACCCATCCCCAAATCCCATAAGCTATCTCACCTCTATATCAAAGAATTTATCTCTATTATTTTCTATGTTAATCTTTATTTTAACATGATTTTTTTCTATTTCTTCATTTTATCAGAAATATTTTCAATGAAAATCTACAACTTTATCAGAAAATGTTTGCTATTCTACTTTCAATCAACTTAGCAATATTTCTTTGCCTATGATATTATCTGTATAATTTTCCATGATAATCTTCAATTTTACATGTTATTCTATATTTTTCTACAATTTGACCAGAAATATTTTTCATGCAAATCATCAATTCTATCATAACATGCTTCTACATTCTGTTTAATTAATTTAGCAATGATTTTAAAGTTTAAAAATTTCTCGCTAATTTTTGATAAATATTGATAAATTTTGATTTGTTTTTCTAGATACTTCTTCAATTTTATCTGAAATATTTTCCATGTAAATCTTCAATTTTATCATAAAATGTTTTTACATCCTTTTTCAAGAAAAAGACTGGAAAAGAAAAGAAAAATGCAGTGTTTAAAGTCTGATCTGATTTATCATTCAAGCATCAATAATGGCATTCTCAAGAACCGTGGGCTATTAAATAAATATCGCACCACTGAGAATAAGATACCACACCTTGAAGTTCTGAGGAGTTTCCCAAATAACACAACTTTGTCATTGTCCTTGGTTTACTAAGTGAACATCATGGAAAAACCTAATGATAAAGGCACCACAACCTTTAACTAAAGACCCATAAAACTCCATCTCAAAGTTCCTAGAAAACTATGTTCCATCTGGTTAGCTTTTACACTGTTAAAACAGTCTGCATGTGTGCTTTTGAAGAAAAAACCTTACCCAAGTTCTTACACAGTGATGGAAACCTCATGCTATGACACTGCCTTTACACTCAAGAGCTTCTCACTGTTGCTAAGGTTATACAACTATTATGGGGTAAACATAATACTTTCTTAGTGGGTTTGAGACCTGGTTATCATGAGGGATTTTCATGTTTGGTACTCAAATTGTAGCTAAAGCCTCAAGGATAGGGAGTTCATAGGTCATAGGAAAGAACCTACTATAATTTTGCTCATGGTGACAGTGTATCATTTCTTTCTATGTTTATGTTTACACAAATAGATTGCTAGCAGCCATAGTCCAAAGATTTTCTTTAGAAGTGTACAACAATCATTGGAATTACCAACAAACATTCCAATGTTTAGAGATTAAGTGACAGTGAAAGTGAAATCCTAAATGAGAACACAATGCCAAATTTCACAGATTGCAAATCTCAGGTAGTAAAACCAAAGAAGACAAGAGAGAACAACATAAGGGACAGAAAAGGAGCAATACTGTGAAATGATGATTTCAGGAAAGGAATATGGGCACTTAACTCAGAGCAACTGTGATCATCTAGATATCCAGTTAATGTAAGCAGGCCAGGATTATGTAAATAATTAAAGGGATGAGTTCTCCATGCTCCAGCTCTTGGGAGGATAAAGTAGAAGTTGGAAGCAGTTTGGAGGGGTATTCTAAATAATGAACAGGTTTTCTGTGTTCTAGTGGATAGACTCATGTCCAGATTCATATGGGCAGCATTAATTGAACTTAGTTAATTACCACAAAGGAATGATAACATGAAATTCGGAAGAGGGGCACATAAAAGGGAAAATAAATGGTGTTTAACAAAGTAAATAGCAGAAAGTTAAGATTTATTTGAGTGTATATAGGCATGTGATTTTATTTGGGGGCTAGCAATTGCCGTGTGTTAAGACCCTAAACCACGCCTTTTTGTTTCTGTTTCTGGTGTGGAACAGTCCTCTGCCACAGTGGGCCACATTAAAGTGGTGCACAGACGTAGCTAACCACACTGGTGTGCAGAGAGGACAGATAGCACAGGTATGACCACCCATGTTGCTCAGAGAAAACAGCCAGAACTCCTGAGGACACAAGAGCTTATGAACAGCCTGGAAAATGAGACTTCCAATTTCCTTCTGCACCCAGACCTGATAGGGCTCAGAACAACGTAGCCAAATAGACCACAAGTAGGGTGAACTCACAGGATCACATACATACATGTCTTCACAGAAAAATACAGGACTCTCAGGAGCACATATACAGAAGTATCATGATAGGGAAGCCACATTCAGAGACAGTGACAGCACCTAACACCAGAGATAACCAGATGGCAATGGCAAATGCAAGAAAATTGTCAATGAAAACCAAGGCAACAAGGGACCATATAATCCAAGTACTCCAACAATGAGCAAGTCCTGGATTCCCCAACACCCCAGAAAAACAAGATCTGAATATAACATCACATCTCAAGAGGCTGATAGAAGATGACAAGAAGGACATAAAAGCACTATTAAGGAAGTACAGGAGAACAGGAGCCAACAGTTACAAGCCCTTAAAAGGAAACACAAAATTCCCCTAAAGAAATACGGGAGAACATGGGTCATCAAGCAGGAGCCCTTAAAGAGGAAACAATAAAAAGTCCCTTAAGTTATTACAAAAAACAGAAACAAACAAGCAAAGGAAATGTACAAAACCTTCCAGGATCTAATAGCAGAAGTATACACAACTGAGAAATAACAAAGGGAGACAACTATGGAGATAGAAAATCTTGGAAAGAAAGCAGAAATCATAGATGCAAACATCAATAATAGAACACAAGAGATAAAAGAAAGAATCTCAGGTGCCAAAGATACCATAAAGGACACTAAATCAACACTCAAAGAAAATGCAATATGAAAAAATTTTGTAACATAAAATATTCAGGAAAGTCCAGGACAAATTGAGAAGACCAAACCTAAAGATTATAGGTATAAAATAGAGTGAAAATTTACATCTTAACAGGCTAGTAAATACCTTCAACAAAATATAGAAGAAATCTGCCCTAATCTAAAGAGAGAGAGAGAGATGCCCGTGAACATAAAAGAATCCAACAGAACTCCAGAGAGACTGGACCAGGTCAGAAAGACCTCCCGGCACATAATAATCAAAACAACAAATGCACTAAACAAATAAGGAATATTAAAAGCAGTAAGAAAAAAGATCAGGTGACATAAAGGCAGACATATCAGAATTACACCAGACTTCTTAACAGAAACTATGAAAGCTACAAGGTCCTGGGCAGATCTTATACAGACCAAAAGAGAACAAATGCCAGAAAAGACTACTATACCCTCAAAAGCCTCAATCACCATATAGGAAGAAAACAAGATATTCCATGATAAAACCAAATTTACACAAGATCTTTCCATATATCCAGCCATACAGAAGATGATAGGTGGAAAGCAGCTAACAAAATGAAGTATAGTATACAAAAGGAAAAGCAAGAAAGTAATCTTCCAACACAACCTAAAGAAGGGAACCACACAAACATAAAAATAACATCAAAAGTAACAGGAGGCAAAAATCACTATTCCTTAATATCTCTTAATATGACTAGACTCAATTACCCAATAAAAAGGGATAGATTAACAAATATTTTTTTGGTAAATCATCAATTTTATCAGAAAATATTTACAATTCATTTATCCATAAATAGTAAAGTTTTTGTCAGATTTTTTTATTCTTTTTTCATTAGATATATTCATTCAAATTTCAAGTGTTGGCCCTTTCCTGGTTCTCCAGACACCCCAAAATCCCAGGAGCTATTTCACCTCTATTTCAAACAATTTATCTGTATTATTTTCTATGATAATCTTCATTTTTAACATGATTTTCTATATTTCTCCCTTTTATCAGAAAAATTTTCAATGAATATCTTCAACTTTATCAGAAAATGTTTTCTATAATACTTTCAATCAACTTAGAAATATTTTATGACTACAATTTTATCTGTATAATTATTGATGATAATCTTGAATTCTATCATGTCATTATATATTTTTCTACAATTTTATCAGAAATATTATTCATGCAAATCAACAATTCTATCATAACTTGCTTCTACTTATTTTTTAAATTAATTTAGCAATGATTTTTTGTCTAAAAATTCTTGCTAATTTTTGATAAGTATTGTAAATTTTGACTTGTTTTTCTATATATTTCTTCAATTTTATCTGAAATAATTTCCATGTAAATCTTCAGATTTATCATAAAATGTTTTTACATACTTTTGTCAACAAAAAGAAAGAAAAGGAAAAGAAAAACCTGAAAAGTTTAAAGTGTGTTCTGAATTAGGAAGCAGCCATCAATAATTGCACTCCCCACAACCATGGGCTATTAAATAACTGTCACACTGCTAAGAATAAATACAACACCTTGAAGTTCTGAAGAGTTTTCCAAATAACACAACTTTGTCATTGACCTTGGTTTACTAAGTGAACATCATGGATATCCCTAATGATAAAGGCACTACAACCTTTAACTAAAGACACATAAAACCCCATCTCAAAGTTCCTACAAAACTATGTTCCATCTGGCTAGCTTTTACAATTAGAACAGTCTGTGTGTGTGCTTTAGAAGAAAAAAACCTTACCCAGGTTCTTACACAGTGATGAAAACCATATGCTATGACACTGCTTTTACAGTCAAGAGATTCTCACTCTTGCTATGGTTATACAACTATGATGAGGTAAACATCCACTTTCTTATTGGGTTTGAGACCAGATTATCCTGAGGGACTTTCATGTGTGGTACTCAAATTGTAGTAAAATGCTCAAGGATATGGAGTTCATAGGTCATAGGAAAGAACTTATTATTGTTTTGTTCATGGTGATGATGTAGAATTTCCATCTATGTTTTTGTTTACACAAATAGATTACTAGCAGCCATAGTCCAAATATATTCTTTTGAAGTGTACAACAATCATTGGAACGACCAAAAGCTTCCCAGTGTTTACAGATTATGTGACAGTTAAAGTGAAATCCCAAATGAGACCACAATGCAAACTTCCACACCATCTAAACCTCAGGGAGTAGCACCAAAGAGGACAAGGGAAGAACAATATAAGGGACAGAAAATGAGCAATACTGTGAAATGCTGACTTATCGACAGGAATATGGGCACTTAGCTCATGAATTCACAACAACAGTGATCATCTAGATATCCATATAATATAGGCAGGCTAGAATTATTCAAATAATTAAGGGAATTTGTTCTCCAGGCTCCACCTCTTAGGAGGATAAAGAGGCAGTTGGAAACTGTTTAGAGGGTTGACCTAACTAATGAGCCGTTTTTATGTGTTCTAGTGGATAGACTCTTGTCCAGGTTCACATGGGCATCTTTAATTGAACTAAGTGAATTATCACAAAGGAAAGATGACATGAATACGGGGGAGGGAAACATAAGAGGGAAAATATATGGTGTTTAACAAAGTAAATAGCAAAAAAAATACTAAGAAATCACAAAGGGAGATAACTTTGGAGATAGAAAACCTTGGGAAGAAATCAGGGGTCGTAGATGCAAATATCAACAACAGAATATAAGAGATATAGGAAAGAATCTCAGATGCTGAGCAGGGCGTGGTGGCGCATGCCTTTAATCCCAGCACTAGGGAGGCAGAGGCAGGCAGATTTCTGAGTTCGAGGCCAGCCTGGTCTACAGAGTGAGTTCCCAGGACAGCCAGGACTACACAGAGAAAACCTGTCTTGAAAAACCAAGAAAGAAAAAAAAAGAAAAGAAAAGAAAAGAAAAGAAAAGAAAAGAAAAAGAAAAAGAAAAGAAAAAAAGAAAAAAAACAGAATCTCAGATGCTGGAGATACCATAGTAACCATTGACTCCACAGTCAAAGAAAATAAAAAAATGCAAAAGGTTTGTAACCCAAAACATCCAGGAAATCTAGGACACAATGAGAAGACCAAACCTAAGGATTATAGAGATAGATGAGTGTGAATATCTACAATTTAAAGGGCCAGCAAATATCTTCAATAAAATTATGGAAGAAAACTTCTATAACTTAAAGAGACAGATGCACATGAATATGCAAGAAGCTTACAGAACTCCAAACAGACAGGACCAGAACAGAAATACCTCCCGTCACATAATAATCAAAACCCAAAATGTACTAAACAAAGAAAGAATTTTAAAGGCAGTAAGAGAAAAAGGCCAAGTAACATATACAGGAAGACCTATCAGAATCACACCAGACTTCTCTCCAGAGACCATGAAAGCTAGAAGATCTTGGGCGGATCTCATGCAGACTCTAAGAAAACACAATTGTCAGCCAAGAATACTATACCCAGCAAAATTCTCAATAAACATAGATGGGGAAATCAAAATATTCCACGACAAGACCAAATTTACACAATATCTTTCCACTAACACAGCTCTACAAAGGATAATATGAGGAAAATTCCAATACAAGGAGGGAGACTGCACCATAGGAAAAGCAAGATAGTAACCTTCTCCCATCAAACTCAAAAGAAGATAACCACTCAAAAGCAGAAATAACATCAAAAATGACAGGAAGAAATAATCACTATTCCTTAATATCTCAACATCAATGGACTCAATTCCCCAATAAAAAGACAAAGACTAACAGACTGGATACGGAAGCAGAACCCTACATTTTGCTGCACACAGGAAACACAACTCAGGGTAAAAGACAAACACTACCTTAGAGTAAAAGGCTGGAAGACAATTTTGCAAGCAAATGGTTGCAGGAAGCAAGCTGGAATAGCCATACAAATATCAGATAAAATGGACTTTCAACCTAAAGTCATCAAAAGAGACACAGAATGACACTTCTTGCTGGTCAAAGAAAAAATCCACCAAGAAGAACTCACAATTCTAAACATCTATGCTCCAAATGCAAGGGCAACCTCATTCGTAAAAGAAACTTTACTAAAGCTCAAAGCACACATTGTACCTAACACAATAATTGTGGGGGACCTCAACACTTCACTCTCCTCAATGGACCAATAAGGAAAACAGAAACTAAACAGGGACACAGTGAAACTAATTGAAACTTTGGACCAATTGGATCTAATATATATATATATATATATATATATATATATATATATATATATATAAAACCTTTCATCCTAAAGCAAAAGACTATACCTTTTTCTCAGCACCTCATGGTACCTTCTCCAAAATTGACCACATAATTGGTCACAAGACAGACCTCAACAAATATAAAAAGATTGAACTAATCCCCATGCCTCCTATCTGATCACCATGAGGTAAGAGTGTTCTTCAATAGCAACAAAAACAACAGAAAATCCTCAAATACATGGAGACTGAAAAATATTTTGCTAAATGATACCTTAGTCTAGGAAGAAATAAAGAAAGAAATCAAAGACTTTTTAAATTTAATGAAAATGAATGCACAACATACCCATTCTATTGGACTCAATGAAAGCAGTGCTAAGAGGAAAACTGATAACCCTGAGTGCCTCCAAAAAGAAACAGGAGAGAGCATATACTAACAACTTAATGGCGCACCTGAAAGCTCTGGAACAAAAAGAAGCTATTTCACCCAGGAGGTGTAGAAGACAGGAAATCATCAAACTGAGGGCTAAAATCAATCAAGTTGAAACAAAGTGAACCAGACAAATAATCAACAAAACCAGGAGCTGGTTCTTTGAAAAAAATCAACAAAATAGATAAACCCCTAGCCAGACTTACCAAAGGGCACAGAGACAGTATTCAAATCAACAAAATTAGAAATAAAAAGGGAGATATAACAACAGAAACTGAGGAAATTCAAAAAATCATAAGATCCTACTAAAAAAGTCTATACTCAACACTACTGGAGAATCTGGAGGAAATGGACAATTTCCTAGACAGATACCAAATACCAAAATTAAATCAAGATCAAATAAATCTCCTAAACAGTCCCATAACCCCCAAGGAAATACAAGAGGTCATAGAAAGATTTCCAACCAAAAAAAGCACAGGACCAGATGGTTTTAGTGCAGAATTCTATCTGACCTTCAAAGAAGACCTAATACCAATACTCTTCAAACTATTCCACAAAATAGAAACAGAAAGAACACTATCCAACGCATTCTACGAAGCCATAATTACCCTGATAGCAAAACCACACAAAGACCCAACTAAGAAAGAGAAATTCAGACCAATCACCCTTATCAACATCAATGCAAAAACGCTAAATAAAATTCTTGCCAACCGAATCCAAGAACACATCAAAATGATCATTCACCATGATCAAGTTGGCTTCATCCCAGGGACACAGGAATGGTTCTATATACAGAAATCCATCAACGTAATCCACTACATAAACAAACTCAAAGAAAAAAACCACATAGCCATCTCATTGGATGCTGAAAAAGTGTTTGACAAAATTCAGCATCCTTTCTTGTTAAAGTCTTGGAAAGAACAGGAATTCAAGGCGCATACCTAAACATAGTAAAAGGAATTTACAGCTCCACCAATAGCCAACATCAAGGTAAATTAAGAAAAACTTGAAGCAATCCCACTAAAATCAGGGACTAGATAAGGCTTCCCCTTCTCACTATATCTCTTCAATATAGTACTTGAGGTACTAGCTAAAGCAATTCGACAACATAAGGAAGTTAAAGGGATACAAATCAGAAAGGAAGAAGTCAAACTATCACAATTTGCAGATGATATGATAGTATACTTAAGTGACCCAAAAAACTCCACCAGAGAACTCCTACAGCTGATAAACAACTTCAGCAAAGTGGCTGGTTATCAAATCAACTCAAGTAAATGAGTAGCCTTCATATATGCAAAGGATAAGCAGGCTGAAAAAGAAATTAGGGAAATAACACCCTTCACAATAACCACAAACAATATAAAGTATCTTGGTATGACTCTAACCAAACAAGTGAAAGATTTATATGACAAAAACTTCAGGTCTCTGAAGAAGGAAATTGAAGATCTCAGAAAATGGAAAAAACTTCCATGCTTGTGGGTTGGAAGGATTAAAATAGTTTAAATGGCAATCTTGCCAAAAGTAATATACAGATTCAACGCAATCCCCATCAAAATTCCAACTCAGTTCTTCATAGAGTTAGAAAGAGCAATTCTCAAATTTATCTGGAATAACAAAAAACCCAGGATAGCTAAAACTATCATCAACAGTAAAAAACTTCTGGGGGAATAAGTATCCTGGACCTCAAGCAATACTACAGAGCAGTAGTGTTAAAAAAAACTTCATGGTGTTGGTACAGTGACAGAGAGGCGGATCAATGGAATTGGACTGAAGATCCAGAATTGAACCCACACATCTATGGCCAATTGATCTTTGACAAAGGAGCTGAAAACATCCAGTGGAAAAAAAGATAGCCTTTTCAACACATGGTGCTGGTTCAACTGGAGGTCAACATGCAGAAGAATGAGAATTGACCCACTCTTATCTCCTTGCACTAAGCTCAACTTCCAAGTGGATCAAGGACCTCCACATAAACACAGACACACTGAAACTAATAGAAATGAAACTGGGGAAGACCCTGGAGGACATGGGCACAGGGGGAAAGTTCCTGAACAGAACACCAATAGCTTATGCTCTAAGATCAAGAATTGACAAATGGGACCTCATAAAATTACAAAGTTTCTGTAAGGCAAAGGACACTGTCAGAAGGACAAAACGGCAACCAACAAAGTGGAAAAAGATCTTCACCAACCCCACATCTGACAGAGGGATAATATCCAATATATAAAAAGAACTCAAGAAGTTAGACCGCAAAGAAACAAATAACTCTATCGAAAAATGGGGTACAGAGCTAAACAAAGAATTTTCACCAGAAGAAATTCGGATGGCTGAGAAACACCTCAAGAGATGTTCAACATCATTAGTCATCAGGGAAATGCAAATCAAAACAACCCTGAGATTCCACCTCACACCAGTCAGAATGCCTAAGATTAAAAACTCAAGAGACAACAAGTGCTGGCGAGGATATGGTGAAAGAGGAATACTCCTCCACTGTAGGTGGGATTGCAAAATCATAAAACCGCTCTGGAAATCAGTTTTGCGGTCCCTCAGAAAATTGGGCATGGCACTTCCAGAGGACCCTGGCATACCACTCCTGGGCATATACCCAGTGGATTCCCCTGCATACAATAAAGACACATGCTCCACTATGTTTATAGCAGCCTTGTTTATAATAGCCCGAAATTGGAAGGAGCCCAGATATCCCTCAAAGGAGGAATGGATACAGTAAATATGGTATATTTATACAATGGAATACTACTCAGCAATTAAAAATAATGAATTCATACAATTTGTAGGTAAATGGTTAGATCTGGAAAATATCATCCCAAGTGAGTTAACCCAATCACAAAAGAATACACATGAAATGCAATCACTGATAAGTGCATATTAATGAGCCCAGAAGCCCTAAATACTCAAGGCACAATTAGCAAGTCAAATGATTCCCATGAAGCAGAAAGGAGAGGACCCTGGGCCTGAGAAGATTGGATCCAGTTTTGTAGACCCAGAACAGAGATATCGTGGGGGCGGGATGATTGGGGAATAGTTGGGGGGAGAGGAATTATGGGACATATGGTGGGGGGAACTGGGAAAGGGGAAAGCCTTTGGAATGTAAACAAAGAATATAGAAAATAAAAATTAAAAAAAAATAAGCACACACAAAACTAAAAAAAAACTGTAGAGGAATATACTAGGGGAAAAAAGTAACATCAAAACTGACAGGAGGCAACAATCACTATTTCTTAATATCTCTTAACATGAATGGACTCAATTCCCCAATAAAAAGGCTTAGACTAAGAAATATTTTTCTTTTGAATCTTCAATTTTATCAGAAAAAAATGTTTATAATTCATTTTTCCAATAAAGTAGTAATGTTTTTTATGTCAGATATTTTTGTGCTTCTTTTGTTTATTAGATATATTCATTCACATTTCAAATATTGTCCCCTTTCCTGGTTATACAGCTCCCCACAAAATCCCATAAACCATCTTGCCTCTATATCTAATAATTTATCTGTATTATTTTCCATGGCAATCTTCATTTTTCACGTGATTTTCTCTGTTTCTTCATTTTATCACAAAAATTTTCCATGAAAATGTTCAACTATATCAATAAATGTTTGTAAATCTAATTTCAAGCAACTTAGAAATAATTGTATGCCTACCATTTCATCTGTATAATTTTAGATCATAGTATTCAATTTTATCACGTTACTCTGTATTTTTCTACAATTTTATCAGAAATATTTTTCCTGCAAATGTTCACTTCTCACATAACATGTTTCTAATTCCTTTTTAATTAATTTTGCAATGATTTTTGTCTAAAAATTTTCTCTAATTTTTGATGAATATTGTCAATTTTGATGTGTCTTTGTATTTTTTTCAATTTTATTTGAAATATTTTCCTTGTAAATCTTTAATTTTATCATTAATAATTTTTACTTCTTTTTTCAAGAAAATAAAGAAAAAGAAAAGAAAAACAAAAGTTTAATATCTGTTCTAAATTTTCAAGCACACATCAATAATTGCACTCCACAGAACCAAGGGCTATTAAATAAAAATCGCAATGCTAAGAATAAGATACCACACCTTGAAGTTCCAAAGAGTTTCCCAAAAAAGCACAACATTGTCATTGTCCTTGGTTAACTAACTGAATCACATGGAAAACCCTAATGATAAAGGCAACACACTCTTTAACTAAAGACACAGAAATGTGCATCTCAAAGTTCCTAGAAAGCAATGTGCCATCTGGCTAGATTTTACCCTGTTAGAACTGTCTACATGTGTGCTTTAGAAGAAAAAATCTTACCCATGTTCTATCACTATGATGGAAACCACATGCTATGACACTGCCTTTACAGTCAAGAGCTTCTCTCTGTTGCTATGGTTATACAACTATTATGAGGTAAATATCCACTTTCATAGTGAGTTTGAGACGTGATTAACTTGAGGGATTTTAATGTGTGGTACTGAAATTTTAGTTAAAGCCTCAGGGATAGGGAGTTCGTAAGTCATATGTTAAAACTTTTATTATTATTTTGCTCCTGGTGATGGTGTATCATTTGCTTGTATGTTTAAGATTACACACATAGATTGCTAGCAAACTTAGTCCAAAAAGCATCTTTTGAGGTGTACAGCAATCATTGGAAAGACCAAAATCTTTCCAGTGTTTGGAGATAATGTGACAATGAAAGTGAAATCCCAAATGAGAGAAAATTGCTACCTTTTACACCATCCAAATCTAAGGGAGCCGCAATGAAGTAGACAAGGAAAGAAGCATATAAGGGAAAGAGAATGAGTAATACTGTGAAATGCTGAATTCCAGACAGGAATATGGGCACTTAGTTCATGAACTCACAGCAACTGTGATCATCTATATATCCATATAAGATAAGCTTGTAGGATTTATGTAAATAATTAAGGGGATGTGTTCTCCATGCTCTGCCTCTTAGTAGGATAAAGTGGCAGTTGGAAGCTGTTGGGGGGGCTATTTCAAATATTAAGCAGGATTTCTGTGTTCTAGTGGATAGAATCATATCCAGGTTGACATGGACAGTTTAATTGAACTTATTGAATTACAACAAAGATAGATGACATGAAATTCGGGGGGAAGGCACATAAGAGGAAAAATAAATGGTGTTTAACAAAGTAAAAATTGCAGAGAGTTAAGATTGTATTTAAGAGTTTATGTAGACATGTGAATTTATTTACGGGATAACAACTGCTGAGTGTTATGACCCAGAACCATGGCTTCTTGTTTCTGTCTCTGGCATGGAACCATGCTCTGCCAGAGTTAGCCATACCCAAGTGATTCACAGTGGAAGCTACCCACTCAGGTGTGCAGAGAGGACAGAGAGCACAGGAAGGACCACCTCTGCTGCTCAGAGAAAAGAGCTGGAAGCCCTCAGACACAAGAGACTAGGAACAAACTAGGACAGGAGACTTCCCATTTCCTGCTGCACCCAGACCAGATAGGGCCACAGAACTACAAAGACAAATAAAACCACAAGAGAGCTGGTGTCACAGGAATAAGTACATACCTGTCTTCACATAGAAAACAGGACTCCCTGGAGCACAGATACAGAGGCTACATGATAGGTAAGCCACAGTCAGAGACAGCAACACCACCTAATAATACCAGAGATAACCAGATAGCAAAAGGAAAATGTAAGAACATTGCCAACAGAAACCAAGGCAACACGGGATCATCTGAACCAAGTACTCCAACAACAAGCAAGTCCTGGATTCCCCAACACCCCAGGAAAGCAAGATCTGAATATAAAATCACATCTCAAGATGCTGATAGAAGATGTCAAGAAGGACATAAAACCCCCTTAAAAAAGTACAGGAGAATATGAATCAACAGTTACAAGCCCTTTAAAAGGAAACACAAAATTCCCTTAAAGAAATACAGGAGAGCTAGACCAGCGGTGTAGCGGCGGGCCTCCATATTGCAACCAGGACACAGCTGGAAAGGCCCAGGATCTGTGGGACATCCCCGCCCTCGGGTGAGCACCTAAGCTGCGTTCTGCAACCAGCTCGCCGGCCCCTAGACCAGCGGTGTAGCGGCGGGCCTCCATATTGCAACCAGGACACAGCTGGAAAGGCCCAGGGTCTCAGAGCCAAGCAGGCGGAGTCCCGCCTAGGCTCTGTGGGACATCCCCGAGCCCTCTGGTGAGCACCAAGGCTGCTTCTGCAACCAGCTCGCCGGCCCCTGGACCAGCGGTGTAGCGGCGGGCCTCCATATTGCAACCAGGACACAGCTGGAAAGGCCCAGGATCTGTGGGACATCCCCGCCCTCGGGTGAGCACCTAAGCTGCGTTCTGCAACCAGCTCGCCTGCCCCTAGACCAGCGGTGTAGCGGCGGGCCTCCATATTGCAACCAGGACACAGCTGGAAAGGCCCAGGTAAACACCCCTTCCAGGGCTACACTCACGGGGGTATCTGCTAGGGTCTCCGAGCCAAGCAGGCGGAGTCCCGCCTAGGCTCTGTGGGACATCCCCGAGCCCTCTGGTGAGCACCAAGGCTGCTTCTGCAACCAGCTCGCCGGCCCCTGGACCAGCGGTGTAGCAGCGGGCCTCCATATTGCAACCAGGACACAGCTGGAAAGGCCCAGGCTCTGTGGGACATCCCCGCCCTCGGGTGAGCACCTAAGCTGCATTCTGCAACCAGCTCGCCGGCCCCTAGACCAGCGGTGTAGCGGCGGGCCTCCATATTGCAACCAGGACACAGCTGGAAAGGCCCAGAGAAACAACAGGTGAGCCCAGCCTCACAGGAGATTCAAACACCAGCCACTGACAACAAGGCCAACTAAAACCAGAAATAACCAGATGGCAAAAGGAAAACGAAGGAACGTTACTAACAAAAATCAAGGCAACATGACAGCATCTGAACCCAGTTCTCCAACAACAGGAATCCCTGGATACCCTAAAACACCAGAAAAACAAGACTTGGATATAAAATCACTGGTCAGGATGCTGGTAGCTGAACACATAGAAAAATCTCGTAAAGAAATAGAGGAGAAAATGGATCAAAAGTTAGAAGCCTTTACGAGGCAAATACAAAAATCACTTCAAGAAATGCAGGAGAAGATGGATCAAAGAGAAGAAGACAATAAGGAAGAAAGAAAAAAGTCACTTAAAGAACTACAGAAGAACGTGGGCCAACAAGTAGAAGCTATGAAAGAGGAAGCACAAAAATCTATTAAAGAAATACATGAAAACACAATCAATCAAGTGAAAGATCTGAACACATCCATCCAGATACTAAAAACAGAAGTAGAAACAACTAAGAAATCACAGAGGGAGACAACATTGGAGATAGAAAACCTGGGGAAGAAATCAGGGGCCATAGACGCAAGTATCAACAATAGAATACAAGAGATAGAAGACAGAATTTCAGAAGCCAAAGATACCATAGGAACCATTGATTCAACAGTCAAAGAAAATACTAAATGCAAAAAGGTGGTAACCCAAAACATCCAGGAAATCCAAGACACTATGAGAAGACCAAACCTAAGGATTATAGGTATAGACGAGAGTGAAGATTTACAAGTTAAAGGGCCAGCTAATATCTTCTATAAAATTATGGAAGAAAACTTCCCCAAGCTAAGGAGAGAGATGCCCATGAATATACAAGAAGCCTATAGAACCCCAAACAGACTGGACCAGAACAGAAATACATCCTGTCACATAATAATCAAAACTCCAAATGTAATACACAAAGAAAGAATACTAAAGGCAGCAAGAGAAAAAGGCCAAGTAACATATAAAGGAAAACCTATCAGAATAACACCAGACTTCTCACCTGAGACCATGAAAGCTAGAAGATCCTGGGCAGATATCATGCAAACTCTAAGAGAACACAAACTTCAGCCAAAACTACTTTACCCAGCAAAACTCTCAATTGCCATTGATGGAGACATCAAGGTATTCCATGACAAAACCAAATTTGCAAGATATCTCTCCACAAATCCAGCCCTACAAAGGATAATAGGGGGAAAACACCAAGACAAGGACGGAAACTACACCCCAGAAGAAGCAAGATAGAAACCTCCTCTCATCAAACCCAAAAGAAGATAACCTCTTGAATATAAAAAATAAATAAGATAAATAAATATAATTTCAAAAATGTCTGGAGGTAATAATTACTATTCCTTAATATTTCTTAACGTCAATGGACTCAATTCCCCAATAAAAAGACATAGATTAACAGACTGGATACGGAAACAGGACCCTACATTTTGCTGCATACAGGAAACACATCTCAGTGTTAAAGACAAACACTGCCTTAGAGTAAAAGGCTGGAAGACAATTTTACAAGCAAATGGTCTCAGGAAACAAGTTGGAGTAGCCATTCTAATATCAGATAAAATTGACTTTCAACCTAAAATCATCCAAAGAGACTCAGAAGGTCACTTCTTGCTGGCCAAAGGGAAAATCCACCAGGAAGAGCTGTCAATACTGAACATCTATGCTCCAAATGCAAGGGCACCCTCCTTCGTAAAAGAAACCTTACTAAAGCTTAAAGCACACATTACACCTAACACAATAATTGTGGGTGACTTCAACACCCCACTCTCCTCAATGGACCGATCAGGAAAGCAGAAACTAAACAGGGACACAGTGAAACTAATTGAAACTCTGGAACAATTGGATTTAACAGATATATATAGAACATTTCATCCTAAAGCTAAAGAATATACCTTTTTCTCAGCACCGCATGGTACCTTCTCCAAAATAGACCATATAATCGGTCAGAAGACAGATGTCAACAAATACAAGAAGATCGAGCTAATCCCATGCCTCCTATCAGATCACCATGGAGTAAGAGTGGTCTTCAATAGCAACAAAAACAACAGAAAGCCCACATACACATGGAAACTGAACAATACTCTACTCAATGACACCTTGGTCACGGAAGAAATAAAAAAGAAATCAGACTTTTTAGAATTCAATGAAAATGAAGGTACAACCTACCCAAATCTCTGGGACACAATGAAAGCAGTGCTAAGAGGAAAACTCATAGCTCTAAGTGCATCCAAAAAGAAACTGGAGAGAGCATACACTAGCAGCTTAACGGCACACCTTAAAGCCCTGGAAGAAAAACAAGTTAATTCACCCAGGAGGAGTAGAAGACAAGAAATCATCAAACTCAGGGCTGAAATCAATCAAATAGAAACAAAGAGAACCATACAAAGAATCAACAAGACCAGGAGCTGGTTCTTTGAGAAAATCAACAAGATAGATAAACCCTTAGCCAGACTAACCAAAGGACACAGAGACAGTATACAAATTAACAAAATTAGAAATGAAAAGGGAGACATAACAACAGAAACTGAGGAAATTCAAAACATCATCAGATCCTACTACAAAGGTCTATAATAAAAACAACTGGAGAATCTGGAGGAAATGGACGATTTCCTAGACAGATATCAAATACCAAAATTAAATCAGCATCAAGTAGACCAGCTAAATAGTCCCATAACCCCTAAAGAAATAGAAGGGGTTATAGAAAGCCTCCCAACCAAAAAAAGTACAGGACCAGATGGTTTTAGTGCAGAATTCTACCAGACCTGCAAAGAAGACTTAACACCAATACTCTTCAAACTATTCCACAAAATAGAGACAGAAGGGACACTGCCCAACTCATTCTTCGAAGCCACAATTACACTAATACCTAAACCACAAAAAGATCCAACAAAGAAAGAGAACTTCAGGCCAAATTCTCTAATGAATATAGATGCAAAAATACTAAATAAAATTCTTGCTAACCGAGTCCAAGAGCACATCAAAACGATCATCCACCATGATCAAGTAGGCTTCATCCCAGGGATGCAGGGATGGTTCAATATATGGAAATCCATCAATGTAATCCACTACATAAACAAACTGAAAGAAAAAACCACATGGTCATCTCATTAGATGCTGAAAAAGCATTCAACAAAATTCAGCATCCTTTCATGCTAAAAGTCTTGGAAAGAGCAGGAATTCAAGGCCCATACCTAAACATAGTAAAAGCAATCTACAGCAAACCAGTAGCCAACATCAAAATAAATGGAGAGAAACTTGAAGCATTCCCACTAAAATCAGGGACTAGACAAGGCTGCCCTCTCTCTCCATATCTTTTCAATATAGTACTTGAAGTTCTAGCAAGAGCAATTAGACAACATAAGGAAGTCAAAGGGATACAAATTGGAAAGGAAGAAGTGAAACTATCATTATTTGCAGACGATATGATAGTTTACCTAAGCGACCCAAAAAACTCCACCAGAGAACTTCTACAGCTGATAAACAACTTCAGCAAAGTGGCAGCTTATAAAATTAACTCAAGCAATCAGTGGCCTTCTTGTACTCAAAGGACAAGCAGGCTGAGAAAGAAATTAGGGAAATAACACCCTTCACAATAGCCACAAACAACATAAAGTATCTTGGCGTAACTCTAACCAAACAAGCAAAAGATCTGTATAACAGGAACTTCAAGTCCTTGAAGAAAGAAATCGAAGAAGACCTCAGAAGATGGAAAAATATTTCTTGCTCCTGGATTGGCAGGATCAATATAGTAAAAATGGCCATCTTGCCAAAAGCAATCTACAGATTCAATGCAATCCCCATCAAAATCCCAACTCAATTCTTCATAGATCTAGAAAGAGCAATTCTCAAATTCATCTGGAGCAACAAAAACCCAGGATAGCTAAAACTATTCTCAACAATAAAAGGACTTCTGGGGGAATCAATATCCCTGACCTCAAGCAGTACTACAGAGCAATTGTGTTAAAAACTGCATGGTATTGGTATAGCAACAGGCAAGCAGATCAATGGAACAGGATTGAAGACCCAGAAATTAACCCACAGACTTATGGTCACTTGATCTTTGATAAAGGAGCCACAACCATCCGGTGGAATAAAGATAGCCTTTTCAACAAATGGTGCTGGTTCAACTGGAGGTAAACATGCAGAAGAATGCGAATTGACCCTCTCTAATCTCTTTGCACTAAGATCAACTCCAAGTGGATCAAGGACCTCCACATAAAACCAGACACACTGAAACTATTAGAAAAGAAACTTGGGAAGACCCTGGAGGACTTGGGCACAGGGTAAAAGTTCCTGAACAGAACACCAATAGCGTATGCACTAAGATCAAGAATCGATAAATGGGACCTCATAAAATTACAAAGTTTCTGCAAAGCAAAGGACACTGTCAGAAGGACAAAACGGCAACCAACAAAGTGGGAAAAGATCTTCACCAACCCCACATCCGACAGAGGGCTAATATCCAATATATACAAAGAACTCAAGATAGACCCCAAAGAACCAAATAACCCTATCAAAAAATGGGGCACAGAGCTAAACAAAGAATTTTCACCAGAAGAAATTCGGATGGCCGAGAAACACCTTAAGAGATGTTCAACATCATTAGTCATCAGGGAAATGCAAATCAAAACAACCCTGAGATTCCACCTCACACCAGTCAGAATGGCTAAGATTAAAAACTCAAGAGACAACAAGTGCTGGCAAGGATGTGGAGAAAGAGGAACACTCCTCCACTGTTGGTGGGATTGCAAAATGGTAAAACCGCTCTGGAAATCAGTTTGGTGGTTCCTCAGAAAACTGGGCATGTCACTTCCAGAGGACCCTGGCATACCACTCCTGGGCATATACCCAGTGGATTCCCCTGCATGCAATAAAGACACATGCTCCACTATGTTTATAGCAGCCTTGTTTATAATAGCCAGAAATTGGAAGGAGCCCAAATATCCCTCAAAGGAGGAATGGATACAGAAAATGTGGTATATTTATACAATGGAATACTACTCAGCAATTAAAAATAATGAATTCATGCCATTTGTAGGTAAATGGTTAGACCTGGAAAATATCATCCTGGGTGAGCTAACCCAATCACAAAAGAATGCACATGAAATGCAATCACTAATAAGTGGATATTAATGAGCCCAGAAGCACTAAATACTCAAGACACAAATAGCAAGTCAAATGATTCCCAAGAAGGAAGGAGGGGACACTGGGCATGTAAAGATTGCATCCAGTTTAGTAAAGAAACCGAGGGGGGAGGGGGAATGATTGGGGAATAGTTGGGGGGGAGAAGAACTATGGGAACTATGGTGGGTGGGAACTGGGAAAGGGGAAAGCCTTTGGAATGTAAACATAGAATATAGAAAATAAAAAAAAGAAAAAAAAAGAAATACAGGAGAACATTTGTTAACATTTAGAAACCCATAAAAATGAAATGCAAAAATCACTTTAAGGAATACAGTAGAACAGGGGTGATCAGGCAGGAGCCCTTAAAGGGAAAACAAAAATAATCCCCTAAATTATTACAGGACAGCATAAACAAACAAGTGAAGTAACTGGAGAAAATCATCTGGGATCAAAAAACAGAAGTAGACACAACTAAGAAGTAACAAGGGGAGACATCTCTGGAGATAGAAAACTTTGGAAAGAAATCAGGAGTCATAGATGCAAATATCAAAAATAGAATACAAAACATAGAAGAATGAATCTCAGGTACTAAATATAGCATAAAAGACATTGATTTAACAGTCAAAACAAACATCCAGTGGAAAAAAGATAGCCTTTTCAACAGATGGTGCTGGTTCAACTGGAGGTCAACATGCAGAAGAATGAGAATCGATCCACTCTTATCTCCTTGCACTAAGCTCAACTCCAAGTGGATCAAAGACCTCCACATAAAACCAGACACACTAAAACTAATAGAAAAGAAACTGGGGAAGACCCTTGAGGACATTGGCTCAGGGGAAAAATTCCTGAACAGAACACCAATTGCTTATGCTCTAAGAGCAAGAATAGACAAATGGGACCTCATAAAACTACAAAGTTTCTGTAAGGCAAAAGACACTGTCAAAAGGATAAATCGGCAACCAACAAATTGGGAAAAAATCTTCACCAACCCCACATCTGACAGAGGGCTAATCTCCAATGTATACAAAGAACTCAAGAGGTTAGACCCCAGAAAACCAAATAACCCTATCCAAAAATGGGGTACAGAGCTAAACAGAGTCTTCTCACCTGAAGAAATTCGGATGGCTGAGAAACACCTTAAAAAATGTTCAACATCACTAGTCATTAGGGAAATGCAAATTAAAACAACCCTGAGATTTCACCTCACACCAGTCAGAATGGCTAAGATTAAAAACTCAGAAGACATCAGGTGTTGGCGAGGATGTGGGGAAAGAGGAACACTCCTCCACTGCTGGTGGGAATGCAAGCTGGTACAACCACTCTGGAAATCAGTATGGCGATTCCTCAGAAAACTGGGCGTGATACTTCCGGAGGACCCAGCCATAACACTCCTGGGAATATACCCAGAAGATTCCCCAGCATGCAATAAAGATACATGCTCCACTATGTTCATAGCAGCCTTATTTATAATAGCCAGAAGCTGGAAAGAACCCAGATGTCCCTCAACAGAGGAATGGATACAAAAAATGTGGTATATATACACAATGGAGTACTATACAGCCATTAGAAACAATGAATTCATGAAATTCTTAGAGAAATGGATGGAGCTGGAGAATGTCATACTAAGTGAGGTGACCCAGTCTCAAAAGAATACCCATGGTATACAGTCACTGATAAGTGGATATTAGCCTAGAAGCTTGGAACACCAAAGACACAAATCACATATCAAGTGATGTCTCACAAGAAGAAAGGAGTGGACACTGGTGCTAGAATGGACCAAAACATCATTGTGGGAGAGTACAAGAACAGTAAAGTGGGAGGGGTGGATGCGGGAGCAGGGGGAGGGAAAAGGACATGTAGGGCCTTTGGGGGTGGGGAACCAGAAAAAGGGAAATGAATTGTAAATATAGAATATATACAATAAAAAAAATGCAAAAAAAAAAAAAGAAAAAAAAAACATGAAATATGAAAAAAGTTTTTTAACACAAAACATGTAGGAAAATCCAGGACAAATTGAGAAGACCATACCTTAAGATTATAGGTATAGAATAGAGTAAAAATTTACAACTTAAATTGCCAGTAAATATCTTCATCAAAAGCATAGAAGAAGTATGCCCTAAATTAAAGAGAGACAGATACCCATGTACATAAAAGGAGCCAACAGAACTCCAAACAGACTGGACCAGTACAGAAAGTCCTTCTAGCACATAATAATCAAAACACCAAATGCACTAAACAAAGAAAGATTATTAAAAGCAGTAAGGGAAAAAGATCACATCACATAAAGACAGAGTTATCAGAATTTCACCAGAATTCTGACCAGAAACTATGAAAGCTAGAAGACCCTGGGCAGATCTCATACAGACACAAAGAGAACACAAATACCAGCCCAGACTACTATACCCAGCAAAAGCCTCAATCACCATAGATGGAGAATCAAAGATATTCCAGATAAAACCAAATTTATACAAGATCTTTCCATATATCCAGCCCTACAAAAGATAATATGTGGAAATCGCCAACACAAGGAAGGATAAAGCAAGAAATTAACCTTCCAATAAAAACAAAAGAAGGTAACCACACAAATATAAACATAAAAATAACATTAAAAGTAATGGGAGGCAACAATAACTATGACTTAATATCTCTTAACATGAATAGACCCAATTGCCCAATAAAATGGCATAGATCAACAAATATTTTTCTTGTTAATCTTCATTTTATCAGAAAAAATGTTTATAATTAATTTTTCCAGTAAAATAGTAATGTTTTATCTCAAATATGTTTTTGCTTCTTTTTTATTAGATATAATCATTCCCATTTCAAATGTTGTCCACTTTCCTGGTTCTAATGCCCCCCTCCCACAAAAACACATAAGCAATCTCACCTCTATGTCGAACAATTTTTCTGTATTATTTTCCATGATAATCTTCATTTTTAACATGATTTTCTAAATTTCTTTATTTTACCAGAAAATTTTTCCATGAAACTCTTCAACTTTATCAGAAAATGTTTGTAATTCTATGATCAATCAAATTAGAAATATTTTTATTAGCCCTCTGTCAGATGTGAAGATCTTTTCCCAATTTGTTGGTTGCCATTTTGTCCTTTTGACAGTGTCTTTTGCCTTACAGAAACTTTGAAATTTTATGAGATCCCATTTGTCTATTCTTTTTTTTAAAAAAAAAAAAAGTTTATTTATTTAGTGTATATGAGTACACTGTCATATGGTTACAGATGGTGGTGAGCCACCATGTGGTTGCTGGGATTTGAACTCAGGATCACTGGAAGAGCAGAGCAGTCAGTGCTCTTAACCACTGAGCCATCTCTCCAGATGCCATTTGTCTATTCTTGATCTTAGAGCATAAGCTATTGGTGTTCTGTTCAGGAACTTTCTCCCTGCACCCATGTCCTCCAGGGTCTTCCCCAGTTTCTTTTCTATTAGTTTCAGTGTGTCTGTGTTTATGTGGAGGTCCTTCATCCACTTGGAGTTTATCTTAGTACAAGGAGATAAGAGTGGGTCAATTCGCATTCTTCTGCATGTTGACCTCCAGTTGAACCAGCACCATTTGTTGAAAAGGCTATTTTTTCCCGCTGGATGGTTGTAGCTCCTTTATCAAAGATCAAGTGACCATAACTCTGTAGGTTCATTTCTGGGTCTTCAATCCTATTCCATTGATCTACTTGCCTGTTGCTGTACCAATACCATGCAGTTTTTAACAAAATTACTTTGTAGTACTGCTTGAGGTCAGGGATGTTAATTCCCCCAGAAGTCCTTTTATTGTTGAGAATAGTTTTAGGAAAAATTGATTTGGGATTTTGATGGGGATTGCATTGAATCTGTAGATTGCATTTGGAAAGATGGCCATTTTTACTATATTGATCCTGCCAATCCAGGAGCATGAAATATTTTCCAACTTCTGAGATAGGTAAGTCCAGGACATAGGGCTGGATCTTTCCGGACCTACCTTCTCCATCCTTCCATGTTAATTCTTTTGTGCTTATTTTAGGTGCTTTTTCAAAGCCCAGACCTCTAAGTGTTTGCTCTGAAGCTTTTATCGGCCAGGTAGCAGGCCAGTCTTTAATGGAAATGATACGTTTATCTGCTCCAGTATCTAACAGACCCAAACTGTGTTTTCCTTCTATAATAATTTCAATAACAGGACGCGTATCCATATTCATGGAAAGATAAGTGAGGTGAGTTCCAGTGGACCCCAAACCTCTGTCCCCTCTAATCTTGGCATTGGCTGGGAAA
This sequence comes from Apodemus agrarius, assembly GCA_964023405.1. Lineage (NCBI taxonomy): Eukaryota > Metazoa > Chordata > Mammalia > Rodentia > Muridae > Apodemus > Apodemus agrarius. The sequence goes on from OZ030010.1 coordinate 108,285,367, forward strand.
AGTTTGTTTGCTAGGTAATAATAATAATTGAGCAAATTAAGCTCCAGAAGAGATGGCTATAATACCTCTGGATGATTCCAGGATAATTTTCACTGTGCCTGTATAATCAGGGTCGATAAGACCAGGTATCACTACCAAACCCCTTAAGGCAGAGGAGTATATTCCCAATAATAATCCCACAGTATCTGATGGAAGGGGTCCCTGAAAATCTGTTTCCACTAGCTGGACTCCCATCTGGGGTGTTAATACTGAGTCTGGTGGTGGAACAGAGGTCCAACCCTGCTGAACCCGCAGTGGTTTGCCTCGGTCCTTCAGATGACGAAGGGAGGGCCACTGCTCATGTTGTTGTTCCCCCTTGCTCATGGCCCCATATATTTGAGGGCCCTGGGGTCGAGGGCCCCTCTGCTCGTTTTTTGGATGTGCTCCACCATATCCCTGTCGTAAAGGCTGACCATCTAAAGTTCTTGTAGACCTACACTCATTTACTAAATGATTTCCTGTTTAACATCTGGGACACAATCCAGGTGTATTTCTTCCTCCTGTTGTTGGGGCTTGATTAGGGCAGTCACGTTTAAAGTGACCTGTTTTTCCACACTTAAAGCACTTTTCCTTTCCTGAACCAAATTTTCTTTTTGCACTTAGAACAGCTGCAGCGAGGCCCGCATTAGTTAATGGGCCTCCAATCTCTCTGCAAACTTTCATCCCTGCCTCCAAGCTCTTATGTTTATATGGGGTTATAGCATTGCAGCATTCTTTGGTACATTGCTCATAAACTAGTTGTTTAATAAAAGGCATGGTTTGATCTGCATCTCCAAAAATTTTTGCTGCAGCATCCACCATTCTAGCTACAAAGTCCTAGAATGGCTCTGTAGCCCCTTGAGTAATTTTTGTTAAGTTACCAGTTTTAAACTTTCGTTTTTTACCAATGTAATAATTTTTTAATCATGCCCAATAACTTATAATGCAATATTCTATAGTCAAAACATGCAAAACATATTTATACCTTTAAGACCAATTAAAAAACCAACTTTCTATGTAAAGTTGTCTGTTAAAATATTTTCAGTTATTTCTGAGTAAAACAGAAAACACCCTAATAATAAACTCAGAGCCTTATATTTTATTTGGCCCCAAACTCATAGGCTTAGACATCTCAGATCTGTAACAATAACAGCAAAGAATGACTGGGTGTAAATCCTGCACTTTACATTTTTATTATTTATACCATTGAAAACCTTGATTTCATATTAAAATAAAATCTCTATCAAATAATAATCTATGCCTTGAACATAATAACAATCCCTGTAATATAAATCTCAAAACAAGACTTCAATATCACCGAGACAGATTTTTTGCTTAATATCATATCTATCATAATAACCTAAACAATTTAAAATAAATGAAATAAACCATCTGTACCAACTAAAATTCAGAATTCCCATATCTGCCACCTTGAGTGTCTTAAGACTTTATTTTCTCCATCAGAGGGCCTTCAAAGTATCTTGTCTCTTCTTTGTTTTAACTTGGAGGAGAACGACCTTGCAGCCGCGGTTGGGCAGCAACTTTCAGCTCAATGGAAGGTCACAGGTTATCTCAGGCAGATATAATTCAACTCTGAGCAAGGTGCCAGATGTCTTAAGAATGGGGTGAGCTAGTAGTTCCTGGAGGGAGCAAAGTGTTACCTCCAGATTCATGATTCCTCTGGCTGAGAGCAGAGAAAAGGGAAACAAAAGAACAAGCAGCTCTGTGTCTAAAAGTATCAAGTTGGAGTCTAAGAGATTCGCTTTTCAGTCAGTCTGAAGTCTAAACACTTTCATCAGTCTAAGTCCAGGAACACAAAACAAGATACAGAATAACACCATATTGACAGCCTGACCCTGCCACCATCAGGCCTGTAGATTTAAGAACATAAAAACAAGGAAAATCAACACACAATTTGATGGCCCTTTTCAGAAGCAGTTTTTCTTCAGCTGTGCTTGACTCCTAGCTAATTGCAGGACAGCTTAAATCAGCCTCTGCTGTGTAAACTGAGACTGGATCAAGAGATAGACCTCCAGCAAATAAAATTTTTACCATTTTTTTAACATACCATATAGAACATCAGACAACAAAACAAGGACAGACACACATAGACAAATTGGTGCACCAATGACAATACATAGAGAGGAAAGAACACTTGTATCCAGTACTAAGAACATCTCTATTGGGGTCCATAGAGGAAACAGGACATCTCCATGTTTCTTCTTGTCCCCAAGAGAGTTTTGAAATTCATTTTTCTTTTCTCATTTTTCCACTGTTCCTTTCTTCTTAACAAATCTTTTCAACTGCTTTATATTCCTTTTCAACTCTAATTTCTTTCCCTTATCAGTATAACTCCTGACTTTGCTTGTGGAGGGTCAAGGCTATATCGGTCATCCTCATAACTCTCCACTTCATCCTCCAATTCCTCCTCCTCATTGCTACCAAGCTCTGTGTCATCCCTCAAGGTCATTTTTCTAAGGGAGGGGTAAAGGGATGGCCCCCCTCCATCAGTCTCAACTCTCTTCTCCCTCTGCTTTTGTTTTACTTTTCTCTTCTCTGCAATAGGCTGCTTTTCTCCTTCTGAAAGGCTCTCTCAATGTTCCTCAAGTGCTTTCTGTCCCGTTTTAACTGCCTCTGCACATCTCTGATCACTCAAGCAAGCACGAATCATTTTCCATATGGGCTTTGTGCCTGGTTTCAGTTTATGTCTCTCAACCTCCTGGTCCAAATCTCGTCCTAACTTTTCCCATGATCCCACTGTTAGTGAGCCAGAGAGCAATGATCACACTCAGCAAGGAAAGTTGAGAGGGTCCTTTTGTCTATTTTTAACTTGCGTTGTTGAAGTAAGTTTTTAAGGGCTATCACAACCGGACTAGAGGGCGAATTCCCCATGTTGCCTAGCAACCTTATCTCAGGCCACTAGCACCCTTCTCTTGCACACTTATCTACGTGTGACTGACAGAGTTTAGTCACAGGTACACTCGTGTTCTGGACGATGCCAATTAAGCAAAAAGCAACAGCACAAACCGAGAAAGAAAATAACTGGAATTGCAACTGTGATAGCTTCGGAGCTAAGAAGCAAATCCCACATAGTCACTTCTCTCCATGAACTTTATGGTCCCATTTACACCTGGGATCTTTATTATCTGCTCTCACTCTCGGAGTGCTTTATTACCCCTAATTATCTTGGAGTTCTATTGTCTTCTTTTATCCTCCGAGAACTTTATCGTCCCTACTTACCAGTGAGCTTGCTGGTACTGCCTTCCTGGTGCTGAAAAGTTCTGGATCCATGAGGATCTCTCCTCGGACTCCCCGTGTGAGCCACCAGTTGTTACGACCTTACTTGTCCAGCAAGAAACGACGCAACACCAAGGATCCTTCTTAACAGCACTTTATTCAGGAATCCCTTGATGATGATAAAACAGGGAGCCCCGAGATAAAAAATGAGCTGCCTTATATCTCTGAGCAGTCACCACCTAGGTCTCTGTGCCTAGTTCTTGCCTCAGGATAGGCTACACGAGGAATCACCTCATTAACATAGGACCAGATAAGAAACTGCTGAGTTAGCATGCCCATTAGCACGCCTGTAACAAGTTGTTTGCCAGGATTAGGGCCGGAAACCAGTGCCATCTTGTAATGGTGAAACATTCTGGCTCGCTACACAGAAGCTAGCAGCCAATCATTGGACTGAGCATGGGTTCCCCAATGGAGGAGTTGGAAGGAAGTCTGGAGTAGCTGAAGAGGTTTACAGCCTCATTGGAAGAACAATGATATTGGCCAACCAAATCTCCCAAGGCTCCCAGAGACAAAGTAATCAACCAAGAGGTATACATTGTTCCAGCTGCATTTGTAGTGGAGGAATGCCTTGTCAAATGTCGGTGAGAGGATAAGTCTTTGGTCCTATGAAGGCTCGATAGATGCCCCAGCATGGGGAAATCATAGAGGGGGAGGTAGGAGTGGGTTCGGTGGAGGGGCATCCTCATGGAGGTAGGGGGAGGTATGATGGGTTGGAGGTTTTCTGGAAGTGGAGAAAATCAGTAAAGGGAATAACATTTGAAATATAAATAAAGAATATATTCAATAAAAAAAGGCCAGTTAGTCAGACAGGTAAGAGGGTTCTTGATCTCCTATCAACCTAAGACATAGACAAACATCAAAAAGCTGTGTTTGTAGTCCACGATGGGTAAGAAGGAGCAATAGAGACACTGGCCTAAGACAGACAGTCACCTGGCTACTCTAAACCCTAGACAAGATTATGGAAAACAAGTAAATCTTCTGCATTCATCCAGCAACTGGTACTACTCATCTATATAAAATGAAAAAGTGGGAATCATAACCTTCCCAAGCTTGAGCAGGCTAGCAGACCTTGAACATTTGCCACAACAGGTCTTATGAACCTGGACAGAGACATCCGTCTTGGCTACACTTGCAGGTTCCCATGGGAACTTAGCTGTTGTGGCTGCCTGTGCTGACATTGCTCTATAACACACTCCAGCTGAAGAAGAGGATGGGTTTTGTAGTTTTTCCCTTTATAAACACAAAGCTTATTATTAAATTTTGAGCCTTGATCAGAACCTTTGTCTTGGCTTCATTCTTCTCTCACCCCCTTACCTTTTCATTTCCAGCCCTGCTTTCAGGTAAACCCAGTTTGCTCATGCCTGCTGGACGACTACATCCTTATAGTATAGATGCAAACTGTATTTCAATACTTTTATCCATGTTTGACTAAGTGCACAGATTCAGGACATAGACACAGTTATACTCCTGAATGTAGCACCTATGGGCTTTGACAATTGCTTTGTCTGTTACAGTTTACATGTTGGGACCCTATAACATTTGCATATTTGGATTACTTTTGGAAGGTCATATAATTCTGAAAGTACAATAGGCTAATTCCTCATATCAGTGGCTCTAAATGGACCATTCACTTTCATTCCAATGACGCAGCTGGAGCATACTTTCATAGAATGATTTTGAAACCCTTAGTCAACTTGATTCTTTGAAAGGTCATGTTTGTATAGCAGTAAATACACTGAGAAAGTGTAAAATTGTGGATATAAATGAAGATACTATTTTACTGACAAAGAAACTTGATTAGCTTGTTGCATAGCTTGCAAGTTTTCTTTTAGCAGATTTTGATATTGCTGGATGAAAGTCATTTGTTTGGGTGCTATCTTTGATTTTTGTAAATGATTTCTGTTTCCCTTTGGTGACACAGCCATGAAGCCTTGCATCATTCATAATCATAGGGATATTTTGCTGTCATCTAATTATATCCCTGTGCCATTCATTGCCTTAGTGCTTTGCCACAATCTTTATCCTTGGAATTCCCGAATGCTTTCACACACCCTTCCTTTGTTTAATCCCAATATATTCCAGTAATTTAAATTTTAAATATATCTATCGCTGGAAAATCCATTCTTTTCCTACAATCTGGAATAAATTCTATTATTGGCTAATTCTGTAGTTCACTGTGCTTATCCCCATATTAGTATATATCCTAACTTTTGGGCCCTGAGGTCTTTTCCTTTCCAGTATTAGTCCTGTCTAAATGATCAGCTGAATGATTTCTTGCTATTTCTCCTGACAGGGTCTTCTGGGAACAAGAAGATACCATCTCAGGGAGCCTGCCATAGATTCCCTTCCTACTTATATTTTCCTAATACACATCAAGTGTATCTGTGTGTATATGGGGGGAGAGCTGGCAGGTTTGTATCAGTGGCATATGTGTGTTAATGTGTTTTCATGTATGTAGGTGTGTGTATGTATGGACATATGGGTGTGTGTGTACATGTAGAGACTGCATGTTAATGCTGATTTTCCTTAATGACTCTACACTTTATATGCTGAATCAGGGTTTGGTTATCTAGTTAGCCAGCTTGTCTCTGTAGGTGAGCAGGCACACTCATTAACATTGGATACTGGAGATCTGAACTCTTTTCCTTTCATTTGTGTGGAAAGTGCTTTATCCACTCAACTATCTCAGACCCTATTATTAATTTTATTTAATGTTATTACAAATTGGGGTTTTTCCTTTATTTCTTTCTCAGAAATATCTTTATTGACATAGAAAAGCTGTTGATTTTTAAATGTTGATTTTGTATGATTCCACTTTGCTGAGTTTTCTGCTGAAAAATTTTAAGTACAGTATTACATTTGTTGCAAATAAGGATGATTTGATTTCTTCCTTTTTATTTGTATCCTTGGTTGGAGGTAAACTGGTACAATACTTTATAAATCAGTACATAGGCTCTAAAAAATAGACTTATTACATGGCTTAGCTGTCATATTCCAGGACAAATACTGAAAAACCCTAAGTCCTATTGCTGACATATTTGCAATGCATGTTTATTGCTGCAATTTCCACAATAGCTAAGAAATGGAACCATTTATTTCCATTATGAGCTTAATAGATAAAATGAAGTACTTGTATATACATAATGGAATTTTAGTCAAATGAAAAGGTAGCTGAAATCATGGCATTTGGAGGAAAATGGATCAAAAGAGAGATTGTTGTGTTAAGCAAAGTACCACATATCTGGAAAGAAGGAATCAACCTAGGTTTTCTCTCACATGTATTTGCTATTAAATTTTTATATAGTGGTATACATGTGTGTGGTTGCGTGGGGTAGCTCATTAAACTATAAAATGAAGCATGAGAGGAGATACAAAATCTTAGGGGTAAAAATAGAAAAGCATAATAGAATGAATTTCACATAAGACACAAATGGATATGTAGTAATTATTATATTATTGATGAGATTTAAAAAATCATATCCAGGCAACTGATAGAAGGATGAATTTATTTTGCTTATAACTCTAGAGGGATAATATTTCAATGTCATAAGAAAGTGCCTATGGCGGTAAACAGCAAGCATGGTCCTCTGAGCTCAATTCTCTTTTTTTCACAATAAAGTCTTTATTCTTTAGGACAAGACCCAGATATTTAGCCTTGCACATTATTATGTGATTAACTATTGGCAAGATTCATAATATCATTTCTTCATTTATCTTTATAAAAGATTTATTTATTTTATGACTATGAGTACACTGTAGCTATCTTCAGACACACCAGAAGAGGACTTCTATTGGAATTCATAAAATAAGCTATTTTGCTGTTTTGCATCTGATAAGATTTAATTTGCAAAATTAAATGTGGTATAATTTAGAGGGGAGTACATAGGGTGCCAAGAAGAATGTGTGTGGTTTATCTATTAATAACACATTCTGAAGGGACCTGTTAAGTTAAATATATATGGTTTTTCTAGACAGGGTTTCTCTGTATAGCCCTGGCTGTCCTGGAACTCACTCTGTAGAACAGACTGGCCATGAACTCAAAAATCTGCTGCCTCTGCCTCCCAAGTGCTGGGATTAAAGGCGTGCGCCACCACTGCCCTGCCTGTTAATTCTATGTATTCTACATTATAGTTCTAGTGTTTTTGAGACAAACATGAAGTTTGGACTCTTTGAGGATGGGAAATATCTCACTTTGGGCAGAACGGGAATTGTCTCTTACATTCTTTAATGAAGCACTCTAAACAAGATCCTCTCAGTCTGCAGTTGCTTACAACTTAGGATGTCCATATAATTATTAGAATCTTTGAGATGCCAGGCAGCAATTGTATTATTTGTGTATGGCTGGAGTAGCTCTGCCAAGCTAGACTACTTCTTCAGTTCTGGTTCAGCTACTGAGGTATGTATGTGAATGAAAACCTCATCACTTAGGATAAATGGACTGAAGGCTATATCTGACTGCTTGGACCAGCTTGTACTCTTGGACTTCTAACCAGTGTGGACAACCTTGGTGAAATGTGGAATCTTCCAAGGACATGTCCACTCAGGGAGAATGTCTGAAGCCATCCACTTGGGTTAGATGTGGTAAAACTGAAGCCTTTTGAGCATAAGTAGAAAGACACTTGTGTCAGACATGAAAGGGGTAGTGTCAAACAGAGGGAAACAGCAAAACCTCTTGAACAAGATGAAACTTTTTCACTGGCCTCAAAATGCAATCTCTCTGCATCAGCATATTAACAACAGAGGTAAAAGCCACCATGCCAAGCTCAATAACAAATTTAATAATTTTCTTTGTTTGGAGTAATTTCTAAGAAGGGGTATCGTTTAGAACACAGTGATTTCAGAGACCCAGATTAACAGTAGATGACAAAGAATTCTTCATTCATCTGCTCATAAAAAGTGATGACATGTTGTGTGTTTACCATATTACTTAAATTATGTGAGTAGGTTACAAATTGAATTAAAAAGCCAAAGTACTATGCTCATGTAATATAAAGGAACATTAAAACGGTGTTGGCTAGGCTGAGCTCTGGGACATAGTACATACATGTCTAGAAGCATGAGAATATGAGTTTACTCCCAGAATAACACACTAAAAGCATAATATCATGGAAGATTTGGTAGTTTGCAAATGGAATAAGGCAAGAACAGGAAAATTACGAGTTGCAATGAATCCTCAGCTACAGCAGAAGTTCAAGGCCAGACATAAAAAAAAACATAAATAAGAAATGTACTAAAAATATATCCTTTCCTTCAGTTTTGAATTAAAAGAAGGTTTAAGAATAAAAATTCCTCATGATTTTGTCTTAATAACTGATTACAATTATAATACTGTAGTGTGGATTCTATGCTACTTGGTGGTAGTCCTGAATTATACACTATTTATTTCAATTAAGAAACCATATAGAGGTATTTGTACTAAAGAAAATAAAAGAACAGTGAAATAGTAACATGAGTAAGTAGTGTAGATACCTGGACACCTCCCTAACAACCTAGATTCCATATATTAGGAAACAATGTGAATTCAAACTGGAATGAGAGAAGAATGCAGAGTTCTACATAGATACAGAGAGACAAAGAGAAAGAGAGACAAAAAGAAGAATCAGAAAGAGAAAGAAAAAGGCATAAGAAGATAGACTATTAACTCAGTGATTAAGGACATTGGTCTGATCGCACAGAGAACACAGATTGATTCCCAGCACATTGCTCACAAACACCTATATGTCCAGGTCCCAGGAAAATCGAGCACCCTTCTAGACTGCACAGGCATCAGGCACACACACTTGAGTCACAGACAACACAGAGGAAAATTAACCAGAAGCGTAAAGGGAGAAATAAAAATTAGAAGAAAAAAAACAAATTCTGATAAAAGTAAATAGGCTTCTTCAGGGCCCACTAGTAATGATCACAATTTCTCGAGTGTACAACAGAGAATACATTTAAGGATCTGGTAGAAAAGCTGGGGGCATGATTAAGTTCTGTGACGTTTTCCAGCTGTTGAAATTGTGAAAATGCCCCTCAGGAGCAGAGTAGCGGGCAGGCACGTGATAGCTGCTTTCCCCGCCCCTCCCAGGAGATTGGAGGCGTGGTGTGCACTGACATTGGCCGGACTCTACCCACTGAGCCTTGGCAACAGTGCGGGAAGCACGGTGATTGGCGGATGGCTTTAGCGAAGTGTTGAGAGCCGCGCTCGCGCGAGTGCGCGCCTATTCCCGGGAACACACCTCAGCATGTGGCTCACTGCGCTTTGAGGTGGCTAAGAATCCCACTGGAGGTGGCAGCATGATGGAGAACCAAGAAGGTAACCAGTTCTTTCTAGTGTGAAGGTGGTAGTGCGGCCCCTCTCCCTCCTTGGGGGGCCCGCACTACTCAGAAAGGATGTGGATTGGGAGACTTCAGCATAGCGGAGGCATAATGTGGGCCTCACAAAATGGCGCCTGGTGGCTCAGAGCTTTCCAGAGAGGGTTCGGGCTCCTGCTCCGGCTCCAGTTTGGGCCTGGGCCGGGGCTCGGGCTCGGGCTCGGGCTCTGGCTCCGGCTCCGGCTCCGGCTCCGGCTCCGGCTCCGGCTCCGGCTCCGGCTCCGGCTCCGGCTCCGGCTCTGGCTCGGGCTCCGGCTCGGGCCTGGGCCCAGGCTACGGCTCTGGCTCCTGCTCGGGCTCCGGCTTGGGCCTGGGCCCAGGCTCCAGCAACAGCTATGGCTATGGCTCCTGCTCAGGCTGCGGCTCGGGCCTGGGCCCAGGCTCCAGCTATGGCTCCTGCTCGGGCTCTGGCTTGGGCCTGGGCCCAGGCTCCAGCTACAACTATGGCTATGGCTCCTGCTCAGGCTCCGGCTCGGGCCTGGGCCCAGGCTAAGGCTATGGCTACTGCTCAGGCTCCGGCTCGGGCCTGGGCCCAGGCTAAGGCTATGGCTAAGGCTCCTGCTCGGGCTCCGGCTTGGGTCTGGGCCCAGGCTATGGCTACAGCTCCTGCTTGGGTCCCGGCTCGGGCCTGGGCCCAGGCTACAGCTACGGCTACGGCTCAAGCTCGGGCTCCGGCTCGGGCCTGGGCCCAGGCTATGGCTATGGCTAAGGCTCCTGTTCGGGCTCAGGCTCGGGCCTGGGCCCAGGCACCGGCTACAGCTACTACTATGACTACGGCTCCTACTAGGGCTCCAGCTTGGGCCTGGGCCCAGGCTATGGCTATGGCTCCTGCTCGGGCTCCGGCCTGGGCCTGGGCTCAGGCCCCGGCTACAGCTACGGGTCCTGCTCGGGCTCCAGCTCGGGCCTGGGTCCGGGCTCCGGCTCTGGCTCAGGCTCCTGCTTGGGTTCCAGCACCGGCTCGGGCCTAGGCCCAGGCTCCGGCTCAGGTTCCTGGTCGGGCTCCGGCTTGGGCCTGGGCCCGTGCTCTAGCTGAGGCTACAGCTCAGGCTCCAGCTCAGGCTCCGGCTCCGGCTCAGGCCTGGGCTACGGGCTCCGGCTCCGGCTCAGGCCCCTGCTCGGGCTCTGCTCCAGCTCCAGTTTGGGCTCTGCTCCAGCTCCAGCTCCAGCTCCAGTTCGGGCTCTGGCTTGGGTTCACACTCCGGCTCAGGCTCGCACTCGCGCTTGGGCTCCGGCTCCGGCTCCGGCTCCGGCTCCGGCTCCGGCTCCGGCTCCGGCTCCAGGCTCTCATGACTTCTTCTTAAGAGGAGGGCATATTTAGCCTTAATGGCCCATGCTTCTCTACCACATCCATCTCTATGTTCTAGGAGGGAAATGCTAAATGTCCAGGCGATTAATGGTCATTGAGAGAGGCAGTGAGTAAATCGGCCCCTATTGTCGATGAAGTCCTGCAGCTTGCTGAGTCCCTATCCACAGGATCACATAGCAGGACACCAGGGCTAGCATTATGGGGTCTGGGAAGGAAAAGGCCAGAAAGATATAACACAGTGGGCTTCTTTTTTTGACTTATGTATTTATTTTATTTATTGAATATCATATTCACTTACATCACCGGGAAATCTTTCCAGGTTTCCCTCTGTACCAAAAACCCCTAACCCCTCCTCCCACCCGCTGTGTCCAACTATATGCTCCTCCACCAAAACCACCCCTCTTCAGTCCCCCCCCTCGGTTTCCCTTTGTTGGGGCCTCTATTGAGCCTTCAACTGACCAAGGACCACTCCTCCCACTGATGCCCTACAAGGCCTTCCTCTGCCACATTTTTGGCTGGAACCATGTGTGCACCCTGGTTGATGGTTCAGTCCCTGGGAGTCCTGGGGCATCTGGGTGGCCGAAGTCATTGTTCCTCCCATCAGACTATAAACCCCTTCATCTCCTCTGGACCATCCTCCAGCTCCTCCATTGGGGACCCCATGCCCAGTCCAATAGTTGGCTGCTAGCATCTACCTCTGTGTAAGGTTCTGGCAGGGCCCCTCCAGAGACGACCGTTGCATGCTCCTTTTGGTATGCACTTCTTGTCATCCATAGTACTGTGGGGGTTGGTGACTGTTTATAGATGGATCCCCAGGTAGGGCAGTCTCTGGGTGGGCTTTTCTTCAGTCTCTGCTCCACACATTGTCTCCCTTATTTCTCCTGTGATAATTTTGTTCCCTTTCTCAGACAAACCAAGCACCCTCACTTAAGACCCCATTCTTCTTGAGCCTCCTGTGGTGGGTGAATTGTAACTTGTTTATTATGAGCTTTTGGACTAGCATCCCCTTATTAGTGAGTACATACCATGTGTGTTCTTTTGTGATTGGGTTGCCCCGCTCAGGATGATATTTTCTAGTTCCATCCATTTGCCTAAGAATTTCATGAATTCATTGTTTCTAATGGCTGTATAGTACTCCACTGTGTAAATGTACCACAATTTTTTTATCCATTCCTCTGTTGAGGGACATCTGGTTTCTTTCCAGCTTCTGGCTATTATAAATATGGCTGCTATGAACATAGTGGAGCATGTGTCTTTATTACATGTTGGAGCGTCTTCTGGGTATATGCCCAGGAATTATATAGCTGGTTCCTCAGGTCTAATTGTCTAAGGAATTGCCAAACTAATTTCCAGAGTGGTTTTACCATCTTGCAATCCCACCAGAAATGGAGAAGTGTTACTCCTTCTCCACATCCTATCAAGCATCTACTGTCCCCTCAGTTTTTTGAACTTAGCCATTCTAACCGGTGTAAGGAGGAATCTCACTGTAAATTTGATTTGTACTTCCCTAATAACTAAGGATGCTGAATATTTCTTTAGGTGCTTTAGAGCCATTCCAATATCCTCCATTGAGAATTCCCTGTTTAGCTCTCTACCTCAATTTTTAATAGGTTATTTGACTCTGTGGAGAGTTTGAGTTCTTTCTATGCTTTGGATATTAGCCCTCTGTCAGATGTAGGGTTAGTAGAGATCTTTTCCCAATTTGTTGGTTGCCATTTTGTCCTGTAGACAGTGTCCTTTGCCTTACAAAAGCTTTGCAGTTTTATGATGTCCCATTTGTCTATTCTTGTTCTTAGAGCATAAGCTATTGGTGATCTGTTCAGGAACTTTTCCCCTATGCCCATGTGTTCAAAATTCATCCCCACTTTCTCCTCTATAAGTTTCAGTGTGTCTGGTTATAAGTGGAGGTTTTATGTGTAGATCCTTGAACCACTTGCACATGAGCTTTGAACAAGGAGATAAGAATGGGTCGATTTGCATTTTTCTGCAGACCCATCAGATTATCTAGCATCTTTTGTTAAAAATGCTGTCTTTTTTGTACTCGATGTTTTAGCTCATTTGTCAAATATTAAGTGACAATACGTGTTTGGGTCCTTTTCTGGGTCTTCAATTTTATTCCATTGATCTTCCTGCCTGTATACACACCAATACCAAAGGGTTTTTATTACTATTGCTCTAGAGTAGAACTTGAGGTCAGGGATAGTGATTCTCCCAGAAGATCTTTTGTTACGGAGAATAGTTTTAGCTATCCTTGGTTTCTTGTTATTCCAGATGAATTTGAGAATTGCTCTTTCTAGATCTATGAAGAATTGATTTGGGATTTTGATGGGGATTGCACTGAATCTGTGGATTGCTTTTGGCAAGATGGCCATCTTTCCTATATTGATCTTGCCAATCCATGAACATGGGAGATCTTTCCATCCTCTGAGATGTTCTTTGATTTCTTTCTTCAGAGGCTTGAAGTTCTTGTCATATGTATCTTTCACTTGCTTCATTAGGGTCACACCTAGGTATGACATATTATTTGTGACTATTGTGAAGAGTATCATTTCCCTAATTCCTTTCTCATCTTGTTTATCCTTTGAGTAGAGGAAAGCAACTGATTTGTTTGTGTTAATTTTATATCTAGCTACTTTGCTGATGTTGTTTATCAACTTTAGGAGTCCTCTGGAGGAAGCCTTGGGGTCCCTTAAATATACTATCATATCATCAGCAAATACTGATATTTTGACTTCTTCCTTTCTAATTTGTATCCCTTTGATCTCATTTTTTTGTCTGATTGTTCTGGCTAGGACTAGAGTACTATATTGAATAAATAGGGAGAGAGTGGGCAGCTTCTCTGGTCCCCGATTTTAGTGGGATTGCTTAAAGTTTCTGTTTGTTTAACTTGATGTTGGCTACTTGTTTGCAGTATATTGCTTTCACTATGTTTAGGTATGGGCCTTGGATTCCCGATCTCTCCAAGACTGTTATCATGAAAGGATGCTAGATTTTTCAAAAGCCTTTTCAGCATCTAATGAAATGGCAATGTGTTCTTTTTTTCCTTCAGTTTTCTTATGTAGTGGATTACATTGATAGATTTCATTATATTGAACCATCCCTGCATCCTTGGACTGAAGCCTAGTTGATCGTGGTGAATTATAGTTTTGATGAATTCTTGTATTAGGTTGGCCTTGTGTTTTTGCATCAATGTTCATGAGGGAGAATGGTCTGAAGTTCTGCTTCCTTGTTTGGTCTTTGTTTGGTTTAGGTATAACCATTATTGTGGCATAATAGAATGAGTTGGGTAGTGTTCCTTGAGTTTCTATTTCATGGAATAGTTTGAAGAATATCTGTATTAGCTCTTCTTTGAAGATCTGATAGAATTCCCCGCTAAGCCCATCTGGTCCTGGGCTTTAATTCGACGGGAGACTATTAATGGCTGCTTCTATTTTCTCAGGAATTATGGGACTATTTAGATGGTTTATCTGATCCTGTTTTAATGTTGGCACCTGGTATGTATCTAGAAAGTTGTCCATTTCATCCAGATTTTCAAACTGTTGAGTATAAGCTCTTGTAGTAGGATCTGACGATTTTTTTTTTGAATTTCCAGTTTCTGTTGTTATATCTCCATTTTCATTTCTGATTTTATTAATTTGGATACTGACTCTGTGTTCTCTGGTTAACCTGGCAAAGGGTTTATCTATCCTGTTTTTTTTCAAAGAACCATATTCTTGTTCTGTTGATTCTTTGTATAGTTCTTTTTGTTTCTGTTTAGTTGATTTCGGACCTGATTATTTCCTGCAGTCTACTCCTCTGGAGTGTATTTGCTTCTTTTTGTTCTAGAGCATTTAAGTGCACTATCAAGCTGCTAGTGTATGCTCTCTCCATTCTCTTTGTGGAGGCACTCAGAGCTATGAGTTTTCCTCTTTTCACTGCTTTCATTGTGTCCCATAAATTTTGGTATGTGTCTGCATTTTCACTAAATTCTAAAAAGTCTTTAATTTCTTTATTTCTTCCATGACCAAGCTATAGTTGAGAAAAACATTGTTCAAAGTCCATGTGTATGTATTTTTCCATAGTTTTTGTTTGAGCTTAAGACCAGCTTTAGGCCGTGGTGAGTTGATAAGGTACATGGAATAATTTCAATATTTCTGTATCTCTTGAAGCCCATTTTGTGACCAATTTTATGGTCAGTTTTGAAAAAGGTACCATGAGGTGCTGAAGAAATATTCTTTTGTTTTAGGGTGGAATGTTCTATAAATATCTGTTAGTTCCATTTGGTCTATAACTTCAGTTAGTTTCTCTGTTTAGTTTCTGTTCCCATGATTTGTCCATTGTTGAGAGTCAAGTGTTGACATCTCCTCCTTTTATTGTGTGGGGTGTCATGTGTGCTTTGAGCTTTAGTAAAGTGTCTTTTATGAATGTGGGTGCCCTTGCATTCAGAGCATAGATGTTCAGAATTGAGAGTTCATCTTGGTAGACTTTTCTTTGACCAGTATAAAGTGTCCTTCCTTGTCTTTTTTGATAACTTTTGGTTGAAAGTCAGTTGTATCCAATATAAGAATGGTCAATCCAGCTTGTTTCTTAGGACCATTTGCTTGGAAAATTGTTTTCCAACCTTTGACTCTGAAGTAGTGACCTTCTTCATCACTGAGGTAGGTTTTTTTATATGCAGCAAAATGTTGGGTATTGTTTCCATATCCAGTCTGATGGTCTATGTCTTTTTATTGGGGAATTGAGACCATTGATGTTAAAAGATATTAAGGAAATGTGATTGTTGCTTACTGTTATCTTCTTAGTTAAAGGTGAAATTCTGTTTGTATAGCTATCTTCTATTGTGTTTGTTGAAAGATTATCTTATTGCTTTGTCTACAGTGTGGTTTTCTGCCTTGTGTTGGTATTTTCCACCCATTATCCTTTGTAGAGCTGGATTTGTGGAAAGATATTGTGTAAATTTGCTTTTGTCATGGAATGTCTTCTTTTCTCTGTCTATCATAATTGAAAGGTTTCTGGGTATAGTAGTATGGGCTGACATTTATGTTCTCTTAGGGTCTGTATGATATCTACCCAGGCTCTTCTGGCTTTCATAGTCTATGGTGAGAAGTCTGGTGTAATTCTGATTAGGTCTGCCTTTATATATTACTTGACTTTTTTCCGTTACTGCTTTTAATATTCTTTCTTTGTTTAGTGCATTTGGAGTTTTGATTATTATGACGGGAGGTATTTCTGTTCTGGTCCAGTCTGTTTGGAGTTCTGTAGGCTTCTTGTATATTCATGGGCATCTCTCTCTTTAAGTTAGGAAAGTTTTCTTCCATAATTTTGTTGAAGATATTTGCTGGCCCTTTAGGATGTAAATCCTCGCATTCTTTTATACCTATAAACCTTAGGTTTGGTCTTCTCATTGTGTCCTGGATTTCCTGGATGTTTTGGGTTACAAGCTTTTTGCATTTTGCATTTTCTTTGACTGTTGAGTCAATATTTTCTATGGAATCTTCAGCTAACAAGATTCTTTCTGCTATCTCTTATGTTCTGTTGTTGATGCTTGCATCTGTGATTCCTGAATTCAGTCCAAGGTTTTCTATCTTCAGAGTTGTCTCCCTTTGCGATTTCTTTATTCTTTCCATTTCCATTTTTATTTCCTGAATAGTTTTGTTCAATTCCTTTACTTGTTTTTTTGTTTGTTTGTTTGTTTGTTCCAGAAATTCTTTAAGGAATTTTTGTGTTTCCTCTTTAAGGAAACACATGTTCTCCTCTGTTTCTTTTAGGGATTTTTGTGATTCCTCTTTAAGGGATTCTGCACATTGACCCATGTTCTCCCATAATTCCTTATGGGAATTTTGTGTTTCCTCCTTAAAGGCTTCCACCTGTTGATCCATATTCTCTTGTATATCTTTAAAGGATTTTTGTGTTTCCTCTTTAACTGCTTCTACCTGTTGACCCATGTTCTCCTGTATTCCTTTAAGGGAGTTATTTATGTCCTTCTTGAAGTCCTCCATCAGCAATATGAGATGTGATTTTAAATCTAGCTCTTGCTTTTCTGATGTGATGGAGTATGCAGGATTTGTTGTTGTGGGAGAACTGGGTTCTGATGGTGCCATTTTGCCTTGGTTTCTGTTGGTAATGATCTTGCATTTGCCTTTGGTCACCTTGTTATCTCCAGTGTTAGCTGGTCTTGCTGTCTCTAACTTCTCTGTCCTGCAGGCCTGTGTTTCTGTACTCCTGGGATTCCCTTTCTCTCCAATGCCCTGTAAACAGCTGGTTCTCCAGGAAATATCAGGTGATGGGGTCATCCCTGTGGGAGTCTTGGCAAGGGTCGAATGCCCTGCAGGTTGCTAGTTCTCAAATGTTCTGCTGCTGCTGCATCTAGAATGCCCTGCTGAAGCTGGTTCTCGAATGCCCTGCTTCTGCCTGTTCGAATGCCCTGCTGCTGCCAGTTCTCCAGAAAGTATCAGGAAGTAGGATCTTCCCCGTGGCAGAAGTGGCACAGGTCTACCACATCCTATGGAATGGGGTGGTGGTAGGGAAGGAGGGATGGGTAGAAGAGACAGAAGGGGAGTGGTGATCTGGTGGTTGCTAGGTAGTGAGTTCCAGAATTGCTCTGGGCCTTTAGAGATGGGGGGGTGGTTCTTATCGAATGCCCTGCTCCTGCCAGTTCTCTACAAAGTACCATGAAGTAGGATCCTCTCCAAGGCAGAAATAGTGGGTGGGCTTCTGAATTAAAATGCCAGAATAATAGATCAGGGTTTTTGTTTGATTCGTTTCCTAGCTTGTTTGCTGATAATGTAATTAGCTCATGCCTTGACATTGACTCCAGCTGCCACCCTGGGCCCCAGCTACATTTCCAAACCACTGCCCCTCCCTACCCGAACTTTCCCCCCAGGATTCCTGTCTTTTCCCTCCTGTCCATCATCTCTTATCCTCCAAGCAGGACTTTGGGGTTTTTTAGTTAGTTAATTAACTGAATAATTAAATAATTTACAATCCAGCCATTGCCCCCTCCTGTTTCTCTTTCTCACAGTTCCTCACCCTAGACTTCCTGTCCCCCCTTTCCCCAAGAGGATACTCCCAAACACCAAGCCTCTTCTCAAACTGGGGCATCAAGTCTCAGGAGGACTCAGCA
The DNA here is from genome assembly GCA_964023405.1 of Apodemus agrarius. NCBI lineage: Eukaryota > Metazoa > Chordata > Mammalia > Rodentia > Muridae > Apodemus > Apodemus agrarius. Next base: position 108,303,447 of record OZ030010.1, read on the forward strand.
CAACGTCTGCCACTGAGGCCAGACCAGGCAGTGCTAGCGGCCTAGAACCACCCATGTATGCTGCCAGGTTAGTGGTTCGGTGTCTGGGAGCATTGAGGTTTCTAGGTTTGTTGAGATTCCTGGTAGTCCTATGTGGTCACCCTCCTCAGCTACTTTGTGTATCCTTCCACTAATTCAACCACAGGGGTCCCTGTTTTCAGTCCAATGGTTGGGTACTTGTGTCTGTGTCATTCAGCTGCTTGTGGGGCCTATTGGAGAATAGTCATGCTAAGTTTCTGTCTGTAAACACACCATGGCATCAGTAATGGTGTCAGGCCTTATTGTCTCCCCATGAATTGGATCTGCAGTTGGGCTGTTCACTGGACTGCCTTTCCCTCAGTCTCTTCTCCATGTTTGTACCTGTGGTTTTTTTAGACAGGAACACTACTGGGTCAGAAATATTGACCGTGGATTGATAACACCATCATACCTCCTATTGAGGCCCAGTCTATCTACTGGAGGTGGACTCTACAAGTTCCCTCTCCCCACTGTTGAACACCATATCTAAGGTCACTCCCATTATATCCTGTGAGTCACATACCAGGATTGATACTTTCTAGAGGGAAGATCTAATCCCCCCCTTCTGAGGCTGCATATTTCCATTCATTCTTCTGGCCCTCTGGGCTTCTTTTCTGTTCCCAGCCCCTCACTTGATCCTATTCTCCTTTTCTCCTCCCCTTCTCCTCTCCTAACAAAATACCTCCCTCCCTCTGCCTCCTGTGATTATTTTCTTCCCCCTGCTAAGTAGTATTGAAGCATTCTTATTTGACATTTCTGCCAAACACAAATTTATATACAGTAACAGGGGCAACTAATTCAGAGAAGAGGTAGGTGTGTGTGTGTGTGTGTGTGTGTGTGTGTGTGTGTGTGTAAGAGAGAGAGACAGAGACAGAGACAAAAGGAAAGATTAAGGAAGACAAGATACAGAAACAGGAATAACAGTACACAGTTGTGAAGGGAGAAATTAAGTGGAAGCACACAATTCAGCATATAGGTAGACACAGTATAGGAAATAGGTAGAGATGGAAAGATCAAGAAACAGAAATGAGAGGTTGCTGGCCATGGTGGATCATGACTTCACTCTCAGTTATGGGGAGGCAGGCAAGTATACATTTGCATATAAGCCCAGCATGACCTGTTACACAGAGAATTTCAGTCTCATAAAGGAGAACAAAATACTGAGGAAAGGTACAGAAGATTCAGGTCATAGAAGACAGATGTGGGCTAGAGATGAGAAGAGAAGGTCTGACCACCAACAGGTGATCTGGTCTCCAAATCCACATACCAAAAAGTAGAATTTTAAATGTTTTGTGAGCTAATGTTGTTATTAAAACAAGGTCTCACCCCTAGGTTGTCCTCCATGTGTCCTGAAGCATGGGATATGCAAGATTTAATACAGATGGCTGCCTTTCCTGTTTGGAGGCTATCCTGGGTATCAAAATCAGTGCTTTGTGCTATCTAGTCAAGCACTCTATCGAAAAAGTTGTCCTCCCCACTTCAGAACAAGTTAGGACCTTTGATGATTTTTATGTGTGTAGGCAGGTTCTGGATACACATCACAGGCTGGCCCTCAATATCCTATATTGCTGTTGTCTGCCCCTAGCACAAGATTTTAGAGTCAGCTACCATCCCAGGTTGGTTCACTTTGCTTTGGTTTATCCTGCCATGAAATGGATTATATGCTACTCCTGGCCAACATAGAAAATCAATCACTAAATACTTTTTACAGGCCACAGGAAGAAACATGAGTGAGCATTTTTTAATTTTTATTAGATATATTCTTCATTTACATTTCAAATGTTGTTTCCTTTCCTGGTTCTCCACCAAAAGTCTCATAACCCATCTCCCCTCCCCCTGTTACCCAGTCAACCCTCCCCCCGCCCAGATTCCCTGTTCTGGTTTTCCTCTACACTACAGCATCAAGTCTTTCCAGGACCAGCGGCCTCTCCTCCCTTTGGTGTGTAACAAGGCCATCCTCTGCTGCCAATGAGTCTGGAGTCATGGGTAATTCCATGTGCACTCTCTGGTTTATGGTTTTGTCACTGGGAGCTCTGGGAGTACTGGGTAGCTCATATTGTTGTTCCCCCTATGACACGCTGCAAACCACTTCAGCTCCTTGGGTCCTTTCTATGGCTCCCCCATTGAGGACCCTGCATTTTTATGTCTAAAATTTTCCCATAGCAAGAAGTTAAGGAATAATTACATGCTCACTGTGAACATAATTTCTTTTTTCTCTGCCAGAATTTGTGTTTATATAATCATGAAGGTGTGTGTTTACATTTGTATGTGCACAGGTGAACATATTTGTGTAGGTGTGATTTTATGTGTGTCTATTTACATGTGGAGGCTAAAAGTTAACTGTACATCAGGCGTCCTCCTCATGTCTGCAGAGACCAGTCTCTCATACGGACCTGGGAAATAGCAGTCCAGCCAGGGTGGGTGACCACTACTACTTCCCAGAGATTCTCTAAACTCTGCCTCCCCAAACATGGGATGACTGTTATAAACCAGTGTGCTCCACATATTCTTTCCATATATTGTTTCTTTTGGTATGGAGTCAGATAACATGTGGCATGCTATGGTGAATATATGTGGGTTAGAGAGTTAGTTCATTCCTTTCACCATGCACTTCTCCTTAGGTGGTCCAGAATGACAGCAAGGGCATTTATTCACTGAGCCATTTCACTGGCCCACAAGTATGTGGTTTCTGCAGGGAATCTGGGCATCTACTTCAGGTCCTAAAGCATCCATGGAAAGAGTTTACCAGCTACTGTATGTTTCCTGTTCTTTTAACAGAAAACAGTTCTATTTCCTAGTCTAGATAGCAGATATTACAACTTGGTATACAGAAAATCATGGAAACATTTGGTAGGGAAAAATTAAAGGAATATCTTTGGTAAAAGCATTCCTATTTTCAGGAAATATATTTTAAGTCTTTTATGTTTCTGTCATTGGTGCATTTATAATTTGGGAGCAAAGAAAACTTATCCTATTATCATTTTTCTTACATTTTAGTTTAAATGATGCTGTACTTGCTTATGAGTTAATTTATTAATATTTATACTGCTTTGGATCAAAGTTATAATAGAGTATCTGAAGATGTCCTAAAATAATACTGTGTGACTAGGCTGTCCTGAAATCCAGTATGTCCCAAGCCTTGCTTCAGAAAATAATCCCTCTGCTTCAGTATTTTAAGGCCTGAGGTTAGAAATATAACACACCATGCAAAGCTTGTTATTATATGTAATAATTTCATCTGTTTTTAGTGGTTTTGACATGTGAGTCTCCATTAGTACACACTAGCTTCAGACACCCATTGTGGCTGAGGATGACAATAAATTCCTCATTTTTCTCCATTTAATGTTGCTGGGATTCTGGGTATGTACCATCCTACCTAGAGTATTCTTCAATGTAGTACAAACTTTTTAAAAATCCGAATACCAGGCTCATGTAATACAGTGGAACATTGAACGGCTGCAGACTAGGCTGAGCTCTAGGATATAGTACATGCTTACCAAGCATGAGAAAAACTGAGTTTAATCCACAGGAAAATGCATAAAAAATAGTACCTTGGAAATTTCGTAGTTAAGAAAGGAAATGGCCTAGGACATGTTGATTAAGCTTCAGGTAATCCTCAGCTCAAGAGCAGACTGGAATACAGCAAAAACATAAATATCTAATGTACTTCAAATGTATTTTGGTCCTTCCATGTTGAAAGTGAAGTACATTTAAAATCACACATTCCTCCTGTTTTGGTTTTATTTACTGTTTACAATTATAAGACTGTATTCTGCATTCTATAGTACTTGATAGAATCATCGAATATTTATTTATTCTGAATGTGACACCATATGGAAATATTTGATCAAATTACAAAACAAAACAGAACTCAGGGAAAATGTGGTGCGTCAGCAGTGGTTAAGGCACCTGGAGAACTCCTGAAGAGCCTAGATTTCACATAGTGGAAAAGGAGAATGAGAAGAGATCGCAGAGATCTACATGCGCGCGCACACACACACACACACACACACACTTCCAGAAAAAAATGTATGTGGGTATTGTATTAACTCAGTGATTAAGGACATTGGTCTGATCGCACAGAGAACACAGATTGATTCCCAGCACATTGCTCACAAACACCTATATGTCCAGGTCCCAGGAAAATCGAGCACCCTTCTAGACTGCACAGGCATCAGGCACACACACTTGAGTCACAGACAACACAGAGGAAAATTAACCAGAAGCGTAAAGGGAGAAATAAAAATTAGAAGAAAAAAAACAAATTCTGATAAAAGTAAATAGGCTTCTTCAGGGCCCACTAGTAATGATCACAATTTCTCGAGTGTACAACAGAGAATACATTTAAGGATCTGGTAGAAAAGCTGGGGGCATGATTAAGTTCTGTGACGTTTTCCAGCTGTTGAAATTGTGAAAATGCCCCTCAGGAGCAGAGTAGCGGGCAGGCACGTGATAGCTGCTTTCCCCGCCCCTCCCAGGAGATTGGAGGCGTGGTGTGCACTGACATTGGCCGGACTCTACCCACTGAGCCTTGGCAACAGTGCGGGAAGCACGGTGATTGGCGGATGGCTTTAGCGAAGTGTTGAGAGCCGCGCTCGCGCGAGTGCGCGCCTATTCCCGGGAACACACCTCAGCATGTGGCTCACTGCGCTTTGAGGTGGCTAAGAATCCCACTGGAGGTGGCAGCATGATGGAGAACCAAGAAGGTAACCAGTTCTTTCTAGTGTGAAGGTGGTAGTGCGGCCCCTCTCCCTCCTTGGGGGGCCCGCACTACTCAGAAAGGATGTGGATTGGGAGACTTCAGCATAGCGGAGGCATAATGTGGGCCTCACAAAATGGCGCCTGGTGGCTCAGAGCTTTCCAGAGAGGGTTCGGGCTCCTGCTCCGGCTCCAGTTTGGGCCTGGGCCGGGGCTCGGGCTCGGGCTCGGGCTCTGGCTCCGGCTCGGGCTCCGGCTCCGGCTCCGGCTCCGGCTCGGGCTCAGGCTCGGGCTCCTGCTCGGGCTCCGGCTCCGGCTCCGGCTCCGGCTCGGGCTCCGGCTCCGGCTCCGGCTCGGGCTCCGACTCGGGCTCCGGCTCCGGCTCCGACTCGGGCTCCTGCTCCGGTTCCGGCTCCGGCTCGGGCCTGGGCCCAGGCTACGGCTACGGCTCCTGCTCAGGCTCCGGCTTGGGCCCAGGCTACGGCTACGGCTCCTGCTCAGGCTCCGGCTCAGACCTAGGCCGAGGCTATGGCTAAGGCTCCTGCACGGGCTCTGACTCGGGCCTGGGCCCAAGCTATGGCTATGGCTTCGGCTCGGGCCTAGGCCCAGGCTACGGCTACGGCTCCTGCTCAGGCTCCGGCTCAGACCTAGGCCGAGGCTATGGCTAAGGCTCCTGCACGGGCTCTGACTCGGGCCTGGGCCCAAGCTATGGCTATGGCTTCGGCTCGGGCCTAGGCCCAGGCTACGGCTACGGCTCCTGCTCGGGCTCCGGCTTGGGCCTGGGCCCAAGCTCCAGCAACAGCTATGGCTCCTGCTCAGGCTCCGGCTCGGGCCTGGGCCCAGGCTATGGCTATGGTTCCTGCTCGGGCTCCGGCTCGGGCCTGGGCCCAGGCTATGGCTAAGGCTCCTGCACGGGCTCTGACTCGGGCCTGGGCCCAAGCTATGGCTATGGCTCCGGCTCGGGCCTGGGCCCAGGCTACGGCTATGGTTCCTGCTCGGGCTCCGGCTCGGGCCTAGGCCCAGGCTGTGGCTAAGGCTCCTGCACGGGCTCCAACTCGGGCCTGAGCCCAAGCTATGTCTATGGCTCCGGCTTGGGCCTAGGCTACGGCTACGGCTCCTGCTCTGGCTCCGGCTCCTGCTCGGTCTCAGGCCTAGGCCCAGGCTCTGGCTACTGCTACAGCTAAGGCTCCTGCTCAGGTTCTGGCTCGGGCCTGGGCCCAGGCTCCGGCTACGGCTACTGCTACAGCTAACGCCCCTGCTCCGGCTTGGGCCTGGACCTAGGCTCTGGCACTGACTCAGGCCTGGGCTCAGGCTGCTGCTCCGGCTTGGGCCTGGGCCCAGGCTCCGGCTACAGCTATGGCTCCTGCTCCGGCTCCGGCTCAGGCCTAGGCCCAGGCTCCGGCTACAGCTACTGCTACAACTAAGGCTCCTGCTCAGGCTCCGGCTCGGGCCTGGGCCCAGGCTCCGGCTACGGCTACTGCTACAGCTAAGGCTCCTGCTCAGGCCTAGGCCCAGGCTCCGGCTACAGCTACTGCTACAACTAAGGCTCCTGCTCAGGCTCCGGCTCGGGCCTGGGCCCAGGCTCCGGCTACGGCTACTGCTACAGCTAAGGCTCCTGCTCAGGCCTAGGCCCAGGCTCCGGCTACAGCTACTGCTACAACTAAGGCTCCTGCTCAGGCTCCGGCTCGGGCCTGGGCCCAGGCTCCGGCTACGGCTACTGCTACAGCTAAGGCTCCTGCTCAGGCCTAGGCCCAGGCTCCGGCTACAGCTACTGCTACAACTAAGGCTCCTGCTCAGGCTCCGGCTCGGGCCTGGGCCCAGGCTCCGGCTACGGCTACTGCTACAGCTAAGGCTCCTGCTCAGGCCTAGGCCCAGGCTCCGGCTACAGCTACTGCTACAACTAAGGCTCCTGCTCAGGCTCCGGCTCGGGCCTAGGCCCAGGCTCCGGCTACAGCTACTGCTACAACTAAGGCTCCTGCTCGGGCTCTGGCTCAGGGCTAGGCCCAGGCTCCGGCTCAGGTTCCTGCTTGGGCTCCGGCTCGGGTGTGGGCCCGGGCTCTAGCTGAGGCTGCTGCTCAGGCTCCGGCTTGGGCCTAGGCCCGGCTACAGCTCAGGCTCCAGCTTGGGCCTGGGCTCCGGCTCAGGCCTGGGCTACGGGCTCCGGCTCCGGCTCAGGCCCCTGCTCGGGCTCTGCTCCAGCTCCAGTTTGGGCTCTGCTCCAGCTCCAGCTCCAGCTCCAGTTCGGGCTCTGGCTTGGGTTCACACTCCGGCTCAGGCTCGCACTCGCGCTTGGGCTCCGGCTCCGGCTCCGGCTCCGGCTCCCGCTCCGGCTCCAGGCTCTCATGACTTCTTCTTAAGAGGAGGGCATATTTAGCCTTAATGGCCCATGCTTCTCTACCACATCCATCTCTATGTTCTAGGAGGGAAATGCTAAATGTCCAGGCGATTAATGGTCATTGAGAGAGGCAGTGAGTAAATCGGCCCCTATTGTCGATGAAGTCCTGCAGCTTGCTGAGTCCCTATCCACAGGATCACATAGCAGGACACCAGGGCTAGCATTATGGGGTCTGGGAAGGAAAAGGCCAGAAAGATATTCAGGGTTATTTGCTTGGTGGTTTTGGTGGTTGTAATAATATGTAGCTCCTCAAATTTACATTGGTTGTTTGACCACTCTATCCACTCCGTGGCCCCCACAGTTCCCCCACACCTGTTTTTTCTGGTCCTGTGCCTTGTTTTACCCTGGCCTTCGCCCTTATACTGCTCATTTCTGGTCCTCTAATTCCATCCACTAGATTAGCCAGGTACAGTATTTGCAACAGGAAAAGAACAGAGAGATCAATACCAAAGTAGGTAAGACACAATAAGGAGGAGGGTAGGCTCTAATATTGGGAAGATCCACAGAGAAATGTAAAGTGGGAATGGAGCCAAGCAGGACTTCAAGACAGGAAATGGGATTGTTCTCAGGGGACTGAACAGTAAAAATGAAATGAGGCATAGATGAGATAAATCCTAGAAAGTCAGGAGGCAAATTTTAGCAGGGATATGGTAGTTTCAGGAGTAGTGTCAGCTATTCAAGGCAGGGGAGTAATTCACCCTGTTAGTTTGGCAACTTGGGCAGACAGCAGGACTTCACAAGGATAATGGAGGATGTGCAGGGTAGCAGAGGGGTAGCAGATAACAGGAGATCTCAGGAACAGAAAGGGAGGAACAAGTTCTGAGTGATATACTGGGGGAAGAAGGAGCCATAGTCTTTTTTTAAGTGAAATGGGAAGTAAAAGCACTTTATGATAAAATTACAGATTTACATGAAAAATATTTCAGATAAAATAGGATATATAGAAAAATACATTAAAATTGACAATTTTTCTTGAAAATTAAAGAATAAAGTGGTAGACATGTAACACATTGCTAATTAATTGAAATATTAAATAAACATTTTTGATAGAATTGAAGATTTACATGGAAAATATTTTTGATAAAATTGTAGAAAAATTTTAGATGCCAAAAATTTTAAAATGCTAGAATTGAAGATTGTCATGAAAATTTTTATATAGATGTAATAATGATAGGCATAAAAGCATTCCTAAGTTTATTGAAAGCACAATTATAAACATTTTCTGATGAACTTGAACATTTACATAGAACATATTTCTGATAGAATTGGAGAAATATATAGAAAAACATGTTAAAGTTAAAGATTATGGAAATTATACAGATAAAATGATAGGAATGAAAATAAAAAGTTGATTGAAGGTGGGATTATAAACATTTTCAGATAAAATTGAAGATTTACATGGAAAATATTACTGGTAAAATTCAAGAAATATATAGGAAAAATGTTAAAATTGACTATTTCGTGGAAATTTTTACATAATAAATAAATGGTAGATATAAAAACTTTCTAAATTAATTGAAGGTGGAATTAGAAACATTTATGATAAAATTAAAGATTTACATTGAAAACATTACTATTGAAGATTATCATGAAAAATAATGCAGATAAAATGGTAGACATAAACATTACTAAATTAATTAAATTAAAAGGGGAATTTCAAAATTCTGAGAAAATTGAAGATTTACATGAGAAATATTTCTGTTAATCTATGTCTTTTTCTTTGTGAGTCAAGTCCATTGTTGTTAAGAGATATAAGATTGTTCCTTCCTGTTATTTTTGATGCAATTTTTAGGTTTGTGTACGTATCTTTTTAGATTTTTTGGAAGATTACTTTCTTGCTCTTTCTACAGTGTGGTTTCTATCCTTGTGTTGGCATTTTACATCTATTAACCTTTGTAGGGCTGAATTTGTGGACAAAAAAATGTGTAAATTTGGTTTAATCATGGAATATCTTAGTTTCTACATCTATGTTGATTGAGAATTTTGCTGGGTATAGTAGCCTGGGCTGGCATTTGTGTTCTCTTAGGGTCTGTATAAGGTCTGCCCAGGATCTTCTAGCTTTCATCATCTCTGGTGAGAAGTCTGGTGTAATTCTGATTGGTCTGCCTTTATAAGTTACTTGCCCTTTTTTTCCTATTGCCTTTAATATTCTTTCTATGTTTGTGAATTTGGTGTTTTGATTATCATGTGACAGGAGGAATTTCTGTTCTGGTCCCGTCTGTTTGGAGTTCTGAAGGCTTCTTGTATGTTCATGGACATCTCTTTCTCTAGGTTAGGAAAGTTTTCTTCCATAATTTTGTTGAAGATACTTACTGGCCTTTAAGTTGGAAATCTTTGCTCTCGTCTATCCCTATAATCCTAGGGTTTGGTCTTCTCATTGTGTCCTGGAGTTCCTGGATGTTTTGGGTTACCAGCTTTATACATTTTGCATTTTCTTTGACTGTTGAGACAATGTTTTCTATGGTATCTTCAGCACCTGAGGTTCTTTCTTCTATCTCTTGTATTCTATTGTTGATGCTTGCATCTATGACTCCTGAATTCTTTCCAAGGTTTTCTATTCCCAGAGATGTCTCACTTTGATTTCTTTATTGTTTCTTCTTTGACTTTTAGATCCTGGATGATTTTGTTCAGTTCCTTCACTTGATTGTGTTTACCTGTAATTCTTTAAGGGATTTTTGTGTTTCTTCTTTAAGGATTTCTGAATGTTGACCCATGATCTCTTGTATTTCTTTAAGGGATTTTTATGTTTCCTCTTTAAGGGCTTTTACCTATTGACCAATGTTCTCGTGTATTTATTTAAGGGAGTTATTTCAGTCTTTCTTGAAGCCCTCTATCAGCATCATGAGATACGATTTTAAATCCAGCTCTTGCTTTTCCAGTGTGTTGGGGTATCCTGGACTTGCTGTAGTGAGAGAACTGTGTTCTGATGTTTCCATGTGGCCTTGGTTTCTGTTGGTAGTGTTCTTGTGCTTGCCTTTTGCCATCTGGTGCTAGTTGATATTGTTTCTGGCTGGAGTTTGTTCCTCCTCTGGGCCTATAAGCCTGTGTCCTTACTCCTCTGAGCTCAGAAGTGAAAGCACTGCTGGGAGATCTCTCTCTCCTGGTGGGCTGTGCACAGAAGTCTGTGCAGTCTCCTGGATTCCTGGTGCAAATGGTGGCAGGAAGACTCAGCCATAGTCGTAAAAGGGAAAGTAGAGCTGCAATGGAGGGAGATCACAGAAAACTAAGAACAAAATGTGGGGTGTGTCATTGGTAAAAGTCGATGCCTTTATAGAATATGCAGATAACAGCATGTTAGAAATGAAAATAATTGAAAGAATGTATTGAATGAAAGGAAGAAAGAAAAGGAAGGAAGGAAAGAATGAAAGAGAGAAAGAGAAAGAGGAAGAAAGAAAGGTAGGTCAGTGTGTTAATAGGAGCTGTCTTTATAGGGACTAAAGAATCAGGGAATGTGTACATTGAAAATGCCAGTCACTAAGTAGGGAGAGGCAAGTAGAAACATGTGTTAAGAGAACTACATATGAAAGTAAATCACACCAAGTGAACCCTAGAAATGAGAACAGAAATGTCACCGTTAAAGAAAAACATACTGTCTTTTCATCATTGAGTTCTCTGAGTTTATATGTTGCAGGTGTAGATCTGTATATTCAAGCTCAAATATTTCCTCCAGAGGATTCCCTTTTCCATTTTCATTTTGTTCATAACAATTTTTGCCAGCCTAGAAGCATTTAATGGTAATCGATCAATTTGAGTAGTATTATTTTTGTTGTCATTGTTGTAGTATGTTTTGGTGTCCTATCTAAGAGATCCAAAATAATCCCTTAAAAATGTTCTGTCATTTTCATATTTTATCCATTTTAATGTAATGTTGACCCTCCCCTATTATGGGGAGCTTTAAGTTGGATCAGATCATATGCAGACACCAAGTTTTCAACACAAAGAGATTCATCACCCTGAAGGGACAATCAGCTGGGGCTTCCTTCTAGATCAAGACAAAAACAGTAA